>CAVLJG010000002.1:7901690-9101690 GCA_963669975.1 Acanthoscelides obtectus | reverse complement strand
AGGGTTGCCAGATTGTGCATTAATATCCCGTTTCACCCTCCTGGTCCCAGTGGAGTAAGTTCCGCCAACTGTTGAAATATACTCTACTATGCTTTATAAGACTATTCGTGATATTTTTCGAAAACCATTGCACAACACTTGAAAAAATGCAAATGAAAATTTAAAATTGTTTCCATGACGCCGCAAAATAGCTCCGTCGGTACCTTGGGTTATACATCTTGACAGTAGGGATGTTCGATACGATCCTATATTTAGAAGTATCAATACATTTCACCAGTATCGTCATCTTTCGATCCGGACTGTGTCAGAAAGTGTGACTGCCATTTGGCTGCGACATTACCCTGCCAAATCAGACATATCTTTCATCATTTTCAAAGAAATTGTACAAAATCTTCAAATTTGTGAAGTTAGCGAGTTTCACTTCATACGTTGTTACCAGACATGCCCAAATCATCAGTTGCTGCCGTGATATTCATCCCGACCACTGCATCCCCACGGCTAGGCGACCTGTATGTTAAATTTGTATTGATACGGCTGCGGGTTATGCTACAAATCATGTGTCACAGTGTTTGTGCACTGATTGCAACGGTTAGATGATACCAAAAATATTTTCATAAATAGGAGATCTTTCCCATTCCGGATCGAACAATCTACCAAAGATGCTTATAATCATGATACCTAGTAAATTTTCACGAAAAAAATGCAAAACCAGCAAATGTAAAAAATTCATTTCGCACCCTCCACCACGGGACGTGATCGTCGTTAGACTTGGCAACCCTGCGAGTGACAGATAGATATCGCCGCCAGTCAAAAAGACAAACAATAAACATTACTAGTTTTATGAGTTTTGGACTTAAAAGACATTATTTGTGAAACATGTTTCATAATTTTTTGTCTATGTCCATAGTAATTGCATTATGCATCAGGGAGATGTAGGGATTGACAGGTCTTACACATATTATCTGTGTTTTAGGATGGAGAGGACATAATGTTTTTATTGCTTTGAAGAAATTCATTAACCCATAAATTAATAAATGATTACTATTATGACGTAAAGGAAGATGAGGAATTGGATGGAATGTATTTTATATTCTATTTTCTTGCAAAATACAGACAAATCCGCACTATTTAACAGGTATGTAATGATAAAAAATGTATATTGAAGTTGGTAAATTCGAGAGTGCCATGCATTAACAAACGTCCAAATCTGCTGCCAAATTTAACAGCTAGAACATCGACCTATTATTTGCCGCATTCCCATTCGCTGAAGGGGATAACGGATTGTTAAATGTAAACCTATAACATATATCAAAATACATGAAAGTTGTCCTGTTTTTTCTGTACAAAAGCATCATGTTGGAATCAAAAAGTGGTCTTGTTTATAATACAGTCGAATTTTCACGATTT
Organism: Acanthoscelides obtectus; assembly: GCA_963669975.1. Taxonomy (NCBI): domain Eukaryota; kingdom Metazoa; phylum Arthropoda; class Insecta; order Coleoptera; family Chrysomelidae; genus Acanthoscelides; species Acanthoscelides obtectus. The sequence goes on along the minus strand of CAVLJG010000002.1, from coordinate 9,100,283 downwards.
TATTCAATATTTCAATAGAAATCACTAATATTCAGAGACGTTTGACAGATTCTGTCAAATTGCATTTCGATAAGGTATTTTCCCATTGGTCCATAATATTAATGTTGGTGAAATTGGCCCTAAGACAACTTTTATATAGTTTTATGCCCATGTACCTATGACTAGATTCCGTTGTAGACAACTAGTGTGCAGGAATCTCTGAGATCAGGGAATATCTTGTGGAATATTTGCCATGACGATGTAGCTTAAGGAAGCATCAAAGAACGACGGCCCGCATTTACAGAGGACTTATTCGGATTTAATAGGAACGCCATAAGGGTCATAGTGAGTCTTCTGACCGGACACTGTCGTCTAAATCGATATATGAGGCTCTTGGGTTCGGCAGAAGAGGCCACATGCCGGTTCTGCAGAGAGCATGAAGAAACCACGGTGCATGTCATGTGTCACTGTGAAGACCTGGCAAGGCTACGGCAGAAAGCTACAATCAAGGCTATGGGGTCTGATAGACACAATAGGCATGTTTGGGTCGCTAGCAAGCCAACCCCTTTCTTTTATAATCTGTAATGAATCCGCATTTTCTGATCTACTCGATTGTTCGGTATGATTTAGCTGTTGCTAGACGTGTTGTGTGTGGGGTGCAACCTGCAGTTGGGACCAACTTTATGTCCGACTATCGTGCTACGCGCTATTACCACCTTAATTTCTCTATAGCAGCTTCGGTATTTTGGCGTTCCATTTTCGGATTTTTCCACTATTAATAAAGTGAAGTCCTTGGAGAGGATCATGAAGCATGGTCGTTGCGCCAATGAGCAGAGCTAAGCGGATCACCGCTCTCTGTATACATTTTAAAAATTAAAATTTATCCGCTTACCGGCACGGTCAATAGTCAGCATAGTAGTTTTTTTAATTCCAGTTGTTTAATGCCTCCAGATGGGCTTGTTGGCGAAACACCTTTCGTGTTGGAAAATAACACTCTGGAAGCTTACCGCGGATTTTTTTACACAGTGTTAAATTACTTTCTACTGACGTTTCGGCCACCACGTCAGCCTTTCGCAAACTTCAAATCACAGTGACAATACATTTTATGTTTTCTTTATAAAATATATTGTCATTGTCATTTGTACGAACACTTTGACAAAGGCCTTCGTAGTGGCCAAAACGTCAGTAAAGAATAATTTTATTTTGTAGAATATCCGCAATAGTTAAAAACGAATATTGCTGACGTTATCATCATTAAGAACCCCCCCCCCCCCTCCCCCGTGTCGTCAAAAATAAGCAAAGACGTGAAACATTAATGTTCCAGGAGCAAATGCTGCTGACATATCAGTATTTTTTTATTTTTTATTGGCATTAGGGCATGGAGCCAGTCTCAATATAAATAATAATAACAGCGTAAGGAATCATGATGAAGACCTAATTTACCTATACCTAACGAATTAGAAACTACGAGGGTTGTCTCAAAAATAAAGTTATCACATTTTTTTCAGGCACAAGGAATTTTTATTTGAAAAAAAGAATTTATCATTGGAAATGTTGATCTTTGAGCGGTTGTTCTACAAAGTCGCCATCGACTTTTTCACTCCCGCCTCAAGGAAGTCGGCCGCCAACCCGCTTGGAAACTTGGTAACTGCTCCTTGCAACTCCTTGTCAGTCTCGAACCGTTGACCGCCTAAGTGCTCCTTCAGTTTCTGAAGCGCTATATGCCAGGGCTGAAAGGGGGATGAGCAATGATTCCCAGCCAAATTGCTGGATTCAGTCCTTCGCTTGTTGTGAGACATGTGGATGTGCATTGTCGTGGTGTAGTCTTACGCTTTGGAGAGCTTTCCCCTACGATGAATTTGTATTGCCTGTCTCAGCTTTTTCAGAAGCTTCAGGAATTTCTACCGCCTGTTCCCGGATCACGATTCGCCGATCTTCGAGCGAGATTTGCTCAATCTTCGCTATAACTTCCTCGGAGATCGACGGCCTCCCGCTTCGTTGTTCGTGTATGTATGACCGTGCGGCCGTCATAGGACTCTCTTCACCAGTTGAGGACATTTTGAATGCTTATACACGCTTCCCATCTCGCGGTGACCGGCATTGAAGGGCTCCATTGCGCATCGTTGGTGGGGGAGCCGACAAAGACGACGGTGTTGCCAAATTTCGCGTAGCATCACGCACGGCAGTTACTGCGTCGGGAACCATATTTTTAAAACAACCCTCGTATCAGACGAGGGGACTATAGGAAAAGACGGGGATACTCTTCTTGCCAAGAAGCCTATCATTGCACATAGACAAACAGAACGGGCTACGGTAGGGGGTTTCAACACACAGAATAGAACACGAGAACAGCGACAGCTAAGCTAAAGACATATATTGGTCTCCTTAACAAATTCAACAATGCCATGGAATATATTGAGGGAATTCATACTAAATTGTAGGGGAGTAGACGCCAACTGTCCCCATTCTATGTAAGAATCGCTTACGAAATGATATTACTTTAAGTTACTGAAGTTACTGTACTTGGTTTTCGGTACAAGTTTTTAAATGAATTTTTGGATCGATATTTAACGGGACTTGTTACGAGTCCGACTCTGACGGTCTTTTAAGTGTCCCCAACTTTATTAATAAAGGAAAGAATAGATAAGAGTTACTGAACTCATAGATACTTTTCTTTGAGAAGTTGTGTCTGCAACTGCAATCTCTATCCACATTCGTCAGTGAAGGAAATGTTTGTTAAGGATAGGCCACATAAACAACTAATAAACAATTTGAGGTTAGAGGTTCAAGCAGATAGTTTTCTTTTGTTACCAAACTAAATTGTGTAATATTCCGCTAAAAGTTAAATAGCTCTGTGATAACGTAGAGGTTTTGAGAATAACTTTGTTTTTATAAAGTTACAGCAGCACATCTAAGTTGTCATAGAAGACTCGATGACATTAGAAGTGATACACCCTGAAAAAATAATTTCTTCAACTTGTTTTATTTAAAGCATGCCGTGACAACAATATCAACGTTTTATCTTTGTTTCTGTTTACCTTTGTTAAAATGTTTTTGTGAAGAAATCAGTTTTTGAGAGCTAGGTAGTACAGATATTTTTAGTTACTGGCCTTTCATTTACTAGTGTTAAGCATAACGAAATTCCTCGAGTTCGAAGTCGTCCAAATTATCACCATATTAGCGACTTTGACAGTGGTAGAATTGTTGCCCGCCGCGTTAATTGTACTGCAATGACGGTAATGCGTATGCCGCGTGTGTAGACGAACACGAAGAACTATACCACAGAGCGTCAAGATAGGCGCTTCAGACGACCAGCCCTACGAGACCGTTTTGCTGCTATGTGTCAGATACCTGACGAATGGTATGGAGAAGAAGGTAAACCTGTTACTATGCGTACACTTTGTCGCCATATTCGAGCCTTTGGACTTTTTTCATACCGTCCCCGGTTAGTGATTCCTCTGACTGCGGACCACTGTCACCAACTTTTGAACTGGAACAGAGAACGGCAACATTGGGAGGCAGAATGACATAATGTCATCTTCAGCTACGAATCGCGATACTATCTAGGTACGCACGATGGGTGTAGAAGGATAAGACGCCAACGTGAAGAACGGCGTGATATTGGATTTGCTGTTGAGAGACATGTACACAGGACTATTGGAGTAATGGTTTGGGGGGGCTATCGCCTTTGGTTGCGCGTTATGTTGATGATGTCCTACAAACCACTTTACTGCCGTATCTAGAGGGCCGCCACACGTCTTTCAGCAAGACAACGCAGATCTCCATACTGCTTGTTGTACTACGGACTTTCTTCAACAAGCAGGGTTGTTTTGCCGTGGCCACCCCGTTCACCAGATTTAAATCCCATCGAACATGTGCGGGATATGATGGGGAGGAAACTAGCCACTTTGCACCATCCGCCACAAACTCTGCCACAGCTAATGCGAAGCTCGAGTTGCTTGGAGTAAGGTGCCACATCCAGACATAGATCATCTCATTTTGTCGATGCCTAGACGTATACAGGAGTGTATTCAGCTGCGGGGTCGCCCAACACTTTTTTTTTCTTATTACTTGGTAATAAAATTTCGTGAGAATGTTACCGTTTAATTCTTGATGCTTCCTCATTGCCAAAAAATCAAGTTGAATAAATTATTTTTTCTGGGAGTAAATGGGGAGTAAATGTCACTAAGTATATTTAACTTTCGGAGCCCTGCGCGGAATATTACACGATTTAGTTTTTTTACGCCGAAGCAGCCGTGCAGGCAGAAGCCTAAATGACTGGAGGTTAAAGAAACTTTGTTAATCCGATTTCCTAGGATTAGTAGAAAAGAGAAAAGAGTCCAGTTGTAAATTGCTCCACAATCTCGATACCCTGACAGTCAGACAGACAGACCGACGGAATTAAGTGATCTAACGTTCAAAAAACATGTTAATTTCCCATGTTTGTCTGGCCAATGAAACCACATATATTTGACATCCATCGTTATTATAATAAACGTTTTTTATATTAAAGAAGAATTTCAAATTTATGTGGTTTCATTGGCCAGACAAACATGGGAGATTATCAACATGAAAACCACCGGATAAGTTTCAGATGTTGCATTTAAAAAACACGATGTCTCATTTTTCTGTTTTACCCCTGAACTCATGAACTCACCTCTCATTTCAATTAAATATTTATTTTGAAAACAGACATGCTTCGGTAACTTTATTGCTTGTCCAGTGATCTGTCGGTAATCTACCAGTCTGTACCTTTTGTATGCACAAAAATCAATTCAGGGCAAGCGGAGTAAGGGATGAGGATTTGCGTTCGTAATCATAGGCAACCCAAATCTACGCCTCTTATGTGCTCGACTGCCTGAGTGTGTATGCATATTTATGTATGATTGATATGGGGCATAAAACTATGATTACTACATGAAATTAACTTTAAGCTTTATTTTTGGTTTCAGCTCTTTTTCGACAAGTATAAAAATGTTTAAATTATTTTGAAAAATCGTGGAGAATGATGTTATCGGTAAATATTCTCTTTTCGGTAAAAATAGCGAAAAATCCGGTTCAAGTCCATTCATAGACAATCTAAAATTTGCAATATCAATTTATATTCTAAATTCTATGCATATCCGTTCATATTCGTCAATATTTCATTTGAAGCTTTTATTTGTCATAAGATTTTAACAAAATGTAAGATAAAGTCAACACCGCACCGTGCAGCCCAGTTGACAAGAACGACAAGCTGTCAAGATTAGGGATGTTTAGATCCACGAAAAGTATCGTTATGTATCGATTCTTATAGTTTTAGGAAGTATCGATACTCTAAAATATTGGAATAAAATTATCGATATCCAGGGTAAGGAAACAAAGACGAAAAGTAATCTGAAGTTAGTCACTCTTTCTGAAACAGTCCGGATCGAAAGATTACGATGCTCGTGAAATGTATCGATACACTCAAGTGTCGTATACAAAAATATCGATCCAAAATATCGGGTATGGGAAGCAAAAGTATCGATACTTCTAAATATAGGATCGTATCGAACATCCCTACTATCAAGATGTATAACCCGAGGTACCGATGGAGCTATTTTGCGGCGTCATGGAAATAATTTTAAATTTTCATTTGCATTTTTTCAAGTGTTGCTTACTCCACTGGGACCAAGAGTTGGCGGATCCCACATATGTGTCACTCGTTTTGGAGTTTTGAAATGTAATAATCAGCTGTTATTCAAATAATGTCTAATATAACCTAGAACGGGTACTCAGTGAAACAAGAAAGTTATTGCAAATTCTATTTTCTTTGCAGGTTTTAAGTTTGCCGGCGGCTTTACGGCATATATTTGAGTATTATTTAATCGCTGTAAATATAGTGTGGATGTTTGTTCAGTTCCTGAACAACCAAAAAATATTTGACTATGGATGTTTGGATATCAAAAATCCTGAATGGTTTTGTGGGAATATCAATCGACGGTGCTATAATGGTACTGATGAACAGCAAGTAAATGAATGAATGTTTGGAAACCAGCAATATCTATGAAATTTTTGGTACAGCCTGTCATCAAATAGGTGCTCAATGGCCATCTGCAAGAGGTTTATAGGAAAAGATCGCACGGTAGGTGATGTTGAATCAGTAAAATCGAATATCAATTGAAAATAATATAAACATGAATAAACAATCGACAACATTAAATAAAAACATGAATTTTATTCAAAAATCGAACACTTTTTTAAATTTTGACTAAATGATATGTAATTTCTTAATATTCAATAAGCTGGTGATGTTTCAATGACAAGCTGCCATCTCATACTTTGACAGTATTTTGTTTTCAACATTTTATAGCTATTGGTTGCTAAAATTTGTTGATTGGAACTTGAAGCTCATTCGCTGTATTTGACTGTTACCCTAAAGGTGGAGAATAACGAACTGTTGATTTGACAATCCTGGTGAAATCCACCCTTACACTCGGATTTATAGGCCTCCCTTGAAGCCTAAGATTTCTTGGAAACAATGAAGCAATGACGATTTCTTGAGAAACGTTCAAGAAAGGATTTAAATTTTATTTAGCATTTTGATGATAAAATTGGGACGATTTGGTTTATTTGTGCTAAATATCTATAAACGATGCATACTGTTTGCAAAGATGTAAAAAATTTAATTCAATAAATTGCACCGAACTGTTCTGATGCTGCTAAACTTTTTGACAGTAGTGTACGAGCTTATTTATTAAACTCCATTGGTGTTAGCCAGTTAGACTGTTACGCCCCCGTAATTAACGTAAAATCGAATCTAACCCCGCTTCAGGCTGATAAACTTCAATTAAGGTTTCTTTATTATCTTGCAGGCTCGGTTAGTATTCCTGAATTAACTTTGAAGTAACTTCCGAAAAGTTTGTACAGTTCTCAGCCGAAGTCTTCGTATACAAAGTATTTTTCTCAAAGAAAACACCGCGAAAGCGAAGTTATAAATTTTAACGAGCTACAAAAGTTGCATGGCTGTGTATCATAGGCTTTTAGTATGCATTATACAGGGTGTCCGCAAAGTTGGGGTTTTCCTTTTCAGAAACAACTACCCTTGAAATAACAAAGGTAATGTGTAGTAAAACGAGGGCGACCAAGTAAAACAAAAATAAAGGAAAAAGTATTTACTCTCCAGTTGACGAGAAGGGCTAAGTACGTCTCTGCCTGAAATCGAAAGTTATTCACCCCATTACGCGTGAACGTAGATTCGTCTGTCACCAATATGCACTTCAAAAAGTCCGGATTATTGTCATGTTGATGCAACAACCACTCACAAAAACGCACTCTTGCTGGAAAATCGTCATGTTTAAGGGCTTGTACACGTTGGACGTTTGCCACACTTTAGTTTTTGATACTTGCACGTCTCTAGCCACGTCTCTAGTGGTTGTTGAGGGATTCTCGTCTACGCGATTCAGTAGTTCTTCCTCAACTTGCACCATTCGTGGTTGTCTAGGCCTCCCACTGTGCCCACCTCGAAATTCCTCCAAATGGCCCGTATCCCTGACTCTCTGGACCAGGTACACAAATCTGCGGGGCCTTGGATGATGTCGTCTAGGGAAACGATCTGCATACACTCGCGACGATTCTGTATCATTTTGAAGACATTCGCCATAAATTAACAACATATCAACGAGTTCATTATTGGTGTATGAGTGTGCCATTATTATTATTTTTTTTTGAAACGCAATCGATTATACGGGTTCGTTACCTCTATACGCGTGACCCTTTACCGTCGGTTGAAGGTTGCATACTGACCTGACACACTGACCCCGACCCCCGACCTAGTTCTGTCGTCGGGTTCAGCTAGTAGCCGGTACCAGTCTGAGATATCGCGGCTACAGGACGGTATTCAGATATTTATGATGTTGCAGAGCCCTTTATCTCGGTTCCCTTAAAACATTGGTGTATATGGTACTAAGAAAAATTGCTTATGTTTTCAAGATCTACACGTCGTGTAAAGGAAAACCCCAACTTTGCGGACACCCTGTATACGTCGATATCGAGGGTAATCTTATACAGGGTGGTATTTTTCACTTCCCACGCCAATTGAAGTATTGTAATCGCAAAAAAATGAGAGAGAGAAAAAATGAGATATTATGTTTCTTGGATGTTATATGTACATCACGAAAAACCATGTCACTCATTTCCATCAGTCTTTCTGGCGATCCGTCCGCTAATCTTTGGACCGCCTATAACTTGGAAAGTACTTCTCGGATTTAGATGAAATTTTGACACATGGTTAATACTATGCCAAAGACGAAAAGCTAATCTTTGAAAATCCGGTCCAATCGCGACTGAGTTAGGGGAAAATACGAAAAAAATAAAAATCGCTTGAACTTCATTTTTTGACGTTTCAGAGGCTCCTGATCATTTTCGGAAATTTTTTGTACGGGTTGAAACTTGGTGGTAGTAGTCAAAGACGTTCTATCATTAAGAAGGTGCCAATCCCGGAAACCACGGGAAAAATTAAATGATAAATGTCCGATGTATAATGTGCTCATAATTCGAAATAGCGTGGAGGCCACTGCCGACTGTGCAATGGGTAACAAACTCCAACAGATCAAAGACACACCGCTACAGGAAAAATATTAATATATTTTAGCAATATTTGGATATTAGGGGTACTTATAACTTTGGTGTTCTGCGAAGGTTTTGTAAATGATGATCTAACTGTTTTTATACATACAGAGGCGGCAGAAATAAAATCGCCGGAATACGGTATTACAACGTCTCAGAGATTCCTGCTCGTTTTCAGACATTGTTTGGAGGATATGTATGTATGTATGCGGAAATGGTTGCATATCTGGTGTCAGTGAAAGACCTTCTGTTATTAAGAAGCTGCTGATCTCACAGAAACTATGCGCCTGTTAGAAATAATAAGTCACACATATTTTCCCTACATCTGCCATGAAAACATAAATATGATAGATTTGCTTTACATAGTTCGATGTGGTCGAAGATTCATCGTACCTAAGTGAACCTACCTATTCACGATTCGATTTCCCCTCTTGAAACGATTTGACGCATTCCTTTTCTTTGAAACCTCCATCGAAGCCGTAGGAAGTATAGAGTCAATCTACTTGCCGCCATTTTCCATGATTGCAATACTTCCTCGTCCATTGACGTTGCAAGAAAAAATAAGTCTAAATTTCGTATATCTTCTGTGTGTTCCTTGAATATATGGTGTCAAGTGTTATGTATATTAGTCTCAACTACAATATTTCTCAATTCCGATTCGTGACACATCCTTTTAATAGAGTATTTATAGCATCAGACTAGCAGAACTAAAGTAGATGTGAATGCTTTCCCCCCAAAGATGCTTAGATATTTTTATTCTTTTTTAGTCGTCAACTGATGCATTGTCAATGAAGTAATATCTTCTTAAGGTCAAACCTTTTAAGAGGAGCAGATAATGTACTCTGCTCTCTACCTTTCCACTTTACCTGCAAAGTGGCATCAATAAAGAAGCAATATTTTATTTCAACAGTTTTGAGACGTAAACGTCAACTCCATTACCAGTGACGTATCGTGGGTGCGTCATTTTACTTGCTAGGGAAGCTGGACGATCAACTACTCTATATAATAATTACAATAATGATCGCCTTTGTTTATTGTAAAACGGTGAATTTTAGCTCATGTAGGTATTCTTTTTTTATATACCGAAGCAGCCGCGCAGGCAGAAGCCTAAATGCCGGGACACCGCGGATGCTATGATGATCCCAAAGAAATTTTGTCAATACGATGTTTGAACTGCCTAAGGTTAATAGAACCGGGAGAAGCTTCCTCTTGTAGATGGGACGCCAAAGTCAGGCGGGTCTGTCTGGCAGACACATCGCGCGGCGGCATCATGGAAGAGAGCTCTGAGGAGCAAAGCCCATAAAAATTAACTATGACAAAGTTGTCCTGTATTCTCTCCAAGCTGAGCCAATATGTATTACATGAGAAATTACTAGGATTAGTTGAAATCTACGTTGAGTTTGAGTTTTAATTCAGCTTTGCTAAAAGCACTCTATATACAGGGTGTTCATTTGAAACACCACAGATTAATCGAAAACCATTCATTAAAAGAAAAAACGCAGAGACACGTCAAAAGATTTGTCAAAGAGGACAACTTTTTAACCCAAAACTACTTCAACCCCTTTCACCCTTTGCCCCCCAGGGTCATCCTCTTAAACATTTTAAATTACATGGGGTATCGAGAATTAGCTTGTTTGAAAGGTCTTTGGAAGTCCTTTATTTTGACGTTTGGTTTTTTAAATCGGTCGATTCGTTTTCAAGAAAATTATAAAAATCTGTATCTCAATTTGTTCAGATAGAAAACAAAAACACACGAAAAACATACTTATTATTTCAATATATGTTCAAAATGTTGCCCGTTATTGGCCAAACAATGATATAGGCAGCTTTCGATAATGCGTTGACGAAGTTCATCCTAACTTTCAGATTCGGGAGTAAACACGATAGATTTCAAATGGTCTCACAGAAAAGAGTCTAACGGCGTCAAATCAATAGATCTGGCAGGCCATTCTAAAGGCCCTCTTCGCCTTGTCCATTTATCTGGAAACTCATCGTCTAGCCATTGCCAAAAACATAGTGAGGAGGAGCGGCGTCTTGCTGGAAATATATTTCAGCCTCATCAAGTATTGAGTTTCCATCCTCTTCGATTTGGTTTTCAATGGTTCCAGTGATAAGCAGATTGATGGTAGTTTCGAAATAAATGTCTCCAATCAAATTTCCTGGTACTGGGTATGCCCTTCTACAAAACATGAGGATTTTCATTGCTTCAATACCTGTAGTTATGCTTATTGACAAGTCCATTTAGATAAAATGTGCCTTAATCCCTGAAGCACATATTCTTTACATGAATGGTATTATCATTAATCGCTGCAGTTATTTGTTCGCAAAACACAACTCGTCTTTTGAAATCATCTTCAGTTAACTCTAATATTTTCATCTTAAATGGATAAAATTTATGTTTAGTAACTGTGTGTATAGAGCCTAATGAAGTACCAGTCGCAGCAACAATTTTGCGTAATGAAGTATTAGGATTTATTCCAAAATGACCCAAAAGTCAACTTGAGTGGCTTCATCCAAAACTCTCCGATGATCACGTTCTTTATTTGCAACAGATCCAGTTTGAGTAAATTTAGTTACAAGGTTCAAAACATACCTATGCGAAGTTATCTTCCCCGGATGACTGGCGTTAAACGTGATGACAGTTTGGCGAGCACATTGATTTTGAGCACCATAAATTAGAATCATTTCCGCTCTTTCGGCTAGTGTGTAAACCATTTTGGAAAAAAATCTGACATCAAATTAAATTCTTTCTTTCCCGTAGCAAAAAATAACTAAACAGGTGTAACAATAAATATAGTTCGCCCAGGATCTCTGTGTTGATGAAAAGAATGCGGAAAAAATCGGGTTGTTATTTGGTTGTTGCCACGTCTAATCTTCCTAATTGCTGTTTATGTGTGTAGTTTCCGTTTTAAATTATAAACGAATTGTAGATTTAGCAAACCCTAACAGGCAACATTTTGAACACTTATTGAAATAAAAAGTGATATTTTCGTGTGTTTTTGTTTTCTATCTGAAAAAATTAAGAGAAGATTTTTTATAATTTTCTCGAAAACGAATCGACCGATTTAAAAAAATTAAACGTCAAAATAAAGAACTTCGAAAGTCCTTTCAAACAAGATAGTACTCGATACCCCTTGTGATTTAAAATTTTAGAGGGAATGACCCTGGATGGCCGAGGGTGAACGGGGGTGAAGGAGTTTATGGATAAAAAGTTGTCCCCTTGACAAATCTTTTCACGTGTCTCGGCGTTTTTTCTTTTAATCAGTAGTTTTCGATAAATCCGAAAGTTTTAGGTGGCAACCCATCAATTCCAGCGGTAGATTTATTTTTCAGTTCTTGAATAGCTCTATGAACCTCATCAGGAGAAATCGCATGTACAGCCATGGATCTAATATGTGTATCTGACTTATGGATACTAGAACTGTCAAAACCAGTACTACCATATTTCGATATGATTAAGTTATCAGCAGCAGAGGATAAATAGTCACAGAAATGATCAGCTATTTCTCTTTGGTCTGTCAGAATTGTACTAACACTGTTGACTTTAGGTACTTGGTTATTGTTTTTTAATCTTCCTGTTTGTACATTTACTACTCCAAATTTGTTTTGCCGAGTTGCTAGAATATGCCATTTTGTTGTTATAAAATTGTTGTTTCTTTAGTTTTAATTTGTCGTTGTATTGTTGTTTAGCTAATTTATAAGCTTTTTTGGAGTCGTATTGCAATTTTGGTAGAACCAGTTCTTCCATTTCCTACTTTCCTCCACAATATACCAGTTTACCCAGTCATTTGTATTATAGGTGTTTATTCTAAATTTTGTTAACGGACAGATTTTTGTCTAAGCAGTACTGGAAATTCTCCGTAAAACATTGCTAAGCCATCGAAATGATATACCGCCTGAAAGATCTGTGGTGGAAAGTAAAAGTTTGAAGTTTTCAAGATTACTATTTGAAAAAAATCTGCGATAAGTATAGACTAATCCTACATGATACTCCATTTTAGATGCAGAAGGAATGCTTAAAGTAAAAATTTTGTTTTTATGATCTCATGTACAGTATTCGGGATTAGGTCGTTCACAATTTGAATTATTAGTCAAGACATAATCTATTGCTGAACTTTCACATTGGAATTTTCTTATGGGTTCACTTCGCAAAACCGACCCAAGCTCAAAATTATCAAGTACATCTGAAAGATGCTGTTTGATAGAACTATCCAAGGACCAATCCATATTAAAGTCGCCAGTTACTACAACGCTTTGATATTTTTGAAAAGTAGAACTTATAGCATTTAAGCAATCCAGAAAATCCTTTACCGGACTACTTGGCGATCTATAAAAGACTAAAAACGTGACTTTGCTAACTTGTGATTCAATTATAACACAAAGTTGCTCAATGCTTAGTTGGTTCACAAATGATAATGCCAAAGCACTCACTCCACACTTTGTATATATAATATCCTTCATAGCTAACGGAACACCTATTTTGAAGGAACTGAAATGAGGATTTGTATGCTTAGGATTGATTATGTAGCATTGTATATAATTCAAATCATGTTTTTCTGCGAGATGTCTAGTTAACTCTTCAGCAGATAAATCATTTCAAAACCGAGATGCGTGTATCCAGTAGCTTTTTTTTTTACTTCAACTGCAGAAAATTTGTCATCTGTGCAATCTGCCTGACCTTATTTACCTTTTTGTTGGAATGGTCAATGTTCCACAATAATGGAATAGAGGATTCCCTTTTTTGACGGTCATGTTTTTTGTTTGTATTTGTTTCAGATGTAAGTATTTCTTTCGACTGGTTTATAGTTTGATCGGTTTTCAGGCATTGTTTTGGTCTGACTGGTAGATGGTGCTACTTGCTCATTTCTTCAAAGAGTTGACTTGCTTTGTTAAAAAGATGTTGAAGCCACATTGGCATAGGTGGCAATACTTGTCTTATCCTGATATCTGCTCGAAGATAATTTATTGTTTATATTATCAAGTTTAGAATCTATTGTCTTTACACGATCCTCCAAATCTGCTAACTTGATGCTGTTTGCTTTATTGGCCTCCAAAATCATTTGCCAAAGAGGTATGATAGACTCACCTCCCCTAAAGAGTTCACGTCATGTTAGACAGGTCCATCCAAAACCATCTCCTTTCTTGGAAATGATACGAATATCAGTGTCCTTCAATGCAATACGCTGAGGAGGAAACGGCTTAGAACACAATGTAACTATTATATCAGTTGATTTGAAAACACTATAACACTGCAAGAACTACTTAGCGATACGTCTGACTGACTTGCTGCCATTTTGCCATCAATATTTCGCTAAAATGTAGGTTCAATCAATTCGTCAAGAATTTGTTATATTTTTTTATATTTCTTTTAAGCATCGTATGCATTTGATCTTATATGAGGTATTCTCGTTTTTTTCACACATTCTTATTTATACTATACTTTTAATTTGTTCAATATCATTTTCAATTTCTCAGAATTCACTATTTCTCACTATTTTTTCACTACATTTTTCGAAAATCTCACTTTTCTTACTTAAATTCATGCTTTGGGCCGCCAGCACCCCTGTTAAAGGTGGTGTGGCATGGTGAATAAATTGGATGAAATTATATAGGGAGGTATACGTTTATTTTTCAAATACCTATAATGACTTTTTATTCATTTCAATTCTGTGTACAAGAGTGGGTAAATGGTATTGGAAAAGCCTAACGATGTTTAAACAGCCCATACTATCAATGCTCCTTGAAGTATGGTCATATTTTTTTAAATTACTTATCAGACAGCGACAATTATTTTGATTTTTTTGTAGTCGTTTCCCAGTGGTTTGATCTGAAGATAGAAAATAAAGGGTAATACAATATAGAATTTTTATTATAACTAAGCTATCGCGTAACGCTTTTTTAATAGATTTAGTCACCACGTCTTTGTTTGCATGTATAAGCCGTAATTATAAATAACAGTTTCTAGAGATTTGACTGACGTCCTCACGGAATCTTAGTTTTTTATCAAAAATTACTCGAAGGTTTGTAATACAATCACTAAACTTTAATTTGTTTTTTTCAAGGTGCGTATTATTGCTTAGTAACTTATTTTTCCTTTTTGGGGCTGAACATGGTAATTCTAATTTCAGAATGTGCTTTGCATAATATGCTAAATGCTAAATACATATCGGACCGCCCTCGTAATTTATGCTGAACATTGCGTTGCGTAGAAATACAGAGTCATCCTACTTGATGTCATTTAGCGGATCTGATAACGTGAGAACTACGAAAGCTACAATTAATTACTTTACCGAAACAGAAGTAGATCGTAAAACCTATGTCATCACCTAGAATATTAGCTTTTAGGGCAATATGCAATGAACTACACGATTCAGTTCAGTTTCAAAACAGGATTGCACGTTCTAAAAGTTAACATGTTTTCCTAACCTCCATAGGAGCTTGTCAAATTTCTTCATCCCTCTGTGTAATAGCCTGGAAATTCGATTTTATCCTATTGCTGAGTGAAAATCAAGCTTCGACTATTCATTTCCCATATTTTTAGGAAATCTTAATTTCCGCCTAGTGATAACTCACAGCAGGAGAGAAATTGTTTTTCTCTCTCTGTAGGGAATAGTCGACATTATTTCAACATTCAACCTTCTTTTTGTTAGGAAATTGGAGTCTTGTCATAAAAATTGAATTATCGTACATTCCTGGACTTGCTGGGAAAAATCTTACAAAAGATTAATGTACTTTCTGCCCATGAGCGAGGGGCCTATCATAACCAGGAGTATTTTGCGCTTTGATTAGACACATGTCTGAAGCACTGATAATTGCATTTTAAAGATTATCTGGTGGCTTTTAATATTCCAACAACATACAAGAAACTGCCGAATGCAAACATGTGGCAGATTTAAAATATATTTTGGGCGAGGAAAGGAACACCGGATATTCACATATTTTATTTACAAAATAATGAAACCGAACTGCTTGGTTTTTTTCTCGAAATCCACTCCTGATCCTTTTTGTCCCATTCTTGTTGTGAATGGATCAAGGTATCAAGAGAAATAAGATTTTTGAATAAAGAAAATGCCACAAATAAATGCAAAACATTTTATTTTTGAAATAATTGTGAAAAATATAAATACATGTTTATACATTCATTACAAACGATATGGTTTGATTCTGGAAGTATACAGTAAGTTTTCTCGACACTTTTTTGACCTTAGGTCTCTCCAAAATTTCCTTGTTTTTGTAATAGTTGTCTGGTTTTCTGATGACGATTTTCTGATTATTGCTGAGAAACGTAGTGGGCGCTGCTGGTAAAGGACGTTGTATGACGACCTGCGTCTTTATCCTCAAGAACCTTTCTCTTTATTCCAATAAAGCTGTGGTCACACGCTGATTCAACACTGGTTCTCCCTTGCGTATGTCAACCAAGAGCGATTCGATCTTACAGCTGACAGTAAAGCTTCGTCGTCGAAACATCTTGACTGATAATTTCGACCATCAATGACAGGTCCTTTCAAAATTGTACACTACAATTTATACCTGTCCCTGCTCATTCAAGCATAACATTGGAACCTCAAGGTGACGTGGGCCACTCGCGTATGATGGCGTCATCTGTTCGTGACGCTCTCGATACATCAGGTGCTCTCTCAACTGCTTCATGGATCGGGTGTGATGACGTGATTATCGGGCAAATTGGTATCAAGCTCTTACTAAATTTGAGGTGCAATGGCAAATTGTCGCTAGCAAAATACACCTGTTTCAAAACACCCAAATAACAAATGAAGGTATATTTGACGTATCTGTAACGAAATAAAGCATTACAAACTACTTGGTGATATACAAAAGGTACTATAAAAGTTTTAACAAACGGACGCAGGAGGCTGTATGTTGAGACATGTCCATGAGTGCATAGTAGCCGTCAGCAGCTCGTCTGTTGACTTAGTTGTTCATTCGTGTTGGCAGTGTAAAGTGCGGATTATGGCATCGTGGCTACATACTGAGATAAAGGCAGTTTGCATTAAAGAATGATTGTCCTCATCGTACGACTATATTCAGGTGGTGCAGAGTATTCCAAAGAGGAAATTTCATTCTGGAGGACGCTGAGAGGGAAGGAAGGCCGCGAACGACAGTAACAGAGAAGACCATTACTGCTGTGAGGAAAATGCTTGACAAAGACCGCAGAGTGACATGCCAACAGATAGAGGAGAGCTTAACCTTCACGCACCAGCAATTCATTCGTTTCTGCATGACCATTTACACGTAAGGAAACTTTGTTATCTCTGGGTACCGCCTAGTCTGACGGAAGAGCAGAAGACTCGTCGTATGACTTGGTGGCCGAAAGATGCTGAAAATGTTTGATAAGAGGCGATCTCGGTATGTGAACAGCATCGTGACAGGTGACGAGACTTGGCTCTATTATTACGATGTTCCGACCAAGGCTCAACACAAAGCTAGGGTCTTTGATGATAAGGACACACCCGTAGCTGTCAGAAAATCCCGACCTGTTTAGAAAAAAAATATAGCTGTATTTTTCAAATCGAGCGGGATTGTGGAACGTGTCGATTTTGACACACAGAAGACAGTCACAGCTAAGTGGAACATGGAACGTCATAGAGTTTATGAAAAGCCTACGGCCAAAGTCAAGAATGTACACTTGCTACCTCCACCATGACAACCCTCCTTGCAGTTCAGATCTTGCTCCATGCGGCTTTGCACTGTTTCCACATGTGAAAATGAACCTGAAAAGTTTTCTAGCGATGAGGACTTGGGACAACGAGTGTGCCGCACTCCGGGATGAAACTTGGGAGAGCTGGTTTTGGCGGATGAAATGTGGTGGAAATTACTTTGAACGAAGTCAATAAATAAAGCTTGTACTTCGAATTCTTTCCGACACATTCTTGTTGTGCTTGGAATAAGGTCCCAAGAAAAATACGGATTTTGAATAAAGAAAACGCTACAAATAAATGCAAAACATTTTATGAAATAATCGTCAAAAATACAAATATTTACATAGTTACAAACGATATGGTTTGATCCTCAAAGTATCTGATACAGTCTTCAGTTTTCTCGGCACTTTCTTGACCTTAGGCCTCTCCAACAGTTCTTTGTACAGCTCCTTGTTTCTGTAATAGTTATCCGGCTTTCTAATGACAACCTTCTGATTATTGCTGAGAAACGTACTGGATGCTGGTAAAGGACGTTGTATGACGTCCTGGGTCTTCATCTTCAAGAACCGTTCTCTTTCTCCCAATAAAGCTGTGGTTACACGCTGGTTCAACACTGGATCTTCTTTGGCATATGTCAACCAAGATCGATTCGATCTTACAGCTGACAGTAAAGCTTCGTCGTCTAGATACCTAAGAATCAAGCACCAGATTTCCACTGGTAGAGCAGGCCGGTAAGTCGCAGCTAACAAAGACAGTATACGAAACATCTTGGTGGATTATTTCGAATACTAATGACAGACCTTATGGAGATGGGTCAATTTATACCTGCCCAAAATCATTCAAGCAGAGCATTGACACGTTATAGTGACGTGGGCGAATCTCATATGCTTACGTCATCGATTCGTTACGGTACCATCAGGTCGTCCGCGTCACGAGACTCAGGTCACGGTTGATGCGCTCAAGCTTTTTTCCAAAGTTCAACTTGACTTTACTATATGTTCAGAATACCCTATATCGTGCTTTGCGTCTGTTCGCACGAATTGAAATGTTTTGTTGCTATTTTGCATTACATTATACGCAAAATGTCTATGATGGCCCATTTGGACGATTATATGCTTGTGATCGATTTTTATTTCATATTTCGGTCCAACATTATCCCCTGTTAGTCCAGGGAATATGTCTAAGCCTCAGAGCCAGACTAGGTTAATTCCAAATATGTCGTTTTGAGATAATTGCGTTTGAAATAGTTTTCTTGCATTGTATGCGACTGAACATGATTTGTAAAGTCCTAACTTCCTTATTTTTACAGGAAGGTGGACGCTGCAAGTAGCAAATGAAAGTTATCATGAACTTAACATATAAAACTCATTTTAGGCAAACATGGACTTAGCCTTGTCTGGCTCTAAGATACAGATAGGTATGGTAGCATAACTTATGTTGAACAGATAGCAGACAGGCTAACTCACAACCAGAACAGTGCGACCCTACTGAGCGGGGCCGTAGCAAATGCTTGTTCCGGAAGTTGTTGTCTCCAGTATACAACTTCTTCCCGTTAAGGAATACCTCAGTACCGATTTCCGGGTGGCGGTACAAGTCCGCCAACGGGCCACTTTAGGTCTATTTAATATCATTAACACGCAAAAAGAAGGTGGTAGACAAGGACCAGTCGACCGAGGCGGTACCACCCGCTAGCTTTTCCCAGAGTGTCTTATAAATGTCCGCATGTTTCCTCACCTAAGCTATGCAGTCGGTTATCTTCCAAAACAAATTAATGATGAAGGACCCTCGAGCACTAATAATTCCGGACGGAAACTCACTCCACTCTCGGAATGTCCAGGTGGAGGGTGGGCTCGAGGGAACAACATCGAAGATAAAGTTTGTTTCACGAACATCTGCGGGATTAACAGCACCATCGATTCTGTTCGTCACTACCTGCAATCTAATCGTCTCGCCATGGTTTTCTTGGCGGAGACAAAAATCTCAGAGTTTCCACCGATTAACCATCTTAGCTTACCAAATTACGAGGTCCACTCCAATCTGAGAAAGAACGGGGGAGTCGTGGCTTTTGTTCCCAGCAGTCTTTCCTGCTCCAGAGATGTTTCATTGGAATCAGACCGGAGGGACATTCTGTGGCTTCGCCTCAACTCCAAAACATCATCCCAATTTATTTGCTGCCTTTATCGCTCTCTCTTGGACCATAAATGGGGTGACCTACTTGAATACCTCGCCGTCAAGATCGACTTCCTGAACATCAATCACCCCGCTTCAGAGGTAGTTCTTCTTGGTGATTTCAATGCCCATAATGAGCTTTGGTTGGGCTCAAACAAGACCGATGCAGCAGGTCGTGCAGTCGAAGCGTTCACTCTTACTCAAGGGCTGACCCAGCTGATGATGAGCCCTACTTTTTCCCCCGCATCTTGTCACATGCCAGTAGCCTGCTAGATCGCTTTCTGACCACGCATCCTGTCCTTTACAGCACTGCTGTCCTGTCCCTCTGGGTAACTCAGACCACGGGGTTGTGGAGGTTAGGTTTCGGTCAGAACCCGCTGTGGCAGCAGAAACTTGTACAGGACGCAAAACTTGGCATGACATGTCGACTGAGAGGGCCTCAGAAACTTCTCCACATTTCCTTGGAGAGATGTTTGTTTCACTGACGCGGATGCGTCGGCTATCTGTTCTTCTGTATCCACAGTGAAAGTGCTCAAACCAGGGTCTAACGGCTGGTTTAACAAATCGTGTGACACTGCTTGCCCGCAGAAGATCAAAGCACACAGAACCTTCTTACAAAACCCCACTGTAGAGAACAGACAAGCCGACGTCGAGTCCAGAAACAAATATAACGAAGCGGTTCGCAATGCCAAAAACCAGCACGATATAAAAGTTAGGCACAAAGTAATGTCGCAGCGCAATGGCAGCCGGTCTTTCTGGACGCTGACCAAGCAGATTGAAAAGAACTTCTCACACAGTAGCCTTCCGCCACTTACGTGTCAGGATGGAACGATTGCATCCGACTCAAAGGCCGGAAGTGCTTGCCAAGATCTTTGCTGCCAACTCCACCATGGACGCCCCCCCCCCCCCAACGCCCAGGTGCTGTGAATTCAAAGGGTTCCCTACACTATGCGGGAGGTAACATTCAGGCATAAGACCGTAAGACGCTCGACATCAACAAAGCTTCTGGTCCGGACTTGATTCCTGCCATTGTACTGAAGAGGTGTGCAACGGAGCTTGCTCCAGTTCTTTCGCATCTCTTCCAATATCTTATGAATCCGAGACCTTCCCAGAAAACTGGAAATTTGCTTATGTCCAACCCATCCCAAAAAAATGATCTAAGACCGATCCTTACAACTACAGGCGTATAGCTCTGCTTTCTGTTATAAGTAAGGTGATGGAGAGGTGCCTAAATCGCGAGCTTCTGGACTACCTCGAACGTCGCAGCTTGATTAACGACAGGCAGTATGGTTTCCGGCACCAGCGATCCACAGAGGACCTCCTAGCTTACGTCACGCAATTGTGGAGTAAACTCATCCAGTCTTATGGTGAGGCTGATTGTCGTTGCTCTTGACATCACGAAAGCGTTCGATCAGCTGTGGCACGCTGCCCTCTTAAGCAAACTTACATCCTATGGCCTCCCAGAAAAGCTTTGCAGATGGGTGGCTGACTTTATCTATGGCCGCAAGATATCCGTCGTAATTGACGGGTTCTCCTGTTCATCCCACGATGTCAATGCGGGTGTTCCCCAAGGATCGATCTTGGCTCCGACACTGTTCCCGTTACATATCAACGACCTCCTTTCCTGCACGATGAACCCAATCCACAGCTTCGCTGATGACAGCACTCTACATGCAGGAATTCAGAGTGACAGTTTAATGCTTCCAAAACACAGTACTGTACTTTGATGAACAAAAAGCGTCCTAGCACTCATCCGATTTCGATGGATGGCCGAGTTGTGCCAAAGAGCCATTCATTTCGGCTGGTCGGAGTCCAGATCACCGAAGGCCTTTTCTCCGCGTGACCTTATCACTCTTTACAAGGCCCAGATAAGGCCTAGCCTCGAGTATTGCTCACACGTTTGGGGTGCTGCCGCCCCGACTACATTATTCATGCTCGATGCTGTCCAGAGGAGGGCGGTCCGACTGATCGATGACTCTTCTCTAACAGACAGTGTCGGGACCCTTTCGCACCAACGGGCCGTCGGCGATCTAGCTCTTTTCTACCGCTACACCAACGGGCTTTGCTCCTCAGAGCTCTATTCCATGATGCCGCCGCGCGATGTGCTTGTCAGACAGACCCGCCTGACTTTGGCGTCCCATCCTAACCGTGTCGAACTTTCTACATCCAGAACTGGCCGATACGACCGCTCCTGTGTCCCGAGGGTGTCGAGATTGTGGAACGATCTACATCGTACAGAGGCAGCAGCTAAGGCTATAAATAATAAGGAGCAGTTTGATGTAGTGTTTTCAGACTGTGCCAAAGCTTTCGATAGGGCTGACCCTCTTAGTAACTAAATTGGGAATATTTAGTTTTTCTTCAACTGCATGTAAATTTATGGCATCTTATGAGACCACAACAGGTAAAGGTTAACAGATCAGTATCAAAACATAGCTGCATCTGGGTTGCCGCAAGGTAGTAACCTTGGTCCTTTGCTATTCTGTATTTTCATTAACGACTATACTAACTATATAAATAATTCAATATGTCTCCTCTATGCTGACGGCTTTAAAATATTTAAACCCATAACATCATCTAAGGATTGTCATGAACTTCAGAAGGATTTGGATTTGGTATACAATTGGTTTCACGAAAATAAGATGTCGTTAAATATCGACAAATGCCATGTTTTAAATTTTTCACGTAAAAACAACACATAAATTTTACGTACACGATTGACAATTTACAGCTAGGCGGAGGAAGCACATGCAAGGATCTTGACGCCTACTTCCAAACAAACTTTACATTTGTCTAGCACTATGAAAACATTGTGAATAAATCTTATAAGCTCCTTGGCTTCATACTCGTAATTAGGAATACAAGACATTTCAAGGATATAAATTCAATAATAACTTTGTACAACACTCTAGTGAGACCTAATTTAGAATATGCATCACAACTATTTGATCACAACAAACAATGAACCATATCGAAATGATTGAGAGAGTACAAAAGAGATTTATCAGATATTTATATTCTAAAAAACATTATACAGTGAAAATCGGTTATAATGTCCTTCAAGGGACCTAGCAAAGGAAGTCGTTATATCCGATTCTCGTTGCAAGCGATAGTGTCTTCTTTTTTAGTTATTTAAAGGTCAATTCTATAAATTTAATACAAAAGAAAACACGTAAATTGAATAAGATGATTGATTTAGAACATTTCAAGGCTTTAACGCCAAAATAAGTAGGTATGTACTATATGTTAGTACCTATATACAACAGTAACCAAATTAAAAAACATTATGTAAATACATATTATGTATTATCTTACATATGTATGGAAGAAACATAAAAGCATAGAATATATTGGCTTACTCACAAAGAACTTGGCTTATTTTTTGGAAAAGTCAGTAATTTTCGATTGTTTTTTACATTTATAAGTTTGGTATGCACATTGAAGTTCCTTATCCATAGAATTCAAACATTTCTGCTTTGAAGGGCTGCCAAATTTCTCGTTAGAGATTAGACATTTTTGTTGAGTACTTGAGACTAATATTAGATTCTCGAACGAAGACAAAAAAAATATTGTGTAATATTAACTGGCAAAAGTGACGTTTTGTCGCTGTAGCCGGTATTTTCGTTAAGTGTATCATGATAAAAACGTCGCTTTAAGCGATATGTCGTTATAGCCGATGTCGTTTTATACGGTTTTCTTATATACAGGAATAAATATAGTTTCGCCGATAAATGCAAACTTCGTCGTATAATCCGATAGGTCGTTATAAGCGATGTCGACTAAACGATTTATACTGTATATCCTTTTATAATCATATAAGGATATGTTGAATGAATTTAAAATGGTCAAATTAAGTGATTGGTGACGTTTGAGTGATTTTTTATTCCTCTACAATGTCACTAACAACCTAAAGTATGAGAAATGTGATTTATACAGGGTGTAAACGTTATGGTAGTAGTCATTATTGAAATGGGTAATAGGGGGGGTCAAAACAAGTCAAAAAGTTCATATGACCCATGGTCTAAAAGTCAATAGATTTTTGTCTAAGTGGCTTTATAGTTTACAACTTTAAGTGTTTTATATCGACCACAATCACCACAATCTTACTAATTTTTATAATCTAATCTAAAGCGTTTTTAAATTGGTTAATTAACAAATAAATGGCATTAAGTTTTTCTAAGTTAAGCCAAAATTTGTAGTCAGTAAGAAAGTAAGTTTCATTAAATTAATTGTATATTTAAAACACACTTGACACCAGCGCGTCGGTCATCATCACTCTTATTGAACCGGCAATCGATCGCAAACGGTAACAGTGGTTAGTTATCCTTTTGCATAGTTTTGCGGCATTGCCAGATTTATTTTACTTTAAGGTTCAATAAAACAATTGAAATACGAAAGTTGCTATATCACGAGAACTTCTGACGCTTACATGTCAGCTAGCTTTTCTCAGGGTGCCTTAAGAATATCCGCATGTTTCCACACCTAAGTTACGCAGTCGATTTTTCTCTTTTCCTTCACAAAAAAATTCCGTACGTAAACTCACTCCAGTATCGGAATTTTCGGATGGAGGGTAGAATCGAGGGAACACATCGATGATAAAACATCTGCTGAATTAACAGCAATAGTGATGCTGTTCACCACTATCTGCAATCTAATCGTACCGCCATGTTTTTTTTGACGTAAACCAAAATCTATTCTGCCCGACTAACCATCTTAACTTTCTAAATTATGAGGTGCATTCCAATCTGAGGAAGCACGGAGGAGATTCTGTGGCTTCGCCTTAACTCCATACCACCCCCAAATTTATTTGCTGCCTTTATCACTCTACCTCGGACCATAACTGGGATACCTTCTTAAATACCTCGCTGTCAAGCTCGACTTCCTGAACCTCACCTCGCTTCAGAGAGCTAAGTTCTCCTCGGTGATTTCAATGCCCATAACGAGCTTTGGTTGGGCTCAAACAAGACCGATACAGCAGGTCGTGCAATTGAAGCGTTCGCTATTACCCAAGGACTGACCAAGGTGGTGACGAGCCCTACTTTTCCCCCGCGTTTCATCACACGCCAGTAGCCTGCTGGACGTCTTGCTGACCACGCATCTCGTCCCTAACAGCAGTGCTGTGCTGTCTCCCCTAGGTAACGCAGACCACGGAGTTGTGGAGGTTAGGTTTTGGACTGTGGCAGTAGAAACTCGTCCAGCATTACGGACATGCCGACTGGGAGAGGCTCGGAGACTTCTCCACATTTCCTTGGAGAGATGTTTGTTTCACTGACGCGAATGCGTCGGCTGCCTGTTCATCGATAACCGAAATTATCTACGTTGGGATGGAGGAATACATCCCTCATACAGTGAAACTGCGTAAACCAGGGTCCAACGGCTGGTTCGACAAATCGTGTGACACAGCTCCCAGCAGAAGATCAAAGCACACAGAACTTTCTTACTACAAATCCCCACTGTAGAGAACAGACAAGCCGATATCTAGTCCAGAAAGTAATACAACGAAGCGGTTCGCAATGCCAAATACCAGCATGATATACCAGTTAGGTGCAGGGTAATGTCGTAGCGCAATGGCAGTCGGTCTTTCTGGACGCTAACCAAGCAGATTGAAGGGAAATTTTTAAAGAGTAGCCCACCGGTAACCTACCAGGGTGGAAAGATTGTAAATGACTCAAATGCTAAGGTAGAAGTGCTTGCCAAGATCTTTGCTGCCAACTCCACTATGGACGTCCTTCCCAACGCCCGAATGCCGTCGATTCAAAGGTTCCTCTACAATATGCGAGAAAACAAGCATAATTAATTATACTAAGTGACATATAAATCCGAACACCTAGTTTAAATGGTTTTATTTGAATAAAAGTTTGTGAATGTATTTACCTTACTGTAAATAACAAGTGAAAAAATTTTCAGCCTTATCAGTTGGACATTCCGGTTTTTATACTGCTTTTTTTAATTCACTAACGCTCTAAAAATGAATATTTCAGCCGCAGTAAAGAATCAACGTTGGCGGATTTTGGTTCGTGACATCCTTTACGATCGGTTACGATGCGTAGAGTACGGAGACCTGTACAATTTCGTCAACTTAGTGAGTTTGATAGGGGCCGTATAGTGGGACTTCGGGAAGCTGGACTTTCTTTTCGGGCAATTGCAGTTAGAGTGCAAAGAAGTGTAGACACTGTGGTTAGGTGTTGTCAGGCATGGCTTCGAGAAGGCCGTACGCAAAGAGCAAGGGGCACTGGACGCCGCCGTAGAACAACAGACCGTGAAGATCGCCGCCTAAGATTATTGGCCTTAAGGGACCGTTTCTCCACTACCAGGTCGATTGCAAATGAATGGTTTGCAGAAAACGGAAGACCTATTGGCATGCGAAGTGTTTACCGACGAATGAGAAGTGTTGGCTTGTTTTCATACCGGCCACACTGGGTCCTCCCTTTAACTCGAGAACACCGACGTAATCGCCTTGAGTGGTACAGACAACGGTCACTCTGGGATCAGGAATGGAACAGTATTGTCTTTAGTGACGAGTCTCGATTTTGTTTAGGCATGCACGATGGTCGTGCCAGGGTTAGAAGGCGACGTGGTGAAAGGAGGAATCCACAGTTTTTTGTTGAAAGACATGTTCATCACACTGTTGGAGTTATGGTTTGGGGTGCTATAGCTTATGGTTCCAGGTCACCTTTAATCTTCATCAGAGGTAACATGAACGCGCAGCGTTATATCCACGAAGTTCTAGAACCCCATCTTTTACCCTATCTTGACACCCTGGCAGATCCAACTTTCCAACAAGATAATGCCCGACCACATGTTGCAAGAGTCACAATAGACTTCTTTCAACATAATGATGTCACATTGTTACCATGGCCACCAAGATCTCGCGGCTTATCCCCAATTGAGCACGTGTGGAATATGATGGGTAGGAGATTGCTCAATTTGCAACGTCCTCCACCGACACATTATTATAGGTCAAAGGACTTTAAAGCAGTGCAATCATTTTGAAATTTTTATCATTTACTTATTATGCTTCATTAAGTACTTATACAAAATTTTATTAAAATAAAACCATTTAAACTGGGTGTTCGGATTTATATGTCACTTAGTATATTTATTTAGTAAGTATATTTAGTCATAGGCAATATGAATTTATACGGCATTGTCGTGGCCCAGCACATTATCAGGGAAACCCAGAGAATATAGCAAATGTTCTCACTTTAAAATTTAATCACTACTTTATCAGGTTCATGTCTAACTATAAACGAAATTTCATTAAAAAA
Source organism: Acanthoscelides obtectus (assembly GCA_963669975.1). Classification (NCBI taxonomy): domain Eukaryota; kingdom Metazoa; phylum Arthropoda; class Insecta; order Coleoptera; family Chrysomelidae; genus Acanthoscelides; species Acanthoscelides obtectus. The sequence goes on along the minus strand of CAVLJG010000002.1, from coordinate 9,073,624 downwards.
AACATGTTTATTTGGTACTTCTTTATACTGAGAATATTAACACGAGATTTACTCAAAGATCTGGGTCTTTGTAATTTGTCTATCAAATAACTAGTAACCATTATTCCTGGATTATATTCCATATTTCGGTTCGACATTATCCATTATCTACAAAGCACAGATTGGAACCAAGGTTGCCATCACGATATTGCTTTATATCAAATTAGCAACGCAGGGGCTATTAGGCTGAATTTATACCGCCATTCAACTAGAACGAAAATAGTTAAACCATAAAAGTTTTGGGCGATATTTTTTGGTCGTTATAGGCTTTAAGTTATCATTATTTTACGAGCTCTAATACATAATATGAATTTACGGCACTTGAAATCCTTAAAATCGATTGATGGAGTAATAGTGAGCTTGCCAACTTGACCACGAGGGTCTAACCCAAGCTTTTGAAAAATCACTGCTCGCGAGAAGTTTTGCAAAAAATATCGCGTGACAAGGTAATAAAAATCTTTATAACAATATTACAAAAAGACCCCATACAAAACATATCGAAAATGGGACCCAGTTGAGATGTCTAAAAATTCACTATGATGTATTTCTCACCTTCATGAGCAAAAATTCTCATGGGCCCGAAGCGATCCTATGATTGGCTTCTGAGAAACGGGAGAATACAATTTGGAAATTTGGTGAATGTACCGATTGTAGTTATCAGACCAAAAACTCGGAGAATGATGGGTTTACTGAAAGAAGTATTTCATTGAAATACCTTGTAGGGCAGTATTGGGAGATCCCATGATCCTTACAAGGTCAGTTAAGTTGATTCTTGGGGCCGTATCGTCAGTCGTTCCTACAATTGTGGGACGCCTTTATGACCTCCTTGATTTTCATAATCTTTTCTTTCCTTCAGACAGGCTGGGCTATTTCTAGATTTCTATTATTCCGTATCAGCGCCAGCGCTGTCTTATTGTGAGTTGAGTTTTTGAATCATAGGAAGTTTCAGTCTGATGTAACATATGATATAAGTCAAAAGCATGAACGATTTGATGCAAATAGATATTTGTAACTTATCCTCGGAATAGAGCGCTGACACGCAACAGTAGAAAACTATGAAAATCAAGGAGGCCATAAAGGCGTCCTAGAATAAATTGCAGAAACGACTTACGATACTACCCTTAGAGGTTAATGCTGGAATAGATCTGGCACGAGTTGTTCTCAACGGCACAGAATGGTAGTGGTTGTCTTAATTATGACCTATACATATAAAGTGATATAAATGTTATGTTGAATTTGAAGATGAGAAAAGAATACTTCACGCTAGCTAATAAATGAAGATGTTGAATGGACTAGTTTAGTGACGTGTTGGCTACCTCAGCGTGATCATGATGCCCCGAATTATTTTATGATTTGTCCATCTACCCTCATTTTGCAATTTGTGTTCAGGGTGAAAAAGTACGTGGGTAAAACAGTGAAATACTAGCTACACACTACTTTGTTTATTTTGTGGGCCTCTGTTACTGACAGCAACGACAACTGTCTCATAATCAGTTTCAAAACTTTATGTCCCCATACAGGTTTTTGTTATGTCAAAAAGTCACTTCATTAAACGTTGAAGTCGACTTAAATCCTGCAACTTTTTGAAATGTTTTTTGGATGTTATGTGACATGTACATCACGAAAAACCATGTCACTCGTTTCCGTCGGTCTGCCTGTCGCTCTATCCACTAATCTTATAACCGCCTATAACTTGAGAAGCAAAAGCTTTTTTAGTTTTCGAATATCGGTCCAGCGGCGGCGGAGAAAAAGGCTTAAAACAAAAAAGTAAAAGTCGCTCAAACTCCGTTTTTTGACGTTTCAGACGATCCTGATCATTTACGGAAAAATTTTGGCAATGGTTAAAAATTGGGTGTTAGGGGTTGCAGAGGGTGGGGTAGGATATATCTCACCTATTCATGTGCCTCCCAAGTAACTATGCATATGTCACTCATCATACATGTCCCCGTACCCTTAGATCTTGCCAAATTAGTCATTGCAACGATCATGTGCGCGTGCAGCAATTCCTCTCAAAGATCATTTTTTTCTTAGAAGGGCCAAACATAATCCTTTGCGAACTGATGACAGCGTATCGTAGGAAATACATATCAACTTATTTGACGCAATTTTCGTGCGGGGCAGTCGACAATTATTACTGTGGTGTGAAGTGTGCATGATATGAAGGCCAATATCGTCATCCACGCAGAATTCATCGCAACGATCATGTACGCGTGCAGCAATTCCTCTCAGGGGGAGTAACATCATTTAATTTTTTGTTATACAACTTTTTTTCTCAGAAGGGCCAAACATAATCCTTTACGAACGGATGACAGCGTATCGTAGAAAATACATATCAACTTATTTGCCGCAATTTTTTCACCTACGAAGTTTGAAAGTCGCGTGTCGTCAACTCTTGGCGTATCTCAGCAATGTTGTACATTTAGATGTCGCACAATCCAAAAAAATCGCATCAAAATGCAAAACTGCAGTCGTTGTGCCCGAGAGCTGGTGATTGCAGATCATGCAGTTAGCCAATCCTGTCTTTTTGGCGAATGCCAAACGACTGAATTCTAAGAAAATGCGCCAGACGCTACGTCCGAATGCTCACATAAACCGTTTTCAAATTGTTGACATGAATACAAATTGCTGAAATCGGATAGTTTTTATGATACGGCCATACCTTATTGCATCGAACGAATGTCAATAACGAATTCGATTGTTGTGGCGACAGTAACACACTTTTTTTAAGTGGCTAGGGTCACAACACGACCGAATGCGGCTTATATATACGAGGGATGTCCGATAAAGTGTTATGGGTCGAGATAAAGTTTGACATACGTAGGCTATTAAACCAGCCCTCCCATTGCTCCTTCACATTGGAATCACACAGGCTGCAATCAGTATGTCTTCCGACGAATAGCCCCTTTTTGCTATGATTTCGTTTACGAAAAAAAAAGAGAATCGTACGGTTCCAAGTCAGGTCAATAAAAGATGATGTTTCAGTTTTTCAGCGTCTCTTCCAGATTTCTTATGAATCCGCCACCTTCCCAGAAAACTGGAATTTTGCTCATGTCCAACCCATCCCAAAAAGGATCTAAGACCGACCCTCAAAACTACAGCTCTGCTTTCTGTTATAAGTAAGGTGATGGGGAGGTGCATAAAGCGGGAGCTTCTGGAGTTCTTTGATTAGTGACAGGCAGTATGGTTTCAGGCAAGGGTGATCCACAGGAGGCCTCTTAGCTTACGTCATGCAATTGTAACTCATCCAGTCTTATGGTAAGGCTCATGTCGCTGCTCTTGATATCACGAAAGTGTTTGATCAGGTGTGGCACGCTGCCGTCTTATACAAACTTCCATCCAGAGAAGCTTTGCAGATGGGTGGCTGACTTTCCCTCTGGCCGCAAGACATCCGTCATAATTGGCGGATTCATCTTCATCCCACAACGTCAACGCGGGTGTTCCCCAGGGATTGGTATTGGCTCAGACACTGTTCCTCTTACATATAAATGACCTACTTTCCTGTACGATCAATCCAATTCACAGCTTTGCTGATGACAGCACTCTACATGCAGGAATTCAGACCGACAAGCCGATCTCTGCCAGGTGAGCTGGAAAAAAGAAGACTAGCAGCGACTTCCTCTCTTAATGCTCACAGAAACCCAGTACTGTACCTTGACTAACAAAAAGCGCCCAAGCGCTCATCAGGTTTTGATGGATGGATGAAGTTCTATCAAAGAATCGTTCATTATGCCTCATCAATAGCGGCAGCTGCTGGTAAAAAGCTAGACTATTTGTTTAGTGCTCCTCCACATAACCTCACTCTGTTCACTCAGATAAGACCTGGCCTAGAGTCTTGCTTAGATGTTTGGGATACTTCCGCCCCGACTACATTATCCGTTCTTGATACTGTTCATAGGAGGGCTGCCCAACTGATCGATGACTCTTCTCTAAAAAACAGTCTCTGTTTTACCGCTACACCAGAACTGGCCGATACGACCCCTCATTTGTCCCTAGGATATCGAGAGTGTGGTATTTACACGGCTGCTTCGGTATAAAAAAGTGATGTGAATAAGACCTCTATTTGTAAAATGTAATATCCAACTTGTGCTTCATAGTTTAATCAAGCAAATTAGGTAATGATATGACTTGATATTTATACTCTTCCAGCGCCAATGTTATAGGCGACTTATTAAAATCATAGAATGCTGTCGGTGTCTACATACTAACAATATAGAAACGGGATGTTGAGGTACAATACGACTGTGTCACAGTACAAACAATAGCGTTATGATAACATGTAGACGTCTAGTATAGCTAGAATATCATTCCATATATCAATTCAGCTTAGTTCCGATATTGATCTGAGCATATCCATTCCGTCAATTGATTCTCCATTTAACAAATCCGTCAGCTTGTTAACTGGTTATAGAGGATGATATGAAATCGGTTTTCTATTGAATAGTGCCTGGAGTTAAATCAGTACGGTCTAGAAACCGCACACTTTGATAGCTAGGAAATAAGATTCTTTATTACTTACATCCGTTATTTCTGCTACTAGCCCATTGATGCATCTTCAAAACCTTACTATCACAAACCTCACGTAAATCAGCTAGTCAACACAGACAGCAACAGAACCTCTAGAAGAACCTAAAAAAAGTCGGAAAAATCATTTTTAAAACATCAGCAAACAGGGCGGTTTTCCTCGATTTTCAGTCAGAATTTATATTGACCAGGCATCAATGAGTCTGGTCGCATGGAACCACAGTCAAGCTAGATCGACGTCTGCGACCGACCAAATCCACGTGTTCTGAAAATCTTAAAGTTGCTAGTCGTAGTCAATAAAATGTCTAAGGTGTGTGTAAGCCATGATACTGTTATTCGAAAAGATGAACCCACACGCATGCGTTTAGTCTACCGCTTTCGCACGCGTAACGTCACTCGGTGACAAAGTTCCCCAGAACCAGTGGCAATCGTTCAGTTTTATATGTACTGTGCTGTGGCGTGTTGTTCAAGCAACAGCGAGAAAAGTAAAGACGTTTCGAATTGGATTTTCTTCAGTTTTTCAGAGAATGAATAAGTTTGCGAACAATGAGTGCTAAAGTTTTATCAGCAACAGAAATGTGATTTCTAACTAATGTAATGAACTCGAGCATATTTTCAATAATTAATTTCTATGCAGGGTCATTAGAATTGCCCAAAAAATTTTTAAAATCGTTAATGGGTTTAGCCTCGCCCGTTAGTGTAAGTGCAGGTACCATCCATGAATAATAAAAATGAATAACGCCCATCGTTTATATGTAGGCGTAGAAGTCAGATTATTGTTTTTTTTCTACCTGACGTAGGGGTAGTTTATAACCTTCAGAACATATGCAGCTTTTTATATCTCCCACCTAGTTTGAAACAGAGTTTCAGGCTAAAAATAAATGAATAGAGTTTTACTAGTAGCTATTAGGTCACTTCTTCGCACCCGTCGAAGGGATGGACTTTACCCCTCGAACTTGAAAAATGTGTTTTTTTGTATTTTTCACCTAACCAGAAATAAAGTTACAGGCTAAAACTGAACCAGAAGTGTTCCATTCATTAGTAACTAAAAGTTCATGATCTCATGTTCTTCGGACCCGTTGAAGGGGTTGACTTCACCCCTTGAACGTGAGAAATGTGTTTTTTGCATTTTCACCTAGCCAGAAATAAAGTTACAGGCTAAAAATGAATCAAAAGTGCTACTTCCATTAGTAGATATAAAGTCACGAAGATCCCATCTTCTTCGGATCCATCGAAGGAGTTGACTCCACCCCTTGAACATGAGAAATGAGTTTTTTGCATTTTTCACCTAGTCAGGAATAAAGGTACAGGCTAAAAATTAATCAGAAATGTTCCTTTAATTAGTAGCTATAAGTGCTTGTAGATTCCATCTTCTTCGGACCCGTCGAAGGGGTTGATTTCACCTCTTGAACGTAAAAAATGCCGTTTTTGCATTTGCCACATTTGATTTATTTTTAGCCTGTAACCTTTATTCTGGTAAGGTGAAAAATGCAAAAAACCGCATTTAGACGTTCAAGTGGTGAAATCAATCACTTCGACGGGTCTGAAGAAGATGCGATCTACACGGCCTCATAGCTACTAATGAAAGGAACATTCCTGATTCATTTTCTGGCTAGGTGTGGAGTGCAAAGACGCATTTTTGACGTTCAAGTGGTGAAATCAACTCCTTCGACGGACGAAGTTACCCAATAGCTACTATTCATTTATTTTCATCCTGTAACTTTGTTTCCAACTTGGTGGGAGATATAAAGATCTGCTTATGTTCTGAGGGTGTAAATAACCTCAGATAGAAAAAAATACAATAATCTGATTTCTACGCCTACATATATATTATTTATTCATTTTTATTATTCATCGATGGTGTCACCTTTTTCGAAAAGCTGCATACCACTTTCTAAATATTTTTGCACTATTTGGGAGTGCAGCAGATGATAGAAGACGAAGGGAATCAATTCACAGCGTAAAAACTCTTGATGAACTCGCGCAAGAATTACGTAAAATAGGATTTGACATTAGTCGCAGTGGGACATATCTTGGTTTGATTCCCAGAAAATCTAATTCTGCAGGGTGACGAAGACATGTATCGACAGTCCCTGTTAAGCTTATTCGGGCTCAAACTGATCACCACAAGAGCCATTTAGATAGCAAGTTCGCTGAAACATCAATCCATTATTTAGAGAACTGGTATCAAAATCACTTCCAATATGCTAGGACAACCGCAAGCCGTTGGATATTCTGGACCAACATACATCGCTATTCGAAGTGGAAAACATAGTTCATCTACTGCTAATACTCATGCTCAGGATTTCGAGACGCTTCTCGAACTTGAACAGTTTCGACCATTAGTAGTAGAATTAGTGGTAATCATGACGGTTGATGGAGGGCCAGATGAAAATCCACGTTATCAAAAAGTCATAGGGTTTGCTATACAACACTTTAAGCGACATGATCTGATGCATTGTTTTTAGCTACCAATGCTCCTGGAAGAAGTGCGTATAACAACTGGCTAGTTTAATATTGCCTCACGACCATTTTGGGTCTCATTTGGATGAACGTGGCGTTACAATTGATTGATAGAAGATCTAATTTCGAATTTGCAGGAAATGTATTAGCTGGAGTATGGAGTTACATGGAAATTGATGGCTATAACGTTAATGCAAAATATGTTGGGGCAGGTGATCAAGATCTTCCTAATTTTCCAGACATTAAATGGTATTCAGAACATGTGCGTGAGAGCCAATACTTGCTTCAAATTGTAAAATGTAGAAATACAGAATGCTGTCGTCCAAGAAGTGGCCTATTTAGATTACTTGACAATAGGTTTCTTCCACCACCAGTAAAAGTAAAAAAAAACAGTTGATGACTTGGTTTTGGATGAAGGAGGACAATTTCTTAATCTTCCAGTCAATTTAGCTCTACGCTTAAGTGCTTCACTCAAAGATTTCCTGCAAATGCCCTACGATTATTTTTGACCGAAGGTAAAATTGAGGCTATCAAGTCGAACATGCAAAACGTGTGGTCTTTATCATGCTTCCGTCAAGTTACTAAATCGTCACATCGAAGATATCCATAAAAAAGTAAACACGCACACTGATAGGAAAGTTAGACCTGTAAGAGTCGCTGCTTGACGTGCTAATGAACTGATGTGCATTATTCAAAATTTAGAGCACCATGATGTTGAATGACTCGATGAGAACGACATTCCAAAATCCGATGAAAGCGAGCAAACTCACAACACTGAGCAGCAATAGAAGCAATCCAATGTCATCGAAAACTTAGAATCATGGATTCGAGTTTCATGGACTGAAGACTTAATTTGAATTTAATATATGTACCAAAAATTTAAAATAAGTTTGTTATGTTAGTAAGATATAATATCTTTGTCCTTTACTCTATGTTGAATATCGTATCAGTAAAATATAATATCTATCCTAAATCTATTTTCTTTTTTTTCAAATTATAATTATAACGTTATAATTATAATATTAAAAAAAACAATACATTAATTGACAAATGTTTACGTAAGCATGGGGGGAGGGGGTAAGAGCTTTGCTTACTTTTGCTGAATAGGAGGATGGGGGGGTAAATAATTGTAATAAATCTGCTTACGTAATACTTGAACGGCCCCTATGTGTTTGCAGCGCCATTTATTGCACGGAGCTGAAAAAAATCCCCCATGTTAATAGCTGAATTATTTTTTGTCACATATTAAAACAAAAATTCTATCCGAAATATATAAATATACAACAAATTCTCATAGATGGCGTTTCAAAACCTTACTATAACAAACTTCACAAAATTTAACCTAATTGGCTGCGAGGAGGTTCAAAATCCCCCCATTTTTGTGAGAAGATTCGTTTGTTTGAATTAGGTGCCTTATTAGATAACAATAATTACGAATTTGTCTACTCTGCCATCTATTGAACAGTAGCCTATAAACAAATTTCTCACAGCTAACTGCATCATACATTACCTGTATTGAACGGTCTTGAGAAACATTGTGGGTATAGGTACTCGATTTAACACTTTTTCATAGAAGATGCTAGAATACAAATTCGTTCATAGGAATAGCCACACTGTAGCAGCAACAAATGCAAACTACCGATTTTTTCCCGAATTCTCCATGGAATCCGTAACTTCGCAGACGTCTACACAACAAGGGCAGATTTAGGACTCTGTCTAGGGCAGACAGCGGTGCTCGCGGCATTCATGTTTATGAAGGTGCGGCGATTAAAAATTGAAGAGCGGGTGGAGGGGGGGCGGCGACTGCATACTTAAGTACTTGAGCACCGCTTCTGAGAGCAAATGATCTTGTGACAGTTTAAGTACGGGGGGAGGGATACGTCTCCCGATTCAGGTCTAGCAAGGTAACACCAAGATACACCAACATATACCACTTTCTTGAAAAAAAGCTAGCTAGGCTGAAGCTATGGCTCAAGCGGAACATATGTGGGGAAACTCGATTTGACATTTTGATAGGAGATGTGGCGATTAAAAATTGAAGAGTGGGCGGGGGCGGCGGCTGCATACTTAAGCTCTTGAGCAGCGCTTCTGAGAGCAAATGCTTTTATGTCAATTGAAAAACGGGGGGAGGGATACGTCTAAGGATTCAGTTCTAGCAAGATAACAATTATAATTTTCTTGAAAAAAAAAGACCGAACTTGAACGTCTGGGCGATAGGACATGCTTCCCCACACCCCTCTCGAAATCCACCCTTGCTACATCGACAATTCAGTTATTCCTTCATCTCGTATGAATGGGAACAAACATTCCTAAATGTTTTAGCAGATTAACGAATTAACAAAGCGTCATCCGATCACGTGACGAAATATGAGGTAAAAAAGATCGGACTAATTCGAACCTGATAAACCGGTTTAGTTATTCGACTACGAGACATGAATGTTTTTACTGGCCAGAAACTCATTTATTAACATTGCTGTGGGACAAGGAGCATTATCGTGATGCAACACTCGGGTGTTCTTGATCTGATCGATTCTCTCCCTTCTGAGTAGCCTGAAACGACAAAAAACCTGGGCTTCTGACAAAACACTATCTCCGTAGACCCGCTGAAATTTAGCAAGAGTTTCCGTTGCACTGTGACCAAGTCTGGAGCAAAACCTGATAGCACACCGTTGCTGAAAATTGATGCCACTCATTTTTAGAACACAAGAGAAAAAACCGTTTCACAAAAAAATCTCTACGGACAACCAAATGACTCAAGCAAGTTCAAACTGGTACTGAAGGCGGATCACATGTTTCCGTGTCCCCCCTCCAGTGTCATCACTTAATTTACAGACCTCGTATGTGTAACTATTTTAACGTAACACTGGCAAAATTTCACGTAGGGAGAAACAGACGTATTACGTAAAAGTGTCAGTTGAAATTTTAAAGATGCCGGCTGATGTACCATTCTAGGGTTATGATGTATTCGTAAGTAGCTTCAAAATTTAAAAAAATATCATGACCGCCATTTTCAACAACTAATTACCAACTGCCATTTTTAAGTAAAAATATGAAATATGGAAATTTGAGCATCTTAACTCCACCTCATTTAAAAAATATCTATATATCTACAATGTTAATTCAAATCCGTGTTGAGGAAACGTGTAGATATTCATATCAGATAACAGAAGATCGTTTCAGCAGAAAGATACTTCAATGCAAACAAGATATTCAATACGCTTCAATCAGTGTGCCGAACACGTATAGCGAAATATATTCTCGAGCGCTTAGTTATTTGTATACTCAGTGACAAAGAAAACAGAACACCCAGTAAAAGTAATTTTGTTTGAATTAAATTTTGAATTCTTCCTATCATATCCCACACATGTTCAAGTGGGAAATGGAGGCTAAGGAAGGAAGTTGATTTGACAGCTCTTGAGGTAGTCTACTGTACTGCCATATTTAGCTAAATTAACAGCGTTTTTTTAATTTTGACTTCAATATATTTCTTTTATGATCACAATTGCAAAATGGTATCATTGATCACGTTATTTCATAAAAATAGTTATTTTTCGCTTTGTCAAATATATCATATTAATTACATTTAAGCATAAAAGTGGTAATCTATCTATCAAAGTAAAATAGCAGTAGTTTTGAAACTATACTCATTTTATTCTATGTTTGATACAAGTACTGCCTCTTTACCTTTTATAACATATTATGATGTTTACTTAATTAGTTTTTTTATGTAATAATTCCATTATTTCTGAATAAGTATCGTTACAGATAATTAATTATTCTTCGCTGTTGTCCTACTGTATTTAAATAAATCATCCCAGACAACAGCTCGAATAATTTGGATCGATCATCCTTACAAGTAAGTCGATCAATCTGTCAATTTTGCTCCGAAAGAATAATTTTCGTTTAACTATAATCATGGTGTTTTTAGTTTATTTATATCGTGATTTTTGTTGAATGTGATTGTATAATTATAAAATTAAGCTATGCTTGAGCTCTAGCTTGAGCATAGTTTGAGCCATAGATGGAGCCGTAGCTACAGCCATAGCTCCAGCCAAAACTCGATCCATAACTTGAGCATAGCTTGAATCATAGCTCGAGCATACCTTGAGTCAAGCTGTGTTCAAGCTATGAATTGTTCAGTTGAAAGCTTGTTATTATTATTATGTTATTATTATCTCATTGTTATTATGATCTCACTGTTGAGTCCCGTACTATAAACAAAAGGCATCACAAATGTTGGGTGAGAGATTAAGAAAAGAGAAAATAATATTATTGAAACATTATTAGAACAACCAGATCGGGAAACATCAGGAATCTTATAGTCTCCAATTTTCAGAAAATTTCGTCCATAGCTGATTTTCTCAGATTTTTAGTTCTGTAGCTTTCTGTCGAGCAGTCTACTATCATGGCTCTAGTCCGTTGAAACTAGACTTTTCCCTTTTCAAAATAAATGTCTCATGCGAAAATTGTACAAGAGATTAAACTCTCATCAGGCATTCTTTCATGAGATTATCTCACACCTGTTTCCACAATGGAATAATACTTTCCATGAGCCTGTTTCCACAATTGAATAATACTTTCCATGAGATTTTTATTCCACGAGACAGAAATACCATGAAAAAATATCGTGGATCTGCACCTTATCAGCGGCGAAACTAAGGGCCCGACAATGCAAACGGTTTTCTGAGGACCCGTATGCCGTATTAAATCTACAAGAAACGTCACTGAGTTCTAAGTCAATCTGACTTGACGCTAAATTTCTCAACCTTGTACATATGTCTGGCACTTTGGAGATCTCATAAAATTCTCAACATACTGCACATATTTCATAGCGCTGGATTTCAACTAGCGAAAGCTTACAGCTTCAGGGACTGTAAAAAATAAAAACCTTAAACAAATTTCCACAAGGAATGCGGCTCAGCTGAAACGGCTCATTTATATTCCACCAGATTTCGAGGATTACGAGTATGATTCTTATGAAATGAAAACAAAACCGTGTTACGAATAACAGTCTGGATGCTGGAGAACTGAGTCTGTTTCATAAGAAAGTAAAATGTCAAACGCTAGGCTCAGATCACATTAAAAAAGTCACGTAAATTGACTAACCTAAATTTAGGCTTCAGCCAATTTCGGTTTCGATTTAAAATCCTGATGCTTCAAGCCGCCAAAACTGAAACTACGCTCCGTTCGCATTGAAACCTCATTTTTGTAAGAATTATTTGACATCAGGACTTATATTTCTTGCTTTTCAGAAAGGTCCCCCTACTTATTTTTTGAACTGGTCAAATCAGCTGAAACTCGGGATGAAATTGACACATAAATACTATAATTTTAATGTAAAAATATCAGTCGAAAATTTCAAAATGGCGGCAGGTGCCATATTCTGACAATTTTTCAAATGGAATAGGTGGTTACACCTTATTTTGAAGCTCAGAAGTATTGGTAACTCTATAATATAGGATCACTACTTTTCAAAATCGGCAGGCTGTCAAAGTTGAGCGTTTTCATACATTGAATCAAGCAATCATCAAAATTTTATGGTGTTATATGAATCTTCTTCTAGAATATACAACTAAATATCTAAAAAACGCGGATCTTCCCGGTGATTTTTTTATTGATTATATTTTTGTGTATTTTTTTGTATTATATACACTGAACTGTTAACAAAATTTTGGTCAAATTCTCAACGAACTGACTTTTTTAATTTCAACATTTTGACAATTTTTTACAGGCGATGTGTATACTCTCCAGATTTATTCTGCAATATTTGATTTCCTGTTGGTAGTTACTTATTAGCTTGATGTAGGGGCCAAAATACTTTTCGATGCCTAGTTCCAGATGTAGTTTAGGAAAAAAACTGGGAAAATCAATATGATATTTTCTTATAATTTATGGCAGCTACCTCATGGTGATAGTTTGTTCCATGCTATGGTTACATTTGCAGCGAAGTTTTCAATGAGACTACAATGATTTTGGCAGTTTATCTAGGAAGTGGTGGTGAAATCAAACAACAGCGTTACTTTACTACAAAATGAAATTTTATTTTCGAAACATCGCTGCTGAGCTCGATAGTCTGGCGCCCTTGAACTGTACCACTAATACTATCCTCCCATTAAGTAATATCACAGAACTGATCAGTTCAAAGAAATATTTGTTATAGTTTAGACAACTACGTTACTAATGTCGTATTTATAGACATAAACTTATATAAAATAACAACAGCAAAAATCGTATACTAAACCAAAATAGCGAGATAAGCTTGGACTTTTGGTGAAAAACAGGTACATATGGAATCAAGACAATTTTCACTTACAAGAAACGCAAACATTATTCTTAATGCTGTTCAAAACTGGGGACAAAATGGTAACGCAATGGTAACCACAGTAACAAAGTGGTATCATACTCACATCACTTTATGCCTTCATAAAGTAGGTCTAGTAGGCTCAAAAATAAACTAAAAAATGAACTTCCGAGGTCATAACGCAATATAAAATAACATAACTGTAAGTTATAAACTTCATTATTATACAGTATATACTTCGAATTATTTGCACAACCATAAAGTAACAAAAATAATTCAGCATCTTAAAAACTATTAGGCAAACGTACATAAGTTTTATTTTTCAAAAACGTTCAATGGTTCGTCAAACTCGAAGAATGCTCCTTTACCTTTTATGAACATTTTAGGATTAGGAACGAGTTGCAAGATATTGTCATAAGGTTCGTAAGATATATCAGACTCGACTGCTTTAAAAATTTTAGCAGTACAATCTACAGTCTTATAAAACATGACCTTGACGTCTCCCTCTTCATCAACAGTACTTTTAGCCACTCCCAGGTAAGTATAATGTTTGCCTTTAACGGAAGAAACTTTAACTAAAACGTAAACACCATCTGATATCTTCGATGGATGAAAGTTTTCCTTATCTATTAGCTGTTTTTCTTTCACGTTAGACACAGATGGCTGGTCCAAGTTTGCAAGAACCTCTTCGTCAGAGCTAGAAGATGGGGAGTAAACCATGCTGTAGTAACTTCTTCTAGATTCGGTAGGGACATTGGATATATCGGCTAGTAGTTCTTTGTTGTTCAATCCATCTGCATAACTCTTTTCTGTAGAGTTGCTGATTTTGCCAACGACGGGAGTAGGAACTGGCCGATAGGTTTTTGGATCCAAGCATAAGCAAAACCCTCTTTGACAGAAACAACTAAGGTCTCTATATTTTAATTCACCTGGAGTATCAGTGAAAACTTGATGAACCTGCATAGTACCCTGGAGTGGTACTACATTTTTTGGTACAGTTTTTTCGACATTTTCAATGTCATTATCAGTCACCAAGTACAGACGGACCTTGCTCGAGTTCCTCAATGTGTGGAAAAAAGTTTCTGAATCAGAAATATCTGAACCAGTCGCTACCTTTTTATCTGCAGTGCGTTTAAGGTAACCACCAATACCATCAGCGGCACCTTTGCCGTGACCTGCTTCAAAGAAGTTCCATGTGACGCGATCGAAGTTGTACTTGAATATTTCCGTACATATGAAATAGAAATTTAGTTTCTGCCTGTACTGAGTAGCAGGATCATCGGAGAAGAAATGGATTGTTGTTATATTAGGATGTACAGTTTTTAAATTGCTAATAACTGGATGGAGGTGTGCCCAAATAGACACGGGTGTGTGAGAGAGAGTTATTTCCAGAGATGGTACAAAATGACATTATCGTCGGTTTGCCCTCTCCTTCTGTTTTGGTGTACATAACTCCAGTATGTAATGTAACCTGCTTCCTCGCCAAAATGATGGCACTGCACTTCTTCAAAACATTTGCAGCTATAGTTCTCGCTGAAATCGATGTGTAGAACGATTTCATCACTCCTCAAATTATCTATAGCATCTCTATAACTCCTATAGTGTGTTTTTATGTTAAAGATATGTTTTTTCAATTCTCTCAGGGTTTTATTAAACCTTCCTATTAATTCTGGAACAGTCCCTTCAACAATTTCTTTTACGTTTTTTGTAATCTTCACTTTTTTACTTGACCTCTCTATCACTTCACACTTTCTAACCCTCTGAGGCCATTTAACTGATTGTGAGTGAAGGTCATTCCGTATATTACATACTATTTGTTTAGTATTGCAGTCTCCACAGTTACCGGTCATGCACGCTCTTCTATTTGTTGAGCATGCTAAGCTTGACACGAGGTTGCTCATATTTGGAACAGGAATGATTTTGTTTTTATGGAGAGCATTTATTATATACTGCGTGTTAGTGTGTAACTTGCATAGGCAAGTTTCTCTACCACCAACTGTAGGCGGCTTTACATAGAACGGTCGATGTCTTATGAAGTATGAATATGAACATCTCTCACCTATAAACTCTTTCTTGAATGAACAGTAAAGGTTTTTCATTGTGTCCAGTAAATATCGTTTTTGACTTTTTACTTTTTTGTAGGTTACAGTTTCTCGCTTTCCCGCTGTAGCTCTAGAAACATCGTCGCGATTAAAGAACTCCTTGATTTTTCCAACAAGGTCCGATTTCTTAGAGAGAGTCAGCTTTCGTTTTAGCTGGTCAATGCCCAAAGTCTCACGCACAATAGCAGTCTTCATTTTTGGAAAACTTGTCTTAGAGCTCTCTTTTCTTTTACTGTTGTCAGTCCTTTTTGTAATGAACCCTAATAGCATTTGATAATGTGGAATATTTATTGTTATCAGGATTGATCCTGGGCTGTCTAGCCCTTTGATACCTCTTCTTGTACTTATTACACATCTTTTTTAGTCTTTCCAGTTCTTCCTGTAATTTCACATTCTGTCTATATAACGCAGATCGGTCGCGCCTCACCCGTTACCGGCCTCTACACCTGGGAGAATCTGGAGTTCCTGAACGTGGTGTGCAGCTTTTTGTCGTTCTCGTCGTTTCTTATTTGCAATCTTCCATCTACGTTTAGCAGCTCTATGCTCTTGCTCAGTCATATCTTTCACTAGTTCTTTTTTGGCGTGGTATCTTTCAAGGTGTTTTCTTTTAGCTTCACCATTTTTTACGGGTCCAGCTTCAACTTCAGCCTATACCGACGCTGCTTTTCCGCTGGTGTCAGAGCCATTTCGTTGATAAACTTCTTTCTAAAATCAAAGGAGTGTCGAATGGGTATTTTGGTTCCACTAGTGCACCTAAAACAGCTGTGTTACTAGCGAAACAACTGCGTTACTTTTTTTGGTAACGCAGTGTAGCAGTAACGCAGTGGTCAATTTTTGATTATTTCATTTGTCTGCACTCAATCACACAACCCAAAGCAATTTCATTATCGGCATTGGAGAATATACCTAAATGACTATGTAATCACAAATTCATAAATCAAATATCAGCTTTACTTACATTTCTTTGACGGTAACTCAGCATTCGCACAATTAACACACGCATCTCTTATAATGGCTGTCAAGCGACTACTTCAATTCGCTGAGTGAGCTTACCTAACGGCCACTGCTCGAATTAATAGTCACATCAAGTCAAATGGAATGAGGTACATGTTTTAGCGATACACTTATTTTAAGTTCTATTTTCACATAGAAACTCAGGGTAGTTAAGATTTTGTGCTTTGCTGGGGACACAATATAAAATATTTTTTATTTCGTTTCACGTTCAAAGTAAATCGTATCTATTGGAGCCCTAAACAAGGTTGAATGAAGTAGTTTTGAGCATAATTTTCATGAAAGGCCATCTAGCAGAGAATACGCGAGGCTGGTCTCTATATCATGAGACTGATGTGTAGGGACAGTAATATTTTGTATGGAAAACTGATGCGTTACTGGAAAAGACAACAATGTTACTAAAAATTTCCAATAAATATAAAATTTTAGTTAAATTTCATGTTGTAGTTTGATTAACCCACAGTGTTATATTAACGAATCATTGTCATTTTTGTACAAATTGCTTACGGTTCGCCCAAAAAGTAGATTACATTTCAGGGGACCGATTTTTAGGCACACAAAAGTATTTCAGCCCGTAGACTAAATCAACATGAATTATCGTTACCCACACTTTAAGATACTCTGTAGGATGATTTTGTCAGAGCGCAATGCCTGCGTATTGGAAGCGCGCTCAATCTATTTTTTGCGTGAGTGAGACAGAGATTTTGCATTTCTCTCGCGCTCACGCAGAGTATACACTGAGCGCCCGTTTTTTAACAATTGAAAAACAAAGGTTCACAGTGACAGTACCATTGGAATGCTTTGGGATTTTGCTAATGGATGTTTGAAAAATATTTAGGAATCTGGCAACATTTTTTGTTTTGCGTCTGTTTTTCGGGTTGAACTATCATCTTTAGAGAAAAGCACCTGTTTTTGACATTTTTTACGCGATTCTGGACCAGGCAACCATGTACATTCATTAAAACAGGTCCTTTTTGGATAAGAGTAGGTATGCAAAAAATCCGAATCAGAATATTTGACAACATCGTCATATTTAAAATCAGCGCCTCAAATTGCCTGTGTACCCAGTTTCATTCGCGTGGATAAGTGGAATTCAGGCTCTGATTTGGCTACCTAATGCTATGTTTATATGAACTTATTGAGGTAAATCGACAGACTGATATTTTTTTCAGCCTGGTAACTAAGCATAATATTGAAATCAGCTACCGTAGTTTGCAATTTCTACTTATCGATATTTAAAAGACAACAGTAATTTGCAAACAAAGAAAATTGTCCATTTCGATAAGCATGAGGCACACGTAAGTACGCCCTGTAATCAGGTGCTTAGAAACATACCATATATCGTGTCACCAAATACAAAAAGCCGTTATGAGGATTACGCCACTAATCCACTTGCAATAAAACTGTATTCAATTTATATTATTTATTTTTTCCATCGAAGTCGAGTCGAATCTCACCCAATCTCACGTGGAGGAGGGGAGGCATCTTGGCAAGTATCACGTAATTCTTCCCGCAAGGAATTCATAAATTTTAGTATCAAATTCAAGCATCTTATTGTTCAGTTTTATTATTTTAGACTATAATTTTGAAAAATAATGAAGTAAATTGTCATTTCTACACCAACTGGCTTTGATCCTCAGAGCTCTCGTCCATGATGTCGCCGCGCGATGTGCCTGCCATACAAACCCGCCTGACTTCGGCCTCCCGTACAAACCGTGTCGAACTTCGTTTATCCAGAACTGGTCGATACGATCGCTCCTTTGTCCCAAGGGTGTCGAGATTGTGGAACAATCTACAAGAGGAAGCTTTTCCCAGATCTACTAACCTTGGGCAGTTCAAGGATCAGGTTAACAAAATTTCTTTGGGATCCTCATAGCAGCTGCGGTAGTCTGGCATTTAAGCTTCTCCTGCGAGGCTGCTTCGGTATAAAAGAAAATTCAAGGCATTTACACTGAAAATAAGATTTTTTAAAAATCTCAATTGAGATTAGTAGTAGTATACTAAGTGACATATAAATCCGAACACCCAGTTTAAATGGTTTTATTTTAATAAAAGTTGCTGAATGTATTTATCTTACTGTCAATAACAAGTGAAAAAATTCTCAGCCTTATCAGTTGGACATTCCGGTTTTTATACTGTTTTTTTTTTTAATTCACTAACGCTCTAAAAATGAATATTTCAGTCGCGGTGAAGAACCAACGTTGGCGGATTTTGGTTCTTGACATCCTTTGCGATCGGTTACGATGCCTAGAGTACGGAGACCTGTACGATTTCGTCAACTTAGTGAGTTTGATAGGGGCCGTATAGTGGGACTTCGGGAAGCTGGACTTTCTTTTCGGGCAATTGCAGTTAGATTGCAAAGCAGTGTAGAGACTGTGGTTAGGTGTTGTCAGGCATGGCTTCGAGAAGGCCGTACGCAAAGAGCAAGGGGCACTGGACGCCGCCGTAGAACAACAGACCGTGAAGATCGCCGCCTAAGATTATTGGCCTTAAGGGACCGTTTCTCCACTACCAGGTCCATTGCAAATGAATGGTTTGCAGAACACGGAAGACCTATTGGCATGCGAAGTGTTTACCGACGAATGAGAAGTTTTGGCTTGTTTTCATACCGGCCACACTGGGTCCTCCCTTCAACTCGAGAACACCGACGCAATCGCCTTGAGTGGTGCAGACAACGGTCACTCTGGGACCAGGAATGGAACAGTATTGTCTTTAGTGACGAGTCTCGATTTTGTTTAGGCATGCACGATGGTCGTGCCAGGGTTAGAAGGCGACATAGAGAAAGGAGGAATCCACAGTTTTTTATTGAAAGACATGTTCATCACACTGTTGGAGTTATGGTTTGGGGTGCTATAGCTTGTGGTTCCAGGTCACCTTTAATCTTCATCAGAGGAAACATGAACGCGCAGCCTTATATCAACGAAGTTCTAGAACCCCATCTTTTACCCTATCTTGACACCCTGGCAGATCCAACTTGCCAACAAGATAATGGCCGACCACATGTTGCAAGAGTCACAATAGACTTCTTTCAACATAATGATGTCACATTGTTACCATGGCCACCAAGATCTCCCGACTTATCCTCAATTTAGCACGTGTGGGATATGATGGGTAGGAGATTGCTCAATTTGCAACGTCCTCCTCAGACTCTAGAAGCACTTCGAGAGGAGTTGGTGGTTGCCTGGAATGAGATACCACAGGAGGACATTGACCACCTGATCAGAAGCATGCCTAGGCGCGTTGGAGAATGCGTAGCAGCACATCAGGGTGCATCCACACATTATTAAAGGTCAAAGGGCTTTAAAGCAGTGCAATCATTTTGAAATTTTAGTCATTTACTTATTATGCTTCATTAAGTACTTATACAAAATTTTATTAAAATAAAACCATTTAAATGGTAAGATAGCTTGTTGTTCACTACATAAAACTTTTTAAATAAAAACGTATTGCTTACTGATTCGAAAAGTTTAATTGCAGGGTAAAAATATTTATCACTTAGATACTTAATAACCTTATTTTTAAATTTGATGTAGCTCTCCAAATCTCACAGATCTCGATATATGTAGTTGAATTGAGGTGACTTCGTATATGCCATAGTTATAAAACGATTTGCTATCAAAACCGAATTTCTTGTCTTATAGTTGTGATGTTCATTTTGTATGTTGAAATCGTTGACGTTTTGCTTTACATAGCTAACACACAATTTCAATATATGACTCTCCAACCTAGTGATTCTAATTTATCTAAAATTATATTTTTATCCAGCATATTAAAAGCCTCAGATAGATCGAACATCTCCTCCTAACGTTTTCCATCTTCCAATTTTCAAATTGAGTGAACCAAAAAGCACATAACGTCACAAATATTGATATGTATGTATCTCTTTTTTCTAGATATTTGGCGATCATTACCACTTCACCTACTCAAAAATTGCGAAAAGATCTTTGACACCGAATTCGGAGAAGAGGGTTAGTTTGGCTGTCGATACCAGGATAAAATGGGCCAAACAGCAGAAGGCAAAACGAAGAATCAAAAGGGACTATCGAGTACAAGACAGCGATCCAAAATGGCCTTTTATGTGGTACTTGGTGAGTCTAGATTCAAAGGATTTTTCTCGCTTTTAATCAGAGATCAATTGATACTCCATAAAAGAACTATACTCGTATATCGGTATTAAGGGCATAGAGATCGTTCGCTTTCTTCTGTGGAAAGGCTTGTGTGAACACGTTGGCCCTTGCGTTGGTATCAACATGTCTATGTGAGCCATCACTGGAGAATGAAACCGTTTTAAGAAACATTAGTCCACAATACATAACCCATATTGTTGAATGATTAATATATACTTGAAACTTTGGATACTGCTTCGTTTTGGTGAGTCCGCCAAACTTTTTATCTATTTTTTTTTTGGAAACTGCTGCCTTTTCAAGTAGGTAACTTGTTATAAATATATACCTCATTTTAATGGAATAGCAAGCTAATATGACAAAAATTTTTATAAAACCTCCGATAAAAGTAGTGCTGCAATTAGCTGGTCCGACGACTCAAACATGATGAATTTACGCAGTTATGCTTTCCAATATACAGGATTTCCCAAAAATCAACGTAAAGCCTGAAACATGTAATAGTCATAATAGTAAGTTATCAGAATAATATAAAAAAAACTCGTGTACTTTTCAAATTATTGGCTTTAAAAAAGTCGAAAATCTACACCCTGAGATAGTCTTTTAGTTCCCATTACTACAAATTTTTTTATGAGACGGAGTGACGGACAGTGTCATTCTAATTCTACGTAATGTCAGCAAGACAAATTCGTCGTCGACTTCTGAGACACTCTGTATAGTCCAACCGGATTCACTTTTTATTAATATCTCAAGGATCCTTGTGCCCATTTTGTTTAATTTGGGTAGTTTGATTTATTATAATAATATGCCATGTTAGCACTAACTAGAATATAATTATGAATTCCAGTGGCGTATTGGGGGACAGTCTCACGAATAATTTTGAAAATGTACGCCACTGGTTTTTAAAAGAAACTATATTTTTTCGAATTAAGCAGATAAAGATCCTGGTATCTCTTTGTATCGTTCTCCGTTGTCGAGCAAAAAATAAAAGCTACTTCATTACATGTCGATAAATTGTTGAAATAAATTTGATCGATGCACTACATTCATTTACAAGCCATATCATATCAGTATCACATACCGCTTCATTGCAGGCTTCTGCTCCGTGGGCGCCAGCAGGAATTTTTCCCAAGGAGGCCGATTGTGAAATTTTACTTGACCCCAAAACTTTTTGAAGAATGTTGGGGGGGGGGGAGTAACAAATCCTAAAATTCAAAATTTTTACACACACTCATGCTAAATATGCAAATCTTAAGGTCCAACCAGGTTCCCAGGGGGCCCATGTTCTGCTCTCACATTTTAACAATTTTTGCGATGAAGTTGTTTTTATTTTTTCTTCAAAAACGAAGTAAGATTCTAAGTGATATTAAGAGACAAAGAAGTTGTATCATCAGCTGCTCTTTTTTTTGTCAATATAATTCGTAAGGCTGACCCTCTATTATCCTCTAAATAGTGATAACTTGAGGGTCTTGTTGCAATATACATCGCTGCCAAAATCAACAAAATCGGAACAAGGATCATTGAGATGTTAATAAAAAAGCATTTCGACCATGCATCTCGAAAATCTTAACTTTTAGGACACATGTTTCTATAAACTTTTATAATAAATTTAATAAATTTTGTTCAGGAATGCGCCCTTGGAATTACGAGCTGTCACTTAGTATCACCCTGTATACCATTATCTCAAGCTATCACTTTTTTCTAGAATCGAGGTGGAGGACTAGATATGAATGTAATTCCAGCATGGATGGAAGGCATTACAGGAAAAGGCGCTGTCGTAACAATCTTAGATGACGGCTTAGAAAAGGACCATCCTGACCTCGTACAGAATTACGTATGTATTCAGTAATCCATTAATTTGTTCTATTGAATAGAATATACTAGAATACGAGCCTAACACACGTTAACCCCAGTAACAAAGAATTAGTCAAGACGCAACATACAGGGTGTCCCAACGAAAACGGAAAGTAGTTTTATGAGTAAACTGGAAAATACATCAAAAACCTGTTCTTGTGACAACCATGATATGTTACTAATGCATATTTCAAATTATTTTAATATATACAGGGTGTTCCATACCTTCGTGTCACAGCAAACATATAGTTTTTAAATAGAATTCCCTATATTTTATTGCATATTTGAATGCAACTTCTGAAAACAAGAAGTTTGATAACATATAACATATGCTTTCGTTTGTCAATTGTTTAGATATTTGGTCAAACTTCTGAAAAAATGTCCAGCTTGGTTAGCTCGCAGATCCTCCATTTTTGAAGATATTGAGATAAATCTTAGTTCACACAAATTTTATTATCATCGATTTTAAGATGATCTGTTCATACAGGGTATCTCAAAAAGCAAAATTTGCCCTTTCTCAAAAATTTTATACATTTACATTACATGTACATTTCTACGTCGTTGAATAGTTTTTTTGGTAAACTTTTTTTGATATAAGGCTTATATATCTTTTTTCCAAACGTTTTTGGGTTATTGCTATTAATTTAAAAAAAACAAATACATATTGTATTTAAACATAAAATCAAACCTTCTATGAAAGCAATACACAACACAAATAATCTCAGCCTAAAGTAATCAATCGTTAATGAATTGTTCGAATATATTACCTTGGTTCAAAGCACACAATGCCAGACGCCTGTTGAAATTATCTTGCAGGTCCAAAACGATTTGTCTAGATATCCGCTCAAACGACTCGCTTATACGATGTTTCATGTCCTCGGGTGTTGTAGGTCTCTTCTGGTAAACTTGCTTTTTTATATGGCCCCTGAGAAAGAAGCCGAGAGGTGTCAGATCAGGAGATCTCGCTGGCCAATTGATCGATCTGCCTCTTCCTATCCAAGTATTAGGGCGCCAGCGATCTAAATACGGTTCCGAGATCCGCTAGGTTTTATTAAATATCAGTGACATGTGGCCCTTCAACATACCGGACCTGACACCAAACTTCTGGGAATCAACAGAACTACTTGGAATGTATTACAACAATTTCATAATGAATGATAAGAAATTCATTTTTTTTATACAGGGTGACTTCGAAGTTGAGTCATTTATTTTAACAGTGAGTAGATCTGATCAAAAGAAATGTTTTTTCCTTTAACATTTTTCTGGTAAAATTAAAGTAACAAAGTTATAGCCCTTTAGAAGTTTGAGTACCGCCCTGTCTCAATAATAATATGTGCTCGTGTTTGGCAACAACGGATATATCGGTTCATCGCATCGGAAACAAAAAAGCGAAAGAATTTGAAACGTTTATCACGATGTTTTTCGTCATTCGGTAACGCGTGAGTGAATAGTGGTGTTTGTTGCGTGGCTCAAACGAAATGAAAAATGGCACATGTTTACGAAAATGCTCAACTTGTGGACATGATTCTGATTTACGGGGGGGGAGTCTTTACAAAATGCTGCTGCGGCATCACGGATTTGTGCGAATCGGTTTCTCAATCGAGTACAACCAACCCCTCGTGCCTTTGTTAATGTAGTACAAAGGGCTCGTGAATCAGGTGACTTAAGACTTCACAGGGGAGGGCATGCTGGTGCTTCAAGACCGCACGATCAAATACAGGTCCGCACTGAAATACTTGTCGGGAGGATACTTTATAAAACAAGGTAACATTTTTTTTTATTTTTACAAACATATTTTGGTTTATCTTCATTCTACAATCATTATCTGAAAATTAATGACTCAACTTCAAAGTCACCCTGTAGAAGATCTGATTTAAAGTCTAAATGTGGAGTATATTTTTTTTTCTTGGCATAGATGGCAATAACTCGAAGAAAGTGATATAAACCTTATATAAAAAAAACCTCCGAAGGAAAGCTATTTAATTATGTAGAAATATACAGAGTGTTCCATTTTAGAGAGAGAGCGAAAAGGTATATTTTGCGTTTTGAGATACCCTATATAAATAGAAAGATAAATGTAGTATTTCTTTCAGATCAGCTTAAAATCGATGATGATAATAATAGTAATTTTGTGATTTTCATCTAAATATCGAAACATCTTCACATCTCACTAAATATTTAAACAATTGACAACCGAAACCATATGTTATATGATATCAAACTTGTTGTTTCTAGAAGCTCTATCCAAATATGCAATAAATCATAGTATTTAAAATATATATGTTTGCTATGGCACGATGTTATGGAACACCCTGTATATATCAAAATAATTTTGAAATATGCACTAGTAACATACCAATTTTGCCACGAAAACAGATTTTTGATATCGTTTCCAGTTTATTCCTAAAACTACTACGTATGTTCGGACTCTAATACTAACGGATATTTTTTCTAGGATCCCCTGGCATCGTATGATGTGAACGGACAAGACTCTGATCCAAGTCCTAGGTATGATATGATTGACTCCAATAGACATGGAACTAGATGTGCTGGTGAAGTCGCAGCTACAAGCAATAATTCTGTATGCGCTTTGGGGGTTGCACATGGTGCTCAGGTAAGTTATTATATTTCTTATAAAGGGTGTTCTTAAAGATCTGGCTTTATATTTCTGCTATGCTTCCATCCTGCGCCAAGGGTGTACAAAACCGTTTGTAGGAACGCGAACGTCGAGATGACCTTGACAGCCCTGAATTCTACAAAGTTAACGAAAAAAGTTTCCAAGAAGCGTTATGGGAAATGGATTTTGGCAATTTTTTTAATTTAGAATGTTTTAGATCTTAACACGTAAAACAAAAATGTCCATGTTTTTCCACGAGTAGTTTTCGAAATACATGGCGACATAGTTTTGATATCCGCGCCAAATGATCGTATCGAGATTTTAGAAACAGAATACGGAAGCTGAATAAACGGGCTATCTGATCCATAATGATGGGCAAACAGAAAAAAAAATTCAAGCACATGGACTAAAAAGAAGACAAAAACTTTGCAAAAAAAATCGACTAAGAGACCTAAGAATTAGAATCTTGAAGCTTCAAAATGCTTTTTTAAAAGTCTTGATACGACCATGCTTCACCAAAATATAGCTTTTCACAAATCACCGAAAAATTTGGATTTTTTTCTTGCTCTCACAATATGCTGCAATTGGGTATGGACTGCCAAACTTTGACGCTCTGTAACTCCAAAACTATTCATGTAAACCATGGTCACTTTTATTGTAAGTATTCAGATTTACAACATATACTAAGTGACATATAAATCCGAACACCCAGTTTAAATGGTTTTATTTTAATAAAATTTTGTATAAGTACTTAATGAAGCATAATAAGTAAATGACAAAAATTTCAAAATGATTGCACTGCTTTAAAGCCCTTTGACCTTTAATAATGTGTGGATGCACCCTGATGTGCTACGCATTCTCCAACGCGCCTAGGCATGCTTCTGATCAGGTGGTCAATATCCTCCTGTGGTATCTCATTCCAGGCAACCACCAACTCCTCTCGAAGTACTTCTAGAGTCTGAGGAGGACGTTGTGATGTTGAAAGAAGTCTATTGTGACTCTTGCAACATGTGGTCGGGCATTATCTTGTTGGAAAGTTGGATCTGCCAGGGTGTCAAGATAGGGTAAAAGATGGGGTTCTAGAACTTCGTGGATATAACGCTGCGCGTTCATGTTACCTCTGATGAAGATTAAAGGTGACCTGGAACCATAAGCTATAGCACCCCAAACCATAACTCCAACAATGTGATGAACATGTCTTTCAACAAACCTCCTTTCACCACGTCGCCTTCTAACCCTGGCACGACCATCGTGCATGCCTAAACAAAATCGAGACTCGTCACTAAAGACAATACTGTTCCATTCCTGATCCCAGAGTGACCGTTCTCTGTACCACTCAAGGCGATTACGTCGGTGTTCTCGAGTTAAAGGGAGGACCCAGTGTGGCCGGTATGAAAACAAGCCAAAACTTGTCATTCGTCGGTAAACACTTCGCATGCCAATAGGCCTCTTCCGTTTTCTGCAAACCATTCATTTGCAATGGACCTGGTAGTGGAGAAACGGTCCCTTAAGGCCAATAATCTTAGGCGGCGATCTTCACGGTCTGTTGTTCTACGGCGGCGTCCAGTGCCCCTTGCTCTTTGCGTACGGCCTTCTCGAAGCCATGCCTGACAACACCTAACCACAGTGTCTATCTACACTTCTTTGCACTCTAACTGCAATTGCCCGAAAAGAAAGTCCAGCTTCCCGAAGTCCCACTATACGGCCCCTATCAAACTCACTAAGTTGACGAAATCGTACAGGTCTCCGTACTCTAAGCATCGTAACCGATCGTAAAGGATGTCAAGAACCAAAATCCGCCAACGTTGATTCTTTACTGCGGCTGAAATATTCATTTTAGAGCGTTAGTGAATTAAAAAAAAGCAGTATAAAAACCGGAATGTCCAACTGATAAGGCTGAAAAATGTTTCACTTGTTATTTATAGTAAGATAAATACATTCACCAACTTTTATTAAAATAAAACCATTTAAACTGGGTGTTCGGATTTATATGTCACTTAGTATATTAAATGTTTGGAAAAATTATCCGATAGCCATTCCCCATAAGATTTCTGCGGAGTCTTTGTGTTTTTGAATCCAATGGCGGCAAATTCTAACAGTATTTATACGCAGAATGTGACAGGTCGTTGGAAATTATCCAATCTTTTCATACTTATCAGCTTGTTATTTCAAGCGTAGTTGTTTCTCGAATTTGCCTCCAAATTTTCTAAAAACGATATTTTCTAAATAGATATAATTTTTGATATGCATTATAGGTTGGAGGTGTGAGGATGCTAGACGGTGACGTTACAGATGCGGTTGAAGCTAGATCTCTCAGTCTGAATCCCCACCATATTGACATATACAGTGCCTCTTGGGGTCCAGACGATGATGGCAAAACAGTAGACGGACCTGGTGAACTTGCCACAAGGGCTTTTATCGAAGGAGTGACCAAGGTAATGCCAACAAGTCAAATAATATGAGGGTTGAAAAAACAACCGTCTTATATAATTAAAGTCTATATTAACTGTGCTATAATTTTGTATCAGTTGAGTAAAGTAACCATTAGCATTGATTAACGTATTCTCTAGAAGATGCCCAATCATATGCTGTATTTGGACGTTTGAATATCACGTGAACCGTTACCGTAACATGATGCAGATGCGCAAAGAGTAAATAGAAGATGAAACATTTTTAGAAACTTGTTGTCATTTAACCGTTAATAAAAAGAATTAAAAACTCGAAAATATTTTTACGATGCCTAAATATACTTACTAAATAAATAATTGACTATTATAACTACCTAACTAAATACATACAATAAAAATGTATCAAATGGTTATATTTATTTTTTCGTTATTGTTCCTCATTTTTACTTCCTATTCCAAAACTGGCGAAAAAGCTTTGTAATCGCTAAAATTTTCGAAATCGAGATATTATGGTTTTTGATGACTCAGTCTATGATAATTCTCTGAATATTTCGTCAAGTAGATTGACTCAGTACTTATGACGCAATATGACTTAACAAACGGACACAGGAGGCTGCATGTTGAGACATGCATAGTAACCGCCAACATCACGTCTGTTTTAGTTGTTCATTCGTATTAATAGTGTAAAGTGCGAACCATGGCATCGTGGTCACGTAGTAAGCATAGACCAGTTCTTAGAAGGAATGTCGCTTGCATTAAAGAATGATTATCCTCATCGTACGACTATATTTAGGTGGTACGGAGAATTCCAAAGGGACATTTTCACTCTGTAGGACGCTGAGAGGGCAGGAAGGCGGCGAACGTCAGTAACAGAGGCAAACATTACTGCTGTGAGGAAAATGCGTGACGAAGACCGGAGAGTGACATACCAACAGATAGAGGAGACATTACACCTTCATGCACCAGCTATTCATGCAGTTCTGCATGAACACTTACACGTAAGGAAACTTTGTTTTCTCTGGGTACCACATAGTCTGACGGAAGAGCAGAAGACTCGTCGTACGACTTGGTGCCGAAAGATGCTGACAGTGTTTGATAAGGGGCCATCTCGGTATGTGAACAGCATCGTGACAGGTGACGAGACTTGACTCTATTATTACGATGTTCCAACCAAGGCTCAACACAAAGCTAGGGTCTTTGATGATGAGGACACACCCGTAGCTGTCAGAAAAACCCTGTTAGAAGAATATATTAGCTGTATTTTTCAAATCAAGCGGGATTGTGGAGTGTGTCGTTTTGGACACACAGAAGACAGTCACAGCTGAGTGGTACACGGAACAGTGCCTGCCTAAAGTCATAAAGTCTATGAAAAACCTGCGGCCAAAGTCAAGAATGGACACGTGGTACCTCCACCATAACAACGCTCCAGCCCACCGCGCCAAATCCTGCACTGAGTATTTGACCACTACTGGACTGAGCGCCCTCCTTACAGTCCAGATCTTGCTCCATGCGACTTTGCACTGTTTCCACATGTGAAAATGAAGCTAAAAGGAAAACGGTTTTTTAGCGATGAGGACCTTCTGAGGGCTTGGGACAACGAGTGTTCCGCACTCCTGGGTGAAACTTGGCAGAGCTGGTTTAGGGACTGGTTTTGGCGGATGGAAAAGTGTATTGAATGTGGTTGAGATTACTTTGAACGAAGTCAATAAATAAAGCTATATTGCAAAACTTAAATAGTTGCCTTTGTATAGTTGGCTGCAGCGCCATCTATGAGACACTAACGTATCCAAAGTAGGTTCCTAATTATTGCCGAGATACTGGAAGATAGCTGTACAAATTCTCATAGATGACGCTGTGTATCTCATTACATCTCGGATAATTTTTTTGATGCTCGGAAATAGTACAGGGTGGGCCATAATATGATTTTGTTATTAAATAAAACCGCGAAACGCAGGCGGAAACGCTGGAGAGCAGTACCGTTAGATTACATTTTCAGTAGCCATTAGTCAATTCACGGGGCAAGCGTTCTTTTAAAATACTCGTTCTTATGTCACTGTGCGTCCTTTATTCTGAGTCAAATATGGATTGCTGCGTATTTATTAGTGCCCTAGCACTAATTTAATAAAGCAACGATTGAGGGGGTTTCAAGAAACCGGATCGACATTGCCAACAAGACGTCAAGGTCGCCCGCGGACTGTATGAACGGATCAAAGAATAGAGAAAGTGGGTGAATCTGTTTCGATCCAGAGCTCTGAATTCGTAGACGTTCAACGACTATGAGCCTTGCTCGAACGAGTTTTAGACGTGAGTTAAAGCATGACTTGGAACTTCATCCATACAAGATTTGAATCGTCCAAGAATTAAAGGTCACTGCCCTTACAAATAGATTAGAATTTTCAGTGTCAGTGGTTGAGCGGTTTTGTGATTTGGGAAGCATCATAAAGCACTTCATTGCCAAAAAGTCACAGTTTGGGTAGCAATATCAGCTAGCGGTTTGATTGGACCTGCTTTTTTGAGAACATCGCGAGCAATCGGTAATTCAGAATTAATTCAGAACGTCATGTTTGAATGCTCAGAGCGCTTTTGGCCCTAAAGCTTCAAGATTTTGATGGTTACAACTCCATGACGTGTTTTCAACAGGATGACACCACCTGTCACAAGTCCAACGTGAGCATGGGCGTCGCACAGGAAATGTTCCGTACACGAAGCCCTGACTTGTCTCCACCCGATTTTTTTATGGAGATATCTTAAGAGCCGAGTCTACAATACTAATCCTAAAACCGTCGGTGAATTAAAGCAAAGCATTATTCTCGAAATGGCGGCAATCTCATGAGCAACTTGCCGGCGAGTGTTCGATAATTTGAGGTTCCGTTTGGAAGAATGTTTTCTCGGCCATCTTGATGATTTCATTTTCAAAACATAAATTGCCAATCTCCTTTTATATTATATACTTTCATTAACATTGTTTCCAAAGGTTAATTTTGTTATGGCCCACCCTGTATTATGTTGGCTATCTTCAGGTAGAATACGTTAATCAACAACTGGATGGAGTTTCTTCGTATGGAATATGTTAATCACTGCTAATAGTAAGTGCTGATATCGGTTCTTAGAGTTTTACTACGTTATCGCTCCAGCGTCTAAAAATATACTGTATCAAGGTTTTTTTTAGGGTCGAAACGGCAAGGGGTCGATATTCATCTGGGCATCAGGAAACGGCGGCAGAGATCACGATAACTGCAACTGTGATGGCTACACTAACTCGATATACAGTTTATCGATATCCAGTGCTACAGAGCATGGTCACGTACCTTGGTACAGCGAAGCATGTAGCTCAACATTAGCTTCAACTTATAGTAGCGGTGCTGTCGGCGAAAGACAGGTGGTCACGACAGATTTGAGACATTCTTGTACCAGTAGCCATACCGGAACCAGCGCTTCGGCTCCTTTGGCAGCAGGTTAGGAAACCCACAGAATATTCCCGAATATATAATTACGAGACTACAGAGCCCCAAATGAACGCCACTGAAAAATAAAAAAAAAATATGCAATATCATCCACCCCAGACTAAAAAGTAGGTGTGTATCTTACCAGGCTTCCGAAAGACCTGTATTTTTGAACTTATTCAATTCACAATGGCATCATTCATAGTATAATTCCGCGTGAACGGAAAAGCTTTGGGAGGTCAAGAAATTCACAGAAAATTTTTGTACGAAATCCACGTTCTGGTTCTGACGACACCTCGTTAGAATAGTCGAACTGATCACCTCTTGGATTATTGTCCCATTTTGGAAACACCATGTAACATATTTAAAATCCTTTTTCTAGGTATATGTGCCCTGGCTCTGGAAGCCAACCCAAATCTAACTTGGCGTGATATGCAGCATATCGTCGTGCGTACTGCAAGACCTCAAAATTTGATTGCCCCTGATTGGCAAACAAACGGTGTAGGAAGAAATGTATCACACAGCTTCGGGTATGGACTAATGGATGCTTATGCTATGGTGCAGTTGGCTAGGAATTGGATCACTGTACCAGAGCAACACAAGTGTGAAATACCTGCTCCACATCTTCTCAAGTAAGTACCAGTTACGATCGTTCTGATAATATACATACATGTTTCGAATCATGTTTTCCAACTCGTTTCCTGATATTTCTAACTTGAGTTATCAAACCTTTATTTTTGTAGATCATTCTTATACATGTATCGAATTTATAATCAAATTCCTAATGACTTTAAAATCGAAACCAAAAGTCAATATACAATTATATTGAGTCTTTCACTTTTGTTTTTAATGCAAGTGTAGTGAAGCAACAGTTTTATTTTTTGTATATATTTCGTGTCATATAAAAATGCTCAGTTAAATATTCGAAAATGGACAAAAATATCAGTTGCGAACTTCAGGCTTTCAAAGAACAATCAATTACGTAAAGTGCGCAAATGATTGCAAAAAGTAGAAATCCAAACGTCTTAAAACATTTAAATGCAAAAATATCATAGAAGCTATGAACTTGACATTTTTGTAGATCATTCTTATATAACATGTATCGACTTTATAATCAAATTCCTAATGACTTTAAAATCGAAACCAAAAGTCAATATACAATTATATTCAGTCTTTCCTTTTGTTTCTAACGCAAGTGTAGTGAAGCAACAGTTTTATTTTTTGTATATATTTCGTGTCATAAAAAATGCTCAGTTAAATATTCGAAAATGGACAAAAATGTCAGTTGTGAACTTCAGGCTTTTAAAGAACAATCAATTACATAAAGTGCGTAAAGAAAAATGATTGCATAAAGTCGAAATACATACGTACTAGAATATTTAAATAATAATAATAATATCATAGATGCTATGAACTTGAAATTTTTGTCAGCGCCGACAACCTTGTAGACCCTGAACCTTTAGCCCTAACAAGATTTACATTATTTTGAAAATTCCTATAAAAAATTCAAAACTTGCTTATCCGTAATCTGAGCGAAGATTTCCTAGGTAAATCGGGTGTAGATTCTTAATTTAACCCATTTAGCACAGCAAAGACTATTATAAGACTTATTACGAGAAAATCTGCGCCAGAATGTTAAAAGCTCTACAGGCGTAACCAATATGTATTTCTCATTCTTAATTATTTCAACAGTATTGCACCAGTTTTCTAACGATTATACTAATTTACAAAGATAAACATAATGCATATTGTCAATTGTCCGTGATAAAACCTGTCCACAAAATACCAAATCATTCTCATGGAAGCATAAATACATGACATTAGAAGTGCTAAACCCAGAAAAAATAATTTCTTACATCAAGAATAAAACGATAATATTCTCATGAAATTTCATTGACAAGTAATGATAAAAAAAAAATAATAATGTGTTGGGCGACCCCGCAGCTGAATACACTCCTGTATACGTCTAGGCATAGACAAAATGAGATTATCGATGTCTGGTTGTGGCACCTCATTCCAAGCAACTCGAACTTCGTGGATTAGCTGTGGCAGAGTCTGTGGCGGAAGGTGCAAAGTGGATAGTCTCCTCCCCATCTTATCCCACAGATGTTCGAATGGGATTTAAATCCGTTGCAAGGAATGGCTACGACAAAACATCAACGTCTGCTTCTTGGAGAAAGTCTGTAGTACGACGAGCAATATGGGGACGTGCGTTGTCTTGCTGAAAAATTACGTGTGGACGGCAGTAAAGTGGTTTGTAGGACATCATTATCATAATGCGCAGCGGTGATATTGCCTTGAACAAAGAGAAGGAGTGATGGGCTACCATTGGCCATAGCCCCCCAAACCATCACTCCAACAGTCCTGTGTACATGCCTCTCAACAGCAAATCCAATATCACGCCGTTCTCCATGGCGGCGTCTTAAACTTCTACGACTATCGTGCGTACAAAGATAGAATCGCGATTCGTCGCTGAAGATGACATTATGCCATTCTGCCTCCCAGTGTTGCCATTCTCTGCTCCAGTTCAAAAGTTGGTGACAGTGGTCCGCAGTCAGAGGAAGCACTAACCGTGGATGGTATGAAAAAAGTCCAAAGGCTCGAATATGGCGACAAAGTGTACGCATAGTAACAGGTTTACCTTCTTCTCCAAGCCATTGGTCAGGTATCTGACACATAGCAGCAAAACGGTCTCGTATGGCTGGTGGTCTGAAGCGCCTATCTTGACGCTCTGTGGTATGATTCTTCGTGTTCGTCTACACATGCGACATACGCATTACAGTCATTGCAGTACAATTAACGCGGCGAGCGGCCAGTGTCGCGATAGGCAATAATTCTGCCCCTGTCGAAGTGGCTAATATGGTGATAATTTGCACGTCTTCGAACTCGACGCCTTTTGTTATGCTTAACACTAGTAAATGAAGGGGCAGTCTGAACTACTCAGCTCTCAGAAACTGTTTTGTTCGCAAAAACTAAGAGATAACATTTAAACAAATGTAAACAAAAACAAAGATAAAACGTTGATATTGTTGCCACAGCATGCTTTAAATGTAGTAATTATGTTGCCAAAAGTCAAGTTGAGGAAATTATTTTTTCTAGGTGTAACACTTCTGATGTCACTGAGTATATTTCCAAATACCTTTGACATGTTCGCTTGATACATTTGCTTGATCCTTATATATTTGTACCAAGGACGCATATATTGTTTATTTTGCGTTCTCAAATTTAACTGGCAAGGTTTATCTTGATTTTAGGCCGATTCCCGCCAAAAGCGTCGTCGTACTTCAACTGCAAGTCAAGGAATGTGAAGGCGTAGAAGTTTTAGAGCATGTACAAGCCAAGTTGACCATATTTTCGCAAAGAAGGGGTGATCTGAACATTCAGTTAACCTCCCCTATGGGTACTAGGGTCACTTTGCTAGCGCATAGAGCTCACGATAATTCTAGATCTGGTTTCAATGTTTGGCCGTTCATGTCAGTGCATTCTTGGGGGGAGTCGCCTTTCGGAACATGGCAACTTGAAATACACAACGACGGGAGGCTTTTAGGTGAGTAGAAAAACAATGTTTTTGTCAATCGTATTATTTTGTGATTCTTCAAATTACGCGATGCCAAATACCAGAATATTTGGTCAATGTCTTAAATCCCTACAAAACACTAAGAGTATTAGCAACAGCGTTAAGATCTGCACAGATAGCAGACAGGTAATAATATCCTCGAACTAAACATGATGATTGTGTCCGTCTGTCCAAACAGACAGCCAACCATGGGCAACGAGGATAGGAGAGTGCCATTTACCATTTATGCGTGTCTCTACGCTGAACAGTGCAACTGTTTGCTGGTTAAATGATCACCTAACAACCCAGTATTAATGACACAGCGACTGGAAAAATTGGGAGCAACCAGAATATTGAGTCTAGAGCCCATCAGCATTCTGCCCGTACCATAGCAACTATGGGGTATTTCACATGAAACAGACAACGAAAAAAGTGAGGATTTAAAATTCGTTCATATTGGGCCTATTTGCACGTTATCTGAATGTCCTGACACTCACATCAAACTTTGTTGTGTCCCGCCAGTGTGTCCAGTTCTTGTTGGCATTCCCAAATCAGTGCTGATGTCACTCTAGGGCTTCTTAACGCTTTGAGTGACGCCTAACTGTCAGTGTAGATGGCAATCCTTATATTATTGTACTTATTATTACTCGCTTATCATTTACTCTTGCGCAATCCAAGATTGCACCAGGTACTTTTCCTTGCCTTTGCCTTTGGTGTTCCGTTCCATCTCCTAACTGGTGTCGAAGTTCTTATTTTTAATACAAATCTAGGAACTATGTGGTCCTTACTGTCGCTTCCCACTTGTTTCCTTATTTGATTGTGTCCAAGACCAGCAAGAGTTACTGTCAAATTAACGAGTATTCCGGCTCTGACTGACTCATCTTTACGTAGTTTGTTTTTTTTTTTATACCTTGAATAATAGTTTAAATATATCACCTTATCCTTAACACTCTTGTTTTGGCATCGCTAAAATTTGAAGAATTGCCTCTTGGTTTTGGGTTTTGCTCACTAACATTACTAACACCTTGATTTTCAGGAAGGGCAACTTTGCAAAATTGGTCATTAGTAATGTACGGATCAAAGCAGTTTCTTCCTACTGCGTCTCATAATGGAGACCCAATTAGAATAAGCAAAAACAAAACGTTCAATAAGAAGAAGAATAAGAACAAAATCAAAAACAAGCACTCTTCGAAATTGATCACGACCACTAGATTGCCTAAAATACAAAATAAATCAAAATTTAAGCCTAACAATCCTGGTCTAACCAACAAAAAGGAATCTATCTCGAATAAAAAAGATTCCAATATCATTAGTAGCAAGAATAAACATCTAGTTAATTCTACAAATAGTTCTAATAAAAATAAAACACCTCTCATCTCTACTACAACCACAGACGTATCGCCATATTTTTACGCAGTATCAAATTCCAATCCAATCCAAAAAATCAAACTTGATCAAGATAGTGTCAGACAGTATTTGAAATTCGTTAAAAACATAACAATCACTTATCCAATCATGATACCTTCAAGAGACGCTGTTAAAACCTACAACACTTTCAAAAATAACCAAAAATTGAAAGAGAAAAGTCGAGATATAAACACGAGCCGTAACGTCAAAGTTACCCTGCAAAAAACGACTGAAGTGCCTACTGTGAAAACTACAGCTCAAAAAGGAAGTCTGGGTAAATAGCCAACATATGTGGAAACTTTGCATGCCTATTTTCGCTTTTACCTTTTTTCCACTAAAATTTTACTCGTAACACCTTTTTGCAAATTTTTGTATATCTAGAGTAGAATAATCCAGGAATCGCATGATTTGTAATAGTAATATTTCATTTTTATGTGTTTGGAGTGATCAATTAGTAGTCTGGTTATTATTTTTTTTTTCAGTAAGCATTACGTAACGCAGCTAATAGACGGACTCAAGCCTCTTTTACGTTTGGAGGTAGATAGTTTTTCTAGGCCTGCTAGACATACTCGTCCAGCTTTTTCTTTGCATTCTGACTAGGTCAAGCTAGAAAGCTTACTCCTAGGTGCATCCTTTGCATTCTACAGCGTTACGTAACGCTTTTGCAATATCGTTGCTTCTGTAGTCATTATATATAGTATCTTAAGCCCCCTATTTACAATTTTTAATGGATTTTTATTTTTTCTCGCCTAGCCAGTAATAATTGTTCCTTCATTACGGCCATCAAAAACATGAAATAATGTAAAAGATATATACACTAAGTAGCAAGGTTTCTGATATATTGTATTGTAAAAATGAGATCGCTTGTAACATAACCCCGGTATAGGGTGGATCAGCACTGATAGATAACTGTGAATTATTGCAGTTCTAGATTTGCTCACACGAGTTTCATGACATGTGTTATCAAATCGTAGATCTTTCGTTAGCTTTTTATCAAACACATAATCAAATATCGTCTGATTGGTCGAACTACCCTTTTTTGAATGCAAGTATTAGGTCATTCTTAAAAGACGGCTGCACTTATACAAAATATAAATAATAGATTACCAGTATTTTAGAGTGGAAACTTATGTTTATAGTACCTCATTTTTCATCAACATCCACGATCTAATATCTCGAAAACGTAGCGTAATCTTTTTGCACATTGATTCGAATCTTTAACAAACCTAAGGACAGAAACCCAAATCTTCGCTGGCGGCTAGGTGAGAAAATATCAGTCATCTAATACCTTTATCGAACAAATAAAGAAACAGAATTCCCGATACCAAGCAATCTATAACCGTGTACTGACTTGCTTCTACTATATGATATATTGATTTCAAGTTTTAAAAGCGCAAGATGGATATATAAGTCTAATTTAAAAAAAGATATTTTTATTTTTAATATGAAACGGTGAAAACTCTATCGGCCATGATGTGACGTCATACAAATTGTAAACAAAGAAGCGTCACCCGTATGTCATTAGTGGACTAAAGGTGTCTTCTTTAAATATTTCTAAAAAACTCCTACGTAAAAAGTCGTTTTTTTGTTTTATTGAAAAACAACCATGGGCGTTAGATTCGTAAAAACAGAAAGCACAAATTTACTGGAAATTGACACATTGATGGTTGGTCATTGCTTTGCCTTCAAGCCAGATTTCGGCTCTACCGAGCTGAAGAAGATCAAGACTTCTATGTACGTACAGTGCGTCTGATATAATGAACATAGTCAGAAATAATAAGTCACTTACATAATCTTCCTTTTCAAAAGTCAATAATTTAATCTAATATTGTATTTCTTGTTACACATCTGCAAGGGAATCGTATAAAATCTGCACACTAAACGATAAAATATATCCCGAACATAAAGTACACACAGTGTTGCGTATATTTTTTACATTTTCTCTCAGACGATACAATAACCATGATTGCTATATTTATCATGTAAACTAGTAGAGGTCATGCTGTTTACAAATGCTATGACGTCAGAGTACATTCATATGGGCCAAACATGGCGGACAGCGATTTCGCCTGTCTAAGAAAAATATATTTTCAAAGTTTCACGGTCTTTAAGGTCTAAAAAAACATAGTATTCATTTTTTGGTTTAATAGAATAAATATTTACTACTTAAGATTTACTTAAAACAGAGTCAACTAGCCTGTTAAAATTATTATTAATGGATTTTACTTTGTAAATCAACATTTGAGTAGTGAACAAGACTTAACGAGTGAAAGTAGTTACGGTACATTTGGGTTGGGTATCTTCTGGTGAAATATGTTAATCAATGCTTTTGCAGTGCATTGGGCCAGATGGGCCATAGTGAAAAGGGGGCTTTAGTTCAAAGACCAGTCGTTATATACTATTTATTGTTTTTACTTAACAGCTCAAGTGAAAACCTGGCAACTGACATTGTATGGTACGACAACTCCTCCAGCTTACGATCTGCATAAGAAGGTTGGCGGATTTCCGAGCTCTTATAACGACGACATTTTCCACAATTCTATTGATGATTCGTCGTCCAACTGGCGAATGGTCGAGGTAAGTTTTTTTGTTGTGATTAACAAGCACTTATACAATTAAAACATTGTCAAGTCAGAGTTCCAACATATTCGTATCTTAGTTGCTTTGACACATGGGAGTGATAGAACACTTTCAGGCATCAATAAAGGTGGATTTGTTCATCTAATGCCTCCATATTACACCTGGTTATCAATACCACTACTTTCGTCGGCCCGACCAAATAAAGCGTCAAAGATGTACAGCTGTTTCATGCTCATTGGCAATCATCAGCACGATCTAGATGGTTATCAACTAATATCACGCTTGATACGGAATGTGTTATCTATACACATACGAGGTCTGTAAATTTTTTTATGGTAATATAATTACAATTTTATATTGTCACCCACATAGCGCTGGAGACGTTCCTCCACTCCTCATAGAAGTGCTCTAACTTGGGTATCGGAATAGCCTTCAGCTGGTCGGTTACAGCCCTTTGAATGTTTTCGACTGTCCCAAAATGAGTTCCTTTGATGTGATTTTTTAACTTCGGGATGAGAAAAAAGTCACAAGTCAGGCGAATAAGGATGCTGGGGAGACTATTCCCCAATCATTCTGTTAACCAACGTTCTGAACGCACAAGATTCCGGATTTTGACGATATTCACATCGGTTCTTGAAGATGAAGGCCTTCCGCCTTAAAGCACCGAAAAACCTGGGCTCTTGACAAAACACTATCTCCGTAGGCCTGTTACACTGTGCCCAAGTCCGAAGCAAAACCTGGTAGCACACCCTTGCTTGAAATTGATGTCATTTTTAGAACAAAAAAAAACCGTTATAAAATAAAAGCAACGGACAACAAAATAACTCGAGCAAGTTCAAACTTGTACTGAAAGCAGAATCATATTCCCCTGTCTCCCCTCCAAGCTCGGCGCATCCAGTATTGCCATCTTATCACTTAATTTAAAGACCTCGTAAAAATGGGTAGTTCCCCGTATTCTTTGAGGCAAGTAGTGAAACAAGAAAGCCTTAAAGTCAATGACGATGCAGTGCAGTAAAAAACCTTGCTTCGTCCTTGAGACATTTGCACACTGTTCTGTCACTCAAATGTGTCAAAACTATCGAGACAAATGAAGCATATGCTCACAATGAGGGGAACTCAGGTGGGGTAGCGACTTTGCATTCAGCCTTAAAATACTCTTAGAAGTCAGAAAGTAATATTTATTTTGGGAATGCCACTACCATTTCTACCACTCGCATTCATGAGGGAAATTTTCCTACTCGATTTTTTTTCGATAAACACGTTTCTTGAATGCCCTTTAACTCTAATCAAGAAGTTCCCGGTGCAAAGAATCAAGGTGTGATTCAAATGTCAAGGTGATCGCATGTATAGAATTTTTGGATTTAAATATTTTTTAGAACATACGAGGACGATCCGACAAATACTTAGACTACAAAAGAAAAACATTTTTTCTTTACCCGACTGAAAAATACGTTTTCTGGAAGTCTGCAAAGTAGGCCTCCGTGGCGGTTATAACCTCCTCATTTAACTGAGATTTCAAGATTGGAAACAAAAAAAGTCGCACGTGGCCAGATATGGAGAATACGGTGGAAGGAGTAGCAGTTTATAGCCTAATTCGACCAATTTGGCCGTGACGGTGGTGTGAGCCGTTGCGTTTTCATGGTGGAAGAGCGCTTTTTTCTTCGCCAAATGGGGCCATTTTTTCTGCAATTCGGCGTCGAATCAGCCCAATAATTCGGCATAGTAGAGCTCTGTGACCGTTTTGCCATTCTTTAGGTTCGATTCAGATCACACCTTGTGAATCCCAGAACATGGTGGACATCACCTTCCGGCCGATAGGACAGTCTTCGCCTTCTTCGGAGCACGTTCGCCGGATGAAGTCCACTGTCTCGACTATTTCTTGGTCCCTGGTGTATATCAGTGGATTCATGTTTCGTCGACAGTCACGAAACCACGCATAAACTTCTTCGGATAGCGCTTAAACAGCGTCAAACACTGCTATGAAGGGGTCTCACGGTTGCGCTTGCTGTCCAGCGTGAGCAAACGCGGCACCCATTGCGCAGACAGTTTTCTCATGCTCAATATTTAATGCAGAATATGATTCACGCGACCTTTTGAGATGCCTACTGTCTCAGCTGTCTCGCACACCTTCAATCGGCGCTCTGCCAATTCGAGATCGAAGAAGATTTTTGTCAGGTTATCCTCCGTTTTCAGGACACCTGAGCGTGGCTCATCAAAAACCGACGTGCGACCACGTTGAAAGTCATTAAGGCAATTTTTGACGGCCGCCATCGAAAGAGAAGAGTCACTGTACGCAGCATCCAAGCGCTCTTTGATTTCGCTGCGCAGTCTCATTTCCAAAAACAAGAATCAAATCATCGACCAATATTGCCCTTTTTCATTTTTCTAAAATCCGCGGACACGCCTGCTTCCACACGCGGACAAAACAAAACTACGAGTCCGATTCGGCTAAAATTTTAACAGTAACCGTTTACGAGACTGTACTACACGATAGTAAATTTCTCTTGCGATAGTGGCGCCAACGGACGGTGATGCTAAGTTCTTATCGGACCGCCCTCGTATGTATATCATACTTTCAAAAATTTAGTATCTGATTGTTTCTTAAAAACCCAAAGCTCTCAATCATGCCATTTTTATCCAAAATTAACCCATTTTCGAATATTTAACTCGGCTTTTGTGTATGAGCTCATAGTCGCATCTCTCTCTGCTTCAAATCTATATTAAAATACACTGGGATACAAAACGTATATAAAAATAAAGATATTCCAGAGCGCTTACATTAAAAGCAAAAGTAGAAACAAATCAATACGCAACTATAATGAGGCCTTGAACTTTGTTGTTGATCATACTAAAACAGCGACACTGGATATACTAAGTGGTATTTTTTTTTCAAAAATAATGTAAGTAATGTTTTAGTTGTAGTTGAAACAAAACAATGTTCTCTTTGCAGAACTCATAATTACGGTAGAAGTTGTAGATAATTTTGTCGAGATTGTTTTTCATCCTGCCGCAATTTGGTTTTCAGTAGGCCTATTGTGGCCCCGCTCCAAATTATTCAAGACTATCCTAAGTGACAGATATCGGCACTTGGCCAAACTTTATCGCAACTGGTAACTCCTAAATTTATGAGGGGATTCATACCTACTAAACGTTATTACGAAAAAAAAATCGAATCGGAAAACGTTTACCATGAATACGAGGTTTTGGTCATGCCTAATTTCAAAGTTTTTTTTTCTGAAATGTTGTTGTTTCTTTTCAGAATCGTAAAGATATCATGGAAGTAGAGGGAAAACAGAACAGTGTATCAAGTTGTGTTAAAGCTGAGGGGAATTTGTGTCTAGGTTTGTTCTGTTTTGTTTCACTCCTGTATATCTACTCTTATAACACCCACGACTTTCTAACATTCTTTTTAATCCGTGTCTATCAGGCAGCGCTGCTGCTATTGAGTTTATGCCACTTCAAATGCTTAAAATTGTGGTTAAACGAATTGTGTTTAAAAGTTCGGACTAGTTCAAATAAAGTTAGTATAGTGTACCAACAAAATTCTGACAACAATTTTAACAATTCGAAAATCGCTGAAAAAACGTATCATCTAGTATTATATATAGTTAATATAAAACAATATACCTGCGGTCTATATAAGTGGCTGTATAGTCTCGAGGACTTGCTTAATAGGTTAGGTAGGTGTTTATTAAATTTTAATTTCAGGATTGATTTACAAACACAACAGTAACAATTTTAGCGTTAATTTCAATTATAAAATATTGTAGTCAATTTAATCAAAGTAATGTACAGTACGGAGGAAATTGGTAACATAACAGCCTACGTTCTCATTTCGCACAATTTTGTATACATTCGATCATTGTCGGATGTCTATTTATTATGTTAAACTAAAAAAAAAATGTAATTTTTGTACAGGATTTTCCAGAGGATGACTCGGTGTTGAAATAAAATAAGCTATGCGTGAGGTATTGACGAAATACTTTTTTATGCATGCAAAGTGGTCCGAATCCACGACGTCCAATTTTCTACTACATAGATCCTGCTGAATTTGAGCAGTCATCTAACTCATATTGACATTCTAGGTATTGGTTTATTAGAAAAAACCTGTGGCTTCAGAACACATTACAAAAAAGCTTAAATAGTCAAGTTGCACGATATTGCTTGGTCAGTTTACGTCACCTCTGCGAGTGGGAACCATGTCGTCAACGCTTTCTTGCAAAATGACCATTGTGGCGTTCACCATGTGATACTAGTACGTATTTATTTATATACCAAAAACAGATATACCAATTACTGATGGTAATAATCTAATTTACACTAAGACACATTTTTACATGTTCGCTTGATGTATGATAATTTTTGTATTAGATATATCAAAATCGTCCTGAACATCAATATAACATGAACACATTGAGTAGAGATGTAATTGCAACTAGATAGTTCATCGGGTAGTGATAGTGGTCCGAAAGATGGGCAGTCGTAAATACCATGGACTGTTTTATATAAAAATGCAAGAGAGTGTGATTTTGTTCAATTATCAAAACTAACAGAATCATTTTTGAGTTGATCATTGTCTCCTTGTTAGTAAATTCCTTGGAATTTCGTATCACAAATCCCAATGATCTATTAACAGCTAGAACAATTTGCTGTATATGAGGATTGATGCTTAGATCACACCTTGGTATACTTTTTTTATATACTCCAACTACCACGAAGGCCTAAGGCCTAAACACCCATGGGGTACCGTGGGACTGTAGGGGTATACAGGGAAAAGGGAGAACGACACATGGACTCTGGCGAGGGAACACGTGTGTATGCACCATGCACACATTCTGGCCGCGCCTACGAGATCCGCCGGGTGGTACCTTTGCGTTCGACAGTCAGAGACCGTCTACCACCTACGGACAATCACAACATCCATAGCCAAGAGAAAAATTTCTCTTGCGGCGGGATTCGAACCCGCACAGCGCACGGCGACTGATCAGGAGACTGAAGAGTCTCTCGCTGCGGTCGGTATTCTCTACAAAGGACAATAATTATCGACTTGATAATTGAATAGGAACCATATTACCGTTCTGTCGAACCAAATGTTGTTCTCGTTAATATTTTTTAATTTGGACCAACATCTGTAGCACTTGTCATTGAAGGTGATTACTTCACAAACATTAGTTTTGAAAAAGTACGGACGATTGACGCCTTCAGCCCTAAATCCACACAAAACAACTTTTTGTGGTTGC
Organism: Acanthoscelides obtectus; assembly: GCA_963669975.1. Taxonomy (NCBI): domain Eukaryota; kingdom Metazoa; phylum Arthropoda; class Insecta; order Coleoptera; family Chrysomelidae; genus Acanthoscelides; species Acanthoscelides obtectus. Next base: position 9,029,961 of record CAVLJG010000002.1, on the reverse strand, counting down.
ATTGCAACCCCATTAGACTTTTTCTTGTGAAGTTTTCTGAAGTCGCAGGTCCATGTCAATAGGCCCCCAAAGTTAACATAACATCGACCATCACTAGAAACTGGACGTCTCGAACATGGGCAACTGTGTCGCAGCGGACATTTGAACAGAATTTTGTTAATACCCGGCGTATGTTTCACTCCGTTTCAATAACGATCCGTCCTTATAGGAAAAACTGTTAGCAATTTCTCGCGAATTTGCTTTGCAATAATTTTTTATATATAATTTTATGTATTCCACAGTTTTAGGAGTGGTATTTTTCAACCGATTGTTGTAAAGCAATATGCAAACCTATTTTGCACTCTTTATAGCTCCACATTTCTTTATATCATGTCCCTGTTCTGCATTAGATTTCATGCACAAAATATAAAATGTTTTTCCTATACCATTCTGTCATCAAATAGATCCGATTAGCAAAACACGTTTTTATACGACAGTGAATGATCGAGATATTCAGGAATATTTTGAAATTCCTTGAAGTTTCGTAGCTCATTTCTTGGTCAATGCACAAATTTTCAAAAATATGTGGTGCCTTACGAAAATGTTTTCCCTTTTATTTTTTGAATGGATCAAGTTAGCAAGCTGAGATTTGAGATGATAAAATTCACGCATAAATAATTTATTTTAGCGTAGGGTTCTATTTGAAAATTTCAAAATCACGGCTGATCGCCACCTTGGTGCAATTTTCTGAATGACATGAGGAATCATGTGTTGCTTTTATGCAGCTCCGTATATATAGAATATAGTATCGGTATTTTTCAAAGTGGCGGATTGGCAAGCTTTTAGATTTGAGCGTTTTGTACATCGCATATGAATTTTCTTTTTTTGTAAGGGTCTATATCGGAATATGCTATAAAATTTGAAATAATCCCCCATATTTATCTGTTTCCCATATATGTTCGCTTAGTGCTGATTTTAAGATTTCTTCCTTTGTTACATATCCTTTATGTTCATTAATTCTATATTTAACAGGTCTTCAAGTTTCACCGACGTAGCATTTACTACAGTCACAGTCTATTTTATTTTTTTGTCTATATTTTCGTTAATAGGTTTTAAAGACAGTTCTGATATTAATTTTTTTGCAAACATCTTCAAGTCTTGCGGATAAACATCTTTCGTACGGTATACATCAAGACCTGTTAAATGTAGAATTACAGAACCTGAATGATATATAACAAGAGGAGAAACCTCAAAGTCAGCACTAAGCGAACAAGTTGTGTTACAATTATGGGTGGCTTTTTTTTGTGAGGGTTTTTGGCGTCTTTGGGACGATGGACGGGGGCAACGTACCTGGTACATTTAAAAAAACATACATAACCTCATGCTGGCTTGTCGTTTTGGAGGTACTGGACGATTTGAAATGTTTCGTTCAAAAAATGACAAGATTTCAACAGATTTTTCTAAATGGAATATTTCATATTTTATTACATATTCGGATAGACTCTCCTAAGATAGAGATCTGCACAACATACTATATCATTTTAGCTGACGTCGTAATGTGTACGAGAGAGAAGCGCGAGAAGCGTCCAATATGTATGTTAGACAGAGTGCGCCGATGGCATCCGTGGCCTCGGCACTCAGGCAACGCGAAGTGCTTCTATCTCTTTCTAACACACCTATTGCATGCTTCTCATTCTTCTTTCTCGTACACATTGCGACGTCAGTGGTGTTTGGTTTTCAGTGTATTTAAAGACTGTTCCAAGATGGTGTCCAGCCTCCATTTTTAAATTTTGAATTGTCACTCACTTCCACGCTTAGATATAGTATTTATGTTTCAAATTCATCATCCCGAATTTCAGTTAGCTAACTTGACTGATTAAAAAATAAGTAAGATTGGACCTTTTTGGAAAATCACTGTACACCTATAAACGTGATTCTTATAATTGTAGTGATGTAGATATCACATAACGTCTAAAAAACGATATTTTTTTTATTAAATTTTTGTAACAAGCTCTAGTTGTTGACATATATTATTTACAAAATTGAGATTCTCAAAAAGTTGAATATGTTTTGTATTTCACAAAATATTGGAGAGAAGAACTACATTTTTTCTATGCAGAACAGTCGATCATTTATCTTCTGTTTAAAATGATTTTTGTCTTCCATATACGTTAGTATAAAGCCATATCTTATAAAGTTAATGTATATGTTGACATTTTTTGTTCTCAATCAATATGTTTAAGTAACTAAATTGAGGCTATTTTGAATTGTACAAGCCTGTTTTTCACATTTGGACTATAGGGCTGTTTGTAAGCGTCACAAACAAAAAATTTCCAATACTGTACCTGACGTAATAGTTACTTAAAAACTTTTTTTGTTACAAATGTACAGAATATTTATTTTTATTAATTATTGTTTTTATATATTATATAGTGTTAAAAAGTTGTGAAGTATCTAAGTACTTCCACTGCCATTTACTTGAACCATTTTTATAGTGTCTCATAAAGGCACTTTTACTGAGAATCATGCTTCATCCAACACACCTAATAACTTGGAACTCTAAAGTTTATTAAGACTATATATATAAACTCCATGCAGTTCTATTCCCTTTCAAATTCAATACTTATAACCGAATTTAGGCAGGAATGTTGCTAAAATTAAACAACAAAGAATAAGGCTCTTGTGATTCTGATTATTAGTTATCATTTTTACATAGTCTTCCAATTCGTTACTGTTACTGCAGGACTGTATAAAAATGGTAGTATCGAGCACCATAAGAAATAAAGAGTGTATCATGCTAACTGTTGTATTACCAGTAGCAAACCAAAACTGTAATTCTCCCACGTGTTTTTTGACATTGTGCGTGTGTTCTTTTGGCATAGTTTTCATAAATCCAATGGGCAAAGTACAGAGAAGCTCTGGATCCAGAATTCTGGTTTCAGTAGCTCATTTTGCCAGTCAATCAGCTGTGATATTACCCTTGAATTATGAGTGAACATTCACACCCAGGCAACATTTATATTTGTTGTTATACTTTTACTATATTTCTGAAGTAAGTATGGTTTCTTACCCCAATGGCTGCATGGGGCTCAAGCTTGGGCAACATTTCACATTTTGTGAATTGCCAAACATCAGGATTTGATACTCTATGCACAGAAGACATTATATGAATAAAAACAAAGAGTTTTACGTTGTTAGGAATGTTTCAAATATAGCGATCGCGTTACGAGTATATCAAATTTTTATAATAACACATTTTTATAGTGAAATTGATGTGCCAAATTTTGAGAAAATGGTATTAAGGCAAAAAAATATTGAGGTAGTGAAGTAAGTTAGACTTTATGGTTTAAGTGCAATTACCCAATGTACCAATAATGTAGATACAAAAAATGCCACTACTGTATAATATTCTAGGTTCCGTAAGGTTTTTTAGTAAAGTAAAATGTACTGTGATTATTTTTTGTACATAATTTTAAAGACTTGTTTTATTGTATGTTATTATTGAAAATTAGTTCCTGAACTATATGTTAACCATTAATTTTAGGGTATTTAAGGAACTCCGTGTAATATTTACAAAATGGCATTAGGTTCATGCCTCAACGATAGCATGCTATCATGCTGTGGCACCATACTATACTTAAAAGTGTCAGCCAAATTACTAGACGATCGTTTCATGTAAACATTGAATGTAGAGATGCAATAATTCGAGTATTAAAAAACTACTCTCTGTTTGAAATACGTATCAATATGGGCTCAATGTTTCTTCGTACAATGAAAATAGGCTTCTGGGTCCTGATTGATACTAAATGTCGAATCTTGAAATTTAAGGAAACTTAGTATCCCCTGACGTTTTTGGAAAAATTTCCAATAAAACTTGCTTTTATGTAGTGGTATTCGACAGTACTATGAATTTATCAGCTTTCTTGGTGGATATACCAATAACCCATTAGAAGATTGTCTTCGAATTCTGCAGCAACAATTTAATGCTGCCCTAAATTTCACACGAACCATATATTTCAAAAACGGCACAGTAGGTGTTCGTCAAATTTGATAGAGGTGACGTTTCAATACCTCAAACTTCATATTATCAATTTTTTAAACATTTTTATTAGCGATAGATCATTTCTATGGTGGCAATTCATATCTTGCGCTCTTACTAATACAACACATTGTCTGTAATACGAGCGGCACTAGAATAGAAATCAGTCTAGCCATGTAACAAAAGACGTACGATTTTTTTGATATAATTTTATTTTTCACTTCACTCTCCCCTGCATAAATGCACTTGCACCATTTCTCCTCCAGTGAACTTATAATCTTATAAAAAAAATGTTTACTCTTGACTCTTAAAAAAAGTTGTCAACTGCTGCTTCTAGGTCGTTGTCTGAGTCGAAACGGCGTCCTCATTTTTTTTTTTTTAGAAATCTAAACAGATAAATATGCAGGAACTCTTCTTGATTGGAAACATCGGGTATATTCTGGTGGATTGCTTTACGTAAATTTTTCAACGTGTTCAAATAGACGTCCGCATTTATGGTTATCCAGATTCAACGTTGCCATCAATTTTCCAGCAGAGGGTTGCGTCCGTGTCTTTTTGGGGGTGGAAACTCTTTCTGAACCCACTGCTTGGATTCTGTTTTTCTCTCAAGATCCCAATGATGCACCCAAGTCTTGTCGCCCCCTCACAATTTATGCCAAAAGGTCAGAATCGTTAGTCATAATTTCCAAATGACTATGAAATTTCCAACCTGCGCAGTTTTTGTTCTGGTATGAACCATCGTGGAACCTACCTGGCGGACACCCATTCAATCCCATACTTTTTGAGTCACTTCATCATTTGTTGGTGTTATGGGTCTTCCACATCTGGGATCATCTTCTTCAAATTCACGCCCCCATCGAAACTGTTTCGACCAAAATTTTGTTGTGTTATATAATGGTACATCATCCCCATAGACGATAACCATTCTCTCAAGAATTGTTTTCTGTTGATGGCCCCCTTTTGTCAGAAGTTTTAAGTCAATGCGATACTCTGATTTTAAATTGGTCATTTTCCTCACAATTCACTTTATAATTTTTATACTGATTATCAAAATTAACTCAAATATTGCGAGTAAGTTTAGAACCCATGCCATTATTTGACATGGTGCTTGAGCGTTTCAAATGTTTTTCATGGCTAGGCAAATTTCTTTTCTATAGTGTCCCTCGCATTTATAGGTTCTCCGATTTCTCCAAAGACAAAATTTCCAAGCGAAAAGTGTGTTACGTCATTTATTATGCCCTTGAAAAAATGATGTAATACTTATACATCTAGTGATTTATTGTTGCTTAGGTTTGAGCTGTCGTGGATACCAAATTGAAAAAATTTTAATGAAATAATTATTTGTCAAAAATGGATTAACCTTGATCCTTGTGAAGAACATCATATTCGTAAAACACTTCATGTGATTTTAGTCTATATAAAATTTAATTCCAACAATACATATCAAGTGTGAATGCGTCATGAAATTGTGTTAAAAATGCAAAACGTTACATAATTGTATGGCAAAAACTTCCCTTTCATATCATTGTCATATCTTCTTTGTTCCTAGTAGGTTTGAAATGAAAAAAAAACAAACATATATTTAGGATGTGATATAGAAAAATTTAGAGAAAAATTGATGAAAAAGTCTTGTTTAAAAATTGTACAAAGTTACTATTGGAGAAAATAAGAAAACTGGAACGATCCTGAATTATTTCATCAGTCTACACTATCTACGTTACAGAAATGATCATCCCGTATAGAACGTAATTTGGCTAAAAACAGAAACTGATTAAAACATGTGAAATTATCGATAGGTATATGTATTAACTGTCTGTATACTGGCCATGGTATAATTTTACTATTATATTTAATTTATATATTTTTGGTGGCCTATAGCCTCAGCAACTCTTTTGAGATTTTTTACCTATTGGAGGAAAAATCATGCAATATTGTTTTTTTAAATAACTTCGTGACGTCCTGAGCTACAGTTCAAATTAAAATTTGGAATAAAATTGTACATAAAGGCACACAACTTGTCAGAAGTTTTGAACATTTTTTCTACTGCCAAAACCTGCGAATCATCTTTGAAATTTTTCGAATATTTGTTTAGATATTTTGTTCGATAAATTCTATTATTTGTAATGCATTGACATATTTTATTTCTGTGATAAAATTGAGAATACACATAAATGATTAATCAACACAATTTGGAAGCCCGATTTCACTTTTATTTTTCAAACGCCTAACAGGTTCATGAAGACTAAAACAATTTAGGGGGTAAATTAAATTCTATAACGAGTTTGACACCGGACTCCGAATATACAAAACTATATAAGGTATATATTTGGAAATACAAACTTTGTCAATTTTATGTCACTAAATTTCCATCAATAAACAAAAAGGAAGTTATAAGAATGACCCAAGCAGTATATTATAAATTTTCTAATAGAGAATACGAGTATTAAAAAACGAAGAATAGAAATTAACCAAAATTTCATCACACAAGTTCAGTTCTTCCTCCAATAGATCACTTTTTATTCAAACACTCTCACTAGAACTGCTGAGAATACTATGTTGTTAGTGTACATGTTTGTAATCAAATAAAAATTTGAAAACTCTTTGAATTTTTTGAGTTTTAGTAGTTGCCAAAAGCAATATTCCATATTTGAATCCCTATTTCATGTATGACGAATCTTTCTCAAAATTGCGAATAAATGGCTTAAAAATTCAAATACGCGGTATAAAAAATCGTACTTTGAAGTTAAGGACAAACACAACAACAAAACGTCTATAGAGTTCTGCAGATTTGAGATCTAAGATGCATTTTGTAAAAAAAACTCTGAATGAGGGTGTCAAAATTGCTCCTCTTACAAACATTATGTATTTTAAATCGTTAGAAGTAGAAAATTTTTCAAGCCAAAAAAAGAATTTCTATAATTTTTAAACAAGAACAGGATCTGAAACTAGGTAAGTTGAGACTGATTCCTCCTATGCATGTTATAATCGTATATTTTATTTTTTTATTTGCTGCTAAAATTGTTGTCAGATTTTTTGGTTTTTGGTTTTTAGTTTGAATTGCCTGTGTTGTGTACATTATTATAGTGTATGTCGTAGAAATATTCATTGGGATATTTCCAATAGAGTTTGTGATAGTCATAAACCATTTTTCACATACGTTCAATTTCATTCAGAAATTGTAAACATAACTTGGCAGTCGCAGACGTACTGTTGGAACTATCCTATCAATGTTAAATTTTTTTTTAGTTACACCAAGGTAACATTTTTTGTTGCTTCTTTCGTAAAGGTAAATATTGGTACACCTACGTATGTCTATCACAATTCAAGAATTTTTTACATATCGATTTACCTTGCCATGAACAAGTCGTAAAATAGTCAGGTTTTTCTGTTAAGTTTTTGTGGTGGCTGCGTGTATCATTTGGTGATAAAGAAGCATTCAGTTTTCGTAAATTTACTTATGTCAGTTAAATGGTAAATTTCGTGTAGCTTATTGAGAAGCCTTTTTGTGATTGCTCAAAATGCCTGGAGAGCGAAGAATTCGCCGGGTGTCCCAGCTAAGTGACTTTGAGAGGGGTCGAATTGTTGGGTTGCGTGAAGCCGGTCTATCGATAAAAAAACTTTCTAGGAGGACCAACAGATCCCTGCACAGTATACTGCAGTGTGAACGACCGTGGACTCGGGAAGGCCGAGGACAGCGAGCGAGGGGTTCTGGACCTCCCAGAGGGACCACTGAGCGACAAGACCGCCGGTTAAGACTTCTTGCTCTGAGAGACAGATTCAGTAGTACTCGAGCCATCGCTAATCAGTGGTTTGAAGACGACGAATACGACAGTTTGGCCTACATTGGGTGCTACGTCTCACAGCTGAACATCGGCGTAACCTTTTGTTCTGGTGTAGAGAAAGAATTCTATGGGTCGGGCAAGACTGAGAAGGCGACGTGGTGAAAGACGTGACCCACAATTTGACAGAGACCGTCACGTTCACCACACCGTGGGAGTTATGGTATGGGGTGCTATTGCTTATGGTACCAGATCACCACTAATTTCCATCAGAGGCAATATGACAGCCCGACGCTGTATTCAGAAAGTAGCGGAGCATCATCTTATTCCATACCTAAACACCATCCAAAACTCGATTTCTCAATGCTAGAGCATCGTTTAGCCTTCATGGATCAATATCGCATCAACCGTTTATCTTGGCCACCACGATCGCCTGACCTATCTCAAATTGAACATGTCTGGGACATGATAGGTCGCAGACTCTTGAATTTGCAACACCTTTCACAGACTTTAGCAGCTCTTACTCACCAAGTTGCATAGCCAGGCGTGTCAATGAGTGTATAAGAAATCGTGGATCCTCAACACATTATTGAACCAGGTTCTGCAGTGAGTTGGCGTATCAAGCTGAACATTTAATCATTTTTAATTAGTAAGGGGCGCTGAACATAGGAAAAAAGTTATTAAAATCGGATAAACATACGTAGGTGTTTGCCTTTTTTTTCACTCAGTATATATCTACATCACGAAAAACTGTCACTCATTTTTGTCGGTCTGACTGTTTGTTCACTAATCCTTCGCCCGTCTGTAACCTTAAAAAAGAACTGCTTGAATTTAAAATTTTCACGCGAGGTTACCACTATACCAAATTTTCGAAAATCTTAATGCAAGAAACAACGTTTTTCGGCGGTTCGGAAACTGATCATTTTTGAATTTTTTAGGGGCAAACAATTTGAAGGGGTGGGGGAGGGTATAGCGCAATTTTTTAGCGGTAGTATATTTATAAACTTCCAACTACAGTAATTCTATGCGCGTATTAGGCATATTTCAAACATATATTTCACAGTATATTTGTCCTTCACAAATATTTTTTATGTGTATAAAGTGCGCTAGCCATCGCCGTGCGAACATCAGCACGATGAATTTGTTACCTGAACAGCTGGGAAAAGTTAATCAATTACTCCTCGGCGATGTAACAATTACGACCATCAGGGCAATATAATTTTAGAATATAAATACCGGTGACAACAACTTCTGCGGATATGAAGATATTTTGTGGATAGAAGGAGCTTATCTATTTTTAGTACCCTTGCCTCGAGCAAATAATACCATCACGGTCGGAAGTTGTCCTCGATTATTTATAGAAGATTAAAGTGGCAATAGTTTTTCTTCACTTATATTCGTTATATTACATAACTGCCTGTAAGTGTTTCCATATCCGGTCAATGGTAAAGATACCAGACCGTAAGAATATTGATTCAGATACACTGTGCGAAGTCCACAATTTCAATTCCTGCCAGATCAACAATATTTTTGTCATTGATGTTCGTTGTACTCTACGGCCTTAAGTCAGGGTACAATGATTTTCATAACCGGCAAACAATAACGGTATCAGAACGTACAAAAGTTGATTTAGATACTATACACGATGCATATACCAAGTCCATTTGGCCAGAATTGCGTGAAAATACAGTCAACCTACTTGACGACACTTTTTTGTGTGGTGTATAAAATTTGAGTCCCCAAAGGCATTTGTATTACGTCCAACATTATCAGGAAGCTGAAGTTAGGGAACGATCTGTTCTGAAAAAAATATTAACAACCATCTTACATAATAGGGAATGGGCTGGAGAAATTAGTGGTAACAACAAGAAATATCAGACATACACCATGGCAACATTTCTATAGCAGAAAGTGGGTCGAAAAATAAACACCTATATGACAACTTTTCATATAATTTTTCGACGTACTTTCTATTCTGCCTACCTACACATAGGGTATGTTACCACGAATAATGTCAGTTCGAACATATCTTTCACGGGTTCTAAAATCTCAATTGTAGGGGTCGAAACTGAATCACGCTGCATACAGATACTTCCATGGACGTTCGCAGGAGAGGGCCAGGGGGACCGTGGCCTCCCTGTGAATCCAGCTGAACCTTAAAATTTGCATATTTATCATGATTTTGTGTACAATTTGAGGGTTCTTAGGATTCAGTTCCCCCTGAAAAAATTTGCTACCCCCGCTCTTCAAAAAGTTTTGGGGGCAGGTGCACTTTCACAAAAAGTTATCTCGTCCTGCGGGCGCCCATGGATACCGCTACTAACACCGATTTTTTACTGTTAGACGAGGGAAAACCTCGCCTTCGTCTGGGAAATTTTACAACTCGATTTTTTTTTCTTTGGAATCACATTGCCGTACTTAAAAAGACAATAAAGTGTAAAATAAAAAGAAAGACAAAATTTAGTTCAAAATTATGGATTCATTCGAACTAAGTAAATGTATTATTATGAGAGAAAAAAAGTTAATGAATATTGCAAAGTTACTTGACTTTATAGAGTGTCATTTAAATGTGATTTCGGATCTAAACTGTTAAAATAAATAACATTCCGTCTTTAACTGTTGCATATCAAAAAGCAGTAACAGGTTACTAACTTTATACTCTGCAAAAACAATTTACTGCCTTTTTTTCGTAGTTATCATAGCCTATGTATATTATTTTTGCGAAAGAAGAATTTCATTTCATTTCCATATAAGTTATTCGTATTGAAATACACATAAATAGCACAAGAGTAAACGTTTTCAACATCTAGTAATTCAATTTAATAATAATTATATGGGGTTGTCCAAAACGGACGCAGGAAAGTAAACGCATATTAAAACAAGAAAGATTGATATTCAAATCAAATTGGGTACTTTATTTTGAAGGTTCATTTATACCATTTATGTATGAAAAATAATATCGCTCAAATGTTCACCACGACTGAATTTACAGACGTCCACGCGATGGTCGAAATTTTCAATGACATTTTGCAATATGGTCGGTTCTATAGCATTCATCTCGGCAATGATGTTGTTTTTGAGTTCTTGGAGGGTGGCTGGTTTGTTGACGTAGACTTTGCTTTTCAAATATCCCCATATAAAGAAGTCCAAGGGAGTCAAATCGCACGATCTTGGTGGCCATGACACATTTCCTCTGCGCGAAATCACGCGATCACCGAAGAAGGACTGCAATCGATGGATATTGACGTTGGTTGTGTGGCATGTTGCACCGTCTTGTTGGAAATAAACATCGTCCATATCCATTCCTTCAAGTTGCGGCAAAAAATAGTCCTCTATCATCACGTGATATCGCTCAGAATTGACGGTAACGGCGTCCCCGGCCGCATTTTCGAAAAAGTAACGTCCGATGATGCCTTTTGACCACAATGCACACCACACAGTCACTTTTTGAGGATGCATCGGCTGCTCTTGATACTCACGGAGATTTTCGTTCGCCCAGATGCGACAGTTTTGCTTGTTTACCGTCCCATTCAAAGTGAAATGCGCTTCGTCGCTGAACATGATTTTTGATGAAAAAATGGCATCAATTTGGCGGTGTTCAAGGAGCCAATCTGAGAACGTTCAGCGCGAAAAATGGTCGGCCCGACGCAGCTCTTGCGTCAATTGGATCTTGTAGGCGTGTACATTCAAATCCGGTGTGCGAACGCTCCTTGGCCGGCCAGAGCCTGGCAGATTTGCCACAGAACCTGTTGCCTCGAATTCACGCACCAGACGACCGATGGTTGTTTCGTTTGGGCGGTTGTTTAGACCGAAGTGTTCACGAAGCGCGCGAAATGTGTTTTTTATTTTTGCACCATTTTTGTAGTGCTCTTGAATAACTTTAATGTGGTCTTCAATCGAATACGACTCCATAGCGATCAATGGTAAACATTCAACTAACAAAATGACATGTCGGTGACAGAAAACAAAGATGGCGTCTATGTCAAATTGTCGTTTACTTTCCTGCGTCCCTATTGGACAACCCTTTATGATTACATCTACATCATTATTACATTTAACAAAAATAACTATATAAATAAACTAAAAACAGCATGTTTTTTATATGTTAAGCTAAACCAGGAATATTTTTCAAAATTATTCTTTCGGAGCAGAGAACTCGGATTTCAAAATCAAATGTTTTCGTAACCGTTAGGCAGGGGAGCAGGGAAGGGGCCGTTCTAGCTTCGTCATTCGTGCGGGTTTTTAGTTACGATGTCGCATTGGACGGGAGAACAACGCCCGTTCGCCATCGAAGCATATTTAAAGGTGAATGAATCGTGTGCGACTGCTCGTCGACAATTTTGATCGTGGGTGCGGAGATTCCGAGCATCAGGTTCAGCAGCAAACAACCCGCATCTTAGTTCTTAAAGAAAATATCGTTCGTTATCCCACAATCACTGCCGGTGGCACCAAATGCTGATTTCAAAATTGTGTCCGACGTAATGGTCAACATTTAGATGACATGATTTTTAAGAAACAAAATCCGCACTATTCCTCTTTATAATAATCATCGAAATAGATGTTTTTTTTATTTAGATTTTAAATCCGAATTCTGCCACCGGACACCCCAGTAGAATTATTAAATTAAAAAACTAAATAAGTAAACATCGTAATAGGTTATGAAATGGAGAAAATGCATCATACAGGGAATAAAAGTATAGTTTTAAGATTACTGCTTTTTTGCCTTTAAGAATTGTAGGCTTAGAAAATATAGTTAATATGTAAAATTTGACAAACTGAAAAACTAACTATTTTTGTTAAATAACCTGATAAATTTTTTTAATTGTAATAAAAAAAGAAATGTATTGGAGTCAAAATTTAAAAAAGGCATTAAATGAACTTCTTTTTACCCAAGTACGACAGTGTATACGATTGCTATAATAAGACAGATGCACGCATGGCCCATAACGCGTTATTTATAATTAAATAAATTAAGCCTCAAATACTCTTCAAGGTCTTATACGGGAAGGTTTGAACCCCAGACACTTCGCAACCTCAAAAATTATAATCCTTCATCGGTTTTTATGCACTGGAAATGTCCATTTTTTAATTTTTCCATACTGTAAATCGGTTATGACTCAAAAACGGTCAATTTCGGAGAAGGGTTAAAAAGCACCATTTTTTTCACAACGTTCCATAAAATCTAAAACTTTTTAAGCACTGACACTGTCCAATTTTTAGATTTTTTCAGACTTTAAATCGCATATAACTTGAAAACGGCCAATTTCAGAGAAGGGTTACAAAGGACCATTTTTCTTCAGAACGTTCCGTTCCAAAAAACCTAAAACTGTCCCGACCGTAATTTTATTTTTTTTGGAATTTAATTCAAAATATGGTTTAAACAAATTTACACTGAGATGCTTAATCCACAACAAACGTGGTTATGGAAAAACCGAGTTGAAAAAGGACCCCGCAGAAATTTTATGGGAACGTCTTTCGTCTATTTTTTTGTAAAAATGTAGTATGTAGTAGATCTCTACATACCCTATTACAGAGTATTGCGGGTAAGGTATACGATATGTAATAACAGTTACATATTTACTAAGGTTCGTATCACCATCGCTACTGGCCGGTTCACTAACATTATGACCCAAGCTTGTATGGATGGAGTATTGCTCAGCAACCTATTTTTTTCTAAGTATTGTTTAGAATTACCTTCCCTGTGGAAATACATTTCAATAACACTCAAGATTGTGCTACTGATTTGGATATCAAAGCTTATTTTGATAACCATGTTTTATTATACATTTGGATAGACGTAAATACTGCGCCCGGTCCAGTTTTTTTAGATATATATTTTGAAAGTATGTCAACTTAAAGTTCGACCACTACAGATTTGGAAAAAGTTGCATTTTTAAACACATTCCTATAATTTCGTTTCATAAACACACTTGGCTAGGTATCTAAAAAGTGGGATTTGAAAATGTGAAATTACATGGGTTGTCCTATGTTAATGTTTCAAAAAACAATGAATAATGTTCTTTCGATAACCGTGTTCTACTAAATGACACAAACAATTCGAAGAATGGATAGTCTATGTAGCAAATAAAGATATCGTCTTAAAGAAAATTTGGTATTCTGTCCAGTAAATACGTCGAGGTACTGGTTTGCTATACACTCATTTTTTGATCAAAATACATAATTGTCTAAACCATTACTTGGCGAAACGAAGTAATGTATTAAATATGCAAATATGTAATCACAGTATAGGTATCTTTCAAAAAAGAAACTTTGTTATCCAGGTCATTAGTCCAGCATCCTGTAGAACCAAACCAAAAAATTTGTTTCAAACAATCGAATCATGCAAGTTTGGGCGACATGTGATTGCAATGTTGCTGAACTGGCTAGTAGATATGATGATAAGAACGTGAATAAATATCTATTAACACCTAATAACCATGGAAAATGTTTGGACCGGTGAACACGTTTGTTCTACGCGGTGATATCGGAATGATTAAAAAAAAATCCCGATAAGGTCTCTGCAGGGTCTTTTCTCTTACGAATGCGACTTTTTAGCCTCCTCTACAGGGTGTCCCAGGAGTCGACGTCAAGCCAGAAACGGGGGATAGACCAAGTCAGAAAAAATATACAAAAATCCAAGTCGTGTAACATCACTTATATTAATAAACTGCACCCCATTTATGGGGAATGTAGATGCAATACAGCTGGGCTTTATCGTGAGAGCTACCCAAATGCATCTCGATCACCGAGTTTTTGTGAAAGTGCACCGTTTACTCTCAGAGGCGCGATTCCCCAATCAAGCATCTGATGAAGGAAGAATATTTTTCCTTGCGAGGACGTCGTACTATAAGCAATCCAAGAAGACCCTAGTATTTCAGTACGTCAAATAGAGGCAAGCACGGGAGTGCTCAAAAGTACATCCCACCGAATTTTGCGAAAAAACCAGCTCCACACGTACCTCGTACAGCGACTTCAATCTCTACAACCCTGGGATTACTTAGTTTAGTTACAGAAAATCGTGTTGAGGAATACCCGAGCAGATGGATAGGGCGGTCTGGTACAATTTCGTGGCCAGCCCATTCACCTGACTTAAATCCACTCTTTTTTTTACTGAAAGATCACAGGGTGTAGATTTTTCTTATTTTTTTTAAAGCCTGTAACTTTAAAAGTACACGACTTAATTTTTTTTATATTCTTCTGATAACTATTATGACGTCCTTCTGGGATACCCTGTATGTAGAATAAATTAACATACAAGATATCTTCCTAAATGACCGATTTTACCCTTTTTCTTTACTTTTCTTACAGAGTGTGACCCGAACGAAATGCTATACAAAAACACTTGCATACAGCGATGCAAGGAGAAATTCTACAATAGCCTATTGGATATCCCTGGTGATATTACTGGTCCCGAAAGGAACCAAACTTGCTTAGCTTGTCATTATACCTGTAGGAACTGTATGGGATCACTAGATTCCCAATGTACTGGGTGTTATGGTGACGCAAAATTATACAACGTTTCCGCGACAGAGACATATTGCTACCCCGTTAGTCTGATTTCTGACGTATTATCTGAAAAATGGTACTATAGATTATTTACTATTATGTATTTATTCGTTATAATTTTATCGGTTTTAGCTGTGATTTCTTTTGTAATTAAGCGGAGAAAGAGACGTGATGAGAGTGAGTATCACAAACTAGAGATTACTGATGAAATAAGGCGTATGGAAAACGAAATAAAATCTGCTGTGTATTCAGACAGTGAATAGCTCGAGATATATTTTTTCCCTGGATAGGGAAAACTACGTCTGTCGGATAACCAAAGTGTATTTGTTATATATGACAACCGAATATCTCTGTCTTGCTTGACAATTTAAAACTGCACAAGCAAAACGAACGATTTGCATGAGTGTCCGTGCCAGCCTTAATGAAAGCGTAAACAAGATCAATATGGGTCCACGAAATATCTTAACTGAAAAAGATAAGAAAATTTCCAAAGCACACATGGGGAGTAAACTCGAACATTATAATAGAATGAAGAGAAAAAAATAAATGCAAATACATATTGTCGAAGGTAAATGCGGCTTTCAATTTTAGACATATTATTACCTATATTACGATACATCTTGTCATTTTCTTATACAGAAACTATTTCTAAATTGACAAAAATATTCGAAATAAGGATTTTGGATGATTAGAAAAGTTAGGTTATATCACTTACTCAAACCTACATCTTAAACCCTATTTCACGAGTATCCAGCACGATTTGACGTCGACTGACTGATCATCAAGTGACATTTTTGTGTTATCCTGACTAGTAAAACTCGTGGCATTTTGTATTTTGAATTCAAATGAATTTTTCTAAATAAAATAGTTGTTACCAAGTACAAAATAAATCTGTAGCATACAAAAAACCGAAACAAAGTACGGCTCTGTCTACCTGGCGTTGACGGATTAGTTAGAATTATGTGTTCTGTGCCGATATGGGGAATTTTGAGGTATTACCAGATAACCAGCTGACATTCAGCCGTGATGGATACTCGTGAAATAGGGTATAATAGTACAAGCTATGCACACATAGCTATGTTGATGTCATTAAACAATCACTTCCAATCATAATTAATGTTTGAACAATGAATGTTCCAAAAAAATGTTTATTCTTCAAAGAATTGTCAACGACGGAAAAGGGCGAGGCTTGTGATCTAGGGAATGTAGAGGTGCATAAGGGCCCGCTTAAGCGGCCTATGCACTGGCTTCTTATGGTGGCCGGAATGCCTCTAATTTCAAGATTCATTCCCGGATCAAAATCTAGAAGAAATATATCTCCGTGGTGCAAACAAATTGTGGCTGTAACAAGTACTCTGGCGTAGAAGCTGGTATAGTTTGACTCATATAGAATGGAAAACTGAAATATTTTCTACCCTACTGACTTTTTTCAAAGATATATTGAATTATCAGATAAGGATAGACTGTTAGAGGCAAATTCAATCGTACTCATGCCACTGTTCCCTTGTTCTTTCAAGGTGCTTGAATCTTCCTTTCTCTCAAGTTGTTATTTACGAAACAAGGTATTTTATTCTACATGTCGTCTCTCTTGAGAAATTTTTTGTCAAACAATTCCTTTTGGTGAAAAATGGTTTGAATATTTGAGGCGTAATCCGTTTAAAAAACTCAAATCCTTTCAAGTTTGAAAATATCCTGAAGCTAACATAGTTCGACAAGATTTTAAGTAGCATGTTCTCGTCTCACTGCTGCGGTATGAAAGTTTCATCAGTAGCGTAGAAATCTGGAGATATTGATTAATGGAACCTTTTATGACCTATGTTTAGGCAATGGCCTATTTAGGTGTCTAAGGGGGCTGTCCCAAGAAAGTTATAAAAGCATCCTATTTTGTGGCCATTTGGTAATCCTAGGTTCATAAGAAATGGAATCCAGTGCCGCCAACTTGAAAAAAACTATACCGCGCCCGATAAAACCGGGGAATCGCCGATTCGTCAATTATTTCTATTTAGGGATGCAAACATCCTAGAGATAAACTTCAACGTATCTATGAATCGATGTTTTTTAGTTTTGTAAAAGAAATGAGATTGATGAGCTGGTAAATAAGAGTATCGTATAGTTAATTGTGTTATTAACGGTTTTTTTTTAAGACAAGGAGGGTTTTTGTGAGTACCTACTGCTTACCGTCAACCTTCACTTTTTTATTTTGAGGACTGCCCCTCGTTAAAATCCAACATTTAGTTCCTCCACTATTCAAACTACAAATATAAAACCATAAATAATCAGACATAATCAGAAAATATGTGTGAAAATGTCAAAGCAAATATAGCCATAAATTTGCATACACACTAAAAGAAGTGATTTTAAATCAAGCCTCAAAATCCACTTCACCAGAATATGTCAATGATGTAAGACAACTTATTGGATGACAATTCTAGAACTCATATTGTTGATTTAGTGGTGCATACAGGGTATTTCATCAATATTGGGCAAAAAGACGATTATGTTCTTTGACAACTTGAAAGAGTTTTGCAGTCTATGGGAATGATGGTGTCTTGCATTCTAGCATGAGTAGTTCTTGTAGATTAAGAAGGTTCACATGCGACTTTCACTTATAAAAGATGAGATTTTCGAAAATTGAGTTAGATATTTCGTGCACTAAACTTTAAATGAATTGTATGCAACGTAAGAAACTTAAAAATGCCGTCTAAAAATTTGCTAAGCTCATAATGGGGCCAAGTTTTGATTTTTACCTTAAGGATACTAAAGTTAGCAATTTTAAATATCTAATTATTTTTTCAAATTGAGATTTCGGTTTTTCTTTCCGTCTCAAATTGTAGTGCCAAAAGTTTAGGTACGTCTTCTCAATCGGCATAATTCTATTATTATGACCTCAAAATATGTACATAACATTTTAAAGTATTTTATAACATTCTTCGTAATTATCAAGTATTAAAATAAATCATAAAAATGATTAGGTATTCTAGGATAAATAATATTCACATAATATGTATACAAAAATTTAATTATTTTTATATTTACGATGCAACATAATATTAAAATAGAGAATTCAAAATATATAAGGTGATCTAGAGTGTGGATAAATATATAAGAACAAAAATAATATTTGTATATTTAGCTAAAAAATGTGATTAGCCCAATACGTGATACATATCTAGTTCATTTATCTCGTTTAAAATTATGAAATGATGCTTGTACGTTGTAAATAAAATGATATTGATAGTGTTGAATCCGTGTTTTCTTTCAATATATGAGTAAAATTGAATCACGTAGATTGATTCACTAATTCACTATCTACGCATGAATTTATTTTATAGTTAGTAAATAAAATACTGGAAAACAAGAGTTTTTGATCACTGGAAGTACAATCATGTTATTTTAAGCATCAGGATGGTGATATGCGCTACTTGAAAATGGTGATATGCGTTACTTGAAAAAATGCGTGAGGCAACAGACGTTCACAGACTTTTTGGGTAGTCAATATTATTCAAGTAGGTATAATAAGGTTCAGGGAACGAATGATAAAACATTTTTTGTTAAATGTTTATTATACCAAAAACATCTTAAGTTGTTACCAGTGAGCTTATTGAATAAAATACAGTCTTATAGTTTTGCTTCACAGTGTTGTGTCCCTAATCGAACCTAAAACATAAAAATCCACGGTTATTTTTATTCACATTACACAATGGCGTCAAGTAGATCGACTCTGTACTTCGCACGCAATTCTAACAATTAGATTATGTTCGGTTTGTTTCCAAACCTAACGCCATGGGAAGTATGATTCAAAAACTCGGGCAACAAAAAAGAATGAGCCAAATACAAACTGAACTGGGTATGTTTACTCAGAATGAATTTTTGCTTGCACCTTACTCATATTTGTACCTACGGCAATAAATAACCATATCTCAGGGCAACCTGTCTGCGAAAGGTTGGGAAATCTCGAAACTGGAGATACTACAGACCGAAATATGTGAATTGACCTAAACATACTTTAGTCCAAAAGTTGATAGTTTGCAAGATACACGGTGTCAAAGTTACAATTTTATTTTCTATTTTTGCTTATTTTTTGAGAAGTATTTCAGATTTTGGCATAAAACTCGGTATAGGGTAGTATGAGAAACAAGAATCCATTATTTGTTATGGCCAAACTTCTAGAGGGCGCCACTTACTGCCTTAACCGCCACGTGGTCCGCCGTTGACCCACGTTTGTTTTAACTTTCCACGCCACTTATTAATTCCAATGCATTCACCTACAGGCCGTCCTTTAGAAAACGTGTCGTGGGTTATCAGCGTACCACGTGGCGTGCCAAGAATACGTTTTAAGTTGACCACGTGTCGAGCTCTAAATATTTACACTGATTTAAGGTTATCTACAAAGGTAAGAACATTTTTTATTAAACAAGACAATTTTACTAGAGCTGACGTTGTTATCTAGGATCATGGATATGGCAGGAACATCTGCTGAATATTCAGAAGATGAAGTATCCGATATCAGTTGTTCTGATAGCAATGAAACGTTTAGCAGTCCATCCAGTAGTGACTCAGAAAGCGATGAAAGTGATGAAATTGCAAGCAACGGTCAACCGTTAATACAGAAGCAGCAATCGATTTGTAAAGCAGTTTTAGGAAACGGGGATAAACGTTTTAATTTTACTGGAAATCCTGGACTTAAAGTACCGCCGAAAGCAGTGCATTTATATACTCCATTGGAATGCTTCATGCTGTTTGTCGATGATTCTATAATTGACTTAATGGTCACTGAAACTAATCGGAATGCTAACCATGTTCCGAGCAATTCTCTCATTGGTCGACATAGCCGTATGACAAAATGGTCAAATACGGACAACAACGAAATGAAAAAATTTCTTGGATTCCTGCTGTGGATGGGTTTGATTAGACTACCGTGTATATCAGATTACTGGAGCAAAAAAAACAATTTACAAAGCCGATGTAGCCAACCGTACCATGATTCGCAACCGTTTTGAGCTCCTTTTGAGATTTTGGCATTTTGCAGATGATTCACAAAATAAAGATGCAGATAGACTGTTCAAAATCAGAGGTCTTTTGGACAAGTTGAATTTAAGATTCCAGCAAATGAAGGAACCAGATCTTTATATAGCAGTCGACGAAACAATGATTCCTTTCCAATACCTCCCCGAAAAACGCCATAAATACGGTGTAAAACTTTTTAAGATCTGTAGTAGGAATGCCTATACATATAAAATCGAAATTCATGAAGGAAAGTCTTCTAGTGGAAAAAATTTATCCGAAGCAGTAGTACTTCGCCTCTGTGAAAATTATTTAGACTGCGGCCGCACTGTAGTTACAGATAACCTTTATTCTAGCATAGAATTAGCTGAGGAATTAGTAGCAAGAAGAACTGATCTTATTGGTACCATTCGTAAGAACGGAAAAGGTTTCCCGAAGGAAGTAATAACAGCGAAGTTGAAGAAAGCCGAAATTGTAGGAAAGGAAAGTAATGATGTTGTAGTAATCAAATGGAAAGATCAAAGAGACTGTTAGAGGCAAATTCAATCGTACTCATGCCACTGTTCCCTTGTTCTTTCAAGGTGCTTGAATCTTCCTTTCTCTCAAGTTGTTATTTACGAAACAAGGTATTTTATTCTACATGTCGTCTCTCTTGAGAAATTTTTTGTCAAACAATTCCTTTTGGTGAAAAATGGTTTGAATATTTGAGGCGTAATCCGTTTAAAAAACTCAAATCCTTTCAAGTTTGAAAATATCCTGAAGCTAACATAGTTCGACAAGATTTTAAGTAGCATGTTCTCGTCTCACTGCTGCGGTATGAAAGTTTCATCAGTAGCGTAGAAATCTGGAGATATTGATTAATGGAACCTTTTATGACCTATGTTTAGGCAATGGCCTATTTAGGTGTCTAAGGGGGCTGTCCCAAGAAAGTTATAAAAGCATCCTATTTTGTGGCCATTTGGTAATCCTAGGTTCATAAGAAATGGAATCCAGTGCCGCCAACTTGAAAAAAACTATACCGCGCCCGATAAAACCGGGGAATCGCCGATTCGTCAATTATTTCTATTTAGGGATGCAAACATCCTAGAGATAAACTTCAACGTATCTATGAATCGATGTTTTTTAGTTTTGTAAAAGAAATGAGATTGATGAGCTGGTAAATAAGAGTATCGTATAGTTAATTGTGTTATTAACGGTTTTTTTTTAAGACAAGGAGGGTTTTTGTGAGTACCTACTGCTTACCGTCAACCTTCACTTTTTTATTTTGAGGACTGCCCCTCGTTAAAATCCAACATTTAGTTCCTCCACTATTCAAACTACAAATATAAAACCATAAATAATCAGA
Organism: Acanthoscelides obtectus; assembly: GCA_963669975.1. Lineage (NCBI taxonomy): Eukaryota > Metazoa > Arthropoda > Insecta > Coleoptera > Chrysomelidae > Acanthoscelides > Acanthoscelides obtectus. The sequence goes on along the minus strand of CAVLJG010000002.1, from coordinate 9,008,309 downwards.
CATAATCAGAAAATATGTGTGAAAATGTCAAAGCAAATATAGCCATAAATTTGCATACACACTAAAAGAAGTGATTTTAAATCAAGCCTCAAAATCCACTTCACCAGAATATGTCAATGATGTAAGACAACTTATTGGATGACAATTCTAGAACTCATATTGTTGATTTAGTGGTGCATACAGGGTATTTCATCAATATTGGGCAAAAAGACGATTATGTTCTTTGACAACTTGAAAGAGTTTTGCAGTCTATGGGAATGATGGTGTCTTGCATTCTAGCATGAGTAGTTCTTGTAGATTAAGAAGGTTCACATGCGACTTTCACTTATAAAAGATGAGATTTTCGAAAATTGAGTTAGATATTTCGTGCACTAAACTTTAAATGAATTGTATGCAACGTAAGAAACTTAAAAATGCCGTCTAAAAATTTGCTAAGCTCATAATGGGGCCAAGTTTTGATTTTTACCTTAAGGATACTAAAGTTAGCAATTTTAAATATCTAATTATTTTTTCAAATTGAGATTTCGGTTTTTCTTTCCGTCTCAAATTGTAGTGCCAAAAGTTTAGGTACGTCTTCTCAATCGGCATAATTCTATTATTATGACCTCAAAATATGTACATAACATTTTAAAGTATTTTATAACATTCTTCGTAATTATCAAGTATTAAAATAAATCATAAAAATGATTAGGTATTCTAGGATAAATAATATTCACATAATATGTATACAAAAATTTAATTATTTTTATATTTACGATGCAACATAATATTAAAATAGAGAATTCAAAATATATAAGGTGATCTAGAGTGTGGATAAATATATAAGAACAAAAATAATATTTGTATATTTAGCTAAAAAATGTGATTAGCCCAATACGTGATACATATCTAGTTCATTTATCTCGTTTAAAATTATGAAATGATGCTTGTACGTTGTAAATAAAATGATATTGATAGTGTTGAATCCGTGTTTTCTTTCAATATATGAGTAAAATTGAATCACGTAGATTGATTCACTAATTCACTATCTACGCATGAATTTATTTTATAGTTAGTAAATAAAATACTGGAAAACAAGAGTTTTTGATCACTGGAAGTACAATCATGTTATTTTAAGCATCAGGATGGTGATATGCGCTACTTGAAAATGGTGATATGCGTTACTTGAAAAAATGCGTGAGGCAACAGACGTTCACAGACTTTTTGGGTAGTCAATATTATTCAAGTAGGTATAATAAGGTTCAGGGAACGAATGATAAAACATTTTTTGTTAAATGTTTATTATACCAAAAACATCTTAAGTTGTTACCAGTGAGCTTATTGAATAAAATACAGTCTTATAGTTTTGCTTCACAGTGTTGTGTCCCTAATCGAACCTAAAACATAAAAATCCACGGTTATTTTTATTCACATTACACAATGGCGTCAAGTAGATCGACTCTGTACTTCGCACGCAATTCTAACAATTAGATTATGTTCGGTTTGTTTCCAAACCTAACGCCATGGGAAGTATGATTCAAAAACTCGGGCAACAAAAAAGAATGAGCCAAATACAAACTGAACTGGGTATGTTTACTCAGAATGAATTTTTGCTTGCACCTTACTCATATTTGTACCTACGGCAATAAATAACCATATCTCAGGGCAACCTGTCTGCGAAAGGTTGGGAAATCTCGAAACTGGAGATACTACAGACCGAAATATGTGAATTGACCTAAACATACTTTAGTCCAAAAGTTGATAGTTTGCAAGATACACGGTGTCAAAGTTACAATTTTATTTTCTATTTTTGCTTATTTTTTGAGAAGTATTTCAGATTTTGGCATAAAACTCGGTATAGGGTAGTATGAGAAACAAGAATCCATTATTTGTTATGGCCAAACTTCTAGAGGGCGCCACTTACTGCACTATTTCGGTAAACAACTTACCATAACTTTTTGCCCTGAAATAGAAATATGGTTATTTTTTGCCGTAGGTACAAATATGGGTAAAGTGCAAGCAAAAATTCATTCTGACTAAACATACCCAGTTAAGTTTGTATTCCATCCGAGTCTTTTGAATAGACGAGTAGATTGATGAGACTGGAAACGTAGCGTTCAATCTGGCAACACTGGAGGCGCTGGGCTTGGTGGGAAGACAGGGCACCATATGATCCGCCTGCAGTACAAGTTTGATTTGGACTCGCTCGAGTCACTTAGTTGTCCAATTTTTTATTTGTGAAAAAGTTTTTTCTATTCTGTTCTAAAAGTGAGTGACATCAATTTTGAGCAACGGTGAGCTACCAAATTTTGGTTCAGACTTGAGCACAGTGCAACGGGAGCTTTTGCTAAACTTCAGCAGGCCTACGGAGATAGTGTTTTCTCTCTTGAGGATTTTATGTGGTTAAAGCCATTTTCAGAAGGAAGAGAGTCGATTGAACAATAACCTGCAAGCGGAAGGCCTTCCCCTTCAAGACCCGACGAAACTATGGATATCAATGTCAATAAACGAGTTTTTGGCCAGTAAAAACGTTTCTGTTTCGCCTCAGCCTCCATATTTGGCGGACTTGAGTCTTTGTGACTGTTTTTTCTTCCCGAAGTTGAAATATCACCTCAAGAGACAGTCGAAAACGTTCAAACGGCTCTAACCGACCAACTGAATGTTATTCTAGTATCGGGGTTTCAGAACTGTTATGGGAGGGTGGAAGAACCGTCTCCAGCGCTGTGTGCCTTCAGAAGGAAGTCATTTTGAGGGTGATAATATAAAATTGTAATTATATTTGAATAAAAAAATCAGTCTCAACACTTAACTTACTAGTTACATAATATTACGGAGATCAGAAAATTCTTAATCATAGAACGTCTGTCACGGATGGTACAACGTTTACGACCCCCAACCCCAATGTTAGGTACCTCCGCCGCGACTAGATCGATTTTCGAAAACTACAAAGTATTTTCGCTGTTGACAAAGTAATGGGTGATTCAAATTGAGTTTCCACATTAAAAGTATTTAACACCTTAACCGCCACGTGGTCCGCCGTTGACCCACGTTTGTTTTAACTTTCCACGCCACTTATTAATTCCAATGCATTCACCTACAGGCCGTCCTTTAGAAAACGTGTCGTGGGTTATCAGCGTACCACGTGGCGTGCCAAGAATACGTTTTAAGTTGACCACGTGTCGAGCTCTAAATATTTACACTGATTTAAGGTTATCTACAAAGGTAAGAACATTTTTTATTAAACAAGACAATTTTACTAGAGCTGACGTTGTTATCTAGGATCATGGATATGGCAGGAACATCTGCTGAATATTCAGAAGATGAAGTATCCGATATCAGTTGTTCTGATAGCAATGAAACGTTTAGCAGTCCATCCAGTAGTGACTCAGAAAGCGATGAAAGTGATGAAATTGCAAGCAACGGTCAACCGTTAATACAGAAGCAGCAATCGATTTGTAAAGCAGTTTTAGGAAACGGGGATAAACGTTTTAATTTTACTGGAAATCCTGGACTTAAAGTACCGCCGAAAGCAGTGCATTTATATACTCCATTGGAATGCTTCATGCTGTTTGTCGATGATTCTATAATTGACTTAATGGTCACTGAAACTAATCGGAATGCTAACCATGTTCCGAGCAATTCTCTCATTGGTCGACATAGCCGTATGACAAAATGGTCAAATACGGACAACAACGAAATGAAAAAATTTCTTGGATTCCTGCTGTGGATGGGTTTGATTAGACTACCGTGTATATCAGATTACTGGAGCAAAAAAAACAATTTACAAAGCCGATGTAGCCAACCGTACCATGATTCGCAACCGTTTTGAGCTCCTTTTGAGATTTTGGCATTTTGCAGATGATTCACAAAATAAAGATGCAGATAGACTGTTCAAAATCAGAGGTCTTTTGGACAAGTTGAATTTAAGATTCCAGCAAATGAAGGAACCAGATCTTTATATAGCAGTCGACGAAACAATGATTCCTTTCCAATACCTCCCCGAAAAACGCCATAAATACGGTGTAAAACTTTTTAAGATCTGTAGTAGGAATGCCTATACATATAAAATCGAAATTCATGAAGGAAAGTCTTCTAGTGGAAAAAATTTATCCGAAGCAGTAGTACTTCGCCTCTGTGAAAATTATTTAGACTGCGGCCGCACTGTAGTTACAGATAACCTTTATTCTAGCATAGAATTAGCTGAGGAATTAGTAGCAAGAAGAACTGATCTTATTGGTACCATTCGTAAGAACGGAAAAGGTTTCCCGAAGGAAGTAATAACAGCGAAGTTGAAGAAAGCCGAAATTGTAGGAAAGGAAAGTAATGATGTTGTAGTAATCAAATGGAAAGATCAAAGAGATGTGTATGGAATATCTACTTAGCATAATTTGGATATAGTTTCTACCGGCAAACAAAATAGAAAAAAAGAAAGTATAGCTGAGCCTAAGTTTATAATTGATTACAATAACGGAAAGAGCGGAATCGATTTATCAGATCAACTTTCCAGTTATGCCACCCCAGTTAGGAAATCACTTAGGTGGTATCATAAAGTTGCCACGGAATTACTTTTAGGAACGTCAGTGGTTAATGCTTTTAGAATACCTAAAATAATTTCTCGCAACACCACAATGTCAATAGTACATTTTAGAGAACATTTATGTGAATCTTTGCTTGAAATCAGTAACACACAGACTGATACTTTACCAGGAAATTCCAATAAGCAAAAACATCAACTAGAACAGACTATGGAAAAAGATGATCGTGGCAGAAAAGTGCGAAGGCGATGCATGCATTGTTATGAAGAATTTAGAGGAAGCTAGGGATCAGGCGAAAAAAGTCACAACGATTTGTGTTACTTGTGAAAGTAAACCAAACATTTGTCTAAAACGTTATGTAACTGCATGTTGAAAATCGTTTATATTTCGTTTCACCTAATAAATAAGATGTTCTCAAGTCACTCTTTTTCTTTATTGAATGTTATTAAACAGGGAATTCGTACCAGGCCAGAAAAAGTTATAGTGCATTAAGAATCCATGAAAACGTGGTTCATCGGCAGACCACGCGGCGATGGAATGGAAAATACATTGGTGGCAGCTAATGTGTCAAAAAAAGAAGAAATTGAAAATTAGAAAAAAAATATTTATTTGCCCTTTGAGGGTAGTTCATTACAATTATGCAAGAAAATGATCGCTGAGGATCATGTGGCATGACGTAATCCGTTTCGAGAAATTTGCGACTACTCTGTGGCACAAATCAGGCACTATGTTGGTAATTTCGCGTCTGATCTCCTGTTTCAGCTCCAAAATGGTGTTCGGGTTATTCTTGTAGACTTTGCTCTTGAGATACCCCCAAATAAAATAATTTAAGGGAGTTAAATCACAGGATCGCGGTGGCCAATTGATTACGTGAAATAACGCGACCTGAAAACCTGCCGCGCAGTAATTGTATCGTTTCTCCTGATGTGTTATACAGGTGGCACCGTCCTGTTAAAACCAGAGATCTTCGAAGTCCATATCTTCCAACTGTTCCCAGAAAAACTGTGTTATCATGTTCCGATAGCGAATGCCATTAACCGTAGCAGCGTTCTCCGCATGATCCTCGGAAAAAAATAGACCAATAACGCCTACGGACCAAAAGGCACACCAAACAGTCACCTCTTGGGGATGCATTTTCACTTCAACAATCTGTCTTGGATTTTCCAATACCCAAATACGGCAATTTTGAATGTTTACGAAGCCCCCCAATGTGTGTGTGTGACTTTAATTCATGTGTTATTTTGACTCTGTATGGGTGTAACTGCAAATCTTTTGTTAAAATCCGCTGTGTGTGCCTAGGGATTTTGATGTTAGGCGACGGATCCAGTTTTGCTCGAATTTTTGCACCAAATTCCAAATTGTACTCTCACAAAGCCGATTTTGTGCGCCAAAAAATTCATGTTAAGCACGAAATCTATTTTTCCTTGATCGGCCGTTTTCATAATAGGCTTGGATAATCTTAACAGGTTGTTCGGTCGTATAGTGCTCCATGACTGTTGTGTTTATATTTTGACGTTAGAAATGTCACGTTGTCGTTGACAAATTCGTGGCGTTCCAAAAAAGAAATTATTTGTAATGTGGAAACTCAGTTTGAATCACCCGCTAGTAACCATGTATACAGCACCCGTATTACGTCACTCAAAAAGCGACATCGATTTTTTATAACATTATATAGGTAGGTAGAAATTTTCCATGATAATAATATACTGTGACATATAAAATGCAACACCCAGAGTTGTTTATTGAATTTTGATAAAAACTTGTAAACGTATTTGCTATCATACGCTAATAAAATGTTGATGGCTTCCCGAGCCGTAATTTTTTATAAAGGCTTTTTTTGTCATATCAAGAAATGGGCAATATGAACATGTTTACTTAATATTCAGTGATTTTTCTGTGTTGTTCCATTTTTTTCATTGTTGTTTCATTGCATTATCATGCCTAGAGTTTGCAGACGCTCTAATTTTACTCAACTTTCCGAGTTTGAGAGGGGGTCAGATAATCATATTCGGGTTACGTGAAGCCAGATTTTCTTTTAAAAAAATCGCTAATCGGGTGAATCGAAACGGAGCTACTGTAATGAGACGTTGTCAAGCGCAATTCCAAGAAGGCCGAAATCGACGGTTTAGAGGTACTGTATATCAAAGATGGACTACAGAAAGACAGGATCGTTATTTGAGGCATCTAGCATTTAGAGATCGAGTTTCCACAACAAGATCAGTTGCGAACCAGTGGCTTGATGCTGTCGGAAGGGCAACAATAATGAGGAAGGACATTTTATCGCCGAATAGGGTCTTTTGAACTGTTTTCATACCGTCTCCACAGCATCGGCGGCAACGATTGGTGTGAAGTAGGGAGAGACTTGAATGGAATATGGAATGGAACTTAGCCGTCAGCGATGAGTCCAGATTCTGTTTGGGCCCACATGATGGCCGTGCAAGAGTAAGGAGCAGACGTGGTGAAAGACCATCGAAAGACGTATTCATCGCACTGTGGGTGTTATGGTATGGGGTGGCATTGCTTATGGCAGCAGGTCATGATTAGTGTTCATTCGAGGTAGCATGACTGCCCAGCGCTATATCCACGAAGTTTTACAACCACATCTGCTTCCCTTTTTGGAAACATTGCAAGATCCACTTTTTCAGCAGGACAATGCACGACCTCATGTCGCACGTGTTATTTTATTCTTTTTAGGAGCCTTTGGAGTAAATCTGCTTTAGTAGCCTCCTCAATCTCCGGACCTTTCCCCCATCGAACATGTATGGGACATGATGGGAAGAAGGTTGCAAAATTCACCTCCACAAATATTGGCGGCTCTACGACACCAAATTCAGATAGCCTGGGATACAATACACCCAGAAACCAATCACCTAATCCACTCATTGTCGCGACGACTTAACGCATGTGTAGCGAACAGAGGAGCTTCAACACATTATTAACATTAAGGTACATTTAGATAATTTGGGGCGTATATTTCACAAATTTTCAGTGGGCGAGTTTAAGGTGGAAAATGACTTGAATGGGATTCTAATATATATAATAAAATATAGAATTTGTCAAATCAAAATGTCTATTTTTGTCTTCCGCTGTTACACGCGCATGAAATGAAATTTGGGGAGAAAGCGACCATCAAAAAACGCAACGCTGAATTTGAAATACAAAATGGGTGGCTTGGGGCCATATGTGGGTCCTAGCAACAAAAAATTCAGAATCTACGCGTCGGATTGACCCAGAAAACGATCACTGAATATTTTCTCATAAGAAAGTTGAAGATTACAATGCAAACCCTAGAACAACTTTTTCAGAAAGGGAGAAGAACTACTGTATATACTCTGCAAGAATAGAGATAGGGATTTAGCAAAATTAATAGATTCTTGCATTTTATCAGTACTTACAAATCGAAAATGCCCCTTCTTCCCCCCTGTGCCTGGCTTTGTGAGAAGGAGGCCGAATAAGGCCCCAAAGAAAAGGCTGCTGATTGACTTTGAGCTTGTCCATGGCTCCCAGCAGCTGCCCCACTCGCTGCAAAACTTCCCCCTCCTGAAAAAATGCAGTCAAGTAGACTGGCTCATCACTTTGCAAACCACATTTGAAAAATCTCTCAATCAAGTTGATGGTTTCGTATTACAGAAAATTTTCAAACTGTAATTTCTTGCCGTTACTAGAAAAGCAAAAATATGAATTTCTCGATGTAACATAATTACCACTTACGATCGATCGATCCTCTGAGATACTGGTCAAATCGAAAAACATAAATGATGGGAGGTTAATGGGAGGGTTTGGGTTTTTAATGACTCGACAACACCGCCTTTGTCGCATTTGAAGCTTTGCAGATGGATGGCTGGCACTCTCTCGGACCGCAACATATCACAACGTCAACGCGGGTGTTCCCTAGAGATGGGTCTTGACCTCCTCACTCTAAACAAAGTCCAGATAATAACTAGCCTGGAGTATTGCTCACATGCTTGTGGCGCTGCCGCCCCGATTACATTATCCGTGCTCGATTCTGTTCAGAGGACGGCTGTCCGACTGATCTATGACTCTTCTCTAACAAACAGTCTCAGAACCCTTTCGCACCGGCGGGTCGTCGGTGATCTAGCTCTCTTCTACCGATACACCAATGGGCTTTACTCCGGAAAGCACGCTTACATGATGCCGCCACGCGATGTGCCTGCCAGACAAACCCGCCAGGGTTCCGCCTCCCATCTTAACCGTGTCGAACTTCGTACATCCAGAACTGGCCGATACGACCGCTCCTTTGTCGCTAGGGTGTCGAGATCGTGAAACAATCTACAAGATAAGGCTTTTCCCAGTTCTACTGACCTTGTGCATTTTAAGAATCGGATAAACATAGTTTCTTTGGGATCCTCATAGCAGTCTCAGTGACCTGGCATTTAGGCTTCTGCCTGCGCGACTGCTTTGGTGTAAACAAACGAAGCTTTTTGGGACCTATGTTTATGTGACCCTTTTTCCATATTTTAACGTGCTGAATCTACCGATCAATTTCTCTGAGAGCATTCTGTAAGACCGTTAAAACGGCTTTATTTTATTTTGAAGTTCTATACTCAAAAAAACCCTGTAACTGAATCAAAAAATCGAGAACTACCCTTACCCTGTCCATGTCCATAGTTAACGTGATGATCAACTTCAGGGTGGGATGCTACCCCTGCGTGTGAGGGACCGTAATTGTTTATATTTGTTACATATTGACCCCCACCCCCTCCGGATGGTCCAACACCCCCATGTCCCAGCAAACCACCTCCAAGGAGCAATCCCCCATGGTGTCTCTTTCCTAGAAGTGTGGGTGACCGCTTCATCCGACTGAGGTCTGAAATCGTTATATCTGAATAGATCACGATACATTTTGACTATCTAATATAGAGAAATTGATAAGGGTTTTCCAATAAGAATTGGAGATCAATTCTTGGAAATAAGGGAGTACAATAACCAATAGAAAGTAGGTTACTATACTCGGGAACCCGAAAGGAAGACACATCATACGCCCATGTTAACCCGGCATCTTTTTGAATATGACAGGATACGCACGTGCCGATTTTGTCAATTCGAAAAGATGCTGTGTTAGGGCCATATCGTCAGTCGTTCCTACTATTGTAGGACGCCTTTATTATCTTCTTGATTTTCATAGTCTTTTATTTCCTTGAGAAAGGCTTTGGTATTTCTAACTTTCTACGGTTCCGTGTCAGCGTCAGCGCTCTCGTATTGTGAGGTTATGTTTTCGTTTTGGATGTTAAGAAATTTCAGACTGATAAAACAGATGATAAAAATCAAGTTTTATCAGCCTGAAATTTATAGGAACTCAAAAAGAAAACATAACCTCAAAATAGAGCGCTGACACAGAACAGTAGACATCTGAAGGAGAGAAAATATGTGCGATATGTGATCAACGTTTCCAATGGTAAATGCATTTTTCAAATAAAAAATTCCGTGTGCCTGAAAAAAATGTGGGAACCTTATTTTTAAGACAACCCTAGTAGATTTTTGGAAATTCATTCTTTTTTATAAATTGTTAATAACCTTTTTGAACATTTTGCTAATATTTGTTGGAATTGATTAGGTGCAGACCTATAATCGAAAATGAAAAGTAAAATGTGACGCGAGGTGTGCGTGCTCGAGAGACCTAAGCTACTCTTTACACCTGGGAATAATAGACTTCCAGAGCATGCAGAGGCAATGGGATCAAATGTCCGTTTGTGAGAGGGGTTTCCTTTTCGTTCTCGAGTATACCACTTTTCGAAAAAACTGTATTCTCTCGTTTTGAAGAAAAAATAATTCCCGAAGTCTTTCCCTTGATAAAATAAAAAAACATTTTTAAAAACAAGCTTTAATTAAGCTTCACAAGCGTGTTACACATAAATGAGAAAAACATATTTTTTCAACTTTGCGCCTTCTCCTTTAGTGGCATTTAAATTTTCAGAAAGTGTTGGACATTTTTTATGAGCTTTTTCTGGATGGATAGATTTAAGTTAAGGCTATCACATATTTTCTTATTTCTCTACAGCAACTGGTCTCATTTCGAGTATATTTAAATACACTACAACTTTGCTCTGCCGGACATTTATCAATACTTTATAGTTGTTTTAATTCACGAAAAAAAGGTATTTCTTCAAAATTGACGTTTACTAAAAAAGTTACAGAGCAAAATATTTGTATCTTTAGATAAAGAACCTTTTTATCTATCCTCAACGATAAATTTCTGTTGTAAAATCGATCTACACTTCAATGGAAAACTCTTTACATGACTCAATGCCTCTTGCTTCCCAATGCTTATTTTAACCATCATAAATCGTGAATTTTACCAGAACCAAAGTGATCCTTATCGGTTAACGCCATCACTTCACAGTAAAGTATTGCGAACACAATGAATTTTCCGTATATCATTTTGATTTAGTTTCAAGTTGTTGTAGAACTGGTTACATATTTAAGCTTAAGAAATATATATATATATATATATATATATACTTACGCATTTCTCCTTCTTGCAGAATCTTGTTGATCTTGAAGCACCAATTCCACGAGTGATCTTTTGTAAACATAGGCGCGCTTCCCCAAACGGGGAACACGACACACAATACTTTTAATTACCTATAAAGCGGTTTGCTAAACTTCAGGGTTTGACCCTTCGTTGATTCCAACAATACAAGTTTACGAGTACATACAGTTACATTACAGTGTTGTCGGCTGGTGTTGTTTACCTATAGTAGGTACCTATGACGCGTTCATCGGCTTACTGTGGCGAATGCAATTCTAGGATTGTTAAGCAGTGCCCTAACTTACAATGTGTAGAGTGTAAGAAATGGTACCACTCAAATTCATGCACCAAAATTACTGAGGTGGAAGAGCGTTTTCTAGTCGAGCAGAAAAAACCCTGGACTTGTAGAAAATGCAAAAGGCTTACGATGAATGACCTGAACGACAGAAGGGCATCGTCTTTAGGCATAAATCGACACAACTCCCCCGTTCCTGTAGGAAAGGATTTGGATTCAATTTACTCTCTTCTACTAGAGTTAAAAACCGAAGTATCAGTGGTCCATAGTGACATGATTGAGATGAAAACCTCTCTTGAATTTTTAAATGGGATGTATGAAGATCAACGTCAATTAAATAAGGTTATGAGTGACATGATCGAGGAAACCAGACACGAAAACAAAAAACTGAGGGAGGAAATGGCAGTAGTCCAATCGAAATTGATGGAAATGGAAGCCGAAAAAGTAAGTACGAAACTTACCATAAACGGGGCTTTTAATAAAGAAGATAGCGAGGAGGCATTGTTTGATAAATCCCTAAAAGTGTTGAATTTTGTAGATAGGTCGATTGTTAGGGAAAATTTAATAAACATTAAGGCAATTTCGGTAAATAACAGAGCACCTATTGTTTCTGTCTCACTTAGTAGATCTGAAATGGTAAAAAATATACTTAATAAACGTCGCCAAATTGATGTATTGAGTACCAATCGTGCGGAATAAATACGTCAAATACTAAAATCTATATAAATGAATTTTTGTCCGATTTAACTTACAGCTTATTAAAAGAGGCAAAAAAATGTAAAGATCAGGGTTATAAATATGTCTGGTACCAAAATGGATCAGTGCTGTTACGTAAAACAGAGGGTGGCAAAATTATTAAAGTGCGTAACTCACTACACCTAGAAAAAATCCTTTCAGAAAGGGAACAATAGGTGCTTCCGAGAATATAACTCTTCTTAAATATTGTATATTTCTCCTATAAATAGATATCTTTCAGCTTCTTTATGTATTCTAAAGACGATCACAATAATCTTTTAGACAACTATCATACAAGTTCTAATAAAATTTGTTATACTGTTAACGACGTAACTGAATTCACTTTGGATAAAAAATATAGCTTAAATGTAATTCATGTTAATATTAGAGGGATTAAAACCAATTTCGATGATTTCCTGTTATTTTTACGTTCATTGGAGGTAGTCTATGATGCGATAATCATGTCCGAAACTCACGTAGTCGAAAATTGCGCTGATTTTGGTATTGAATCTTACTCCATTTTCTACAATGGAAGTACTATAAACTGGTGTGATGGTACTATTATTTATGTAAAAACTAATTTAGTTCTGCAACATAAAGTGATAGATATTCAAAATCATAAATTCCTACGTATTGAGCTATTAAAAAATAATACAAAAATCGGCCTGACGGGACATTATAGACTGCCTAGCCTCAATGAAAGAATATATTCCGATATAATTTTGAGTTTATTCACACAGAGTCATTTTTCTCCCTGCACCATCGAGATTTTTTCAGGGGACACTAATATTAATTTATTGGACAAAAAAGAATATGCTTCAAATTATCTTAATTGCTTGGCAGGATTGGGCTATTTTCCGTACATTACGATACCCACTAGAAAGGATTCGTGTTTAGATCATTTTTTTGTGAAAACCTTAAAATTATGTAATGCGGCCGTTATCAACAGTGACATAACTGATCATTTTCCAGTAATATTAAGTATCGATTTGAAGCATGGCGATGCTGAGAAAGTTAATAAGTTCCGTCGAAACACAAACTTTAATATGTTACATAATCTTTTGAATGATGAGTCATGGCAAAGTATTTTAAATGAAACCGAACCCGACATTATAGCTGAATCAATAACAAAAAAAATTAAATATTACTTAGAACAAAGCACTACTGTAACTCCAATACACACTAGGTATAAATGTTTAAAGCCTTGGATCACTACAAATCTTGTTAAGTGTATTTGTCATAGAAATAAATTAAAAACAAATGTTGTGACATCCAATCATTGTCCACAAGCTGTGAAAATATATACTGAGTATAGAGATTGCTTGTCTAAGATTATTAAAAAAACCAAATATTCTTACTATAAAAATAAAATAATGCAGAACTTAAGTGATTCAAAAAAAATGTGGCAAAACATTAGGGAGGCTTCAAACGATTTTCAAGAAAAAAATACCATAAAAATCATTAAAAAAAATAATGGTCAAACTACCACAGACTTACATGAGATAGCTAATGAAATAAAAAAAATATTATTTTTTCTTCTGGTTGTTATCCTAAAATTTTTAAATACTCCATTGTCATTCCAATCCACAAAGGTGGGGATAAAACGGACATAAATAACTATAGGCCTATAGCTTTGTGTAGTGTGCTTAATAAAATAGTAGAAAAGTGCATCAAATCAAAGTTATGGGACTTCCTTGAGAAAAATAAAATAATATCTCCGGATCAGTTTGGGTTTAAACCAGAGGTTAGTACTGATAATGCGTTGTATAATGTTAACCAATTTGTGACAAATAGTATAAATAAGGGTCTTAAACCAGTAGCTGTTTTTTTAGACTTAAAAAAAGCCTTTGATACGGTCAATCACAATATTTTACTCAAACGTCTAGAAAGCATAGGAATTCGTGGAGTAGTACATAATTTATTTAAATCTTACCTGGAGAACAGATATCAAAAAGTTAAGTTAAGCGATGTTATTTATAGTGAAGCTCAAAAAGTAGTTGTTGGCGTACCGCAAGGTACAGTGCTTGGCCCGATTCTTTTCTCAGTGTATGTTAATAGTCTCTTAAACTTAAACGTTAATGGTAAAATTGTGTGCTTCGCAGATGACACTGCCCTTTTAATCGCTGGTAGTTCATGGCTTGATGCTTTTACTAAAGCTGAACTAGACTTACACAAAATAAAATGCTGGTTAGACATAAATCAACTGACTCTAAATATTGAAAAGACAAAATTTATATCTTTTTCTATGACCAGAAGGGACATGCCTAATAAAGTGTATATTCCCTTACATAACTCTTCATGTAGCGTTCAATTAAATTGTAACTGTCATTTAAAAATACAATCCTGTGACAATATTAAATATTTGGGTGTCTATTTTGATAGATTCTTAAGATGGGATATACATGTTGACTACATCAGCAAAAAAGTTAGGAAATTAGTGTACAAATTTTCGCAACTAAGGAATGTCTTAACCTTTAAGTTAACGAAAATGGTGTATTTTTCACTAGCGGAATCTATTTTAAATTATGGCATTTTGTGCTGGGGTTCAGCATGTGAATCCCTTTTACAACCATTAAAAGTGGCTCAAAAATTTTTATTAAAAATTTTGTTATTTAAACCTAAAATGTATTCTACCGATCTTCTTTTTTCTCAAACAGAATTTCTAAACTTAAGGCAACTTTACTGTGTAAGAGTTATACAATTTTCTTTAAAGTATGGGATCTTTCATGAGAGAGTTAACCACCCGATACAAACCAGGGCAGTAACTGAATCGAGATTCTGTTCTTCTCTGCAGAGTTTTTCCTTTACTCAGAGAAATATTTCTTTTACAGGTCCCATATTGTTAAATCTATTACCGCTTCTCATAAGGAATAAACGAATTATTACAAAATCCATTAAAAACAAAATTAGATACTGGGTAAAAACTAATTATATACTTATTACAAAAAAAATAGTATGGTTCTCTGAGTAAACGAATACCTGTATCTGCGCTGCTACATGTGTAATATATAGCTTTACTACATTAGATAGTGCGTATATATCATTTATATTAATTTTGTAGTGTAGCTTTTTCTATTGTTGTAGTTTTTGATAAGGAAATTAAATGTTAAATGTTATTCGGGGATACACACAAATTTTAAAATTCATCGTATCCTCGTCTAACATTCCTAGAGCCTGTCAATGTAATAATTATTTGAATAAATTATTTGAATTTGAATTTTGAATAAACATATGACAGTAAATACGAGGGTTGTCTCAAAAATAAGGTTCCCAACGCTGTAACTTTGCCGCGCGTAATACTAGGCGAAATGTGGCAACAGAGTCGTGTTTTCGGCTTCTCCACCACCCATCCCAATAAGAAGCGCCTACTGGTGACTCTCAGTACCGGCCTGACGCCTGACAGCCATGCGCAATGGAGCCCTTCATCGCTGTCACCGCCAGGTGCGAAATTCGTGCGGTCATCTGATTTTTGCACGCAAAAACGTTACAACCCATAGAAATTCATCGCCAGTTGATTGAAGTATACATGGGAAACGTGTGTAAGCATTAAACATGTCCTCAAATGGTGGAGAGAGATCTTTGACGGTCGCATGGGCATCTAAGATGAACAACGAAGCGGGAGGCCGTCGATCTCCGAGGAGGTTATGGTGATGATTGAGCAAATCTTGCTCGAAGATCGGCGAATCACGATCCGGGAACAGGCGGTTGAAATTCCTGAGGCTTCTGAAAAGCGTAAGATTACATCACAATGCGCATCCGCATGTCTCACAACAAACGAAGGACCTAGGCGGTCAACGGTTCGAGACGGACGAGGAGTTGCAAGGAGCAGTTACCAAGTTTCCAATACGGCTGACGGAGGACTTTCTTGAGGCGCGAGTGAAAAAGTGGATTCCACGTCTAATAAATGCGTAGAAAAATGGCGAATATGTAGAAAAATAGCTTATTATCGCCTGATAAATCCAAATTCTGTGTAACTTTTTGAAACGACCGATTCAATTTTTTAAACAAATTTGCACCGGGTGACCACCCGGCATCCAACAAACGTGATTATGAAAAAAATAGATTCGGAAAATTTCTCCCATGAACGCGAGATTTTCTCCTCGCCTAACAGGGGACTTGTCATATATCAGTTTTGAGGCGGGAGTGAAAAAGTGGTTCTCACGTCAAAAAAAATGCGTAGAAAAAATGGAGATTATGTAGAAAAACAGCTGAAGGATCAACGTTTCTAATGGTAAATACATTTTTCAAATAAAAAATTCCGTGTGCCTGAAAAAAATGTGGGAACCTTATTTTTAAGACAACCCTCGTAGATTTTTGGAAATTCATTCTTTTGTATAAATTGTTAATAACCTTTTTGAACATTTTGCTAATATTTGTTGGAATTGATTAGGTGCAGACCTATCATCGAAAATGAAAAGTAAAATGTGACGCGAGGTGTGCGTGCTCGAGAGACCTAGCTACTTCTGGGAATAATAGACTTCCAGAGCATGCAGAGGCAATGGGATCAAATGTCCGTTGGGGAGAGGGGTCCAGTTTATGGCAATTTAACTAAACCTAGCCAATAAAGAATTAAAAGATTTCGACACTGAAAAATGCCTACCTGTTACGCTACTGTCTGATGTATCATCATATTATGCAAATAATGGGATATCAAGGTTAATGACACCAATTATGATTTTTTTGCCGACGGAAGTAGAACCTCTGGTGGACCTTGCGAATTTCGGAAATAGATTTATACGACGGCGGTCCGATAAGTACTTAGCTCACAAAAGAAAGCCGAAAATTTTGGAAAAATGGCGATTTATTTCTCAACATAGTCTCCTCAATTGACTCAAAAGTCTGCCAGGCGAGTGACTTTTTCAAGTTTGGAAACATAGAGAAGTCGCACGGGGCCAAATCTGGAGAACACGGAAGATGGGGCAGCAGTTCGTAGCCTAATTCGACCAATTTGAGCCAATGTGAGCCGGTGCGTTGTCATGGTGGAAGTGAACTTTTTTTTCGAAATGGGGCCGTTTTTTCTGCAATTCGTGGCGAATCAGCCCAATAAATTGGAATAGTAGAGCCCTATGACCGTTTAGCCCTTCCCCAGGTAGATGATGCAGATCACACCTTGTGAATCCTAGAAAACGGTGAACATCACCTTTCCGTAGTAGTGAGGCCTTCTGTCTCAGCTATCTCGCTCACCTTCAATTAACCGTCTGCTAATACGAGATCGTGGATTTTTGTCGTTTTCCTCCGAGGTAGCCGTTTTCGGGGCACCTGGGCGTGACTCATCAAGAACCGACGTGCGACCACTCGTTAAACCAATTTTTGATGGTCGCTATCGACAGAGAAGAGTCACTGAACACAGCATCCAAGCGCTCGTTGATATCGCTGCGCATTTCCCTTCCAAAAACAAGAATCGAATCATCCACCGATATTTCTATTTTTCCATTTTTCTAATATCCGCGGACATGCCCGTTTCCACACGCTTTCAAAACAAAACTACGAGTCCGATTCTGCTGAAATTCGGGCGGTGAGGCTAAGTACTTATCGGACCGCCCTAGTAAAGTGGTATAAAATGCCTACAGAAACGTTAAAGTCGTACAGACATATATCAGATCAATATGTTTTTTCCTGTGAACATTTACATATCTGAATCCTTGGCAAATATGGATAGACATATCGCATCATTGACCTTGTAAATACATTATTTTGCATACTTAAACGAAAATGCGAAAAGCACTTTTGTATTATATAATGTCATGGGGATTCAATGGCAAATTCAGCTTGTTGAGATATGAAATAACTGGGTATAAACAAACTTCCGGAAACGTTTCGTTTCCAAAATGGGGTTACCACGATAATAACTGGTCGCGAATGATTTAGAATTTTTGTCCACAATCAAACGACAACCAACAAAATCGCTCAGGTGGTGGGAATAGCAGGTATAATATCAGACACCTTATGAAAACGTTCAACTTGGGATTTGGGGCTTTATATCAAGCACAAAAATAGTTTTCTTTGCCGAATTTCATCGATTAATGAGACTTCCAGCATCTCTATCATTTGAAGCTAACTATGCTATCATAATTCATAATTATCTGGGTGCAATATATTTATAAATATAGGTTAACAATAATGAAAACCTTCTTTTCTGACATATAGGATAAAAGTGGCGTCAAGTAGTAGACTGACTCTAGAAATGATCACGTGCAATCGGTGATCGGTGCAATTTAGACGTCCCAAAAAAAGTTAACTACGAACATATATAACAAAGAAATCAAACGGATCTAATATGTTAATCAGGACCATAAGAGGGTTGTCTCAAAAATATGGTTCCCAGTGCTGTATCTTTGCCGCTCGTGGTACCCGGCGAAATCTGGCAACACCGTCGTGTTTGTCGGCTCCCCCATCACCGATCCTAACAAGAAGCGCCTATTTGCGATGCCCAGTACCAGCCCGACAGCCATACGCAATGGCGCCCTTCATCGCTGCCACCACCAGGTGCGAAATTCGTGCGGTCATCCGATTTTCGCACGCAAAAACGTTACCACCCATAGAAATTAATCGCCACGTGAGTGAAGTATATGAAGAGCAATTCTTGCTCGAAGTTCCTGAGGCTTCTGAAAAAGCTGAGCCGGGCACTACAACAATATGCATCCTCATGTCTCACAACAAACGAAGGAGAGTTTCCAAGTTTCTAAACGGCCTGCCAGTGGATATCCTTTAGGTGGGAGTCCAAACATCACGTCTCAAAAAAGGAAGATAACGGAGAAAAATAGCTCAAAGATCAACGTATCCAATGGTGAATTCGGTTTTTCAAATAAAAAATTCCTTGTGCCTGAAAAAAATGTGGGAACCATATTTTTGAAACAGCCTTCGTACATTTACCCCATATAAAGTACCTAGGCAGAATATGGACACCTTAAAGTTTCTTACCCTTTTTTTATAAAATTGAAGATAAAAAACAGGTCATAGTAGTTGTTCATGAAGAGTAGCTATTTCACGTTATAACATAGGCAAAACAATACTAAGTCATTAAATGAGTATTTTCAACAGTAAAAGAAAATGAAAATTAGCCATATTTGCGACGGCGTACGTAAACATGGCCATATTTACTATATGAATACATATAGGTGTATAGTAAGTGACATGTAAAATACAACATCCAGAATTGTTTATTGAATTTTGATAAAAACTTGTAATCATATTTGCTGTCATGGAAGTATACGCTGATAAAATGTTGGAGGCATTCCGAGCCGTACTTTTTTTAAAAGGCTTTTTTGTCATATCAGGATCCGAACAATATAAACATGTTTACCTAATATTCAGTGATTTTTCTGTGTTGGTTCCATTTGTTTCATTGCATTAGCATGCCTAGAGCTCGCAGACGCGCTAATTTCACTCAACTTTCCGAGTTTGTCAGGGGTCGGATAATCGGGATACGTGAAGCCGGATGTTCTCTTAGTGAAATCGCTAATCGGGTGAATCGAAACGAAGCTATCAGATGTCGTCGAGCGTGGTTCCAAGAAGACCGAAATCGATGAGTCAGAGGTACTGGACGTCAAAGACAGACTACAGATCGTCAGGATCGTTATTTGAGCCAACTAGCACTTAAAGATCGATTTTCCACAAGAGCAGTTGCGAACCAGTGGTCTAATGCAGTCGGAAGCGCAATAACAATCAGGAGGGTTTATGCCAAATAAGGTCTCTGTTTTCATACCGTCCCCATCTTGTACTACCTCTGATCCCACAACACCGTCGGCAGCTATTGGTATGGAGTTGGGACAGACTTGAATGGAATATGGAATGGAATTTAGTCGTCTTTAGCGACGAGTCCAGATTCTGTTTGGGCACACATGATGACGGGAGACGTAGTGAAATATTCCATCGAACGGCATATTCATCGCACTGTGGGTGTTATGGTATGGGGTGCAATTGCTTACGGCAGCAGGTCACAATTAGTGTTCATTGGAGGTAGCATGACTGCCCAGCGCTATATCCACGAAGTTTTACAACCACATCTGCTTCCCTTTTTGGAAACACTGCAAGATCCACTTTTTCAGCAGGACAATGCACGACCTCATGTCGCACGTGTTAGTTTAGACTTTTTAGAAGAGTATTTTTTTGAGGTACGACTGATTTTGGAGAATCATTTCCTTGGGGGTGAAAATGAATTTATAAGTATATTTTTTTAGCTGCCACCCCTTCAGAAGCGTTCTCACATCATGCCATCTAGCCTATAAATTGTCTCTATAATAGAGTATTGTTTTGATGTGCAACTCATTTTGGGGAATCATTTCCTTGGGGCTGCAAATGAATTTATAAATACATTTTTTTAGCTGCCACCCCTTCAGAAGCTTTCTCACACCATGCCACCTAGCCTATAAATTGATGTGCAACTCATTTTGGGGAATCATTTCCTTGGGGGTGAAAATGAATTTATAAGTATATTTTTTTAGCTGCCACCCCTTCAGAAGCTTTCTCAAACCATGCCACCTAGCCTATAAATCGTCTCTATAAAAGAGTATTTTTTTGAGGTACAAGTACAGTATTGTTTTGATGTGCAACTCATTTTGAGGAATCATTTCCTTGGGGGTGAAAATGAATTTATAGATATATTTTTTTAGCTGTCACCCCTTCAGAAGCTTTCTCACACCATGCCACCTAGCCCATGAATTGTCTCTATAATAGAGTATTTTTGTGTGTTTACCTACCACCCCTTTAGAGATTTTCTATGCTATTTAGCTAATTATTTACTTTCAATACCGTATATACAATAATCAGTACCGGTGAAATGGGGTGAATAGAAACAGTTTCGGACCTTTCCTACTCTGTTGCTAACATGGTAGTCACCTTTTTGACAACAAAAAATAAGGAATCTACAGGTCTCGACTTGTAGATCAAAAAGCGCATAATAGATTTTTTTTAAATAGGGGGTTTTCCAAATAAAAAATAAAAACGCTCTTTTTCTATTCACCCTTAATGTGGGGTGAATAGAAACACCCATTTAAATTGGTCAAATTTGCTATTCTACCCACACGAAGGCGAATAGAAAAACCTGAAAAATTTTTTAAATTGATAAAAAAATATAAATACACAAAAAAACTGACAAAAACACCAATTTTACAAAAAAAAACATTTATTTCTATAGAAATGTAACAAGTTTAAACATATTATTTAAATTAAACAACTATGATGCAAATTAAATTTTAAAATGTCTCTTCTTGACGTAGATGCTTCTATCTCGTCATGAACTGGGAAAACCTCTCCAACAACCTGGCTAAAATGAAAGGTGGAAACATCCGGAACTTCTGGAAATCCATAAATATATCCTGACGAGTGTTTGGTGGGGCGACTTCTTAAGAAAGTGGCTTCAATGTCATTTTCTGTAATATTAATGACTTGTCCGATAAAATATTTATTTCTTTGTCTATTTCGATATTTTGTTGGAAAACACACCAGAAGCCAAGTTCCTTTATCTATTAAATCAAGCGAAATAGGAGAAACACATCGAAACAATTTACCCTCAAAACAGACTGATGCTGATGAATTATTTGTATCCAACTTATTCTCGGACTTATCGGTGAAACTTGGTAGTGAAGTGTCCATTTCTGAGTCTGCATCTGAAGAATGATCTTGATCTTTTTCCATGTCAGAGTCTTCACTTGAAGAATGATCTTGAGCTTTTGCCATTATTGGCATGAAATTAATAAGGGGCAAATTCATTTCCGGGTCTGAATCTTCATCTAAGGTTTCCATACTTCTTTCCAAATCAGTATCCTCTTGATCGTCTTTATCCAACGTGCTTTCAAAATCTTCACTTGTAACGCTTTTGCCAGCAGGAACTTGAATTTTACGACGTCGACTCTTCACATTTTGACCATCGCCATATCTCATTGTTCTTAGAAGGTTTACCAAAGAGTTATTAAGTCCTTCTTCAATGTTCTGATTCTCATCATTTGTCTCGTCAAGATTTTGCTGCGGAAGGCGTCCCAAGACTTGATCCCTATTTAGTGGAAAAATTCCACACTTTCTAAAGCCAGATTGTATATTTTTTCCAGCATTAGGCTCAATAGCCTTTGACAAGTCATTTAGCAAGAAAGGGAATCTGTCCTTTGGAACCGTGCAATGCTTTGAACCAGCCCCCATTTTCCATTTTTCAAGGATCTGTCGCCAGGCTGTTTTAAGAGGCCGGAAAAATGCCACGTCCAGAGGCTGGGTCAGATGAGTAGAGTTAGCCGGGAGGAATATAAATGAAATATTATTTTCTTCGCAAAGAGATACCGTACTTGCAGAAAAATGTGAACTCAGATTATCGCCAATTAAGTACTTCTTTCCCGGTAGATTTTTTACTGCAGGTATGACAGTGCTCTCTACCCAATCTGAGAAGGAAATCGCATCAAACCAACCTGATGGACTTCTATTAAATCTGACGTCCTTTGGTCCTCCAACTGTCCAAGATGTATACAAATTTTTAGCTTTGTAAACCACGTATGGTGGGAAAAATTTTCCATCAGCTGAAGCAGCGTACATAATAGAAACGGCTGACTTCGACGTATTGCAAATACGTTCTGGATAGCGACAGCCCCTTTTCGAGATTACTTTCTTTCTACCCGGATCGTCAGTTAAATTTGTTTCGTCGTAATTTACTATGTTTGATGGCGGTAGATTTTTCAACTCCGTGGCTAAATTGTCAAAATAAGCATTGATAGTATTGGGAGAAACAGCAGCTCTTGAGCGCTTGATGTTTTGGCAGATTCTAGATCTTAATTCATTTTTGTGACGTTTTAAAAAAGAATAGACAAAGTCTCTGCCAGGGATATTATCTTTAAATCTCGTTATTGTTTTACCTCTACTGTCTAGGTAATTTTTTATCATCATCCTGACGTCCAAATGGTCAAGTGGATACCCCCAATCGGAACAAACTATTAGTTGATGGACTAAAATATCTTCTTCTTGTTTGGTTAGGGCTGTTTGTCCTCCATGAAGCTTCAGATTTCGGTTTTTGTGGTGCCGATAAAGCACAGAATAATGAATGTTGTATGTTTCGTGAGCCACTCTATAACTCATCCCGTTGTCAATTGAAGCAAGGGCTATTTTTAGAGTTTTTTCATCAATTTTCTTATATGTTTTACCTCGAGGGTCTGGTTTATAAACGCGAGGCATTTTCCTGCAAAAGAAAAAACAGTTATGGGGTGGATAGAAACAGCGGGTGAATAGAAACAGCGTGTTTCTATTCACCCCAAAATTACTTAAAAGTGTGGTTATGTATTATATTACATCATAGCAAAAAAAATAAGCAAGACAAGCAATTTCTGAAATAGGCAATGTGAACCAGACACCTTAAAGCTACTTTAACCAAAAACTCAATGTCTTACCTGTTTTTAGCTAACCACTGTGAATAAAGTTTTGCTAGTGATGAAAAAGGCTCATGTGTTGACTCCGACGGGTGGTTGCTACTGCAATCAGGGCTGCCAGCATAAAACATCTTTGGCCTGTTAAAGCAGTTATGGCGACATCTGTTGACCGTTTGAGAACAAATTTGAAGCGTTGGGAGGTTTAATTCCAATGTTGATTTTTTTTAAAAGAAGTTTCCCGTTTTTGTTGCTATTCACCCAGCAGTTTCTATTCACCCCATTTCACGGTAAGTGAAAATTCGATGAAAGGTATTGGGTTAAGTCTTGTTCCTGCGAATTATTTAATTGGGGCGGAAAATGATTCTTCCTATAGGGGTGCTTATTCTCGTGCATATATATTTATTGTTGCGAGCTGTTAGCTGTAACCTTCACAATCACAGTCTTGTCGAGGATTTCGACGCCACTGGTCATTTGGGTATCTTCGGCAAATTGTCTGCTAAATTCACACCGGTCTTGGGATACAATACACCAAGAAGATCAATAACCTAAGCAAATACATGCCGCGACGGCTTAACGAATGTGTAGCAAACAGAGCAGCTTTAACACATTATTAACATTAAGGTGTGACCTAAAACTTGTAGAAATATGCTCAAAATTACGACACTCCCAGTCGGTGTTGCATTCTCTATGTCATTTAGTATATATTTTTTAAATAATAATTGCTGAATAAACTATGGCGTCAAGTAATTTGACGCTACGCTGACAGTTCGTAAAGAATTCCATTTGCCCTTCTGTGAAAAAAAGTTAGCTACGAACATGTATAACAAAAAAATAAATGACATGCCTCCTCCCCCTGAAAGGAATTGCTGCAGACGCACATGATGGTTGCGATAACCAATTCCGCGTGAATGTATGTGATATTTCTAAGTTTTAAGGTAACATTTATGGGGACATCTATGATGAGTGAAATATGCCTGATATGTTAATACATACGCCAGTGTGCTGTGTGATTTGGTTAATCAGGGGATAGGGAATCAAGTTAAGAGTACAATCTCTTCATTAGGCAGGCATCATCAAGCCAGCGTTGCCATTTTTATAACCAATATCTATGATAACCGGCTGTGTAATACTTGTGATAGCACTAATCCAATATATTTATAAGATGAAATGAGCGATTTCTAATAAAAAGATAAACTTGTGCATCTTAGATAGTTAGAGTTGCATTTTTCTAAAACCCATAAAGATATTGAAACCAGCTTTAATGCCCGCGAATGTCACATCAACATGCACAATTTTTTTTCTAAAGGACTTACATTTGTGGCGTAGAACACAAACAGACACTTTTCAAGCAGAATCAACATGGCTCTGTGAAAACAATATTTATTCTTGCAAAAACCAATCCACAATCTCTCTCACTTGGTAAATCAGGTTTAAATGTAAAAAATGACATCGCATAATATCGCAAATAGGATTTATGTTATCACTAACAAGCTTTATACATGACAACAATGTTATTCCATTCAAAATACATATGTATGTATAAAATAAAATGAATTGAAGCATTTAAAAGAATATGTAATAGACACATTCATAATGAAAAATACATAAACATTTAACAAAAAGATCTTATTTATATGATATAAATCTGCTTTCGTAAATTTCAGAGCTTATTACCCGCTTATACAAATTTTAAAATAATAGTTTATTTATCTAGGTAGACAGTGTCCAGAAAAGATCACGCATGGGATTTTGGAGACCGGATGAATTTCCTGAGCATTTTGTATCTTTTTTACTATTTATCCCTGATTAAAAGGTCCTTATGTGTGCATATTTTCAGGAAATGTAAGAGATCTCCATTTTCCCAGGTTTGCAACATATACGTTGCCTTCCCAATGACAGAGTTATGCCGTCTTGGCCAATTACCAAATTACTTGACTGACGATTCGGCTGCCCTGACAAAGTACAAGTTAAAAAATGTTAATAAACATGTTTTCTAATTTTTTAAAGTTTTACAGTTGATTTAGTTTTCATTTTTATACCTTTGTAAATAAATACCTTGAAAGAGGCTGCTGGGACAGTCGAAACGTCAGTAAGTTGCCAACCTCTCGTGTTTTGTTTATTGAAAAGTATTGAAAAAAATTCATGAAATTGTGATGTTATTTGATATAACTTGCGAGTAAAAAGTTCCAATATTCCAGTTACCATGAGGAAGTCTATAATGACACTCACTCTATATGTTTCGGATAACAGAAAAACAATGTTTCGTCTGAGTGGGTCTGTAAACTAAGTGATGAGACTGGCAACGTAGCGTTCGACCTGGCTTGGAGGGAAGATAGGGGAACCTGTGATCCGCCTTCAATACAAGTTTGAACTCGCTCGAGTAATTTGGTTGTCCGTAGCGATTTTTTTTGTGAAACAGTTTTTTTTATTGTGTTCTAAAAACGAGTGACATCAAGTTCGAGCAACGGTGTGCTTCAGACTTGGGCTCAGTGCCTTGGAAACTCTTGCTAAGCTTCAGCAGGCCTACGGAGATAGTGTGTTGTAAAGACCTCAGGTTTTTCGGTGGTTTAAGGCATTTTCAGAAGGAAGAGAGTCGAAGATGAATCACGAAGCGGAAGGCATTCATCTTCAAGAACCGATGAAAATATCGACAGAATTTGGGATCAAGAACAACTGAGTGTTGCATCGCGATAATGCTCCTTGTCAGACAGCAATGTCCATAAACGAGTTTCTGGCCAATAAAAATATCCATGTGGTTCCTCAGCCTCCTTATTCACCTGACTTGAGTCCTTGTGACTTTTTTCTGTTCCCGAAGTTGAAAAATCACCTCAAGGGAACATTTTGGACAGTCGAAAATATTCAAACGGCTGTAACCGCCCAGCTGAAGGCGATTCCAGTATCGGACTTCCAACACTGCTATGAGGAGTGGAGGAATCGGAAGATATTTTGAGAGTGACAATGTAAAATTGTAATTAAATTTGGATAGGAAAAATTAAAAACAAATCAGTCTCATCAATTTGAATCATGAATCATTTCTCCCATTATTAACCCTTTAAGAAACTTTAGACCAGGAGAAAACCTCGCATCCGTGGGAGAAATTCCAACTCGATTGTTTCTCACAATCATATTTGTTGGATGTCCTTTAACATGAATCAAGAGGTTGTCGGTCAATAACCCGTTGCAAATGTGTTCAAGAATTTTTTTAAACTAAATACAAAGACTCGTTTTGGTCGCTCCAGGTAAAGTTTTTTAGGTGTAGCAATATTCTCTCTAACGTGGACCAAATTCGAATTATAAGCGATTCAAATTATGGAAACAACTAAAAAATTGGCGTGCACTTTCCATGCAACGCCCTTATCAGTAAATAAAGGAATATGTTCAGCACAAAGTAGACCCGTTGTCAGTCAAACAGGTCCATACAATTGGTCCATAGACATTCTTTCGTTGCCTACCGGTAGTACATCTGGAAACATCGCCTCTTTCCGATACCTAACTCGGGCAGACGTGGCACCGTGGTAGCGTGGTCAAAGCAAAACACTATGCTGTTTCAGAGATACGTGTGACTCCATATTGAATATTTATCAAGGTAGGCGTACGATGCCAGCAGCAACAGACGAGCGGTACGCGATCCGTCTCCCGAGGATTTTTTCCAAGTTTTAAGAGCTAATGTACAGTCCCAAATTACGAGGTGCACTCCAATCTGAGGAAGAACGGGGAAGTTGTGGCTTTTGTCCGCAGCAGTCTTTCCTGCTCCAAAGACGTTTCTTTGGAATCAGACCGAAAGGCCATTCTGTGACTTCGAATCGACTCCAAAAAAACATCCACCAAATTGATTTGCTGTCTTTATCGATCTCTCTCGAATCATAACTGGGATGTTCTACTTGAATACTTCCCTGTCAAGATCGACTTACTGTACATCAATCACTCCGGTTCAGAGGTAGTTTTCCTCGCTGATTTCAATGCCCGTAATCAGCTTTGGTTGGGCTAAAATCGCGAGCTTATGGACTACCTGGAAAGTCACCGCTTGTATGCTGCCCTCTTATGCAAAGCTTATCCTATGGCCAACTAGAGAAACACTGCAGATTGCTGACCCTCTATATCTTTGGCCGCAAGTTATCCATCGTAATTTACGGGTTCTCCTCTTCACCCCACCACGTCAACGCTGGTGTTCCCCAGGGATCGGTCTTGGCTCCGACACTGTTCCACTTACATGTTAACGACCTACTTTTTTGTCCGATCAACTCAATCCACAGCTTTGCTGATGACAGCACACTACATGCAGGAATTCAGAGCGACAAGCCGATTTCTGCCAGTGAGCTGAAAAAAGCAGACTAGCGAAGATCTCTCTAACGAGAGACCTAGAGGTTATCACTGCTTGGAGACGCAACAATCTTGAACAGTTTAATGCTTCCAAAACACAGTACTGTACCTTGACGAACAACAAGCATCCTAGCTTCCATCCGGTATCGATGGATGGTCGAGTTCTGCCAAAGAGCAGTTCATTTCGACTGGTCGGAGTGCAGATCACCGAGGACTTGATCTGGCACGTACACATCTTGGCAATATAGGTAGCTGCTGAGAAAAAACTAGTTTATTTGTTTAGGGCTAAAGCTCTTTTCTCTGCATGACCATCTCACTCTATGCAAGGCACAGATAACGCCTAGCCTCGAGTATTGCTCACACGTTTGGGGTGCTGCCGCCCCGACTACATTACTTATGCTGGAGGCTGTCCAGAGGAGGGCTGTCCGATGACTCTTCGCTAACAGACAGTCTCGGGACCCTTTCGCACCGGCGGGCCGTCGGCGATCTAGCTTCCTTCTACAGCTACATCAACGGAGTTTGCCCGACAGAGCTCTCCTCCATGATGCCGCCGCACGATGTGTGCCATCTCACTTCTACACCCATCGTAACTGTGACAAACTTCGTGCATCCAGAACTGGCCGATACGACCGTTCCTTTGTCCTGAGGGTATCGAGATTTTGGAACAATCAACAAGAGGAAGATTTTCCGAGTTCTACTAACGTTAGGCAAATTCAAAAATCGGATTAACATAATTTCTTTGAGATCCTCATAACAGTCGCGGTGTCCTAGTATTTAGGCTTCTGCCTGCGCGACTGCCTCGGTATAAAAAAAGGAGCCTTACTTCTTTTTGCTACTAGTTTTTCGTGGTTCAAGATTGGTAAATCAGAATAGAATGAAAATGAAAAGTCTTCAAATGAGCTCTGTCTAGTCCAGGTGACTTGTGATATTATTTTTATCAAAGTATCCAATAAATTCAAATCCTCAATTATATCAAGTATAAAAAAATTAACATCAAGATGAATGAAATGGGGGATACAGTTACTTCTAAAAGTGGATAAATAAACGATGAAAAATAAAAATATATTTATGAGCAGTTTAGAATTAAAAGATGAACTTCTGTTGAAAATTTCACTGATAAGTTGCATAGCTTGTAAGACATGTTCCAAGTTTAAGAGTAACTGTCGCGAAAATCCAAGATCATTTTTGGTACTGAATGATCTAATAATAGACAGTTATTGTATTTTTTTATAATAAATATTTCAAAATTTCCATCTCTATATCTATCTCAAAATATCTCACCCTTGGAATACTATTAATTTTGTGTCGAAACTTTATCAAAATCTGAGTGGTTTCAAATTATGTTTTTTTTGCAATTACAAGACTACCTCTCCTTGAATTCTGACAACTAAAATGGCTATCAGTTGAGCGCTCTTAGGTTTAAACCTCTGAACCCAGGTCCAATGAATAAATTTTTGAGATTCTTGATGGATAAGCTCCCGTCCACATTTTAAGGCTTCCTTACTGAGACACAGGCTCCAATTATTGGTATTTTCAATTTCTCTTGAATTACTGCCATAGCCTACTATGAATGCTATACCATTTTTTATAAGGTTTTGTGTGGCGATTTAGTGATTAAAATGAAAACATTCTGTCACAGCCTCCGAATAAACGAACGGAACTTCAAAATGAACGACTGAGATTTTAGAAGAAGCCTCGTGGATCGCCTCAGCCAATTATCCATTATCGTAAAAATTAACAAAAAAATTACATTGATACTTCTTATGATACATTTTTTAATCACATACAGGATGTCTCAGAAGTCGACGTCAAGCCGGAAACTGGGCATAGTCCAAGTCATATCATAATTATCGGGAAAATATAAAAAAACTCATCAAATTATAGACTTTTAAAGAAAATCGGAAAATCTAGACCCTGTGATGACGAGCTCCACCTGTGCCACGTTCAGCGAGTACAAGCCTGGGATTATTTTCCAAGAGTTTTTTTACAGAGACACCCGGAAGATCCGCGATTATTAGAAAAAAATGTATGGACTGATGAGTCGACGTTTTAAAAAGATTGTTACATGAATCTACACAGTTTACATGAGTAGTATGTAGTAAATCCACATTTGGTGAGACAAGATACATCACAGTATCGTTTTAAAGTAAATATGTGGACCGGGATTCCAAATAGGAGAATCATTGTACCCTTTGAGTTGCCAAAGTTCTTGAATGGCGAAATTTATTGAGACTTTTTACAAAATCATTTACGAAATTTACTGGAATACCTAACACTAAGCATTTACATAGACATGTGGTACCAGCAAGACGCCTGCCCGGCGCACTATGCCGGTTCCGTTATGCCGGGTCCACACCAAACCAACAAAACAGCAACTCAATGTTTTTCAACAATTAAGCAACCAATCGGCAACATTTCGTCAACAATTCGTGTTTTGTTTCTGTTTCTGGCAACTTTTGGCGTTCCCCTCGCGAGTCGGTAGAGATCAAAAGGTTTCTGTTTTGTTTTCATTTCAGGCAACATTGTCGGTGCGATGTGTACTTTGTTGAAAAACAAATATAAAACAGAAACTACTACCAAATTCGAAGGCGCTGTGTAGGGTGTTTAAAAATGAATACGCAGTATGTCGGGTGAAAAATTAAATTGGAGTGTAGATAACACGAGTAAATTAATTGAACTATATAGGGAGTATCCTATATCTTTGTGTTAATGGCATTTCTGAAATTGGTATTTTAATAAATTTCGGGACAGATCAGCTGTATTCATTCTTCAAACTTAAAAAGTTCTCAAAACTATAACACATTTCTCCTCGCAATCCAATATCATTTTTAGGCAAATCGGACAATAATTTTTCGTAACCACGATCATAATCAAATCCAAACGAATAACCAAAATTTCTGTGTTATGTACCGCGGTTATAATATTGCTTAAGACGACACACGGGTTGATGACGTCAGTTACTCGAATCACTTGAACGCGTTGGTTTTAACCGCGGTTTTGTTGCAAGTTGTTTATTTTAGAAAAGCACGTATATAACTTCTGACTATTTTTTTATCACTTAATAATCGGTGCTTTTTCGTCTACAACAGTGTATGGAAAGTTCAAAAAAGAAACCTTTCATAATATTAATAGGAGAAATGTTAAAAAAAAAATGTTTCAATGACGGAACCATGGCTTTGTAGCTATGATAACTTTCAATTCTCTTAACCTTTCCGCATGTCAAAGAAAACATTTATTGATTTAGCATAAATGATAGGGAAAAACGATGAAAAAAGATATTAGCAAAATCGTATACAGGTGGACATTATCCAGTGAGTTTATAAGGCCATATTTTAATATTCTTGTGGTATATGGCAACACAGGATACTTTGTTAAGCATAGGAACTAGATTTAAAGTGTCCCCAACAACAGTAATGAGTATAACTAATAAGGTGCTCTACTTTATGCTACAACTGAAGTCAGCCAGTATCAAGTTTCCCAAAAATGAAGCTGAAGTACAACAAAAATGTCCAATACCCGGCAAAATTCTAACTTATCACATACTCCTGAGTTGGGTAAATACCACAATTTTGCGATGAACTATAACATATAACAGCTGATTCATGACGTCACGGATCTTATAACGAAACTGATAACCACACACTCGTTTGAACGGATCGGTAAATACCAATCCAAAATGGTAAATACCATTTTCATATGGTTATTCGCTTGAATTTGATTCATATCTTCCATGAAAGGATGGTTTCACCCAAAAACGATTTTTATTTTCCCGGTCACAACTCTGGAGAAACACATGATTATGATAAAATCTTTGCGCTTCTGCCTTTCAGCGTAAAAATGCTACATATCTTCACTCTGAAAATTTTTGGTGTGAACTGCACGAAACATAACAACTGAAAAAAAATTTGTCTCTTGGCAATGTCGACATTAGTTTTCATTTTGTTTTGTTGCGTTTCTGTTTTGTTCCTTGTTTTTGTTTCGTTGCTTTGATGTGGACCCGGCATTGGAGAATATCTAGATGCGGAATAGCAGATGGTCTGGTACAATTTTATGGCCAGCCTGCTCACCTGACTTAAATCCACTCGATTTATCGATTTTTTTACTGGGGAGCGATGAAAAAAACGTTTACTCAAAGCTAATCGAGCATTTAGCTGAGCTACGGGGCAGAATAACGGAAGCAGCTGAATTTGTTAATAACGGATAATTCGCCCGTCTGATCATTTTTAAGATTACAAGCTTGCATTGCTGCTGAAGGAAGGCACTTTGAACATTTATTGTAAATTTAATAAATACATTCACGAATTAATAAAAGTGGCGTTATTTGCGGTCACTACGGAGAATATCACTGTCCGTCACTCCGTCTATGTAATGGGAACTAAAAGTTCATCACAGGGAGATTTTTTGGATTTTTAAAGCATATAATTTGAAAAGTACACGACTTGGATTTTTTTATATATTGTTCTGACAACAATTATGACTTGGCCTATCCCCAGTTTCCAACTTGATGTCGACTTCTGGGTCACC
This sequence comes from Acanthoscelides obtectus, assembly GCA_963669975.1. Taxonomy (NCBI): domain Eukaryota; kingdom Metazoa; phylum Arthropoda; class Insecta; order Coleoptera; family Chrysomelidae; genus Acanthoscelides; species Acanthoscelides obtectus. The sequence continues at coordinate 8,976,089 of CAVLJG010000002.1, read as the reverse complement.
CTGTATACATATACTTTTTATATTTTTGATTATTTATTTTTTCAGCACCTCCAGTGCCACAGAAGACGAAGTTTTACCATAACTTCGTAGCCAATAGATCGGACTACAAAGCATTCTAGCAACCATGTGTAAAAATGTATCAAAGTCCGAGTGTTACTTTCCTATAGAGATGGAAAATTCGGTAACGTTTGCTATTGGATAAACTCTATATTATGAAGTAATCGGGAAGAACCCCAGTGTTTGATATTTCTCAGATAGAAGAAATTGTAGAATTATATATACTCGTAATAAAGACCTTCAAAACTCACAAAATATCAAAGATAAAGTTTTCCCGACTCTTCTACTGTACATATAACAATTTTATAAAAGTTCTAAATACTTATCTTTGTACACATTAATTTCTGCAAGACTTGCCCGGTTTTCCGAGCAACGTAGTGTTGCAAGCGACAACTTAAAAACAACTAAATTTACCTATTTTACATGAAAAACTCGTGCAGGCAGGTATCCATTTCCGTGCCATGCATCATAAGAGTTAATTACAATATTAGCGTTCACAAAACACCATGAGGGATAACTATTGTCAGCTCTTACGACACCACGTTGTTCTGGGTATCGGCAGGGGTATTACGTAAAAAACCACAAAATGTCATCTTGCAGACTAGTTTTCAGTGTGCGAAAAGTTCATTCTACCCATGCCAGAAGTGAGCATAAAGTGAACGACAGCTAGTTCCAAGTTGACATCTTGTAGAGAAACCTACGTTATGTCAGAAAAAAAACCTACAATCTGGCAAAAAAACGACTAAATGTCACTTTTCAAGTTAAGCAATACCCGTGCGGGGCTTATATTTATTACTACTCACATATATTTTGAAATTATGATTAAGTATGATATATATATACATGCTATCAATTGTGGAACACTTAGAAAGTCATACAAAAATAAATATCTACGATACAAAGCAGAAAATGATAAATACCCTGGAATGGTCTCACTTCACTGTGTTTGACACAAAATATACCAAGCAAAATAACTAAACAAAATATTCGTGTCCTCAGTTATAGTAACGTTCATCGTCATAACCATGTTCATGAAGTAGACCTTCTCTGTCTTCTTCCATTATCCTTTGAGGAAACGTTAAGCCATCACCCAAACTAACAAAAGATTTTTTAGGGTACCGATACTGGATAGGACAACTTGGAGTGACAGGAGAAATGTCAGATATTAAAGAGCTTTTTTAGCGAAGTCGAAAAACTTGAATTCTAGGGGAAAATGTTCCGACTTCATTTTTTGATGTTATGCGAAATCTGGCAACATCGTCGTGTTTGTCGGCTCCCTCACCACCGATCCCAAAAAGAAGCGAAATGCGCCTATTGGCGACGCTCAGTATCGGCCTGATAGCCATGCGCAATGGAGCCCTTCATTGCCGTCACCGCCAGGTGCGAAATTCGTGCGGTCATCCGATTTTTGCAAGCAAAATTGTTACCACCCATAGAAATTCATCGCCAGGTGAGTGAAGTATATGGAAAACATGTATGAGTTTTCAACGTGTCCTCAGATGGAGAAGCACGGACATCCACGATGAATGAAGTTTCCAATACAGCTGACGGCGGTCTTCTTGAGGCGCGAGTGAAAAAGTGAATTTCACGCCTAAAAAATGCGTAGAAAAATGACGACTATGTAGAAAAAAGCTTATTATCGCCTGATAAATCCAAATTCTGTGTGACTTTTTGAAACGACCGATTCAATTTTTTAAACAAATTTGCAACGGGTAACCACCCGACATCCAACAAACGTGATTATAGAGTCGGAAAATTTCTCCCATGAACACGAGATTTTCGCCTCGCTTAACAGGAGAGTTGTCATATATCAAAACAGATATTTTTCGATGTGAGGCTTCCACATTACCTCTGGTAATCAATTATTAATTTGACGCTTGATGTGGGATGTGTTATCTATAGATATAACAACCAGAATAGATAAGCCCCCGCATTTCTTGAGGAAACTACTGAACTAAAGAAGCCTTGCTAAAGACTATGCAGGCAACAAGGATACCTCAGCACGAACAAGGCCGTTTTCTCCTTTGAACGATATTTGACAATTCTCCCGAGACTGTCAAGGCAAATGACTCATTCTCATAATGAGGAGGTCTCAAAGCTTTCGCCATCGAAGACTTTAGCATCAAGTTGCATTTTATGGCCGACTATGATAATTTGGGGTGAAAATTCCGTTTGAAAGTAGGAGTTTATTTAATCACTCTACATAGCTACGGTTCTGAAATGAAGCATTGGATTTGACACATAAGATGCTTTTTACCTAAAAAGGAACAGAAAAGGGGATGCCAAATATAAAACACATTGGCCCAGGTAACGTATGTCTCGAAATAGTGAAAAATATATATTAAAAAGTCAGAAATTGTCAAATAGGGACTATTAAAAACTGAGCCGTGACGCACCCTCCAATATCATGAAAATGGCCAGTTTTAGTTCCAAATTGGATCCAGAAGGCTATTTGGCCAAGTCAAATGTCCAAGTACAAAATTTAATTCATATAGGACTATGGATTGGTCCTTTTCCTTTACGAAAAAAAAAAATAATTTTGTGGATTTTTTGTTCTGGCATTCAGATTGTCAGCCCCAAAAACAAATGATCTCAAAAAAGCACATTTGACTAAAATATCAGCCGCACGAATTATTAGATCATAATTTGGATGTCATTTTTGAGTTAATGGGACAATTTAACTTCGGATATTTCGGAGTGTAACGCTTTCTAGGAACAGACGTAGCGAGAAAATAGAGAAGTTGCCAAAAAGGCTAAAATTCTTTTTTTTTCTGAACCTTCCAACCTTGAGCGCGATCTTACAGTACGAGTATCATGTATCTTCAGAGAAACAAATGAGCCCAATCAGAGAAGACATGACCAGGCCTCCAGTCTCATGAAAATCGACAACCAAAATATCGAATATTGGATCCAAGGGCTTATTTAATCGACTCAAGAGCCCGGCTACATTTTTGGAATCCATAAGAAAAAATAACGTTGATGATTGAAAACAAGAGACGAAAAATTATATCCAAAGTGTAATTATGCCATCTCCTAGAAAAAGTGGCAATGTTAATGTATAACTTATTTTCAGATCAGACCTCAAATAAATCACGGTAAAAATAAAAACGATTTTGGAAAAATGTCTTTCTCCGTAAATACTTTAAATTGTGGAACTTTCTAAGCACCATTAGTTACCTAAATATGCAAATCTGCCCTCATTTGAATTCGTATTCGTTTATTCAAAAAGCGTGTAATCACAAAATATGTTTGTTCCTAAAAAGAGGGTAAAATGATATTTGAAAAGTTGAAAGTGACTAACCTCATTTTTTATAAGCTATAGGAACCTCATAATGCGACATAACAAACTGAGGAGACATACGAAAGTGGTCCTATAAGTACTTAGCCTCACCACGCGATGGCGCCACTATCACAAGAGAAATTTACTATCCCGTAGTACATTCTCGTAGACAGCTAATGTCAAAATGTCAGCTAAATCGAACTCGTAGTTTTTTTTTTGGAAGGGAAATCGGTTTAACTAGTTTCAACGTGGTCGCCCGTCGGTTTTTGATGAGCCACGCCCAGGTGCCCCGAAAACTGAGGATAACAAAAATCCACGATCTAGTATTGCCAGACCGCCGATTGAATGTGCGCGAGATTGCCGAGACAGTAGGTATCTCAAAGGACCGCGTGGGTCATATCCTGCATGAAACATTGGGCATGAGAAAGCTGTCTGCGCGATAGATGTCGCCTTTGCTCACTCTGGACAACAAGCGCAACCGTGAGACCACTTCAGAGATGTGTTTGACGCTGTTGAAGCTATGTACTTATATATACTAAAAGAAGATTGATATAACATACTATAGTGGTTTGATTTTTGCCTGTTGAGTTATAAGGGAATCAATATACAAAAAAGTTCAACTTTGCAGCCCGACATTTTGAAAAACAGTAAATGTATACTCCAGGTTTATAAGGTACTGATAAGGAGCTTCAAAATAAGGTATCATTTGACCCCCATTCCATTTTAAAAAAATATTCCAAGATGGTGTCCAGCCGCCATCTTGATATTTTCAACTGTTAATTTTACGCTAAAGTACGGTATTCACGCATCAATTTCGTCATCCAAAAATTCATTTTACTAAATTCATCCGAAAATAAAGTAGGGTGGGCTTTCTGAAAAGTACTGTACAAGCGTTAGGAAAATGTAATGTCTTGTAGTAGGTACATAAAAAAGGGTAGCGTTACAACATTTATTTTCAACGACCTTTATGTTCCGATGAACTAAAAGCATCGTGTTTCCTGGGCCAAGTACTGGCAGTCCCCTTATAGAGCAACAAAATTTCCACAAATGAAATAGCGCAACTCAGGGATGTTAATTCAAACATGGGGTAAACAACTCATAAAAACAAAACTCAAATATAAAACAATATATTACAAAATATGAGGGAAAGGTAGATAACAACATTTAAGTACACTTGGTAAACTCATACGGGGCCAGCTGTCAGTTTACTTCTCTCACACTGATCTAGAGAGCTGTTCGAAAAATGTTTCATTCACTTAGTTCATACAGCTATTTGCAATGAAGCTTTTTACATGCAAAAATCGCAATGCAAATCCAGCCAACCTTTTACCAAAAAAATATCGAAATCCATAAAAAAAAGTGATAAGAATATAAAGGCATGTGTGATGTGTTGATTTCAATGAAAAACCTTCACCTTCCTTTATCAATTTTTTGATTCTTATTATTTATACATTCTACTTACATAAATATAATAGTTACATTAAATTCACGAAAAGTGTACAAATTGTGTATAAAATAAAGTTACTATCACAATCAGATATTAAAAAAAATAAAAAAAACATTTTGAAAATCAAATGAATGCCAATTTTGTGCAAATATTTTTCCAAAAATATGATTGTGCAGTTAGTGCAATATCAAATTGAGTCTTGTAGTTTAACCTGAGTTGTAATAATCACATGCTTTCACGATTCTGATCACAAACAAGAATTCGAATCACAAAATATCATACGAAAGTCAGTTTTTGTAGAGGTATAGAACCTAAAGATTGTCATAAAGATTATATAGGGTGATGATAAAGTACAGACGTATCGCAAAAAAATAGATTAATTCGAGTAATAAAACCTAAACAAAAAAATTAATGGATTTAAATTTGTCAATCTAGAATCATCTAAGGAATCAGCCTATGAAAATTAGCCAGGAACTTTGGCAACACCCTGTATGTTTCTATCTTCATGCTTCATTTTGAAGCTCTAAACATTATAAAAAGTCCCACTATTTTCGCCTATATTTATTTTATTTGTGATAAAAATCTGTCAGCTTAAGCTTACAATAGTGAGTGAACTGGGTAGCACAATACCATTTTTGGATCTAAAAAATCATATCATTTTAGTTGCCATTAATTTTGATGAATAAGCTGTACTTTTTCAAAGTATATAAACTAAGCTCCCTATGAGAGTAAAGAACATAATTTATTTATTTTGAAATTCTAGCATCAGAAAAAAGCGATATTTTCAAAATAAAAAACCTATGTCGTTTTCTTAGTCACTTATATACATAACTTTGTCCCCGAAATCAAACCGACTTGTATTTCTTATGATTTCTGATAATCCTGTTTATAACAAAAGGCCGAAAAAATATAGGTTCAACGATTCACAGCTTCTATTCATTATTAGATTTCTATGGATTAATTTTTCCTAAGAGAGTCAATTCATATACTTTAAATAGGTACTGTGTATGGTTTAGTTTAAAAGTCTACATACGTGATATTCATGTTTATATCTATCCTTCAGGCATCCCTATTTTAAAGAAGCCTTATTCTTGTCGTTCGGAACTGATACAGTAATTTTTCAAATATCAAACAATACGGCATTTTTTACAACTCATCAATTATGATTTGACGCTTGCCGTCGTTTTCTAAAAATATAAGAATCAAAGTGCGTTCCCTAAGGAAAGCAGTCAAATAAGAGAGCCCCAGTATTAACAAATATCCAAGGCGATAACGAGTCGTCAGATTGAACAATGCCGTTTTATTCTTATCTGATAAACATTTTCAACAAATCTCCCAGATCTCACTACTGGCAAGGCAAATAAGGCGTCCTCACAATCAGGAAGCCTTTAAGGTCACATTTATAAACGTTCTGTGAGGATTGAGTGCCGCATTAAGGAATGATCTATCCTTGGATTTTAAACGAACAATAACGTTTCCTAGAGGCATGTTTGAGGGAGGATTCAATATTTGCATTTCACAGTAAGCTGTAACAGTTGTCATCACTGGCTGTCATCTGTGTCAGAAATATTTTTCTTTTTTATCCGTATGTATTTAGTATTCTGATGGTAAATTTCGGACGGTTTGGTCTTCTTATGTTACCCAGTAGTGCAAAACAATATTGTATTACTTTGCTATTTTATAGTGGATTCACAGGTGCGAACTATATAGGCAACCAGTACCGCGGTCATCTGCACTGCTTGTAGAGTACGTTTGACAGTTTGAGCGAATTATACGGCTTAATATTTATCAAATATTTTGCTCACAATCTGTAAATTAGTCGACAATTTATCATAACTTGAACTTGAAAAAATCCTGTTATACGCTAAGAAATAGCTTTACGAAAAATTACTTGATAAAGATTTCATTCATTTGCCTAGCTTTTATATAAGCGCTCTACTTACTTTTGATTAATACTGTCCAATAATTTTCTGCAAGCGCGGCTTTTTAAAATAACAGCTATCTTTCAATTTTATTTTCAACTATTCCTTTCAACTCGTGTGGTAATCATGTCTTCTTAATTTTTTTAATTCGTGTAACTCATTATGAAAAACCGTCGAATAATTACTAGTAAAATGATTTTTAAAGCATTATAGAGATGCTCGAACTTTGAAACGCACTCTACCACCAGCGGTGCAGATTATTGCAATACTGGTTGCATATATAGTTCACTCGACGAGTCCGACATCCGCTGTAAAATCGGAAAGCAAACACTTCATTTCCATCTTGTATTACTTACTAAAATTATTTGATAACTGCTACAGCCTACTGTAAAGTCCAAATTTTAAAAAAACTCCTCAAACGGCACGCAATTCTCAATGAACGTTTATAAATGTGATAAAAGTAAACCGGTATGTTTATGAAGACTACCAACCAACATTTTGGTGGCAAGTTAATGTGTTAGAGCCAAACTAAACACAATGAAAAAACAAAAAACGTATTGCGTTAGCTAATAGGCGTTAGCGCAGTGTTATTTTTTATTCTAACCTGTTCTGCATGTTGTCCATAGAATGATAAGTGCTCTGCTGGAGGCGAGATTGTACAGGGAATTCTATACCGTCACCCAAACTACAAAAATTCATAAAAATGTGTTACTTTCAGTCAAAAATCTTGAATCGTTGTTTTATCAAAAAAATTCTACTACGTCGCAGAATTTCGTTGCTACTTATTTATTTATATGTTAAAATATGGTCAGATCGTAGATCATCCGCAAAAGTGTGGATTTTGGAGTGAAGCAAACGATATAACGCGGAATTCCAAATATATAAATTATCCTTGATTAACATATTCGACGTCAAGATACAAAAACCAACTGAAGTCGTACCTGCACGGCAACAGGTATCTGTACCGTGGTGCAAGCCACTCATGCTTACAGTGAAATTCCCCTTCGCTGACACCCCTCTTACATGGACACCTACTTTAAACAGTACAGTTTCTCATGGCCCCGACCAACTCTCATATAATTTGCTTTGTATTAACTCTCTGGTGGACGAACATTCTCTTGAACAGACGCGAACACGAGAAAATGTTCTCCTAACCGGACGAAAAACAAAATAAAAAGAAGCGCCTTGTCTTATTTTTTTTTGCGAGTATCGGTGTTGCATTTCTCAATCGTGACGCTCGCCATCTTCGCTCGGACTTTCTCGAGTGAACCGCGAATTCACCGACTTTAATCTTTCGGCACACTTACTGTATTTCTGCCCGGCGTGAATTAGGGACTTCCTCAAGTTGGTCGGAGATTTACCGTTCTTATTTGGGTAAACGCTTCCGATTAAATTTTCATTCCGTAGTAGTCTGACGTCTATGCGGAAAAGACACACTGGGCGACATATTCATTGTAGAAACGGCTCCAAATTATGACATAGTGGTTGCAAGACCTGGATTGGAAAATGGCTAATTGAAAAAGAAACACTGTTATTTTTAGACAACGCGGGATCTCATCGCTTAATCAATGTAAACATCTTATTTTTGCCCCCTAATTGTACATCAGCTTGTCAACTGCTTGACCAAGGGATTATAGTTTTAAAAATTATTACCGAAGTCTAATACTCAAATACCTGCTAGTAAACATTGAAACTGCTGGCACAGCTTTTGAGTTAATAAAGAAAATTACATCACTGGATGCAGTTTATTTATCAAAAACCGCTTGGGACCAAGTAACCAAAGAAAGAGGGCAAAATTGCTTCTGCAAAGCAGGATTAAGCATGAAAATATGCAAAGTGAAGACCAGTTAAATGAGACCAATACACCTGACCACTTAATGTACTTTCAGATATACTCAAAAAAAGGAATTTATTGAAATTGACTGACAATGGTGATTTTTTGAACCTAGATGAAAGTTTGTATGTTGAAGAACTTTCCGAAAATTCTGATATCGATGATATTCCAGTACCAACAGAAGTTATTCCAAATTATGGTAAAGCTATTACCCTGACCAAGCAGCTCAAAGGTTTGGTCGAAAATCAGTGAGATACAGAGTCTTTGGAGCTTTTTTCTAATTAGAAATACTATTTCACGATGCAGTTTTAAAGAAAAAAAGGAGACAAATGACAATATATATATGAATTTTTACGTCCTTAAAGTGACTTTTTATTTCATTGTTTTGTGTTACTACGTAAATGTATGTACAAACATTATAAATATGCATGTATAATGTATATATCTAACCCTTTTTTTCTTATGTTTAAAGTTTTTTGTTTATTTTGAAAACATTTATATACATATACAGTACAGTCCCGATAATCCGAACAATATCGGACCGACCCCTGTTCGGATTACGTGATTGTTCGGATTGGCCGGAGTAACGGATTAGCTCGGTCATTGATTGTGTGCCCGTACTGTTAGCCGTCAGTCGTAAATATTGAATAAAGAACTGTTTTGAATTAAGGTTTACACTGTTTTAAATTGAAATATTCACCGATTTTCGTCCTTAAAATTATAAAATTTTCGCCGCGGAGCCGTTCGGATTAACCGGATGTTCGGATTAGCCGTGTTCGTATTAGCGGGACTGTACTGTACATTTTGAATGTCTCAGTTTATATTTAGGTTTCATTAAAAACACGATTTTTGTTGTATTTCTTTTATACGGACACCACTCTTGTACTGACACATTCAGTGGGTCCCGTTGGTGTCCGTCCAAAGCAGATGTCATTTTATACCTCTATATGCGTCGACCATCGTCTCTACGCGCCAACGTTGCAACTATTGCCCCGGGTTATCGGGTTTCCGTCGTTGAGATATTATGAACACGAAATCTTGAGAATAATTACGACGGCGTGACTTTTTCAGGGAAGCTTTATGTCACGTTTAAGAATAAACAATTTTATTTAAAACAAAAATGTAGCCTGTTTTATTACTTCCAATCCTATCTGGCAACATTCCTGTGACAATGATAATTATATGCCAACGTTCAAATAAAAGATATGATTGGGCGTATCTTTTGAGAATATATTAATAAATGATAAAAAGTAGCATCGCATTTATGTATGTCGAATCATGATCTAATATACTAGATAACGCAAATTCCGCAAATATAAAAAAATAGAAATAAGGTATTTGTGTATGAAACAAAAAATCTGTGGCTGATTTGGAAATGTAAAAAGCTGCATATACGACCGACTTTACCAAACGAACTTTGGAAGATGAATATAAAATGTTTAAATTAACCACCCTGAAGCGAACTATCACAATTTGAGTTTATTTTCAAAACTACATGGGACAATCTCATTCCACAAAGGCAATATAAACAATCACTTAGAAAATTTGAAAACTTCAAAAATTTAAAAAGGTAGGTACGGTGGTTATAGGAATATTTAGGAAAGAATATAGATAAAAAGCAGTGAAATTGTGAAACTGAAATATACTATCACCAGAATCTCCTGGATATTCCATACTTTTGACGTTTTGAAATATTACCTTATTGGATGAAATTCATCAAATGCTAAAGCCTATCTAACGGGTGATTCATTTAGAGGTACTTTTTTCATAAGCCAAAACAAAAACAATCAACTGTGTAAGGTTATCTTTCTTATCAAACTAAAGAAGCATCCATGACATTCGTTTTTTGACTGTTGACCGTTACTGCTGGTCCAGCCTGCGTAAATGGCGATATTGCACAGTGCATGCAGCCAACACCGAGCGGTACTTTTTATGTTGTAGGCGGTTATAATATTAACGAACAGACCGGCAGACAGATAGACAGACCGACGGAAATGAGTGACATGATTTTTCGTGATGTACATGTCATAATTATAACATCCAAAAAACGTAATATAGTATTGACGAACAGACCGGCAGACAGATAGACAGACCGACACACAGACCGACGGAAATGAGTGACATAGTTTTTCGTGATGTACATGTCATGAATAATAACATCCAAAAAATGTAATATCTGATTTTCGAAATTTTTGGCAATTACAATACTTCCCACGCCAGTAGGCGTGAGAAGTAAAGAGACTGAATCGATGACATCACACCTAGGTAACCAATTTATGGATCCAAAACGATAAATTAGCTGCCCGCCGAATTGTCAGGATAAAGATAATACTAAACGGAGTGCGCTGCAGGTAGCGTCATGTTGTCTTATTGAAACCAAACAAATCTGGACAATGTGGGCTTGAATTTCAGGCAGCACTAGAAATACTCCGACACATAATCGATACTTGGAATTTCAGAACGGACAGCAGTGGAAGCCGACATTTGTAAGAAATGACCATTAAAAACTAAAGGCCAAGAATGTATATTTTCCTTGATAATAAGGATAATCCTATAAAATTGATTATTTTCATATTTTTTCATTTGAACAAAATTACCTCTAAATATGTTGTGTTACCTAGAAACTATAGGATTCAAGAATCATGTATGTTCTGACACCTAGGCAGCACCAAGCTAATGTTGCACCTTAGACATTCTATGATGCTTGAATGATATAGTGTTCGCGGTAACATACTGTATACTTGCAAAGTAAGCAGGTTTTCACATAATTACCTTGTACTGATTGGGAGAAACCATGTTTTTGGATCGTCACCAAAGACCTCTTGAAAGTTTCTATACCTCCCCACATAATATCCGTATTTGTCTACACCCAAACCTCTGTAACTTGGCGGCCTAAAGGCCTCTGCACACACAAATGCATACACATCAGAAAAATATTTGGAAAATTCCACCATTATATTGCAAGCCTTTTCAAAATATTTACACTCGCGCATAACACTGCAAGCATTTTTCATCCGACCGACATGAGAGAGTTTCACGTATAACATGTCACGCAACGACAGGTTCGGATTTAGGAAATAATTCTGTCACTTAGAAGTACTGTTCGAAGTCGGAAAAATAAAAGATACAATGAGCATACTATGACAGCCCAAATATTTAAAGAAAATGTTTGTTGCAAATGTGACCGACCAACTACGTGAAGATTTTCCAATGACCACACATGAGTATTTCTGAGTAAATCTGTTATGCGAAAAGGTTGATTCATCCGCGACCAATATGACCTATATCCCTAGTTCTTTGCACAAAGTAAATGAATCTACGTGGCCCTGAACGATAACGTCTATAAAGCGATCTGCATACGCTCGTGAAGCCTCGGTATGTCGTCCGATATTGCGGTACGAAAGTGCCATTTTGGATTTTTTCTAAACGATTGATAAATAAATCTTTTGTTTACCTACGCTGCCGGCACCTGGGTTGAGTACTGACGTGCGCCGTACCATCTCACTTTTGATCGGATCTGTTACAAAACCCCACTGTAGAGAACAGGCAAGCCGACGTCGAACCCAGAAACAAATATATCGAAGCGGTCCGCAATGCCAAAGACCAGCACGATATAATAGCAGTCGGTCTTTCTGGACGCTGGCCAAGCAGATTGAAAGGAACTTCTCACATAGTAGCCTTCCACCACATATGTGTTAGGATGGAACGATTGTAACCGACTCAAAGGCTAAGGCGGAAGTGCTTGCCAAGGTCTTTGCTGCCAACTCCACCATGGACGTGCCAAAGGGTTTCCTATACTATGACGGAAGAAAAATTCAAGCACAAGACGGTAAGAAGCTTCTGGTTCGGACTTAATTCGTGCCGTTGTATTGAAGAGGTGTGCAGCGGAGCTTGCTCAACTTCTTTCGCGTCTCTTCCAGATATCTTACGAATCTAGCAACTTCCCAGAAAACTGGAAATTTGCTCGAGTCCAACCCATCCCAAAAAAGTGATCTTTGACCGACCCTTACAACTACAGGCTTTCTGTTATAAGTAAGCTGATGGAGAGATTAGCGACAGGCAGTATGGTTTCATGCACCTGCAATTCACAGGGGACTTCCTAGCTTACGTCACGTAACTGTGGAGTAAACTCATCCAGTCTTATGGTGAGGCTCATGCCGTTGCTCTTGATATCACGAAAGCATTCGATCAGCTCTGGCACGCTGTCCTCTTATGCGAAATTCCATCCTAGGCATCCCACAGAAGCTTTGCAGATGGGTGGCCGACTTTCTCTCTGGCCGCAAGATTTCCGTCGTAATTGACGGGTTCTCCTCTGCATCCCACAACGTCAACGCGGGTGTTCCCCAGGTCTTGCCTCCGACACTGTTCCTCTTACATATCAACAACTTCATTTCCTGTACGATCAACCCAATCCACAGCTTTGCTGATGACAGCACACTACATAAAGGAACTCAGAACGACAAGCCGATCTCTGCCGGAGAGCTGGAAAAAAAGAAGACTAGCAGCAACTTCCTCTCTGATGCGAGACCTGAAGGTTACCACTGCTTGGAGACGCAACAATCTTGTACAGTTTCATGGTTCCAAAACAGTATTATAGCTTGACGAACAAAAAGCGTGCTAGCGGTCATCTCGTTTCGATGGATGGCCGAGTTCTGCCAAAGAGACCAAATACCTCTTCGGCTGGTCGGAGTCCAGATCACCGAGGACTTGATCTGGCACGAACACATCGAATAAATAGCGGCAGCTGCTGGGTAAAAGCTACGCTATTTGTTTAGGGCTAAAAAGTATTTTTCTCCGCATGACCTCCTCTCTATGCAAGGCACAGATAAGACCTAGCCTCGAGTATTGCTGACACGTTTGGGGTGCTGCCGCTCCGACTACATTCTTTATACTCGATGCCGTCCAGAGGAGGGCTGTCCGACTGATCGATGACTAACATAAAGTCTCGGTGCCCTTTCACTCCGGCGGACCTATTCTACTGCTAGACCATTGGGCTTTGCTCCTCATAGTAGCCGCGGTATCATAACATTTAGGCTTCTAAATGCACGGCTGCTTCGGTGTCAAATAAATTATTCGAAGGAACGCCTTACTTCGAAAGATATATACCGAACATACCGATTTCCAGCTACAAAATAGCCAACTTGACGCTACGTTCTTAGGGAGCGTGGCATGCCATCAGCCTGATCCTAGCTTTCGTGAAATTACCTCCGTCTGCACGAAGTCTCGTGAATTTGCCCTGGACTTCATCTGAAATCCACGATCGCACACCCTCACATTTGATTTTCAGGCGCGGCACAGCTGTCGACAGCGAGGCACATCGTAATATGCCCTTGAAATGTGCGGTGAAACGCGTTCCAGGATCAAATAAAACTTAACTTCAGACGTTTGTAGCATTTTAAAATCTTCAAGGTGTCCATTTCTTAGTTCAATGACTGCCAAATTGGGTCCCACCAAATTTATTCAAGCAAGTATCATTACCCAACGAAGCTTTTTCTTTTATTTTTTATCTGTCTACGTATCCGTCATACTTTCCACTAACACAGTACTAGAAACTGAACTCAAAAGAACACAACTATCCTGGCCGCCTTCATAGAATAAAAAGAATCGTGATCATAGGAACTGTCCACGACTGGTTCACTTTTCACTCCCCGCTCAATAAAAGACTCGCAAAAGAGAGATCGAAAGCTACGCTATCGTCTTTTTACCCCGTAAGAACCTAGCTTAATGCTCGCTCTTCTCTACTGCCTTTTTCAAGTGTATTCATTATGGTAGAATGATATCTGATTATCTAGTATTTCAAAATTCCCCATATCGACGAAGGACACATGATTCTGACGGATCCGTCAACGCGAGGTAGACAGAGCCATATTTTGTTTTGGTTTTTTGTATGGTAGATTCATTTTGTACTTGCTAAGAACTTTCTTATTTAGAAAAGTTAATTTGCATAAAAAATGCTACAAGAAAGTTTTACTAAATTTACACCTGATTCATTATTACCAACATTGCAGACTAATACAAAAATGTCACTTGCTGATCAGCTGTTCACCTCTGTAGACGTCAAAGCCTGATGAATACTCGTGAAATAGGGTTTAGTGAGAAGGCTTGCAATATAATAAATCGCATTTTTCGGAAAATTAAATCACATTTTAAAACACACTTACCTAATGTTGTCTTATTTTCACAGACTAAGTAACAATGATAGCCAAATAGGGACAGCAAACTTACACCAAACATTATTGCAACAAAAAACAAAAACAATATGTGGAACCTCCCCATGCCTTGAAGGTCACCCTAGAAGTAAATTGAGTGTGCAGATTTCAAATCTGAAGAGAATTTGACACTAGGGCCCACAGGGGGTCCTAGGCGACTCATTTTCTATATTAAATTCGGTCCCATGACACTTTACAAATATTTAACAGTGATATTCGCATTCAGGGTCTAGAATCATATCTAAGTTGACCATGTTTTATTCGGCAGTAACAGCTGGAGACGATAAACGAAATTTTGTCATACCTCCTATATTTTGAGGTTTCCTATATTTTCAAAATCTGCTGCATATGTCATTATGGAATCAAACTCGTTTTATAAGCGTATGGATTCCAAATCTAACACCAAATTGACAAAGGGACTAACAGAGGGTCCCAAAAATGACATTTTCTACTTCAAATGATTTCATAACAAATTGTACATGTTTATTTGATTTCAAATTATGAGGATTTAAAATTAACATTATTTATAAAAACACTTACCCTCCAGAAAGAGATGAAGTATGGTAGAGATGTCAGTGAAATATAAAGACAATATGCTAATGCATATCCAAGAAATAGCACAAAGAACTTATAATTTGTGAATGATACACAATTATTGATCCATGGACAATGATGGTCCATCTTTAAAACACAGACTCCACATACAGAGCAGTGATGAGCTCGATCTGGTTTTATAATCCTGCATTTCTCACAAAATCTGACACCCCCACTGACTGTTACATTTCTAATAGGCAACCGCCTTGCTAAATTTTCCAAAATTGCATTTTGAGTTTCATATGTATCATTGTGCTCTAAATAGGCTTCATAATCAGCATCGGGAATTTTATACTGGAAATTTGGAAAAACAATAATGAATTAATTATCAGAATTAATTGTATATACAGGCTGATAAAAAACATTCTGGAGCAGAATATTCATGTTTTATCCCCAAGTCAGACCCTCATGGGAAATTTTAGGACTTATATTACCAAAAACTTTTTGCTCTATAAATATTGTTTCTTTTTGTATATGGCATTCTTGAAACTGTTTCACATGCATTTTTGTTAAGCACATATAAACATTATTTCAAAAGTATTTATAGACTTTGTAAAGGTTAATTCAAGAGAAATACTTGAAACTACTTTGTTTTTGACAGAAACAATCACACATTTGTCAAAAAATGAACCCACTGCCTTTTAGGCCTGTATCGTCAGTCGTCCCTACAATTGTAGGGCGGGTTTATGGCCTCCTTGATTGTCATAGTTTTCTACTTCTCCGTGTCAGCCCTTTATTTTGAGTTTATGTCACAAACATCTATTTGCATCAAATTGTGCTTACTTTTGAGTTATATCATGTTTTATTAGCCTGAAATTTCCTACAATTTAAAAAGAAAACATATCTTCACAATAGGAGAGCACTCACGCTAACACGGGTCAGGTGCAATCTAGACATTTTTTAAGGAGAGAAAGAAGTATGACAATCAAGGAGGCCATAAACCTACAATTGTAGGGACAACTGACGATATGGGCCTTAACTACAGGTATGTATCTTTTAGGGATTCATAGAGCATAGAACTATTTTTGAAAAAAATATAGATATTCCTGCTGATAACAATGCCATATACTAAGGTTCCAAATAATACAATCAGTTCTAAATTGGGAGCTGTAGTACTTACTTTGCTTGGTACCCTGCCTATATCAGTGAATATGGTTTGCCAATATGACCAGCAGAACATGAAGAAGAACATATGATAAAAGATAAGATATATAACTGTTCTAGCAACTTCTTGGATTGTAACTAGAAAAATCAAATATATTAGCAATATAAGTAGGTAGATGTAGCATAATGTATTACTTAAGCACAGTTGGATAACATAAGCATAATAAGACCATGCCACTATAGTCGCAATAAATAAAACTGGTATCCATTTCACAGTCTTGAAACACCAAAAGCATGGTCCTTTATTATCACTACCAGGTACAGCCATATCAGTATAGTTTTATCTACATCAGTCTATTTTATTTATTTCAGAATCAGAGATCTGGAAATATTGAAAACAAAGGGGCGGGGTTTAATCCTAACCTAAAATCAGAAAAAGTTAATGAAAGCTGAATATGTTATTTACGTACCCGTTTTACAAATTTATTAATAAACCAATTACATATTTAAAGTTAGATTAGAGGATCTGTTCAGAATCCATAGTCCGCAAGTCTGCATACGAATTATAGAGGGACCTGAGAGGAACGAATTTGACACAATTTCCTCCACAAAAGTCATGTGTGAGTGAGTGACGTTTACCTATCACCACAAAACCTATACGCTGACCAGCGCTGCGCTGACCTATCACTGAAATATTCCTACTTGACTCGTATGACTAGTGGTTAACAGATTTATGTCTGACTGACCAATCAACAAAGGGATGGCTAGTCTCCAATGGCTAAGACACGCCCTTTTCATTCACAACTGTCAAGATGACATAGAACAGAAAATGACAACTGAAAATATTTTGTACCTTTATTGTTTTATGACTCCATGTAAACGCAAAATGGTGGTTGTTGATCGCCGATTGACTTTTTAAAAATATGTATTCAAAATACATGTAAAGTTTACGCGAATTGTAGATTCAATTGCGAGTACTATGAGCAAATACTGAATGAAACATTTGGTGAGGATTCTACTTTAATGTGTAGCGCCCTTCAAA
This sequence comes from Acanthoscelides obtectus, assembly GCA_963669975.1. Classification (NCBI taxonomy): domain Eukaryota; kingdom Metazoa; phylum Arthropoda; class Insecta; order Coleoptera; family Chrysomelidae; genus Acanthoscelides; species Acanthoscelides obtectus. The sequence goes on along the minus strand of CAVLJG010000002.1, from coordinate 8,958,600 downwards.
TCAGTGTTTTTCGGAGTGGTTATTAGGTCATCGAATTGTATTTAATGTATAAATTAAGAATTTGGAGATTTTCTGGGTTGCAATTTCGCTTTCCATACGTAAAACAATTTGGACAGCATCTATTCGCATGTGGAAAATTCCTCTGCTCTACAAATGTTACAATAAAACGCATCATTTCCTCCAATTATTGAATAATTAGACGCATAAGTGGACAAAATAACCACATTTATAACTATGAACACTTTTCCTCCAGCATAATGTATTATTTCATTACACAACATACACGAAAAATCTCACTGTTACATATTATGTCTACTGAATTCTGTATTCAAGACATGTAAACAACCAGTCTCAGTGACAGCAGTATGAAAATTGTCATATTTTTGTTTCAGCTAAATATGTTGTGATAGGCTTAAGAGGTTGTATGAAGTTATGACCAGCCAAAATTCATCATTCACTCAGGTAAGTTACAATCCTATAATAAAATAGATGTATAGCTGGCTACAAAAAACACCATATCTACCAAATATCTTTCAATTTAGTATTCATGTTGTTGGAACATGTCAGTATTCTCCTAAGTTGCTCAATAGTCAAATAATATGTTCATTATTTTCCCCAGCTTTATCAGAGGTAAAAGTAAGTTTTGAGGAAAAATCAAGCTTATGGTTGTCAGTTTTGGGTTTCTCATCTCTATTAAGTGTTTATGAAAACAATGGATACAATCTATAATTGACGAGTATTATTATAAAACTGAAATCAAGTCTTCATACTTTCCATGTTTGAGTATTGAGTTAGTTCTAAAGACATTTTTCATTCTCAAAAATATCCTAAATACTCTTCAGGATTTTATATTGAGAGGTTTGAATTTTAATTTAGAAACTTGATAACCTCAAAAATAATGCTGTTTAACTACATCTTTAAGCATTGAAAATGACTTTTAGGGTTTTACAGACTTGAAATCATAACTCAAAAGTTGTCAACTGTAGAGAAAAGTTCCTAAGCACTTTTTGTCAAAAAACATTTTGCAAAAAACTTGTTCAAATAAACTTGCCCTGGGTTACTGCCAATCATCCTCCTGATTCATGTTAAGGGGAATCTAACAAACTTGATGTAAGGTTTTCACAAATGGTAGTTGCCATCATTTGGTTATTGCTTGTTCCAGAGGTACCAACCTTACATCTTTGACCAGATTAGGCACCCTGATGGACAGTGGGACTCCTCTACTGCCCCAAATCCTCCCACTGTCCCCGCAAGAGGTGTCAAAAGAATCACACCAAATGAAGTTAACCGTCCATATGATGAATCTTCTTGGGTGAGTCACTGCACAAAAATCTTACCCTACAGTCATACTTTCCAGTATACATACACCAAGATTTGCAGTCACATACTCACAGAGATCAGGAGATCTACCAACCTTTTCAAAGCCCATCTGAAGAGATATCTTTTTGACAAGTGCCCTTACAGTCCCACTGACTATTTTTGATCCTTGTACACTAATATATTGTATGTGATTATATACTAATGGTTTATTATTATTTACCCCTACTGAGCGGGGCCATGGCAAATGCTTGTTCTGGTAGTTGTATCCAGTATAGAACTTCTTCCCATTCAAGTGATTGTACACGCGTTAAGGAATACCTCAGTATTGATTGCCAGGTGGCGGTACAAGTCTGCCAAAGGGCCACTTTAGGTCTATTTAAGTAAAAATAAGGTAGTAGACAAGGACCAGTCGACCGAGGCGGTACCACCCGCTAGCTTTTCCCAGGGTGTCTTATAAATGTCCGTATGTTTCCACACCTAAACTATGCAGTCGGTTATCTTCCAGAACAAAGAAATTAATGATGGATCCCTCGAGCACTAAGAACTTGGGACGTAAACTCACTCCACTCTCGGAATGTCCGGGTGGAGGGTGGGCTCGAGGGAACAACATCGAAGATAAAATTTGTTTTTCGAACATCTGCGGGATTAACAGCAACATTGATGCCGTTCATCACTACCTGCAATCCTATCGTCCCGCCGTGCTTTTCTTGGCGGAGACAAAAATGTCAGAGTCTGCACCGATTAACCATCTTAACTTCCAAAACTACGAGGTGCACTCCAATCTGAGAAAGAACGGGGGAGTTGTGGCTTTTGTCCGCAGCAGTCTTTCCTGCTAAAGAGATGTTTCTTTGGAATCAGACCGGAAGGACATTCTGTGGCTTCGCCACAACTCCAAAACACCCAAATTTATCTGCTGCCTTTATCGCTCTCCCTCGGACCATAACTGGGATGACCTACTCGAATACCCCGCCGTCCAGATTGACCTCCTGAACATCAATCACCCTGCTTCAGAGGTAGTTCTTCTCGGTGATATCAATCCCCATAATGAGCTTTGGTTGGGCTCAAACAAGACTGATGCATCAGGTCGTTCAGTCGAAGAGTTCGCTCTTTCTCAAGAGCTGACGCAGCTGGTGACGAGCCCTACTTTCTTTCCCCGCTTCTCGTCACACGCCAGTAGCCTGCTGGATCTTTCTGACCACGAATCCTGTCCCTTACAGCACTGCTGTCCTGTCCCCCCTGGGTAACGCAGACCACGGTGTTGTGGAGGTTAGGTTTCGGTCAGAACCCGCTGTGGCAGCAGAAACTCGTACAGGCCGCAAAACTTAGCATTTTGGACATGCCGACTGGGAGGGGCTCAGAGACTCTAGCTTTCCTTGGAGAGATGTCTGTTTCACTGACGCGGATGCGTCAGCTGTTTGTTCTTCGATAACCGAAATGATCCATGTCGGAATGGAGGAATACATCCCTCACACAGTGAAAGTATCTAAACCAGGGTCCAACGGCTGGTTTAACAAATCGGGTAACACTGCTCACTGTTATAAGTATGGTGATGGAGAGGTACATAAATCTCGAGCTTCTGGACTACCTCGAACGTCACAGCTTGATTAGCGACAGGCAGTATGGCTTCCGGCACCAACGATCCACAGCGGACCTCCTAGCTTACGTCACGCAATTGTGGAGTAAACTCATCCAGTCTTATGGTGAGGCTCATGCCGTTGCTCTCGATATCACGAAAGCGTTCGATCAGCTGTGGCACGCTGCCCTCTTAAGCAAACGTCCATCCTATGGCCTCCCAGAAACGCTTTGCAGATGGGTGGCTGACTTTATCTCTGGCCGCAAGATAACCGTCGTAATTGACGGGTTCTCCTCTTCATCCCACAACGTCAAAGCGGGTGTTCCCCAGGGATCGGTCTTGGCTCCGACACTGTTTCTCTTACATATCAACGGCCTCCTTTCCTGCACGATCAACCCAATCCACAGCTTCGCTGATGACAGCACTCTACATGCAGGAATTCAGAGTGACAAGCCGATCTCTCCGCTGAGCTGAAAAATGACGACTAGCGACGACTTCCTTTCTGACAAGAGACCTGAAACACAGTACTGTACTTTGACGAACAAAAGCATCCTAGCGCTCATCCGGTTTCGATGAATGGCCGAGTTCTGTCAAAAAGCCATTCATTTCGGCTGGTCGGAGTCCAGATCACCGAGGACCTGATCTTGCACGAACACATCAGGTCAATAGCTGCAGCTGCTGGGAAAAAGCTAGGCTATTTGTTTAGGGCTACGAAGTACTTTTCTCCGCATGACCTTCTCACTCTATACAAGGCCCGGATAAGGCCTAGCCTCGAGCATTGATCACACGTTTGGGGTGCTGCCGCCCCGACTACATTATCCATGCTCGATGCTGTCCAGAGGAGGGCGGTCTGACTGATCGATGACTCTTCTCTGGACTCTTTCGCACCGGCGGGCCGTCGGCGATCTAGCTCTTTTCTACCGCTACACCAACGGGCTTTGCTCCTTAGAGCTCTCTTCCATGATGCCGCCGCGCGATGTGCCTGTCAGACAGACCCGCCTGACTTTGGCGTCCCATTCTAATCGTGTCGAACTTCGTACATCCAGAACTGGCCGATACGACCGCTCCTTTGTCCCGAGGGTGTCGAGATTGTGGAACAATCTACAAGAGGAAGCTTTTCCCAGTTCTACTAACCTTAGGCAGTACAAAAATCGTATTAACAAAATTTCTTTGGGATCATCATAGCAGCCGGGGTGTTCCGGCAATTAGGCTTCTACCTGCGCGGCTGCTTCGATATAAAAAAAAAATATGGAAGGTTGTTTCAAAAATAAGATTCCCACATTATTTCAGACACAAGGGATTTTTTTGAAAAAACAAATTCACCAATGGAATCGTTGATCTTTAAGCTATTTTTCTACATAGTCGTATGTTTTTTAGATGTGGAATCCACTTTTTCACTCCCGCCTCAAGGAAGTCGGCCTCCAGCCCTCGACCGTCTCGGACCGTTGACCACCTAGGTGCTCCTTCAATTTCGGAAATGCTATGTCAGAGCAGGGGGAGGGGCAACGACTTCTAAGCCAAATCGCTCGATTGAGTCCTTCGTTGTCCATCGTGGATGTCCATGCGGTCGTCAAAGACCCATTTGAGGAAATGTGAATGCTTATACACGTTTCGTCATATACTTCACCCAAGTGGCGATGTATTTCTATGGGTGGTAAGGTTTTTGCGTGCAAAAATCGGATGACCGCACGAATGCCGCACCTTTTGATGAAGGGCTTCATTACCCATGGCTGTCAGGCGGGTACTGTGTGTCACTAATAAGCACTTCTTGTTGGGATCGGTGGTGGGGGAGCCGACAAACACGACGGTGTTACCAGATTTCGCCTAGCATCACGCGCGGAAAAGTTACAGCATTGGGAACCTTATTTTTGAAACAACCCTCTAGTTACAACGACAAAAAACACGGTTAGTCTTTGATCTAAGTCAACATAAAAGCTTATGTTTTTACCTTTCTTTAGAAATATTGTTTTCGTGTATTGTTCTGATTGTTACACTGAAATTTAGCGCACCGATAGAATATGTATAGGCAACTTTTGTAACAAAAACATTTTCACGATAATGCTCAATAGTTGGTATACAAGCTAGTGTAGGTACAAGATTATGGCAGACCTCAGAGCCTTTAGTTCGCCCCTTTCACAAAACCCATTCTTAGTATAAATCAAATCTAAATGATCCTATTATTGTCAATTTTTGAGTACCTAGCAGAAAACTCGAAATTTTACACAAACTAGCAATTGTCCTTTATTCATCTTTATCACAAAATCCGTTCTCATCAGACATCGATTGCCTATAAACTAACTCTTTATGAAATTCTAAGTATTTAGTGGAAAAATGAAGGACTTTCATACAAACTTGTAAATGCTCTTCCTTAATCCGGCTCTGTCGCAGAATCAGCAGAAATACTGTATGGCTTAGCGTTATATTTTTTTCCAAAAATGCTCGTCACGGGTTGCATCCTGTTGACGATGGAAGGATTCCATGTTGACAGAATCCCTTCATAAATTGAATCGTACAATGTATTGTTTGTAATACCAGTGCTGTAGATTATTCAATAATGTTCCTATTATGAAATCCGACGGAAATGCTCAGATTGATAAAATCGCTTGGATACGATTTTGGTTTCCCTAGTAGCATAGAATCTGGCCAGGACCCTAAGATATTCCAAAATATAAGCAAAGCGAAACATTTCGAAAATGAGATTATGTATTTTGGATGTTATTTGACATGTAGGGTGAATGTGCCAGTAACCCGGACAAATGTTATATTATTGGTAGAAACTTGAATATGTATTTGAAATCCTATACTTGCTGGTAATTGGTACAACATTTATCAACTAATTTGTGACGGTTTACAAAAATTACACATCCACAGATGTCATATTGACAACAGTATTAGCACCTTGAAAACATCATGGCATAGTCGCTATCACTCCATCTTTTTCTCTTTAAACATAGAAACTATCAAACGTTTCTCTTGGAATTAAACAAACCAAAATACGACTGGAGCCCCAGCCAGTGGCGGACAGCGAAAGATAACAAATAATGTGGATTATGGCCAGTGATATTGTGTCCGACTACTGGAATGAACGAATCTTCATAGCATCCCAATAACCGGCTACTTCCATTTTCCCGCCATTATTTCACTAAAATTTCAGATTTCCACTTCATTCGGGAATGGATACCAAGAAAAAAATAAACTCTGTATATATAGAGAAGGCAGGCTAAAGGAGACTATCCAAACTATGAGAAATGTTGGGAAATTGCTTGAAATATGTAAATAGAATGGTAGCCCAAAGTCGTCAGTGCATGACCGGATTAAAGGAAAAAATTAGTTTCTTGTTCATTTTTGCATAGTTTGTATATATTTTCGATAAAAATATATTAAATGGAGTCGGTTTAATTTTTTTTCGTAAAAGTTTTAATGACAGCTAATTTGAAATTTCTATTCTACTATCACATTTTTTTTCAAATACGGTTCTGTCTAATACTGGCCAATCAAATGATGTCCGACAATTTGAAACATGCCGGTTGGTTGACTAGTAGCACCTTCTGTCCGACTACTGGCAAAATAGCACCTTTTTGGTCAATATTTTTCATATAAAATTACAGGAATAAGTATAAGCAATGTATTTGTTGTCGGCTAAATGATAACTACATATGTATATGATCACCTTCAAAAGCATTAGTTGTGTTATCTTGAACACAAAATTCGTAATTACACTTTGTAGTCCATTTTTGTCTAAACTGTCCGACCAATGCCACATTCACCCTACATGCCTTAAAAAGTACTGAGCTGTTTTCATTGTCGACGAGTATACTCTTCACATCAATATAGTACGCAACTTATGGAATGAGTCATTCTATTGTATCGTATTCGTATACGCAATTATATAAATGTGTAACCGTTTAATAGTGAGCAAATGTTTAAAAAATCGTCAACTAATGTATAGGTACACAAATCTGCGTTGATAAAATTCGTATCTAAAAACTTCGATTATTTATTACATTTAAAGTTGCTGATGATTCAATACATCGGATTGTTCTGTTTTTGTTCACTTTTCACATATGCATGAACATTATCTATCACCGAATTTCATTAGAATTTAAGGGGTCAATAAAAATTAGAAAGTGTGTAGCAGTGTGTTTCTAGACTAGTTATGAATGGACAAACTTTTCTGCAGAATAGTGGATTTCTTGTTGCACGTGACAAACTATAGTGTAGTAATATTCAAATCAGTGTTCTCGTAATATGACTGAAAAAAATGAGGTAAACAAATAATTAAGCATAGTGACATTGAAAAATGAATTTATAATCATTATTCACATAGTATCGCATGTTTAATGTTTATGTATGTGTGTGAATCGCTTCGATGAGAGATCGGCTTTCTTTTGGCTTTTTTTGGAAAGTGAATTCATTTCAGAGCCGTTGAACGCGATCGTAAGTAATCTTTGATCCGCTACTATGTATATGAAAACGCAGCACTTGCTTATTAAATACATATATGCAATTTTACAATATCAACGAGCTTAACCTGAGGAACAATCATTATTTACGCGATCCAAAGCATGTGGGGCGATGTATCCGGCTATTTATTCGACGAAATGTTTTATAGATCAGGTTCAAATTATTCATTATCGTACGTATTTTGGGTCGCTGAAACCGAAGCCGAAGCTATGCTGATAATTGTGTCTTACCCATTTATGATGTACGTCTTATTATTTAGCACCTCAAAATCCATTTTCGTTCTCGGAGGCTATGCGAATGAAGCTTGGTATCGGTGGTGGCGCTAGACCATATATGGACGTTAGCGACATTAGCTTTGCGAGGCGCCTTCTATTTACCGGTCAAAAAAACGTTAAATTGAATGAGCTGAGTTATACACTAATATATTAGTATACAGGGAAAACCAAATTTGTCTGCCGCGTTGCCAACATGTTACACCAGAAAATTTTAGCATAGACTTCTACAATAGGTTAGGTTACTGTTAAACCTAAGAAGGGGGTCTTCGTATAGTATATTTAATTTTTGTTTTTATTTTGATTATAATTATGAATTTTCCATTTTGATGCGACTTAGTGTTTTGAATTATTTTAGATTTGAAGACACAAGTGGATAAAGGTATCATGTAACAAATTGGGACTTTTTACTTTATTGACATTTAAAACATTTAGTTTCAATAGTTTGTTATTATCTTGCTTTTGCAACAAAATAATCACAGAGTGAAATAATCACTCCTTAAGTTTAATGCAAAAAATCAATGTTAAAAAAATTGTACAAACTTTGTTTTACAACTTTATCTACTTGTGTCTTCAATTATCTTTGATTTCCACCGATGGTGATAACATAAACGCATCCTAAGCTAATGTTACATTTTGCGACAGCGCTGCGGTCGAAAAATGTAACAAATAACGTTACGCAATACAAATTATCACTGTTTGCGTGTATGCAGATGAAAGCCAATTTCGAAGCAGGACGACACTCCCCTAGAAGCGCTAGATCGGTACTGACCAAAATCGCTCATCTATGATCATGGAGGTAAAAACCTTGCCTTGAAATGTATGAGATGCGGTGTTGCCAAGCGAACCAATGATGCAATGCTGCAGAATTTGTGGCGATGGTAACCTTTCATTTCGCCCTAAAATGGAGCGATGTTAGGACCGATCCGGAATTGATTCTAAACAGATTCGACACAGTTCACAATTCAAAAATGTGTACGCTCAAAATAAAACATTATTTATACGTAGCGAATACACTAACTCATATTTTCAGCGATCGTCTTAATTCAAGGAATTGGTGTAACATATTGGCAACGCGGCAGCTTGCCGCGTTAGCATTGCTAGGCAACGCATTAGCTTGGCATAGTAGTACTATTGTGTAAAAATTTCATCAATATTCGAGCGATACTTTTTAAGTTATAGGTGGTTATAAGATTAGCGGACAGACCGATAGACAGACAGATCGACGGAAGTGTGTGACATAGTTTTTCGTTATGTACGTCAGATAATAGCCACAAAAACAGAACATCTCATTTTCGCAATTACAATACTTCCTCGCTCAATGGGATAAGAAGTAAAATGTACTTATCATACGTTTTATAACTAAATTTTTTGACGATATTTAGAAAACCGGATATTACCGGATTAAAAGGATGCACATATTTTTTTTCTACAACCACAGCAATTGGGTTTTTGATGTTTTTTAGGAAATCTTTGTTATTTGCAGGTGGTACCACAGGAAGTACCTCAACCAACGGACAATAATGTTCTACACGAGTGCAATTTACTTTTAAGGCAAAATAATATGAACATAACTCCGGCAGATGGAGCCAACTATAGGAATCAAATTGTCGGAAATAGTGAACATGACGTGAACGTCAATAGGGTACAAAATCGTATAAGATCAAATACAAACACCAAATATGTTTATTGCCCGTAAGTACCAGTTTCGTATTAGTACTACACGGGTATATGTGGTCAAGAAAATTGGAGGACATGAAGTACGTTAAAATATGAAAGAAAGTTCTTATTAATTTATATTCGGAAATGCTTCGTTTTCATACTCGTAATACGGTGATATGCCTGCCATTACATTTTTCGAAAATAGATTTAGATATTGAGATGGGTGTTGGTACATGCAAATGTATTATCACTGTTTAACAAACAATAAAAACTGCCAAGAGGCACTTTTCAAGCGAAATCCCTAAGACTTTGAGAAAACGACACTTATTTTTCCACAACTTTTCGTCCAACGTACCCTTTGCTTCCAGATGTATTCTTTTATTTCGAAATATTTTTTATTAAATTAGTACTAGTGAATATGGAAAGGTCGAAAAGTTAAACCATAGTGAATCAGTGTTATCGTGGTAACCCCATAAGACCAGTAGGTTGCAAGGGTTAAATAGAGAATTTTCTCATCCTTGTTTAGATGAACCTTTTTCATATTTTTACGTGCTAAATGTGCCCTTAAATTTTCCCGATAACATCCAGTCTATCCAGGGAAAGTTTTCTCCAAAAGTTTGGTGTGGCTGGTGATCCAGCCCTGAGTAACCTTTGAGGAGGACGTACATGGGACTCAACGGGTGATTATTGAGTGATTACCCTCTGAAATACTGAATGCATCCTTCATAGCGATCATGGCATCCAGAACCTCGCATCCTGGTAGATTTTCCAACTAGATTTATTATATTGCGTCCATATTGTGTTTAAGTAGTAGAGCAGCCGTGACGCTGAAGGTCGCATCCTGTATATAACAACGAGACTCCCCCAAAATGGCATTGAATTTCTGGCCGACTTTCTACGACGGTGACTGTTCGACACATGTTTCGAAAAGTTGTCACACGTAATCGTATCGCGTGGCTGATGCTGTGTAGTCGTAGAGAAAGTCCGCTGATGGGTTGCTCTGCGTAATAAAACGGATTTCTAGTATTAAGTTTTTGGTTTACAGGTGGTTTCACGGGAAAATATCTCGAGAGGAAGCGGAAAACCTCTTGAGACCCAGAACTGATGGTTTGTTTCTCGTCAGAGAATCAACCAACTTCCCAGGTGATTACACGTTATGTGTATGCTTCCAATCAAAAGTAGAACACTATAGGGTGAAATCAAATAATGGAAAACTCACGACGGATGACGAAGAATTTTTTGACAATCTCGAAGAACTAATAGAACATTATAAGAACGACGCAGACGGGTTGTGTACAAAATTAGTCAAACCACTTCCTAAAGAAAAAAGTGACACCGAAGCCGTTTATACCAATGTTAGCAAGTCTACTCCCAAAGAAAGTGACGATCTTTTCGTCATACCTGAGCAAGAATTAGCAGTAAGTACTTTCAAATAGGTCGACAATTCGACTGATTTTGGTGTTGAATTGTCATATGACAAAATTATTTTCCAATATACACGATATTACATATCTTGTCAAACTTCAAGGTGTTATTCCATGGAAGATTCTAATAAGTTCATGTAAATAATGCCTCGTTTTCGACGTATAACACCTCATACTTTTTTGAAAATTCGTTTTTCGCAAATATTGTAATTTTTTTAACAGGTTGTTAAAATTTTTTTTATCAAATCTTATAAAAACCAAAAGTTGTATTGGCCATCTAAATCGGCGGATTTAATATACTTTTTGGAGAACTTGAGTTACATTAAGGTTTTATATTTATTCTATTTTATCTAGTTTTTTGGCAATGCTAAAGAATCAGGGTCTATACGCAGGGTGAAAGTAACTGAAATTTCAAGTTTGTCGTATATATGAAAATTGTGCTTTCAGATATTTAAGAATACATTCATTTTAAACTTCTTAAAGTTTTTTTTTTATTTTAATGATTATTCTTTAGAAGCCCAAAGTTCGCAATTTTGGCATTTTTTATCTAAAATTAACCTATTTTCGGATATTTATCTTAGTATATTGTATAAGTGCATGTTCAAAACTGTTTCTACTTCAAATCTATAATTAAACACACTAAGACAAAACACTTATAAAAATTGAATTGTTGTTTCACTGTGCGCACATTAAAAACAAAACAACTTTCGTTTTTAATATGAGCGTAGGTGAGCAACACTGATTTGTATATACGAGGACGGTCCGATGAGTACTTAGCCTCACCGCCAGATGGCGCCACTACCACAAGAGAAATTTATTATTGCGTTTCCTATATGGCTACTGTCAAAATTTCAGCCGAATCGGACTCGAAGTTTTGTTTTGACCGCATGTGGAAGCGGGCGTGTCCGCGGAGTTTAGAAAAATGCGCTTGGATGCCGTGTACTTTCTTATTTTTCGATGGCGAGCGTCAAAAATTGGTTTAACGAGTTTCAACGTGGTCGTACGTCGGCTTTTGATGAGACATGCCCAGGTGCCCCGAAAATGGCTACCAAGGAGGATAACGTGACAAAAATTCACGATCTCGTATTGTCAGACCGCCGATTGAAGGTACGCGAGATAGCTGAGACAATAGGCATAGTAGGTCATATCCTGCTTATAATACTGGGCATGAGAAAGCTGTCTGCGCAATGGGTGCCGCGTTTGCTCACTCCGGATAAAAAGCGCAACCGTGAGACCACGACGAAGGCTGTCCTACTGGCCGGAAAGGTGCTGACCACCGTTTTCTGTGATTCACAAGGTGTGGTCTACATCGACTTCCTGGAAAAGGGCAAAATGGTCACAGGGCTCTACTATGCCGAATTATTGGGCCGATTCAACGTCGACCTGCAGAAAAAACCGCCCTATTTGGCGAAAAAAGTGCTCTTCCTCCATGAAAACGCACCGGCTCACACCTCCGCCGTCGCCGCGGTCAAATTGGTCGGATGAGACTACGAACTGCTGCCCCATACATTGTATTCTTCAGATTTGTCCCCGTGAGACTCTCTCGTGTTGCCAGACCGCCGATTGACTGTGCGCGAGATCGCCGAGACAGTAGGTATCTCAAACAACCGCGTGGATCATATCCTGCATGAAATATTGGGCATGAGAAAGCTGTCTGCGCGATGGGTGCCGCGTTTGCTCACTCCCGACAATAATCGCAACCGTGAGACCACGTCAGAGCAGTTTTTGATGCTGTTTAAGCAATCCCGAAGGAGTTTCTGCGTCGTTTCGTGGCCTTCAACGAAACATGGATCCACTGGCACACACCAGAGAGCACGGAACAGTGGACTTCACCCGGCGAACGCGCTCCGAAAAAGGCGCAGACCGTCATATCGGCCAAAATGGTCATGACCACCGTCTTCTGGGATTCACAAGTGATCTACATGGACTACCTGGAGAAGGGCAAAACGGTCAGAGGGTTCTACTATGTCGAATTATTGGGCCGATTCGACGCCGAAGTGCAAAAAACGGTCCCAATTGGCAAAGCGAAAGTGCTCTTCCACCATGACAATGCAACCGGCTCATACCCCGCCGTCACCATGGCCGACTTGGTCGAATTAGGCTACGAACTGCTGCCTCATCCACCGTATTCTCCAGATTTGGCCTCGTGTGTTCAAACTTGAAAAGGTCACTCGCCAGGCAGACATTTGAGTCAAATGAGGAGGTAATCGCCGCTACGGAGGCCTACGTTGCAGACCTCAGCAGACGGGTTAAAGAAGTTGGAGCATCGCTGGGTCAAGTCTATCTAGCTAAAATGAGACTATGTTGAGCAATAAATCGCCACATTTCCAAATTTTTCGTTTTTATTTCGTAGGCTAAGTACTTATCGGACCGCCCTTGTATGTTCTTCTGTCTTAGTATGTTTTATTATAATATTGAAGAAGAAACTGTTTTGACCATACGCTCAGCTAAAAATATAGATATAAATCTTAGATATTCTAAAATGGGTGAATTCTAGCTAAAATCACGACCCTTGTGCTTTTAACACGTTCGCTGCGTAGTCAGACTGGATTAACTGTTCCCAATAGCCAAATACTTTTTTCACCAATCAGACTAATATTGGTATATGTAATCATTTTTAGTTATTTATATTGGTATCGAATTCAAAAAAGGTGTATATTGGTAGAGAAAAAAATTGTCCCCGTCCGGAGCCGGCGGCATTGAAACCAAGATTATTCGTATCACTGCTCACGGAAACCGATTACTCCGATCGGAGCCGTCGGCACATGGCGAAGATCACCGATTGGCTCCGATCGGAGTCATCGGCAGCGAACGTGTTAAACAATAATCAAGTACAAAAACTAAAAAGAAAAAAAATTATGATCATCTTGAAATTTCAGTTGTTTTCAGAGCTGAAAATCCCTCTTATAGACCCTGATACTTTTAGCAAAAAAAGCTAGGTATTCTGAATTTTTATGAAAAAGGGAATCTTCAAAAAAGACTTTGACACCCTGTATGTCGAAATCGAAACATTATCGATGTTATACAGACACTTTGCTTACAATTACCCAAGCCATCACCAGTTTGGCTAGGTACTTTAGAAACACCCATGTTGCACATAATTTCGTTTTTCAGATTTGTGAATCAATAGGAAAAGGTGAATTTTGTGAAGTTATGCTAGGGAAGTGGAAAAGTAACAAGGTTGCAGTCAAAGTTCTGAAGGATTCTAGTGAAGCAGAAGCTATTTTAATGAAGTAAGTTTCCTTGCGTACTTAACACTATACAAAAATGTTTCAAAGAGTAGTTTTGCAATTCAGGTTACATACAGGGTGTTCAGAATTTTCAAAATACAGGGCGATAAATTTAAAAAAAATCTATAATATCTTAAAAAGCATTTACTTGATTCTGCTGAAATTTGAACTGACGCGCAAATGTCACACCTCAATGCAGAAATGATTTTTTGTTTTCCAAGGCACTTGTGATTTTTTTAGCATAAATTAATAAACCGATGTTTTCCAGTAACATGCAATAAAACGGTTTTTATTTTTTGATTTTCGAAAACGAAGTGAGATGATACGGAAAAATACAAGAGGTAAATAAGTTGTATTTTTTGATTCTTAATCTAACAACAAATATTAAAGTTAGAAAAAAGCAGTGGCGTACATTTTTATGCCAACAATATTTGCTAGGGTGCCCCCGGGACGCCACCCGACCTAATTTTAATCTATTTAGGGCTAAATTATACAACAAATAATATAGCCAAATTTCAACATAATCGAGTAAGCATTTTTTAAGCTACTAATAAAAAATGTTTTTTTTTTAAATTTGAAATTCCTGTATCTTGAAAACTCTGCATGGCAATGCTGGAAGGACCCATGTTTATACAAACTTTTTTCATGTTTTTTTACAAGTAATCATCCTCCAAAATATCTCTGTCTATTTTTCAAACACCCTTTTTAACAAATTACAAAAAATTAGTTTTTCTATAACCAATAAAGGTTCTTCTTGGAAACATTTCTCTACTTATGTTGTTTTCGAATACGGAATATTACGTACCTTTATAACAATTAAATAAAAAAAAGCCCAGAAAACTCTTCAGAGTCTTATACGGGAGGGTTGACCTCACAAGTATTAATTTTAACAGAGTTCTTAAGCATTGCTTTTCGAACATCTGCGGGATTAACAGCCGTGCTTTTCTTGGCGGAGACAAAAATGTCAGAGTCTTCACCGATTAACCATCTTAACTTCCCAAACTACGAGGTGCACTCCAATCTGAGAAAGAACGGGGGAGTTGTAGCTTTTGTCCGCAGCAGTCTTTCCTGCTCCAGAGATGTTTCTTTAGAATCAAACCGGAAGGACATTATGTGGCTTCGCCTCAATTCCAAAACATCACCCAAATTTATTTGCTGTCTTTATCGCTCTCCCTCGGACCATAACTGGGATGACCTACTCGAATACCTCGCCGTTCAAATCGACTTCATGAACATGGATCACTCCGCTTCAGAGGTAGTTCTTCTCGGTGATTTCAATGCCCATAATGAGCTTTGTTTGGGCTCAAACAAGACCGATGCAGCAGGTCGTGCAGTCGAAGCGTTCGCTCTTTACTCAAGGGCTGACCCAGCTGGTGACGAGCCCTACTTTTTTCCACCGCGTCTCGTCACACGCCAGTAGCCTTCTGGACCTCTTTCTGACCACGCATCCTGCCCCTTACAGCACTGCTGCCCTGTGTAACTCAGACCACGGTGTTGTGGAGGTTAGGTTTCGGCCATAACCCGCTGTGGCAGCAGAAACTCGTACAGACCGCAAAACTTGGCATTACGGACATGTCGACTGGGAGGGGCTCAGAGACTTCTTCTCTAGCTTTCCTTGGAGAGATGTATGTTTCACTTACGCGGATGCGTCGGCTGTCTGTTCTTTGATAACCGAAATTATCCACGTCGGAATACATGATTCTCACAGTGAAAGTGCCTAAACCAGGGGCCAACGGCTGGTTCAACAAATCGTGCGACACTGCTCGCCAGTAGAAGATCAAAGCGCACAGAACCTTCTTACAAAACCCCACCGTAGTGAACAGACAAGCCGACGTCGATTCCAGAAACAAATATAACGAAGCGGTGCGCAATGCCAAAAACCAGCACGATATAAAAGTTAGGCACAGGGTAATGTCGCAGCGCAATGGCAGCCGGTCTTTCTGGACACTGGCCCAGCAGATTGAAAATAACTTCTCACACAGTAGCCTTCCACCCCGTACGTGTCATTATGGAACTATTGTATTCGACTCAAAGGTCAAGGCGGAAGTACTAGCCAAGATCTTTGCTGCCAACTCCACCATGGACGTCTCCCCCAACGCCCATGTGCCATCAATTCAAAGGGTTCCCTACTCTATGCGGGAGGTAACATTCAGGCATAAGACCGTAAGACGAGTGCTCTTGTCGCTCGACATCAACAAAGCTTCTGGTCCGGACTTGATTCCTGCCATTGTACTGAAAAGGTGTGCAGCAGAGCTTGTTCCAGTTTTTTCTCGTCTCTTCCAGATATGTTATGAATCCAGCACCTCCCCAGAAAACTGGAAATTTGCTCATGTCCAACCCATCCCAAAAAAAGGATCGAAGACCGACCCTTACAACTACAGGCCTATATCTCTGCTTTCTGTTATCAGTAAGGTGATGGAGAGGTGCATAAATCGCGAGCTTCTGGACTACCTCAAACGTCACAGCTTGATTAGCGACAGGCAGTATGGTTTCCAGCACTTTCCAGCACTAACGATCCACAAGGGACCTCCTAGATTACGTCACGCAATTGTGGAGTAAACTCATCCAGTCTTATGGTGAGGCTCATGTCGTTGCTCTTGACATCACGAAAGCTTTCGATCAGCTGTGGCACGCTACCCTCTTAAGCAAACTTCCATCCTATGGCATCCCAGCAAAGCTTTGCAGATGAGTGGCCGACTTTATCTCTGGCCGCAAGATATCCGTCGTAATTGACGGGTTCCCTCTTCATCCCACAACGTCAACGCGGGTGTTCCCCAGGGATCGTCCTTGGCTCCAACACTGTTTCTCTTACATATGTACGACCTCCTTTCCTGCACGATCCACCCAATCCACAGCTTCGCTGATGACAGTACTCTACATGCAGGAACACAGAGTGACAAGCCGATCTCTGCCGCTGAGCTGGAAAAAAGACTAGCAACTACTTCCTCTCTGACAAGAGACCTGGAGGCTATCACTGCTTGGGGACGCAACAATCTTGTACAGTTCAATGCTTCCAAAACACACTACTGTACTTTGACGAACAAAAAGCGTCCTAGCGCTCACCCGGTTTCGATAGATGGCCGAGATCTGCCAAAGAGCCATTCATTTCGGCTGGTCGGAGTCCTGATCACCGAGGACCTGATCTGGCTCGAACAGATCTCGTCAATAGCTGCTGCTGCTGGGAAAAAGCTAGGCTATTTGTTTAGGGCTAAGAAGTACTTTTCTCCACATGACCTTCTCACTCTATACAAGGCCCAGATAAGGCCTAGCCTTGAGTATTGCTCATACGTTTGGGGTGCTGCCGCCCCGACTACATTATCCATGCTCGATGCTGTCCAGAGGAGGATCGATGACTCTGCTCTAACAGACAGCCTCGAGACCCTTTAGCACCGGCGGGCCGTCGGCGGTCTAGCTCTTTTCTACTGCTACACCAAAGGGCTTTGCTCCTCAGAGCTCTCTTCCATGATGCCGCCGCGCGATGTGCCTGCCAGACAGACCTGCCTGACTTGGGCCTCCCATCCTAACCGTGTCGAACTTCGTACATCCAGAACTTGTCGATACCTCCGCTCGTTTGTTCCGACCGTATCGAGATTATGGAACAATCTACAAGAAGAAGCTTTTCCCAGTTCTACAAACCTTAGGCAGTTCAAAAATTGGATTAAAAAAATATCTTAGGGATCCTCATAGCAGCCGCGGTGTCCTGGCAATTAGGCTTCTGCCTGCGCGGCTGCTTCGATATAAAATAAAGAAAAAATTGAAAATGTCCATTTTTACTATTTTTCGGGTTTAAATCAGACAACTTTGGAAAGATGTTACTAAAGACATTTATTTGTATAATTAAAAAACTTTGCCTGCGGCGACAAATTTTTTTTGTGATACGTTTCAAAAATTGTTTGAACAAATTTGTACCGAGTTGAGTTGGAAAAGTTATTTGATGCTGTGTCTTTTTAGGTCTCTGCACCATGAAAACTTAGTCAATTTACTAGGTATAGTTAGAAAAAAGGAGCAAATATACCTAGTGACCGAGTATATGAGTAAAGGTAGTCTAGTGGATTACCTTCGATCTAGAGGTAGACAGCATGTTACCAGAAGGGATCAAATAAACTTTGCCTTCGATACCAGCTCAGGAATGGAATATTTAGAAAAAATGCACGTAGTGCATAGAGATTTAGCGGCTAGGAATGTTTTGATTGCAGAAAATGGAAGAGCGAAAGTTTCGGATTTTGGGTTGGCGAGGAATGAAAAGGCTGCTACACCTGAATCGGCCAAATTGCCGATCAAGTGGACAGCTCCTGAAGCGCTCAAGCAAAATGTGAGTTGAGAAGCCAATGCGCGGTTATACGAGGATGGTCTGAAAAGTTTCCGACCTAACAAAGATACAAGACATTTTTTCTGAAATTCTTTTTTATTTTTCAACATAGTCGTCTTGTAACTCTACACACTTCTCCCAGCGATGGTCCCATCTCTGTAACCCATGTAAATACTATTCAGCGTTGTTCTCTGCAAAATCATTGTTCACGAAGGTGATTTCCTCTTCATTTGACGAAAATCTCTGTAGCGCAATTTCTAGATGAGGAAACAAAGAGAAGTCGGTTGGGGCTAGATCTGGTGAGTAAAGCGGCTGGTCAAGCAGTTAAAACCGTAATTTGTGGATTTTCGCCATGGCAACCTCTGAGGTGTGAGACGACGCGTTGTCTTGGTGATACAGGATATTCTTTTTCTGCAAGTGTGGCCGTTTTTCCGTAAGTTCTGCCTTCAGCTTGCCAAGTAATGATTCGTAGTATGATCCTGTAATGGTTTTTCCTTTTTGAAGATACGTGATTAGATTAACTCCATGACTATCCCAAAAAACAGTCGCCATCACTTTCCCAGCCGAAAAAACCCCCTTTGCAGTCCACTGCCTGGACTGTATTTTTGTTTCGGACGTGTAATGCTGTATCCAACTTTCATCTACAGTAATTAAACGGGGACAACCTCGGACTTATTGCGCCTAAACTGCGCCAACAGAGCGTTGGAAATGTTCATTCGAACACGTTTTTCGTCTAACGTGAGCAAACGCGGCACCCAATGCGCGGACAGCTTTCTCGTGCCTAAATGTTGATTTAATATGTGACAAACACATCCTTTTGACATGTTCACAACCTCTGCTATCTCTCTCACTTTAATTGGTCGGTGGTCTAGCACCATTTGGTGAACTTTGGAGACGTTTTCGTCGGTAGTTGCAGTTTTTGGACGTCCCGAACGTTCATCGTCTCCGAAGCTCTTACGGCCACGTTTAAATTCAGCTGCCCAAAATTTTACTGTAGTAGAGCTAGTACTCTTTCTCGTGAGCCGCGCAATGCGCAAGAGAGAGGTGGGTGGGCACAGAATAGGGATATTCTCCTATCTCTTTCGTTCAGATGCAGTGTACAGTATGTCCGTACGGTGACGTAGTTATAAGGTTTATTTAATCGTACAGAGTTGAACGCGTGCATCCTAACGTATACCATGTTTGTGTATAATTTCATGATTACGAAATTTTACTAATTCTGTAAGCATTGTAATAAATATCATCTATAAAAGAGAGTTAAAAACAAACATAACTGCTCTGCTTATTTTGTGATTACATGAAATGTAAGGATTTCCTTGTCAGTGTTTTTTTGACATCCTCAAAAGTTGACAGTGAATTAATCGTTATGACAAACTACTGACGAATTTGTTCAAAAAAACTGAACTATATTTGTACGTAATAAACAGAGTAAGATACCTGAACATTCGTTTTAGTTAGACTGAGATGAACGTCCCACTGCTAAGTGGTTGGCATCCTAAATCGTTGTTATCTTCTCTGCTACTATCTGATGACAGGTGTATGTCAGATTCATCGCTGCCATAGCCTGTTCTTATAATAAATTCCTAGACGTTATCCATTATATATTCCCGACTTAGGTATTCTTCCTCCGCTCTTGATACTTGAAGGTCGCAAAGGTTTCCCCCTGTTTCTGGAGTGACGCGGTCTAATGCTTGTTTCGCCAATTTAGGAACATCGTCCATTTTAAAGGTGGTATTACAGGCAGCATCCTCATTTTTGACATTGCCCCAGATTTTCTCTATAGAGTTTAGTGAATGGTAGGGAAGCACGCGCAGAACATCATGACCGTTTTCATCTAATATCTACTGCATAAACTTTTTGCAATGGCTTATGTGTTTGTATTATACGATAAAGTTCAGGTTTTGTGATATTTATTATCAAAACGGATATTCTTTTCAGTGAGCCATTTCTATCTGCTTTTTTTCTAAGCAAACGTTAGATTACGGTCTATCGTAACATTATGGTAGGATGTATTGTCAATTACTAATACAGAATTTGGTACTAGTTTTTCTTGTATCCATAATTTTTATGATTCATATCATCATGATAATCTCCTGTTTTTAAACCTATTTAAATATGAGTTTTGCATTGGGAACAAAACCATTTCTACCCCCACAATGTATATATAATGATTAAACGTTTGCCTTTTACAAGTGGTGCTATTAAGCAATTATCTGTTCCATCATCCCATGCTTTCGGTACTGTGTGTGAGCTCTTTATGTATGTATGTTTCGTGGTTTTGACGATATTTCTGCCTACAAAAGTTTTTCTATGGTTAAAAGTTAAAAACGAATAATCTTATACTGAAAAACATCATAAATTTTGTATTCTCAAGTCGTTTGAAATATAATATATACACACCTAGATCTTTGTACACTTCCAGTCTTCTCAGGTATCCTGTCCGTTTCGCTCTGATCTCCGGCTTTTCAATCAGTACCTTAGTGTTATGTTCTGTTCTTTACCAACGGAAGCCCAATTTGCCCACTATTTTCCTGAATGATGTGAGGTTTCCATTAAGAGTTACACCATCGTTGGTAACAGCATCGTAAACCCACTTCATTGTATATAACATTTCCAATAATTTCTTCACCAAATTGATCCACTGACGACTTTGGGCTAGATTTGTTTATGGTTATCCGATGAGAAGTAAATTTTGTATCCGGTGGTTTGGAGTGATTTTCTTTAATAACACGCTTCACAGTATTTATGGATACACCTGTAGCTTCAGCTACTCTTTCAAATAAACGGCTAAGAGGTATGGTTAATTCTCTTGTTTCCTTCTCTCGTTTCATATATTCAAACACATTGAATATAATTTGTCGTCCTTGGCTATGAACAACTTTCTTGTTATTTTGTTCCCTATTTTTGAAAAATAATTTTTAATGCAATATTTCATCTGTTAATTTGTAGTAACTTACATTTTGCCTGCCAGATCTACTGGTAGTCTTGAAAAAAACTGTGTTGTAGTATTTAACAATAATACCCCTGGAAAAAATATAAGAACGCAAAATGTTACGCTGATGTTACCCGTTCGACGTCCAAGAGCAGAATAGATAGAAAAACCTATAAATATATATATATATATATATATATATATATATATATATATATCTAATGTAGTAGCTTTTCTAGCGTATTGTTTCTGCATTCAAGCCCACAGCTCACGAGATTCTGAGTTACCCTAAATGATGGTACAGAATCCCCATACACAGATTCTAACTCATCTTTGATTTGATTTGCCTTTCAAAAACAAATATTTAATGTCAGCTCGATACTCGATTTTGTCCATTTTCACAAAAACACTCACATCAACTTACTCAAACGACTGTCACATAACAACTGCGCATCCAAAGCGGCTAAAACTTTGGTGAGTAACTGTCAACAGATGAACAACCAAATTCACTAGCTTATATTTGCGAGTGCTGGCATCTTCACGTTGAGGTCGGAAACTATTCAGACCACCCTCGTACAGGGTGTTACAGAATGTTGTCCGCAATGATCAAAGGCAGATTTAGTACATAACATATGTTTTCGGAACCTATGTATATGAACGTGCCCAATCTGTCCAATTTTCCTGGCGCATTCTGTAACACCCTGTATTTTAAAAATGTTCATAAAAAATATGGCAATTTGTTTCAGAAATTCTCGAATAAGTCGGATATGTGGAGTTTCGGAATACTACTTTGGGAAATTTACTCCTTTGGAAGAGTTCCTTATCCAAGAATAGTAAGTAATTACTATTTTGTCCATTAAATACACGTCGTAGATACTACATTTTGATGATTCGTGTTTTTTTCATTATGCTGACTAGGACTAGAATTCAAAATACCGAGTTGTCAAATACGAGCCCTAGCACAAAAATGTTCCGCACTATCAAATTTTATCTAAAAGTTTGTTTATTTTTGTAAGGTGAACAATTAATTGTTTTCTTATAAGACAATATATTATATTGTTTGCACATCATACTAACAAAACTGTTTTCAAGCAATATGATATTGAAATATAAAATCAGACCAATATTGATAACAACGCAACATTTTGCTGACATATAAATGTTTGGACACGATATTGAAAAGAAAATAATATCAGGCCATGGAAATAAAAACGTGTTAACTGTTTGACGTTTTGATTAAATGATCAATTCCGTGAATCAATTCGCTTTAAAATGTCGAGTGGTAAAGCAACAAATGGTGCAATATGAGTTTTAGTCATAAACTTGCGACATCAAGGAAAGAGTTTTCGGGATATTGCTAGACAAATAAATGTCACAAAGTCTACGGTGGCAGATATTGTAAAAAAGTTGGAGACAGGTTCAACTCAAGTTTCAAGACACGGTGTTGGTAGGCCACGTAAGTTCAGCCCTAGATTGCAAAGATCTCTTGTCCGCATTTGTAAAGCTGGTCATTGGGGTACTTACTGTAAGGGACATAACAGCAAAATGGAATGAAGAAACAGTGGGAAAGGTTTCGCGTGAAATGTGTGGTCGGTGGATTTATAAGTCTGGTTTACATTTTTGTAAGGAACGTAGGTTGTTAAAGGACATACATGTCACATTTATCCAGTAAAATCTTTGCTTCAGGCAAAAGAAAACCCGTTGCTTACGGAAAACCAAAAGAAAAGGCAGTGTGGAGTTACGAAGACTGGAAAAAGATAATTTTTAGCGATGAATCGTTTCTCAACCTTTCACCATTCGCGACCCAATTTTCAATAGTTATTTTCACCGCGTCCCTCCCCCCTCACACAATAACATTGTGTGTATATAACAATAATGTACCGTGAGTATTTTGACGCTAAACTTAAGTAGAACCTTAATTACAAATCCTACAACTTACCGATAATAAGTAAATTTATACATATTTGGCAACGCCGATCTACTGCATTGGCAAATCCGGAATCAATGCCAATCGCGAAAAGTTCTGAGCTATTCCGAAAATTCTCGACCGTCTGCGCGAACGTGTATACAGGCCGCATCTCGTCAATTCTGGTTAGTCTCAGTCTAGTCAGTCGTTCAGGCTGTGCTAAATCTAAATCTATTGTGAATGCGTATGTTGTATTTATATATATATATAATAGGAAAATAATAATAATAATAGGATCTACAAAGAGAAAATTATCATGCGGAGAAAGGTATATAACAAAAATAGGAAAATAATGGGCAAAATCCGCAAAAAGTGGATTCGAGCAGAAAATAGGATAGGTAACCCGAGCGATACGTATTTCTGCTGGTTGGCTTCATCAGACCCGAAATGAATGCACATATGCAACTAAAAAAGTAGATTACACATGCCTATACATCCGGATACGGGTGTAACCTGAGGAAACGAAGATGGAGAGGAAAAAAGAAGACACACGAAGTCCACAAGAGCCAACCTACACATTGTAGTATAAAATGGCTAGAAGACCTCAAATTTTCAAGGCGACAAATAACCACAACCACGAGGCCGGTTATAGCCACTTGCTGTGGTACTTCAAGCCCGAAGGATATACAAAGAGAAAATTATCATGCGGATAATGTATAACAAAAATAGGAAAATAATGGGCAAAATCCGCAAAAAGTGGATTCGACCAGAAAATAGGATAGGTAACCCGAGCGATACGTATTTCTGCTGGTTGGCTTCATCAGGCCCGAAATGAATGCACATATGCAACTACAAAAGTAGATACACATGCCCATACATCCGGATATGTGTGTAACCTGAGGAAACGAAGATGGAGAGGAAAAAAGAAGACACACGAAGTCCACAAGAGCCAACCTACACATTGTAGTATAAAATGGCTAGAAGATCTCGAATCTTCAAGGCGACAAATAACCACAACCACGCGGCCGGTTATAGCCACTTGCTGTGGCACCTCAAGCCCAAAGGATCCACAAAGAGAAAATTATCATGCGGATAATGTATAACAAAAATAGGAAAATAATGGGCAAAATCCGTAAAAAGTGGATTCGAGCAGAAAATAGGATAGGTAACCCGAGCGATACGTATTTCTGCTGGTTGGCTTCATCAGGCCCGAAATGACTGCACATATGCAACTACAAAAGTAGATACACATGCCCATACTTCCGGATACGGGTGTAACCTGAGGAAACGAAGATGAGGAGGAAAAAAGAAGACACATCAAGTCCACAACAAGAGCCAACCTACACATTGTAGTATAAAATGGCTAGAAGACCTCGAATTTTCAAGGCGACAAATAACCACAACCACGCGGCCGGTTATAGCCACTTGTTCTGGTACTCAAGCCCAAAGGATCTACAAAGAGAAAATTATCATGCGGATAATGTATAACAAAAATAGGAAAATAATGGGCAAAATCCGCAAAAAGTGGATTCGAGCAGAAAATAGGATAGGTAACACGAGCGATACGTGTTTCTGCTGGTTGGCTTCATCAGGCTCGAAATGAATGCACATATGCAACTACAAAAGTAGATACACATGCCCATACATCCGGATACGGATGTAACCTGAGGAAACGAAGATGGAGAGGAAAAAAGAAGACACACGAAGTCCACAAGAGCCAACCTACACATTGTAGTATAAAATGGCTAGAAGATCTCAAATTTTCAAGGCGACAAATAACCACAACCACGAGGCCGGTTATAGCCACTTGCTGTGGTACTTCAAGCCCAAAGGATATACAAAGAAAAAATTATCATGCGGATAATGTATAACAAAAATAGGAAAATAATGGGCAAAATCCGCAAAAAGTGGATTCGACCAGAAAATAGGATAGGTAACCCGAGCGATACGTATTTCTGCTGGTTGGCTTCATCAGGCCCGAAATGAATACACATATGCAACTACAAAAGTAGATACACATGCCCATACATTCGGATATGGGTGTAACCTGAGGAAACAAAGATGGAGAGGAAAAAAGAAGACACACGAAGTCCACAACAAGAGCCAACCTACACATTGTAGTATAAGATGGCTAGAAGACCTCGAATTTTCAAAGCGACAAATAACCACAACCACGCGGCCGGTTATAGCCACTTGCTATTTTCTGTTCGAATCCACTTTTTGCGGATTTTGCCCATTATTTTCCTATTTTTGTTATACATTATTCGCATGATAATTTTATATATATATATATATATATATATATATATAGGTGAAAAATTAAAGCTTCCGCCTTTTGTTGGGTACTTCGACAAGATTTAAGCAAAGACGACTCTTTATACTTTTTTTAATTCTCTCTAGCTTTCAATGGACTTTGCCATCATCATCAGGAGCTGCAATTACAATGATAACAGTAGCAACAAAGATGTAAAATGAATTTAAATTGACTCAACTTACAGTAGTATGTGAGGATGTTGCTAATTGTTGTTTACGTATAGCATGAGGGAAACGTCCAGTAACATGGTGAGAGCTGGATAGATTGTACAATAGTCAAACTTATATAAAATATGACAAGAACAAGTTAAAAACAGATTAAAAATTATTTAAAAATTTTTTTGAGCATTACATCGTGAAGCCACCTGATGATTGCACAAATTAGTGGTCATGGAATGATGAATTGATGAGTGACATGAAACCCTTTGACAGAAGGCCGAAGGATGTCAATGTCAGTATTGAAAGATGGAACGAATTGTGGGCGTGTGCCAAAACGTTGCCAAATCACTTCAGATGATGAGATTTTCAGAATTTTATGTTAGAATTTGTTAAACCGACCAGAGGCAGTTGAATAAACTATATTATTATTAATGGGAATTCAAATTAACAATTATTAATAAATTGTGAGGAGAGAATTATTATATTTTGGGTGGAATGAAATTTACTGGTGGAATCGGCCAAAACACAGATTCTAATTATGGTTGTGAAGAGTTGAAATTTGGGGAGATATGTAAGTTCTCCAATTTTTCGCAGTTTAGCAAATATGAGTAAATGACACTCAGTTGTTTAGCATCTGTCTTTTTGTTGATACAGTTGTTATTCATGAAAATGTGGGACATTTCCAGGAATAAACGTTTGGAAAGGTGTTTTTCTTTATCAAGAACTTTGATACTTGTGTAATTCATAGAATGCCCTGTTGTGTTAACATGAGATGCTAGAGCGCATATTTCAGGATGAAGCCTAGCATCACTTTTGTGTGATGTAATCCTTCCTTTCCTTTGAAAGATGCGCTCTAGCATCTCATGTTAACACAACAGGGCATTCTATGAATTACACAAGTATCAAAGTTCTTGATAAAGAAAAACACCTTTCCAAACGTTTATTCCTGGAAATGTCCCACATTTTCATGAATAACAACTGTATCAACAAAAAGACAGATGTTAAACAACTGAGTGTCATTTACTCATATTTGCTAAACTGCGAAAAATTGGAGAACTTACATATCTCCCCAAATTTCAACTCTTCACAACCATAATTAGAATCTGTGTTTTGGCCGATTCCACCAGTAAATTTCATTCCACTCAAAATATAATAATTCTCTCCTCACGATTTATTAATAATTGTTAATTTAAATTCCCATTAATAATAATATAGTTTATTCAACTGCCTCTGGTCGGTTTAACAAATTCTAACATAAAATTCTGAAAATCTCATCATCTGAAGTGATTTGGCAACGTTTTGGCACACGCCCACAATTCGTTCCATCTTTCAATACTGACATTGACATCCTTCGGCCTTCTGTCAAAGGGTTTCATGTCACTCATCAATTCATCATTCCATGACCACTAATTTGTGCAATCATCAGGTGGCTTCACGATGTAATGCTCAAAAAATTTTTAAATAATTTTTAATCTGTTTTTAACTTGTTCTTGTCATATTTTATATAAGTTTGACTATTGTACAATCTATCCAGCTCTCACCATGTTACTGGACGTTTCCCTCATCCTATACGTAAACAACAATTAGCAACATCCTCACATACTACTGTAAGTTGAGTCAATTTAAATTCATTTTACACCTTTGTTGCTACTGTTATCATTGTAATTGCAGCTCCTGATGATGATGGCAAAGTCCATTGAAAGCTAGAGAGAATTAAAAAAAGTATAAAGAGTCCTCTTTGCTTAAATCTTGTCGAAGTACCCAACAAAAGGCGGAAGCTTTAATTTTTCACCTAACTGGTCTAGACGACAATGACCACGTCTCAAGTTATATATATATATATATATCCTTAGCAGTGAATTTAAATTTATACCAAATCATGGATAAATTTTTGAGTGGGCGTAAGCGAGCAATTCGATACTAGTGAAGCATCATGGAGTGTACAGGCGAGATAGGTTCCAAAAATAAAATCAAGAAAATATTCTCAAGAATACTCAAATTTTGGGTTTACATCTATTTAAGTCCATGAAGAAGAGATGCCTCTGTGTATCATTTGCACCTAATAAACTTAAACGACATTTGGAAACGCTTCATAGTGAGTACGTTAACAAGCCCCGAGAATTCTTCGAGTTAAAATTAAAAACAAGAAAAGCAAAAATCATTTAAAAAAAACTTTGATTCTGAATGAAGCTTTATGCCAGCTGCAATTAAAATTGTAGAAACTATGTTTGGAGATAATTTTGCTAAAAACTTGGGAGTCCATACCTCTATCAAATGATACGGTTGCCCGTTGAATTGTTGATATAGCTGAAGATATACAGGATCAAGTTGTTCTCAGTTCAGCTTGAAATAAAGATGCTCATCTTATAGCCTACGTTCGATGTTGTGATGGCATATCAGTAGTACAAGAACTACTTTTCTGCAAACTCAAAGCAACAGCTCTGGCATTATTTGCTATCCTAAATGATTATACAGGGTGCGGCAGAGAGGACGGACGTTTTTTGGATGGGTAGTACTCTCCGCCTCCGTGAGAGGTGGGGAGGGTGCCGTTTGACTCGTGAGATCCTAGCATTATTTTACCAGTTGTCGTTATGGAGCCTTGGACGGTGGAGCACCGCGTTTTCGCCTATGATTGTTTCGTCCGAAATAATGAGTCAGTCATCGTCGTACAGAGTGAGTTTAGTCGCCACTTCAACATTCATCGGAATAGAGCTGTTCCCTCTCGAAACACCATCCTTCGTTGGGTTGAATCACTTCGCAGGCGTGGTGAACTGATCAACAGAAGACCAAGAGGAGCGCCGCGAACAGTTCGAACTCTTGAAAATGTTGAACGCGTTCGACAGGTCTTTCTTCGCAGTCCGACTCGATCTGCCCGGAAACATGCTGCTGCACTTCGCTTTAGTGATCTTTCGGTAAGGCGAATTTTGCATATGGATCTCCGCTTTCACCCCTACAAATTGGCCAGTGTGCAACAGTTACAGCCCGGAGATTATGCACATGAGATGGAAGCACTGATCGATCAAAATGAGAACCTCATTTTGTTTATGAGTGACGAGCCCACTTTCACCTAAACAGCATGGTTAACCAGCAGAATTGTCGTTATTGGACTAATGAAAATCCGCAACAGTTACACGAAAGACCGCTACACAGTCCAAAAGTAACGGTTTGGTGCGCTGTATCGCAAACTTGCAACATTGGCCCTTACTACTTCGAAGACGGTAATGGTCGTGATGTTGCCGTGAACTCAGAGCGCTACGTCGACATGATCACCAACTTCTTTCTCCCTGAATTACGACGGCGACGTGTTCCAATCCGACGTGTGTGGTTCCAGCAGGATGGGGCGACCGTCCACACAGCCCGAGCATCCATGGACGTTATTCGCCCTCTCTTCCCTGGTCGCCTTATTTTCAGGTTTGTCGATGTTCATTGGCCTCCTCGGTCCCCAGATTTATCCATATGCGATTTTTTCTTATGGGGACACCTCAAGGCTAGAGTATACGCGAACAAGCCCCGAACTCTGGACGAATTGAAGGGCGAAATTCGCGTGGAAGTCGCCCAAGTTGAGAGAGCGAAGTTGGAGAGAGTCTACGCGATCTTCCAAGAACACCTCCAGCACTGCATCAACGATTTCGGCCACCACATGCCTGATATGATTTTCCACACTTGATTATCTCAAATGCTATTTCCTTGTGAACCTGATTCCATCAATAAATTTGTTTTCGAGTAAAAATGAACTATTTTATGATTTTTTTAAAACCGTCCATCCTCTCTGCCGCACCCTGTATAATCAATCGAAACATAGAGTGGAAGAACTGCGTCAGAATATGCACCGATGAGGCTTGTTCAATGGCCGGAAGATTGGGAAGTATACAAGCCCTTGTAAAACAAAAATCTGCACTGTGTATCTGGACTCATTGCATGTTTCACAGAGAAACTCTGGCTTCCAAAGAAGTGTCTCCTGGCCTGAATATTGTGCTAATTACGGTTGTAAGAGTAGTTAATTACATAAAAATGAGACCTTTCAAAACTAGAATCATTTGTGCACTTTGTAAAGATATGAGTGCAGTTTATACTATACTATTGCGATGCAAGATGGTTATCACGTGGGAAATGTTTACAAGGTGTTTTTGAATTAAGACATGACATTGCCGTTTTTTTAGAAGAAGAAAACCGACCGGAAGCCGAGATGTTTCGAGATGGTTTATTTCTGATGAAATTGAGCTGCTTTTTCAACATATTCGAGAAACTAAATATCTTGAACCTCCAGCACCAAGGAGCAAATCCACATATGTTGGATACGAGTAATAAAGTTGACGATTTTTGTAGAAAATTAGAATTGTGGAGCAGAAATTTAAAGCAAAAAAACCTGGAAATGTTTGCAAATGTGGATGAATGTATTAAAACTTGCAAGGTTGAAGAACAACACATGAAAGTTGTTTTCATAACCATTGAAAATCATTTAGCGATGCCGACAAAGAATTTTTAAAAAAAAATGCTTGCCGACGACAAATTATTACTCGTACTTTTTACGAGTGTGTTAGGAATCCGTTTCAAATTACTCCCGAAGGGCTTTCAACTGCCGATGAAGAAATCTTCATAGACTTGACGGCAAACGCCGAAACCAAAAAGCAGTTTAATAATAAATCCCTATTTGAATCTTGGGCAGGTGAACGAGGAGTTTTCGACGCTGAAAACCGGAGCGTTTCGTATACTACTACCATTTTCAACATCCCACCTTTGTGAAACAGGATTTTCGGCGGTGGCTGCTTTGAAGACCAAATATAGATCCTAGCTAAATATAGAAAATATATTTCAAATATTGCACCGTGTTTCGACAAGCTTTGCTCGGCAAAGCAGGCCCAAGGGAGTCACTAGTAATTATTATTTTTTACAATTTATATTACTAAACTTATTTTTAATTTAGTATTGATAAATACAGTCCTGTATATGAGTGTACCTGCTATATCAGTGTTAATGTGTATTTTATTTTTGATTGTCAGAAATTTTTTTTCTTTCCTTTAAGTAACTTATTCATTGTGTTAGTGTTTTTCTCTTATATGCTCGCCCTCCTAGGGAGGCGCGCCCCACAGGTTGAGAAACGCTGGTCTGAAAAGTAAAGTTTCCATCAGGTTTAATGGTATGGGGAAGTATATCTGCTTTTGGCGTTGGAAACTTTCACTTTATAGACGGAACTGTAAACGCAGCTAAATATCAAAATACCTTTGAAACCCTATTTTGCTAGTGTCAATTCCAATTTTGTCACCTGATAGAAATGTTATTTTTCAACAAGATGGTGCGTCATGTCATACGGCCATAACCACGGAAAAATGGTTGCAGGATAATACTATTTTCGTCCTTCCGTCCAGTATTATGAAACTATGGCACAAAATGAAGCAGCAGTTAAGAAATGATCCACAACGAGACATTTCTGATTTACAAGTAAACTTACAAAATTAATGGGATTCTTTTAAGACGGAAGACTGCAAGCCAGAATTAATGCCGTTATTAAGGCAAAGGGAGATATAACAGGCTATTGAAATGGTTCGTCCGAACAATATTAGTTTAGTTTTATAGTTTCATATATTACTTGTTAATATGATGTCCAAACAATATATTTCAATGCCTTATAAAAGAAAAAAATATTTTTCAACCTTAAAAAATGAACAAACTAAGATAAAACTAATTATCTAAATAATGTTTGGTGTTAGGGCTCGTACAAGACTGATGGCAGTTTCCCCTCTTCATGTTTTTTAATGTTTATCACTGAAGGATCGAATTAAAGAAACTATATTTTATTTGTATGACTATGCCATTTTAGACTTTATTATACATTATACACGAGATCTAAAACGGGCATGTCGATATACAGGGTGACAACTGGCAACCGGACGATTTTGGAATAAATATTGCAGACGAAATTTGCGAGATAAGATTTTATGAACATCAAAATCAGGCTTACATACAATGTGTAAAGTATAGAAAATAATGCTATGAAGATGGTGACCATCGAGTTGGATGCAGTGATCTCACAGAAAAATATCACAAATTGACAGGTCGGGAGACCTTGGAGGCCACAGCACATCTCCGAAACGTGAAATGAATTTTCCTGGGAAAAGGTTGCGGAAAACGTTCATTGACTACGCGTTTCAAAAAAATCCGATTCCCGGCTTTCACCCTGTATGTTCATTTCCATCTTTTCTAACTGGTTAGTTGATTAGCGACTAATTATCATATTTTTTCCTAGCCACTTGCAGATGTTGTGAAACATGTAGAAAAAGGATATAAAATGGAAGCACCTGAAGGTTGTCCTCCAGAAGTTTACGAGATCATGCGGCAGGTAAATATCAGCATTTTATTATATCAATGCCAATAAAAATGTAATACTCGTACAAAGTGTAATTACGAATCTTGTGTTCAAGATAACACTGCTTTTGAAGGTGATCATATACGAGTATGTTTTTTAACTTTTCGTAAACAACAAATGCATCGCTTGTAGATATTGCTGAAATTTAATGAAAAATTATTAAAAAGGCGTTAGTTTGCCAGTACTCGGACAGAAGGTGCTACTAGTTTTAGATAGAACTCTATTTAAACATTTGTGATGGTAGAATAGAAATTCCAAATCAGCTGTCATTAAGGCCCGTATCGTCAGTCGTCCCTACCATTGTAGGGCGCGTTTATGGCCTCCTTGATTGTCATACTCCTTTCTCTCCTTCAAAAATTTCTAGATTACACTTGACCCGTGTCAGCGTCAGCGCTCTTCTATTGTGAAGATATGTTTTCTTTTTAAATTGTAGGAAATTTCAGGCTGATAAAACATGATATAACTCAAAAGCAAGCACAATTTGATGCAAATAGATGTTTGTGAGATAACCTCAAAATAGAGCGCTGACAGGGAGAAGTAGAAAACTATGACAATCAAGGAGGCCATAAAGGCGCCCTACACCTGTAGGGACGACTGACGATACGGGCCTAAGACTTTGAGGAAAAGAAATTAAACAGGCTCATACCGAGTGCATTTAATATAGATTTTTTTATTAAAAAATGCATACAAACTAGGTAAAAATGAACAAGAAACTATTTTCTTCCTTCAATCCGGTCCTGCATGTCGACTTTGAGTTACCATACTGTTTACATACAAGCAATTTCCCAACATTTCTCATAGCTAGTTTCCTTTAGCCTGCCAAGATATTATACACAGACTTTATTTTTTTCTTGGTATCCATCCCCGAATGAAATGGAAATGTAAAATTTTATTCCATAGTCTCGTGAAAAAATGGCGGGAAAATGGAAGTGGTCGGTTATTGGGATGCTATGAAAATTCGTTCATTCCAGCAACCGGGCACAATATCACTGGCTGGGGATTGTTAGGTTGTGTATTTTCATCGTTTTTGTTTTTTTGCATTAAACTCACATTAAACCGATACCAGATAATGGAGGATGGCAAAAAACTGATAATGTTATGACCCAGAATCACAACGTACATTTGAGATGTTCCTGAATAATAACGATCACAAGAGAGTGTTGTTGGCTTCAGCTATAACTAGACACTTTGAACATAATTTTGAGTGTCTACACTAAAATATGAATTCGACACATTTATCCAGAAGCTTTACAATAAAAATGCAGACCTCTGATGTGTTGCGCTATCATTCTAAAAGCATTATTAGGCATCAGTTGGACAGTCTGACAATGCTTTTGAAAATAAAGGCAAAATGTGTTTACATTTTCGTTTGGCATTGTGATACAAATTGTCAACGTCAAAGCAAAACATCAACAAACATGTTAGTTTTTGTCGTCGCGTTCCCGTGCGCATTTGCTAGAGCAGTTCGGGAGCATCACACTCCGGGTGCATACAACTGTCAATTCAAAAGCACTGGAAAGCGGCTCTGGTTGTAGGTTGTAGATTACATCTCTTAGATTCAACTATTACATTGAAAGTGAAAACAGATAGTTCCTTAATAACTTTGGAGGACAAATTTCAAAAACCTTCACTGAAAAAGACTGATTTGTATAAATTAATTCATAGAGACTATGGTTATTTACCTAGCTGTTGTAAAATCATTGTTCTTACTTTTGTTTGATGTTATCCCATAATATTTTGAGTTGTTTGCTTGCTTTTTTAGGTTTATCATTGAAGGTTTTTGAAATTTGCTCGTCAATGTTAATAAGGAGCCTTCTGTTTTTATTTCCAATGTCTAAGTCACTCATTATAATTTATAATATCTTTACTTTGTGAAATACTGTAGTAGTTGAATCTGACAGACGTGATCTACAAGCTGAAAGCAGAGCAGTTCAGTGCAACTGGTTGCCTATATTTAGTTTTTTTACTTCACTGGGCGCTGTAATTCAAGGAATAGTCTAAATCATATTAGCAAATTTCCCCGAAATAATTGTAAAGTCGGGTTTTAATGATGCAAGTTGTTTTAGGGGTATTTAAAACATGGACGCATGAAATGGGTACACCAATTTATGTGGGAAAACTTTCTATTCAACAACAAATAATGAGAAAACGTGATTTTTGGGATTCAATTGAAAATGTTGGCAGGAACGAAAAAACTCTTCAAATAAGATTTCCAAGTATTTATGAGACCTAAAAAATGAGACCAGACGTAAAACGATCCGATTAATAGTAAAAAAGTTATGGCCGAAAACCGAGGCAAAATGCAGGTTTTGGCACTTGTTGCTAATGCGACGATAATTTCACGCAGCTACTTGGGATTCTTAAAATCTGGTGATAGACACGTCCGCTTTGTTTTAAAATGTGTATAATAATGTATGTTTTTCGAATATCGTAACTAATCTGTTCAGTTACTCACATATACGAAGTGTTTGAATTTGTTTAGAAGAAAAAACGTAACCCTTCGTTTTTCGCACAAAAATAACAATTATCTTTCGGAATGGTTTGTGATTCACGTTGGCAAGGTAAATTTGTGTATTTTGCTATAAAATGTCCGTTGAACAAACCCTGTATATTGCTCAGTAAACTAGTAGTGATGGCCGGGATACAGGTGTTTTGGGATAAACAATTAGACATTTTCAAAATATAATTGACCAATCGACTCCAATTTTGTTGTGGTTATTTAGAAGTGTGAAGCCTACGGATTCAAAGAATTTCAAGCAGCTGCGTGAAATTATCGTCGAATCAGCAACTGCATTTTGCCTCGGTTTTCGGCTATAACTTCTTTACTATTAGTGGTATATTTTTACGTGAGGTCTCATAAATACCTAAAAATTTTATTTGAAGAGTTGCTTCGTTTCTGCCAACACGTTCATTGAATCCCAAAAAACGGGTTTTCTTATTCTTTGTTGTCGAATAAAAAGTTTTCCCACAAAAATTGCTGAACCCATTTTATGCGTACATGTTTTAAATACCGCCTTGAACAACTTGCATCAATAAAACCAGATTTTACAATAATTATTTCGCAAACCAGGGGTACATTATAATTTTGCATTGTTTATTGATATATATTTAGCGCAAATATACCAAATCGTCCCAATTAATGACAGCTGGTGACGACAACTGTTACAGCATACTGAGAAATAAAAATCCATTGTTTCCCAGGATGCCTCAAACGCCAAGAAAGATTTATAAATCTAACTCCCAAGTTTTCGGTACATTTAGGTGGGGAGATTGAAATCGGACCCCCGGATACCGGTCGACCAGCGTCTTTAGACTTCAGCTTTTCTACTTTTCGAACTGTTGTCACAAGTTTTGGGAATGTCCTTTTTATCGTTGAGGAATTCCAAGAGTGTAGTAAATTATGAATAGTTACTAGGGCTGATTTTTCATTGGAAAATTGACGTCAGACTATATATAAGGATAAACAATGCTCTTTGAAAGGAAAAGGGAATTCCTGTGATCCTACTTGGCAACAAGGATGTCATGATGGAAATTGTAAATGAATTGCCAGATACAGCATAGGATTGAGCATCTTGGAGGAAACCTTAATCAATGTTGAAAGCTTATTGATCTGTATTGCCAAAATTCCAAATGTTCTTTGAACTTGAGATACTAAATCTATTGTTGCTTTTTTCAGGCTTGGGACCTGAATCCAGAAAAAAGACCGAACTTTTACGAGGTGAAGACGAAACTAGGTATATTGAAACAGCAAACGCCACTGTGAATGTAGAGTGTATAAATGTGTATGACAGTATGAAAGTAGTGTGCACCAAGTGATATGCATGACTTTTCACCATAATTTATCGATTTTAATAAGCAATCATTTCAAAAAAAGCTTCAAGCGATGAATGTACAGTTAATCAATTTTATGTGATGTGGATTTAAAAAAATATTTTTTATTGCCGTACTCTGTAAACAGATTTATTATTTATTTTCTAAAAATTTTATTTATCGTACTTACATTTAAGGAAATTTATATTGCAGTCGAGTTATGTACATTTTGTAAGTTTTTCTGATTTCATTCAGAAGCAATTTTTGTAATTTTAGTTGTATCTAATGTATATTTTTTTATTTTTATTCTTGAATTGGGAATTTTAAAAATAAATTTTTTTATAACTATTTCCGAGTTTTCATTAACGCAATACTAGCGCAATAGTTGTAGATACAATCGTAGTTTTCAAAAATAAAAAGAATGCTGACTATAAAGTTCCCACGTCTTTAAAACGACTAGGGCAAATTTCAAGGAATCTCATATATGCAGATAAATTCTGGTGTGAAATCTCGAACATGGCACGAATCTACTGTCAAGAATGGTGGTTAGTATTTGAATTCACAAACTTGACCTCCAAATAACCTTTGAGATCATTCTCTATGTCATCTTTGAGGTGATCGACTGGTTGCTTTTTAGATATCCTGAAAGTTTCAAAAAATACTTGGTTGCGACGTTTTCGGGGTGTTCGTGTACTTTTCAGACATTACAGTAGGTCATGTTCATTGAGCCACTTATGCCCGCTTGACCTCGTGTATGGAAATCCATTATGCTGTAAAATCGCTAGTTCGACATGAATCTGCTGTCAAAAATACTGAATTTACAAAGTTGAGCTCCAAGTGACCTCCCTCTGAGATGAATGACTCGATGGCGGTATAGGCTTTCCTACTTTTGGCAACTCTGTAAAGCCACGTACAGACCGAGATTCCAAAGCAAGCGACGGCACGTATGGTTGCAGATTTGGAGGTTTTCGAATCGGTGTGTACGGCGCGAGCCAACGGTTTCCATGGTCGGCGTTGGCGCTCGACTGCGTTCGCTCCTTGATCGGTGCATCAAAGGAAGGTTTGATTTGGTCTTGACAGTGTTGCCAAAAGTAGCGGAATTCCTCTACTGGAAGCGGAATTTTCAAGTGGTAGCGGCGGAATTGGATTTTTTGTTAAAAGTAGCGGAATTTTGCAACTTGGTACACATGATGGATATTTTTACCAGAAAAAAAAATTGAGTGTAGTTAGTAACCAAATCTGAATACAGGTATATTTATAATCGACAGTGGTAACCACCGGTCGGCAATTCTTATTCAACGGAGACGCAGATTGATGGTAGTAGATGGTAAGAACACAATATGTGAAGTGTATTTCCAAAGTATGTCTAATAATTTTAATATTTCCCACATGGTAATACAGATGTCGAGTGGACATTCTCATATATGGGGATAATCAAAACAAAGAAAAGGAATCGTATTGTACCTCCAAGTTTGCTCGCGATACGAAAATGTTTACTGCTTAGACTTCGAGTATGGTGAAAAACATTTTAAAAAATACACAAATAATTTATATAGTATAGAGAGAACAGAAATACAACAAGAAGATACAGACAGTGACTAAGTATAAGTAACTCAAAAACTTCAATTTTTTTATGCAAAACAGAAATAGCCTTTAGTCCTATGCTTTTTATTTTTTAGTTTCATGTGATATTTTTTTAATATGACTGGGTGATAAATGTTCTGTTGTTTGACAGTTATTTGTAATATTGTATTGGTTTTTATAGTCAAATGTTTTTTATTACAGTTTTTATCACGGTGTTTGGTTTTTGTTTTTCTTTTTTGGCACAACCTGTATAATAAATGCCCCCCTATTTTATGATAGTGCGCCAACCTCCTTCCCTCCGACGATAATCACCGGGGTAGCGGAAAGTAGCGGAGTTTTTCGATACCAGTAGCGGAATTTTCAATGTTGGCTCTGGCAACACTGGGTCTGGACAGGATTTGTTGCGCTTCTAGTATTTAGTCGTTTGTCTGCATTCGATGAGAGGAGAGTCGTCGCTCGACATTAGCACCGAACTTAACCCAACCTGGTCCAACTCGAAACTAAATTTAGGTGTAGACGAGCGCACTCCAATACTTTCCAGCAACAAACGCCAACGTCACATGTGCTTGCATTCGTTTGCTGGGCGTTGGATTTTCGGTCTGTACGCGGCTTAAGATCTTTCAACGCAAGCATTACCGAACCTACCGGTTTTTCTACCAAAATGTCTTCATTTTCCACGAAAATAATTCAGATATTTCCACATCTTTTTAGAACCAAATATAAAGCTGAAAAAATGAATTCTATGTCGTAGTCTACGTAATTTTATGGCCCATAATGTACGCATTAGGCAGTCGGGTACGCAAGGGACGTAGATTTGGTTGCTTATGATTATGCACGCACATCTCTACTCCGCATTCCCTGTATCGGTTTTTGTGCGTACGAGTACAGACTGGTAGATCACCTCATCACCGGACAAGCAATAAGAAAACCGAAGCTCCTCGGTTTTTAATAATTAAATATTAAATTATAATGTCAGATGGGGTTTCAAGTTTCATTAAACGTGCTCTCATCAGACAAAATTTGGTCCTCAGTGTATGAGGGAAATCAAGAGCACTCGTTATAAAAAATACTCCGACAACTCTCTCGGCATCTATGCGGCGGAACGTTAATGACACTTTTATAAATTCCCAGTTTTATAAAATATCTGTTGCCTCTTTCTTTTATGCATACAGGACTTCTCCCATGAATTGTAAAAAAGAATATTTGACTATATAAATATATTTAATAACTATTTGATCTATAATTACATGACCATTAATAGGAAAACCATGATTCTCGTTTTCTCTACTATTTGTTAGCGGAATATGTTTTTCTAGTGACCGCATTCGCACCTGGGCGAGGGAAACCCCTAGAAAACCTCAACCGTCACTGCTGTAACAAGTTGGTCGTTATTGCTATTAATTAGTGAACGTAGTTAGTTATCTAGTCAAATAAATTAATTAATTAGCTATGTCCGTCACGATGAAATTCGCTAATCACGATGTCTGTCAGTATTATCACCAGGATAGACCGGAACTCGAGCGGACATTCCGACAATTACTTAAAGTTCATGTTATTGAGATTTTGGTGCGGTTGGAGCTGACTAACGGAAACCATTAATAAGACGAATATCAATTGCTTTTAGAAAAAGATGTAAGGTAACTTACCTATTTACTATCTTACGCTGAGAAGGCTTCTTAAGATCGGCGCACACTAAGGTCAATTACTTCAATTTTTCACTTTAGGTATATCTTTAATATCTGAAGATATCTTCAAAAGCTATGACCTTATCACTTTTATCAGTGTCAGTAGTGTCAGACTGGAGATGCTCAAGTAAAAGTCTGACACTCGATTGGGGTTAAAATTAATTGAATACATTGCTACGAAATGAAACATCTGATTATCGAGTGTCCGATTATCAAGATAAAAAGATTACTTTAGAAAAGAAAAGACTATGATATTTAGTTGAGTTACTCTGTCAGCCAAATGGGTAAATATTAAGAATTAAATTGAACTGATTTCGTTATGATATTGTGCTGGTAATGTAATGTAAAAATTCAAACTTCAATACAAAGGATTAGCTCGCCGAATATGGAAGAAGAACTAGAGATATAAATTAGATTAAAATGTATAAGATCAAGAGATTGTGGTAGTTTCATTAACAAAGTATTAACGAGATGATGGAAGATGCTAAATTGATCTATAATGAAGTCATAATGAATTATGTTACCAAGAATCTAAATAGCCACTATATGAATAATTAGTGGAATCATGACCAGAAGGGAATTGAAAATTTAAGCACTAAAGAACGGAAAACTTACGAGGTCTATAACCTCGGAGCCCAACACAGAACTGAGCTTTTCCAGAACGACACTATTGGATCGAGAGGTGAAACAGATGGTCATTCGTTCATTTGCATCTAAAAGGAGCAATTTTAGAATATGTAAATCAGATCAACATACGAACTTCTCCAGATTTTTTAATGAGCTATCCTATCAAACACCTACCAATTCGACAGGTGGGACAGTTGAACAGTCGTTCAAGTAGAAGCAAGCCGATATCTGAGAAAAATTCTACCAAAAAAAACTCTTTCGGCTGTAATTTACTTGATGTTTTGAATCACTATAACAGTTGAACATTTTCTTACATCTTTCGTCGAACAACTCTTCAACTTCTACGGGCACCCTTTTTGTGTGATTATGTACCCCTATACGACGCTTCTCCCATTCTCAGGATAAAGTTTCTAATGGTAGACTTTATGGCTTAAAGTCGTTTGGTACACTTGCAGATGTTTTGACATCCGTTTCATTATGTAAACTGCTCAATCATTTTATTATAAAATATGCACAGATGTGTCTCCATGTTAAACTACTAAGATTAATTGTATCAGGTGAAGAAAAATCAAGTCGTTCTACAATTCTGGATTCATTTGTATAAAACTCGCCAGCACGCCACATTTATTAACCTAAAGAAAGTAGCATTGAAGTAACGGTTTGTACGAGGGTCATTTTTTAAGTATGAACTGTTTTGTAATCGAGTCAGAGAAATTTTATTTATGAATGTAAATTGTATCACAAACTAAAATATAAACATTTTTTTATTTTTTTAACATAGTCACCATAAACATCTAAACACAAGTCAAGTCGTGGTACCAGTTTTTGGTTAATGTAGCATCTGAAATGTCAATAATCCCCCATATTTCTCTGGCCAATCGAAATCACATGTGTTGAAAAAATCTTCTTTATTGTAAGCGTTTCCGTGAGAACAGTGACATTCTTCAGTACTATGACAATATATTTAATTTATCTATCTTCCAGGTGATACTTTAGTTGTTTTTACTTTTCATTTTCATATTCCTATACACTGTGTTACTACACTAGTGCGAAAGGTCCTCCAACATGCTGAGATTGAAACGATCATTCCAAATTTTAAGATGACTCCTCGCAAAACCATCATAGCCGGAGACCGCGCGTGAGTAGGTATTCCCTCTCCCAAAAGGGACGTCGAGCTCTCCAAAACGACAAGCGAGCTTTTTTTAAATTTCAGATTCGTTACCCTCGTCCATAGTCCCGAAGACGCCGAAAGTACTCCAAGAGAAAGCGAAAACCCACCCAGAACTGTTGTCGAAACACACTGGTTAATTGTTATGCAATCTTCGACTAAAATGTTGCAACCTCAGAATCAGCACGAAGCGAACATGGTATGAAGAACATTACATAGGAATAGGATAAAATGGAAGGAAGTCTTAATACTACACAACAATGATAACAATGTTACAAAAGGAAAGTAAAGGAATCAGCCTATATAAATTTAACAATAATTTCTTTCCTGTTCTTCTGTGACCCAATTTGGTTGAATATCCTTGAAGGAAAGACACCTAATTGATATTCTCCAATCAAACTAATTGATCATGACTTTTTTATAGCGGCGTAGTGAGAGGCTGGGTGGGTGTCTGAGATTGAACGATCGTCACCTCACACGATGCGCAATTGGTTTATACTTTAAAAGCGCCCCTCGTATCTCGTATTATCTTTCTGATAAGTTGGTGAAAGCTTTCTTCTATGGCGCCGCTGCTTTTTGCAATAGGTTTCAGAAGTTATATTCCCTAATAAGCTTGACTTATCGGGTAAGACGTCAGTGGAACACGAACAATAAATAAGTTTAGGGGTAAGTAAAAAATACCTCTTGATTATTAATTCAATTGATGTTCATTCTGCATGTGCCAGCCTCTAATCATAGTCAAGAGCGTGAAGAAGCATAATTTTTGGCCTCAGAATATTAGTTTCCCAAATATGTCCGTGAATTTCTTCAAAAGTTGTATGAAAATCGTGACCATTCTTAGAAGTTTTTGCTTGTAACCTGGCTGTAAATATTTCTTAAAGCTTCATCAATATATTGACCGTATACTACTATTATCCACAGGTTTATCTACAGAGTTCCCAATTAAATAATACCTCTGTCTCATCAAATAAGTTGACTCTGTATTTCATGGATAATAGCATAAATCTGAGTAGGTATAGTTTAAGTGGAAAGCTTTTGGTCTTCTTGGGGTAAGTATTTGAAGATGTATCTCTTGGGAACGATTCCAAAATCATCAAACTCTCTATCCTTCAGTGGTCCGTGAAGTTCAAAACTAACCTTCTTGATGCCATTCTCTCCAATGCTTACCTGTAAACATTATGATGCTTGTTTGATTGCTGTTTTCATGTATTTCTGCATACTATAAATCATGACTTTTGGGAGTGTCAATAACTTACGCCATTCCTGAAATTAGGAGTGTCCTCCCTCCAAATTTTGATGAAAATATTTAAGCTGTGATTCTGAAAGAAAGCCTGAAAGTTTTTGGACAACAGTT
Source organism: Acanthoscelides obtectus (assembly GCA_963669975.1). NCBI lineage: Eukaryota > Metazoa > Arthropoda > Insecta > Coleoptera > Chrysomelidae > Acanthoscelides > Acanthoscelides obtectus. Next base: position 8,916,444 of record CAVLJG010000002.1, on the reverse strand, counting down.
TTGTAAAATACCTAAAAACAAGAAATGTAATTTAAAAATATAATAAATATATCATTATCATCAATATTTATCATAGTTCACAACCATTCCTGAAATATGGAATGTCATAATTCTCACCTAAAAGCTGAAACAAACTAAGAAAAACACTTGCCCTACGATCTTAAAGCAAATAATCATAGACAACATACCTATATGAAATTCGAAATAAGAATTGTGGTAACCCATTTTGCTTGTAAGTATATTTTCTCAATAAATAAAGGAGTTTTATCCAGCTGGCGATTGTAAAATAGGAATAGTGAATATAATTTAAGAGACCATCGTGGGGCACCAGCCCGAAGTGAGTACCTAAGTTTTACAAACCACCTTGCATGCTAGGACATCTTGCCTCATACCTGTAATGACCTACCTCTAGCCCTACTATCACTATTACCAGAATTGATACTACTGATACTACTACAACTACTGCCTTATCTGCTTACCTAGCATCTACGGACAAACTTATGAAACTGAACTTTCCACATAACTCATCGCTCAGAAACCCTGGACGATTTTTTTGTTTGAGGGGAAAGCCTTTGGTCTTCTTAGAATACGTTTTGAAAATATATCTCTTGGGAACGATTCCAAGATCCTCAACCTATCTATACTTCAGTGGTTCGTGAAGTTCAAAACCAACCTTCTTGATGCCATACTCTCCCATGCTTACCCTGTAAAAAAATTTATCTTTGTGTGATTGCTGCTTTCATATACTATAAATCGATACTTAAATCATCCTTAGCATGTTTCTATTGTTACATTTTGCCTGTGATAGCAAATTCCATCTGGTTTCTGATAACCTTCGAACATGATTGTCAGAATGCGCATTGTTAGCGGTTTCGTCCATGCGAGACCAGCGTTAAATTTTGCTTGTGATAGCATATTGCCTCTGGTTTATGATAGCAATGTAACAATATAGCATTTTTCATTTATAACAGATAAAAATTGGGTACATCTATGTTAGACTAGCTTTACATTTTGCTTGTGATAGCAAATTTCACCTGGTTAGTGATAACTATGGAACAGGACTGTACGTATGATCATGACCTGTTAGGAAGCCACCAAAGTACTAATTTTCAGTAATAACGGAGATTAGGTATCATTATGCCCGACTAGCGTTACATTTTGCATGGGTGGCACTCGAACAGCATGGCGCTCTGGATTGTGACGTTTTAAAGCCATGTATTCTGTTTCAACAGATGACGAGTCACCACGATGATGCGGCGACCTTAGTATAATCAATGTTCGCATATTGTTCCAAAGCTGACACTCCGAGAGTAGGTGTTGTAGATGACGATAGATGAATAAATTCTGTTCTGTTCCAGCCACCTAAGGTGAACCTTGGGGTAGCGGCCGCTATAATAGTGTAGCGTTTTTCTGGGTTCTTTTGGATGTGAATTAAAACACTCGATTTCACAAAAAAAATGCACTAATTTATTTAAAACACAACACTAATAACTTTAACTTAACTAGATAGAATATTTATGTACACCACTATTTATGTCTGACTACATATTGAATTATTATGTCGCGCCATTCACTCAACTCTGCTTACCTCTACCGGCCGTCGGCTTATATATTCCGCATCGCAGGTACTCATTAATTCGAGAAAGTTCCGGTACGCCACATAGCGGCCAGTTCAGAGCCTTCGGGGTGGTAGACGCTAGACGGTCTCTGACTGTCGAACGCAGTGGTACCACACGGCGGATCTCGTAGGCGGGGCCAGAAGGCCAGAATGTGTGCATGTTGTATCCACACGTGTTCCCTCGCTAGAGGCCGTGTAGCGTTCCTCCTTTCCCCTGTATCCCCCTATAGCCCCACGATACCCCATGGGTGTTTAGGCCTTAGGCCTTCGTGGTAGTTGGACTATAAAAAAAATGGCCCGTCCCAGGATGATTGAAGTTTGAGCGACAGCCCTTTTCGCCTGTTTGGGTCGTCAAGCCAAACCGTATCACCGTTGTCATATCTCTGGTCTTTGGCATTAAAGTCACAAGCTAATTTCATCCGGTCGCTGGCACTTTGAATTGAAACACGAACCTGGCTATGGGTGGCGTCCATTCTTCTACGCAGCTCACTCACGTAGTATTCTCCGGCAATATCAGTTCCTGGTGGCCAGCCAAACTTTAGATCGCAGGGAGACGAAGTTCTCTTCCCATAACTATTCGAGCCAGGGTCTCTCTTGCGCTTTCATGAATCAACGATCGGTAAGTCAATAATAATAGGTTAAGAAAACTATCTCAGTCTCTTTGATGGATAAAGACTACCTTAGCCAAATACCGGTTAATGTGGTCCTATTCATGCGCTCCACCATTCCATCTGACTGCTGGTGTAAGGCAGTAGTCCTGGTCTTCTTAATCCCAAGGATATGACAGATACTTTGGATCAAATTTGACTCTAAATTGCGCCCTTGGTCTGAATGCAACGCTAAAGGTACACAAAATCGACAGATCCATTCCTTTACTAAAGTATCGGCTTCCGCAGAGGCTTCCTGATTTGGCAGAGCGTATGCCTCAACCGACTTGCTGAAGTAATTCATTACCACAATGATGTATTTATTCCCTGCTTCACTTTCTGGAAAGGGTCCCGACACATCAATAGCGATCCTTTCAAAGGGGCTCCCCACGTTGTATTGGCCCGAATTTAGTTTCCTTTGGGTCCATCACTTGCCGCACACACAACGCACCAGTCTTTTACGTCCGCCTTGTTATTGACCCAGTAAAATCTTTCCCTCAGTTTTCCCAGGGTTTTTGTAATTCCGAGATGACCTTCTGACACACCGGAAAGGATTTCTTCTAGCAGCTCGGGGATTTGACATCTGGTTATAACGATTTGCCTTCTTTCTTCTTTGCCGACCTGATCCACGATTTTACGCAGTAAAAGTCCGTCGTCCATAACTAGAAAATTCTGTTGTGCCCAATATGATTTTATGGTAGGGGAACACTTGGCAACTTCTTCCCAGGCTGGTTTCCGTTGTTCTTTCATCCAGTTCAGAATTATTTGGAGATCGGGGCTGCTCTCTTGGTCTTTAATGAGGTCTTCATTTTGCCAAGTATCATTAACACAGTGGTTCTTAATACTTGGGCTTCTTTCTCATCTACTGGCTGGCAATGCTTACCTTCCTCTAAACAGGGCCTCCTCGATAAGGCATCTGCATCTCCTTGGATTTTTACAGCTCGATGTTCGATGTCGAAAACAAACCCTTGCAGCCTCTCTTCTCTCTCATCTTGCAACTTGAATCTCTGGATTCTTAAACTTTAGAAGCCATTTTAAAGCTGCGTGATCGGTCCGAAGTATGAATTTTCTGCCTTAGAGGTATTTGCAGAAATGTACCATTGCCTTTACGATGGCCAGCAACACCCTCCGGGTAACGCAATAGTTAGGCTCTGGTTTGGACAGTGTTTTGCTAAAATAACCAATGACCTTTTCTTCTTTGCCTTCCTAGACTTGGGATAATACAGCACCCATGCCCAATTTGCTAGCATCAGTGTCTAACACAAACTTGGGGCGCTTGTTAAAGCTTCTTTCAAGTGTGTAAAGGCTTATTGGCAATCCTGATCCCATTGGAATTTGCGTTCCCCTTCTGTCAGCCTGGTCAATGGCTTTGCGATGTTAGCAAATCCTTCCACGTAACGTAATATGTACACAATCCTAGGAAGCTGGGTAGCTCACGTTTGTCCTTCGGAACTGGCCATTCTTTCACAGTCTGGACTTTCGACTCCCTGACTGGAAACAACATGCTCAAGATACTGCACAGCTCTTTGAAACAGGCATTTATTTGGGCTTACTTTCAAGCCAGAACATTGTAGCCTTAAGAAAACTTCTCTAGGTTCTTCATGTGGTTCTCAAATACCACAATAATGTCATCAAGGTAAACCAGGCACGTTTTCCAGGATAGTCCTCTTAGAATCGTGTCCACCAGCGTTTCAAAGGTGGCAGGAGCATTGCACAGGCCGAATGGCATCAAATTAATTTGCCATAATAAGGTGCCTACCGTGAATGCTGTCTTCTCCCGATCTTCAGGGGCCAATTCTACTTGCCAGTATCCGATTTTTCGATCTAGGTGGCAAACATTTTTGATCCTGCCAGGGTATCCAGAGTCTCATCAATATGCAGTAGAGGGTAGCTATCCTTCTTGGTCACGTTGTTTAGCATTCGGTAGTCCACACAAAATCTGGTTGAACCATCTTTCTTTTTAACCAAAACTGCCGGTGAGGCCCCTGGACTGTTGAACGGTTCAATGATTTCCTCCTTGGCACATGCTGTCTTCGATCTTGTCAGCCTCCTCTCTTTTAGCAAGTGGGAGCCTTTTTGCCATCTGCCGGATGGGACGGGCATTTTCCGTATTGATCTTCTGCTGAACTATATTGTTTCAGTTTCTTTCTTTGGTCTAGTCGCCTGATGACGATATTAGTTCTTACAGTTCGTTAGTAATGACCCCTGAGTTTTACACAGCTGGCATATTTCGAATGATTGCAGAAACTGGACAGCAGTGTCCCAGCTCCGAGCCCTTCTTCAATGACTGACATTCATTCTTCTCACAGGAATAGTTTTATAGGCACGCACAAGGGTCTTTGCAACTGCTATTCCTCGGCCAATAGTCTCGTCATGCATCCTCTGTTCAAACATGATTATTTCTCGGTCAGTAGCCTGGCCCACTACCGATCCATTCAATCCAACTTCGCTCTGGGATCACGGTGTCTTCAGTAAATAGAACTCGTACGTTTCCATTCCTTTCCCAGTGTAAAATGACCTCCTCATTGTTGACTCTCAAGATTCCTTGCTTAAAGTTCAACTCGAAGCCCTTTGTGTCCATGATGTCCATTCCGATAATTACCTCGTGCTCGATATCAGCTACTATCGCCGGATGGTCGAATCTTCGCCGATGCTTTTACCATGGCCTTATGATAGTCTTTGTCACACCTGTATCCAGCAGTACGGTGTGGAGAGTCCCATCCACAAAGGCATCGACAAAACCACTATTAGACTGATGTTTAAGCGAGGAGACTTGGGCGGTATTAACTGATGGGGCTTGTAGCTTACAGGTCGACGATAGCACCTTCACATCGACCTCCCTTAGTTTTCCGGGTTGGGCGTATCAGGACTAGCACCTTCAGGACAGAGTCTCCTAACTTGCCCTATTTTTCCGCATTTCCAACATTCCAACTTGCTGTTCTGGCGACGTCGGCGACGTTTACCATCAAGTTCCTTAACAATGCGCTTGACGGACTCTTCGAACTCGTCGTCTCCTGCATCTGGCGGACTCGGACCTGGCCTTTATTTGTGTTTTTAGTGGCTTAGAACTCTAATGTCCGTGTTAGCGCATCTACTAGCTTAAGTGGATGTGCTAGTAATAAGGCTTGCCTCAGTCCACTATCACGGAGTCCATCCAGGAATGCTTGAACTGCCAATCGCTCCATTATTCTTTCCTGGACATCGGGTTATGCTAATCGTACCAATCTCGCAATATCCCCTTCAAACTCCTGCAAGGACTCGCCCGCCTGACTTCTGGAACCGATTCATTAGTTGAGTATGGTAGGCATGTTCTAAATGTGATTGGCCGTATCGCATCTCCAAATGTTCTACTGTTGTTCGTAGACCTCTTGCTCTTTGGGTGATATTCTTTGAAGAATAGCTGCAGCATCTCCTCGTAGAGCCAAAGTGAGTGCAGTGGCCTTTTAGGTCGATGACCAACCATTTGCTTTCGCGGCTGCCTCATACTCACGCCGGTAGTCATTCCAAGGCGTTGTACCATCAAATTTCGGCGGTTTCATTCGCAGATGACCAGCTAACCCAACAGAAGCTCCAACCTCACTTGATTTTTCCAACAGAAGTCCACGAAAGTCTTGGCGTCTAAAGCGGCAACCTTGCCTTGCTCTTCTTGAATTCTGTCCATCAAAGTTTCTAAAATCCGTTTTCCCAACTCCCAAGATTTTTCCATAATTTTATCTCTCAATTCTTTTTTAAATTTGCGGTATTTGCCAAAAACTTCTCTTCTAATTTGGCTGTAATTTCGTGTAACTCCAAGAGTTTTCCTTCTAGATTGGCAGAATTTTCCACGAGTTTGTATTCTATTTTGGTCGAGTTTTCTAAAAGATCGGCACAATTTTCCACGAGCCTATTTTGTAACTTGGGCTGAGTTTTGTAGAAGATTGGCATAATTTTCCACGAGCCTGTTTTCTCACTTGGTCGAAAGGGTTTGCAGCATTAAACCAATATCCCCTGCACATTATAACGTTATAATTATAATTTGAAAAATAAGAAAATAGATTTAGGATAGAGATTATATTTTACTGATACGGTATTCAACATAGAGTGAAGGACAAAAATATTATATCTTACTAACATAACAAACTTATTTTAAATTTTTGGTACATATATTAAATTCAAATTAAGTCTTCAGTCCATGAAATCCGAATCCATGATTCTAAGTTTTCGATGACATTGGATTGCTTCGATTGCTGCTCAGTGTTGTGAGTTTGCTCGCTTTCATCGGATTTTGGAATGTCTACGTCGTTCTCATCGAGCCATTCAACATCATGGTGCTCTAAATTTCGAACAATGCACATCAGTTCATTAGCACGACGAGCAGCGACTCTTACAGGTCTAACTTTCCTATCAGTGTGCGTGTTTACTTTTTTATGGATATTTTCGATGTGACGATTCAGTGACTTGACGGAAGCATGATAAAGACCACACGTTTTGCATGTTCGACTTGATAGCCTCAATTTTACCGTCGGACAAAAATAATCGTAGGGCATTCGCAGGAAATCTTTGAGTGAAGCACTTAAGCGTAGAGCTAAATTGACTGGAAGATTAAGAAATTGCCCTCCTTCATCCAAAACCAAGTCATCAACTGTTTGTTTTACTTTTACAGGTGGTGGAAGAAACCTAATGTCTGGAAAATCAGGAAGGTCTTGTTCACCTGCCCCAACATATTTTGCATTAACATTATAGCCATCAATTTCCATTGAACTCCATACTTCTGCTAACACATTTCCTGCAAATTCGAAATTAGATCTTTCTAAATGTTCATCAATTGTAACGCCACGTTCATCCAAATGAGACCCAAAATGGTCATGAGGCAATATTAAACCAGCCAGTTCCCGACTAAGAGGAGCCATTCTGCGCTCTACTCTCTTATACGCACTTCTTCCAGGAGCATTGGTAGCTAAAAACAATGCATCGAGATCATGTCGCTTAAAGTGCTGTATAGCAAACCCTATGACTTTTTGATAACGTGGATTTTCATCTGGCCCTCCATCAACCGTCATTATTACCACTGGTTTTACTAGTCCATGGTCAGTTTTAGCTAATGGTCGAAACCTTTCAAGTTCGAGAAGCGTCTCGAAATCCTGAGCATGAGTATTAGCAGTAGATGAACTATGCTTTCCACTTCGAATAGCGAGAATATCCAACGGCTTGCGGTTGTCCTAGCATATTTTAAGTGATTTTGATACCAGCATAAACAGATGGTATTAATTTATGACGCTCAGCGATTACCCAATCGTGATCAGGCAATTTGATTCTATATTCCATGCGCATTAGAAGAGGTGCTTGCTTATTTGCCGCAGTTACGCCAATATGGGACTCGAGATTTATCATCTTGAGATATGAAAAATACTTGATCTGTTCCAATTATGGATGCTATGTTCTCTAAATAATGGATTGATGTTTCAGCGAACTTGCTATCTAAGTGGCTCTTGTGGTGATCAGTTTGAGCCCGAATGAGCTTAACAGAGACCGTCGATACATGTCTTCGTCCCTCTGCAGAATTAGATTTTCTGGGAATCAAACGAAGATATGTCCCACTGCGACTAATGTCAAATCCTATTTTACGTAATTCTTGTGTAAGTTCATCAAGAGTTTTTACGCTGCGAATTGATTCCGTTCGTCTTCTATTATCTGCTGCACTCCCAAATAAAGCTATATTCGCGATTGGTTTCAATTTTGAATGTTGATTGCATTCAAGATTAGGACGTCCCACTGAATCCCTCAGCAGAGATAGTCTTTTTTTTATTTCTGTATTTTCATGACAAATATTTTCTAACTTTCTTTTCATACCATCCCTGTGTTTCGTCTGGGCAACTGCGTTTTGAACCTTCCTGTTTAAAGACCGTTTTGCTGTTTTGATTTTCTCGCGCAACTTAATGATCTGTTTATCAACTTCAGCACGGCTTGGCATAGTATCTCTGGCAGAATACCAAGCATTCAGATTTTTTTCGAGTAGAGCAATCTTATTTTTCATAGCTTCCTGAGAAGGTTTTGCTCTCTGTTTATCTGTATTTTCATTAATTTCGCATTGCTGTTGTGATTCATTACCGGGTTTTATTTTATCTTTTTCCTCTTGTTTAATAAAAACTTTCTATGGCTTCTGCTAAAGATTCTCTTATTAAGCTACATAAATACAAAGTATGGCAATATATATGGTAAATACAAAACCCTATGGCTTTAAATCTAATATATTTAAACGAGCAATTCGTTCCGGTCACAAAATACAGTTTCCTGTATATATGTATAAAACTAACATCCTGTACTTTGTGACCAATTGACGGAATCAATCATAAGAAATAAATCTATAATATAATGAATATTACCTCTATACTTTGAGATAGGCCATGACATTTTCTAATCAGTAAAGAGAAACTTTTTGGCGATTTCTAATATTTCTAGTACTCATATAGGTACCTAAAATGATTTCATCACTCACCTTAGAAAAAAAAATTAGTAGATTGGATTTATTCTTAGTCGCCGCTTGCAATTCTTCTTCGATTCTCTTAGATACAATAATATCTAGTTCCTTGTCGGATTTTGCTTGTAATTTGTAATTTCGCCACACTTCGTTAACTAACTTTTGTACATTTTGTACTTTCGTACTTGTATGAGATTTTTTAAAACTTTCAAACAATTTTTGATATAACTTGGATTTGTCTATACGAAACGACATCTTATTTAAACATTAAAGTTTGGATAATGGAATCAATGGTAACACAAATGTTAACTTGCTTTACTATGCTTACAATACGTCTACTCGCTATAGCATCCAAACGAAACAATACACTGATAGACGAAATTTAGACAAGTGAGCACCGCGCGGTAATTCCCCTACTCGTGCTAAAACGAGTAGGGGAATTACCGCGCGCTGTTCACTATTTGCGGGAATCCCCAAAAATGCGTTTCGTTTTCAAGCAAAGACAATGTGAGGGTTGCCATTCGTGTAAAAAAGTAAATAACTACACGATGACGTAATCATCATCTAGACTCCCCTACCCCCCATGTCACCCAACATAAGCAAAGCAAAGACCCCCCATAGTGCTCACGTAATACTTGAACGCCCTCTTTCCAGCCGTGTCGCACTCTCTTTCCACCAGCTCTCTTGCTAAATCGGCAATTTTCAAATCAACCAATCGCGCCATTCTTCCTTCACTGACCGATTTATTTTCACTAAATATCCAATAATCCACAAAAAGAAATGTACTAATTTATTTAAGACACAACACTACTAACTTTAACTTAACTAGATAGAACATTTAGGTACCCCACTATTTATGTCTGACTACTTATTTACGAATTATTATTATTATTATTCACTCAACTTTGCTTCCGTCTCCCGGCCGTCGGCCTATGCGAGTATAGTCGAAATCACGAAAGATGACGCTTACGTCATCATTTTAAATCAAATCCAAGCGAATAACCAAAATTTCTGTGTTATGTGCCGCGGTTATAATATGGTTCAAGATGACCCACGGGTTGATGACGTCAGTTACACGAATCGCTTGAACGCGTTGGTTTTAACCGCGATTTTGTTGCAAGTTGTTTATTTTAGAAAAGCGCGTATATAATCTCTGATTATTTTTATTATCACTTAATAATCGGTGCTTTTTCGTCTTCAACTGTATATGGAAAGTTTAAATAAGAAACCTTTCATAATATTCATGGGAGAAATGTTTTTTCAGATTTTTTTTTTAATGATGGAACCATGGCTTTGTAGCTATGATAACTTTAAATTCTCTAAATTTTTCCGCATATCAAAGAAAACATTTATTGATTCAGCAGAAATCATGAAAAAAGAAATTAGCAAAACCGTATACAGGTGGATATCATCTAGTGAGTTTATATGGCCATATTTTAACATTCTTGTGGTATATGGCTACACAGGATACTTTGTTAAGCATAGGCACTACACTTAAAGTGTCCTCAACAACCGTAATGAGTATAACTAATAAGGTGCTCCAGTTTATGGTAAAACTGAAGTCAGCCTGTATCAATTTTCTCAAAAAATGAAGCTGAAGTACAATAACAATATCCAATACCCGGCAAAATTCTAACTTGTCATATTTCAAATAATAACCAGAAATATACTAAGTGACATATAAATCCGAACACCCAGTTTAAATGGTTTTATTTTAATAAAATTTTGTATAAGTACTTAATGAAGCATAATAAGTAAATGATAAAAATTTCAAAATGATTGCACTGCTTTAAAGCCCTTTGACCTTTAATAATGTGTGGATGCACCCTGATGTGCTACGCATTCTCCAACGCGCCTAGGCATGCTTCTGATCAGGTGGTCAATGTCCTCCTGTGGTATCTCATTCCAGGCAACCACCAACTCCTCTCGAAGTGCTTCTAGAGTCTGTGGAGGACGTTGCAAACTGAGCAATCTCCTACCCATTATATCCCACACGTGCTCAATTGGGGATAAGTCGGGAGATCTTGGTGGCCATGGTAACAATGTGACATCATTATGTTGAAAGAAGTCTATTGTGACTCTTGCAACATGTGGTCGGGCATTATCTTGTTGGAAAGTTGGATCTGCCAGGGTGTCAAGATAGGGTAAAAGATGGGGTTCTAGAACTTCGTGGATATAACGCTGCGCGTCCATGTTACCTCTGATGAAGATTAAAGGTGACCTGGAACCATGAGCTATAGCACCCCAAACCATAGCTCCAACAGTGTGATGAACATGTCTTTCAACAAAAAACTTCTCATTCGTCGGTAAACACTTCGCATGCCAATAGGTCTTCCGTGTTCTGCAAACCATTCATTTGCAATGGACCTGGTAGTGGAGAAACGGTCCCTTAAGGCCAATAATCTTAGGCGGCGATCTTCACGGTCTGTTGTTCTACGGCAGCGTCCAGTGCCCCTTGCTCTTTGCGTACGGCCTTCTCGAAGCCATGTCTGACAACACCTAACCACAGTGTCTACACTTCTTTGCACTCCAGCTGCAATTGCCCGAAACGAAAGTCCAGCTTCCCGAAGTCCCACTATACGGCCCCTATCAAACTCACTAAGTTGACGAAATCGTACAGGTCTCCGTACTCTAGGGATCGTAACCGATCGTAAAGGATGTCAAGAACCAAAATCCGCCAACGTTGATTCTTTACTGCGGCTGAAATATTCATTTTTAGAGCGTTAGTGAATTAAAAAAAAGCAGTATAAAAACCGGAATGTCCAACTGATAAGGCTGAAAATTTTTTCACTTGTTATTTACAGTAAGATAAATACATTCACCAACTTTTGTTAAAATAAAACCATTTAAACTGGGTGTTCGGATTTATATGTCACTTAGTATATAAAACTACTCTTGAGTTGGGTAAATACCACAATTTTGCGGTGATAACTATGACATATAACGGCTGATTCGTGACGGCACGGATCTTATAACCAAATTGATAACTACACTCGCTTGAACGGATCGGTAAATACCAACCCAAAATGGTAAATACCATTTCCATTTGGTTATCCGCTTGAATTTGATTATAGTCTGTAGTAAAGACAAACAACAACGGTTTGTGAATATTATTAATGAAGTTTCAAATATGTTAGACAGAGACAAACAGAATTTTATTGTCTAAACAAACTGAATTGCTAATTTGCATGTATCCGACAAAGATATACGATGTTTTCATATTGCATGATCGATCATATTTGAAAGATGAATAGTTAGGTTATGTTAAGGCAGGTTAGTTTGTTTTCGAATAATACTTTGGTCTTTGGTGTTAATGTCTTGAGGTGTATTCTACTCATAACTGTCTCATAGGCTACAGCTCAAACGGATTGCTAGATTTGCACATATGAGCTGTCGTTGAATTCGTCTTAGAGGTGCGAGTGATACTGGCTACATTAAAATTTTATACAAAGCAATATGGCGGATAATAAAAGATTTTGACCTTGTAATGCATATGTCATAGGTTACAGCTCAAACGGTTTGATAGATTCTCACATATGAGGTGTCGTTGGATTCGTCTTAGCGGTGCGAGTCACACAATACACATACACTAAAGATAGGATATTGCGCATGTGGACAGAGCTTCGTGACGTCACCCGGAGAGTTATCGGCTCGAGGTTACCAGCGGCAGGATAGTCGTAACATTTCTGCAGTTCACGTGTATCGAGGTTAATACTATATAGTGCGATTTGTTGGTGTTTTTTGGTGGTTTTGTGATTTGTTCTAGTAGTTATACAGGGTGACTTCGAAGTTGAGTCATTTATTTTAACAGTGAGTAGATCTGATCAAAAGAAATGTTTTTTTCCTTTACCATTTTTCTGGTAAAATTAAAGTAACAAAGTTATAGCCCTTTGGAAGTTTGAGTACCGCCCTGTCTCAATAATAATATCATCTACTCGTGTTTGGCAACAACGGATATAATCCGCCTTACCGGTTCATCGCATCGGAAACAAAAAAGCGAAAGAATTTGGAACGATGTTTTTGCAATTAAGTATTTTATTCAGTTCAGTTATACATACAGTCAGTGTTTGTCGGTTAGCGTGTGAATAGTGTCTGTTGCGTGGCTCAAACGAAATAAAAAATGGCACATGTTTATGCGGATCGGTTTCCCAATCGAGTGCAACCAACCCCTCGTGCCTTTGTTAATGTAGTACAACGGGCTCGTGAATCAGGTGACTTAAGACCTCACAGGGGACCTCACGATCAAATACAGGTCCGCACTGAAATACTTGTCGGGAGGATACTTTATAAAACAAGGTAAACATTTTTTTTTTATTTTTTTTTTATTTTTACACACATATTCTGGTTTATCTTCCTTCTACAATCATTATCTGAAAATTAATGACTCAGCTTCAAAGTCACCCTGTACATACCTTATATACCTGTGTGGTTGATAAATTGATAAAAATGCGGTGTGCTGTTGTGTTGTGGGATGTAATTCCGCCAATCAGTCTAAAAGGGAATCTTTGCAAAGGCATGAAGTTCCACAGTTTCCCTCAAGACCCAAACTTTAGCAAAAAAATGGCTACATCTCACAAAAAGATAAGTCAATGTGAAAAGCGCTAGGGTTTGCTAGAAAATGCTCTAGAGGATCTGAAACGACGCTTCAGCGTCCAATACCTGTTAACAAGACGTCTTAATCAAGATGTGATAGAAAACTTTTTCGGGGTAATTAGGGCAAAAGATGGTCTTCATGACCATACAAGTCCTCTAGAGTTTGATTATAGAATAAGGACATATATGTTGGGGCGAAACGAAGACGCATACTCAGAGTACCTATTGCAGCGTGGATCAAAACCTTCCGCAACTTTCATGAATCAAATTGAGAAGCTGAACAACGTATTCACTACATTCAATGGGGACGGAATTGTGACAAAAAAGCATATTTTTATAGGTGAACTTCTGCTGAAGAGCAGCAACATTGACTGCCCTGAAAAAGCTAAAAAACTGTTTTTCAGGTCAAGGATGTTCTTCCGTATCAAAGAACTGAATAAAAGTTTGATTAGACTGTCATTTCCATTTATTGTTATACCACCACCTTACTGCAAAAGGAAGATAACTCCATTTTTCGAGTTGCGTACATTTTCACATTTACATGTACTTAGGATGTTCTGTGCAATAAGGATAAACGTAGTACATTATTATGACATGATTATGTTAATCCTGATCCACAGAACATACTAAAATATAGGCAATGTAGAAAAATGGAGTTACCTTGTTTTTACAGTGAAGAGACGATACGCTCTATTGTGGAGCTAGAAGCCGTTTAAGCTATAGCCTCTGGAATAAGAATTACAAGGTTGAAATCTTTTATTAAAATCCACGATTTTGTTTTTTATAAAATTTCAATGTAGCTAGTGTCACTCGCACCGCTAAGACGAATCCGACGACATCTCATATGTGAAAATCCGTCCAGCCGTTTGGCCTGTAGGTGAAAATATGGACGTTATCCATATCAACTCAAATGATAATCACTCTCCGCGTGACGTCATGCGCGTCGGCAGACGAAAATCGATCAACGGAGCATACGGCCCTGATTAGTATGTTTATAGGGATAGTGGGACTCGGAAACGGAGTCGGAGCTACACTTGTCACCGTCCTGATTTTGTTTCGTGTGTTCGATGTCCCTGAAATTTCGCTTCTAGAAGTAACGCAAAGATCTGATGGAAGGAGCCAGGACGCCACTCCAACTAATTCTGAAGCTTACCCTGGTTGTCGTCACGGGAAATGCATGTATGTTTTTCTACTTTGAAATTTCTCACCTTACAGTGTTGTAAGAGATTAAGATATAGCTGTTTGAGTTATCAGTCTCTTACTCAAAATACTACTACCGATGCAGGCATAAGATGGTTTTTCAAGGGCATTTACTGGCTGAGGCCATCTCAACCGAAATATACATACTGTGGGGATGCTGGTGACCTCTGTAGATATTCGGATTAGGAAATGACATCAACACTGCTAGCCCAACCCTCAGTGTGCAAACTAATTGAAGCAGACAACATCCGGATCGGGTTGAATAATATTGAAATTAGGATTTCTGTTTTTGAAAGTCTCGGAGCCACTCATATGGCAACCAATTTTAGGTTTACCATATTTTACGCAAAAAATATCTGTACAATCAAAGTGTTTATTTCTAACTGTAAAGTAACTTTATCATGGTGCCTCTGTTCCCAGAAGAATAAAGTCGGGTAGATGTCTCACAATTGACAGCCCACAGTCCATAACATGCGTATACCTTTGCGCCTGTTAAATAATAGTAGGCTCAGACTCGCGTTTTCTGAGACACCTCTCAAATCTCTTATGCCAGACAATAGCTTTGCTGAAGCGGCATTTGAGGTGAACCAAGTCTCCACACCTCAAACATAACTATGTTATTACGTTTCTTGCTTGTTACCAAGTAACATACATTGTGTAAAAATTGTGTGTAGTTGTGTACAAGCTGTCGTTTACTATTGCAGGGAATTGGTAGTCTGTTGTTGCAACACGCTTTGAACATCTACAAGTAGTACTTACTTAGACGAGACCGGAACATAATTATATGATGAAACGAACTTACCTGTAAGTGATGGTCGATCCTAATTATGTAGTAAATAGCTCCTCGCTCCCTATGTGCCACCCAATTGTTACAATAACTTGGCTTTGAAGAAAATGAGAGCTTATAGGCGACCAGAGGAGGAGCGGTGAGCTGCTTTCGTTCGCTGCGTGTGCGCTTTTTAACTCTTGGGTTTGGTGTGATACAAGTACTATTTACTTCGACGAGACCTTCATTAGGATCCAACATCACTTACAGGTGAGTTCGTTTGATCATATAATTATAAAGGGTGGGCCATCAGTTGTGTTTTTTTTAAGTTGGTATTATTTTGACAGTTGGTAACACTTTCATGCTAAACATATTGACGAATATATTGTGTAAAATGTCCACTGTGAGCAATGAATCGTTTTAATCTTGAACAAAGGTGGGGAATATTGAAAAACTATTTTCAAAGTTAGTGCTGTGTTGCAGAAGCTTTGCGAAACTTGAGAAGACTATTTGGTCGGAATGAAGCTCCGTCCGCGACTGGGTATACGAAAATTCGTGAAGCTGGCCTGCTTGTGGATAACAGAAGGCATGTGCGTGTTCGACCCGTACGTACAGCCGAAAACACTGCTGCGGTTGCCCAGAGCGTGCGTGAAAACACAAGAATGTCAACTCGTCACAGAGCACAACAAGTGAGCATCAGTCCCACTTCTGTGCAGATAATATTGCATAACGACCTGGGATAATTCCCTTACAAGACGCAACTTGTGCAAGAGTTGAAACAAAATGACCATCCGCTTCGATATCGCTTCTCTGTGTGAGCTCTAAATCAATTGGAAACGGACGTCAATTTTGGTCAATTCATCTTTTCGGACGAAGTACATTTTCATCTGTGAGGTTACGTTAACAAACAGAACTGTAGGATTTGGGATTCTGAAAATCCACATGTCGTCATAGAAAAACCAATGTATCCAAAAAGAGTAACTGTTTGGACTGGTGGGATTATTGGTCCCTACTTTTTTCAAGATGAAGATGGTAACAGCGTGACCGTAAACGGGGAACGCTATATAGACATGTTGAGGAGTTTTTTGTAGCTACTATTAGACGACATGCACTTGCACAATCTCTGGTTCCAGCAGGATGACGCAACATGCCACACCAGCCGTGAAACAATCGATCTTTTACACACAGTGCGGTCATCGCGGTATCAGCCGTTTTGGAGACGTTTATTGGCCAGCCCGCAGTTGTGATTTGACGTCCATGGATTACTTCCTATGGGGTACTGTTAAGGACCGCTGTTACACTGACGATACTAAAACAATTGGTGTTATTAAGGAAAATATCCGTCGAGGTATTGATGAAATAGACCCAGAAACTGTCGAAAATGCGCTTCAAAATTGGGTTAAGAGGATGGACTACTGCCAGGCCAGCCGCGGCAGCCATTTAAGTGAAATTGTTTTTCATAAATAATGGGAAGGTGTATTCTTTTGAATAAAGTATAGGGTCTTCCACATTATTGAGGAGTGTAGTTTTAATACCAATTTAAAAAAGAAACCAACCGATGGCCCACCCTGTACATAGGTGTACAAAAGTGAGCAATATATTTTTTGGCTAGTCTCTCTCTGGCAAACTTGATAAGTTAATAGTTTTTCTTGGGTTACATTGGCGCCTAAGTTCTAACACAGGGTAACTTAAACTGACAAACTTTTAAAAGAGCAAAAAACGGTGGATCTTTGGATTCCCTATCGATGGCGCCATTTTTTAAGTTATGCGATGTTAAAACTTAAGTGACGATATAAGTAACTCATTTAAGAAAAACCTGTTTCCAAGGACGTCTCCTTCAGCGGCCTGTTCCTCCAGAATCAAGAGGTGCTTCCCAAATCGAAAGGATTAAATGCAATAGTTCCAGAATAGTCCCTGTCCATGACTAAACTAACTCAATGCCATCATGCTAAGTTACAAATAAATGGTGTCAAAAATATGAAGTAGTATATATGTTTATGAGATGATAGGTGAAGAGAACGAGATTTGAACAATCTTACGGTTAGATAACTACGATACTTGCTACTTACCATCTGCTTTCAATCAAATGAATCCGCTTTTCTCTGGTTTTGTCCGTCAAAAAGCATCTTTATCAAATTTGCTTACGTTGCTAAATGCGCGCGCGAAAACGTTTTTCCTTATGTGTATTCCTGTCCGAATGTCTGGATTTTTAGTTAACCACCGTAATCACAGAGCCCAACAATTTTACTTCCACGCCATCATCGACGCGTCTACAAATTGATCAGGGTTGCTAGGTATGGTGATTTTTCACCAAATCTGGCGATTTTTTACCCGCTTGTATCCAATACATATTTGCAAAAGGTCTATATTTCATTAAATTTATCAAAGAGATTTGAAAGTAATAATGATTAGCCCACGATCCCCCTTGGATCCGCGGTTGAGCTACTGAAATATTAAATAATACGAGGTTATCTTGAGAGTCGATGACAAAGAATGAAAATCGCTCAAACCACGCGAGTCATAATGGTTTATAAGCATTGACAAATATCCATGTCATATAATATCCAAAAAATGTAACATCCCATTTAGAAAATTTTTCGTGCAATACTGCTCCCTCGCCAGTTGTCGTGGGAAGTAAAATCCTAACTTTGAACTAAAACTTAAAGTCGATAATCCGTAATTTAAAGTATTTATCTATGCTTGAAATTTGATATAAACAGTATTTGAATCATGGTCAGCTCGGACCAGGTGCTGGATGGAATTTAGTATGCAAAATGTAAGGACCGCACTTTATGAGTAGATATCAATTGAGAAGAGTTCAAAGAATAGTAATACGAATCTTGTCGTGCCACAGATTTTTGCATTCCCTCTCTTCATATATCATTAGAAAAACGTTTATTTTCACTCTAACAATTTTTTTCTGATTTCTTGGATCATTCGAAACAAGAAAGATCTTCACTAACTTTTCTCTAAATTTAGTCGTTTTCGAGCTATAAGATAAGATATGTCTAAAACAGCGTAAAAATGTTCATCTTCAATGCTAAAAAAACTCGGTTAAAGTGGTGCGTAGATTTTTAAAAACATACGATTCAACTTCCACTTTGAGACCGCATAACTACAATCCCAAATCGAAATTGTTTATTTGTAAATCTAGCGGTACTAATTTTTTACTATCGCTGTTTTATCTAAATTCAAATGAAGGCAGTGATTGTAAAACCATTGATAAACGCCATTTGATAGCTGTTTGCACTCATTTTATAAAATATGGTCGTCCCTATTAAATACTACAATTGCTGCATCATCTGCATATAATGTGAAACTGGAATGTCCGAAAGAGTGCTCGATTTCATTTAAATACAATGCGGATAATACTGGTTCCGAAATTGAGCCGTGGGGAACCACGTTGGTATATTAAGATAAACATGCATATTGTGTTCGATTCGGAAAAAAGCATTGAGTCCAACAATACCGTACTGCACTCGTTTTTTGTTTATGATTAACAAAATCGCATGCCCTGCTGAGATCACAGGAGATCCACAGGGCACTCCCCATCATCCCCATCACTCCTTGTACTTTTTGCTCCATGTTTTGGTAACACCATGTATAAATTACTGTATTTGGCAGGGTTGAAAAAAACATGTTAAAAAAACAAAAATCATGTTTTTTTGTTTAAAACTGTTTTTTTTTTTCGTTTAAAGCATAATCTAGCAACGTTAATGAAGTTCCTTGAAAGTGTTATTACTACTTTTGATCCAGCTCTATCAGAGCCCATCTCTAATTTAAAAGCTGACTTCAGGAAACTACCGTGCGAACGTCGGGGGAGTACCGTTTGCCTTTGGGTAATTTTTCGCGTTGCGATCTCCGCAGTATTGCCAAGTCTAGTGAAATTTCAATAGATCTAGTGATTTTTTAACAAGTTTAGTGATTTAGCGAAAACTTTAGGAAATGCCATATTACTAGCGATTCTTTTAAAGATTTGTAGCAAACAAAAAAAAATGAAAAAACAATGAAGAAATATAGAAATGCATCCTTTTAAGCAAAAAAGCATATCAAAAGAATTAAAATACTAGAAAAAATATTTTATATTAGGTATCTCTGGCTTTTCTGGTTAGATTGTATGACGACAAGATTTAAATAGTCTTTAACTCGCAGATCACTACAGTCTACATTCATTTCTTTGCATTCTGCATAACAGCACAAAGTATTGGGAGTTGACTTGATTTTATATTGACCTGTTGCAAATTTCCAGTGAGAAGTTAGGCAACGCATTATACTTGGGGTGTTGTGCAAAATGCAAAGAAATGAATCTAGAGTAGTGGTCAACCCTGTTTGGCG
The DNA here is from genome assembly GCA_963669975.1 of Acanthoscelides obtectus. Classification (NCBI taxonomy): domain Eukaryota; kingdom Metazoa; phylum Arthropoda; class Insecta; order Coleoptera; family Chrysomelidae; genus Acanthoscelides; species Acanthoscelides obtectus. The sequence goes on along the minus strand of CAVLJG010000002.1, from coordinate 8,896,828 downwards.
CGGGGATTTACATAAGGTTTCTCGGGGATTCACATAGTTTATTTTTATATATAGGCTTCGCAACTGGTGGTTTTTATTTACCAGACGCGGATGAGCATATCGTCGTCTATACTATAATATAGGAGGAAACCTAGCAAATAATATCAAACAAAATGATGATATTCATCTACATGAAACAAGACTGAATAATTCATTTGTATTAACTGAAGTAGACTATCAGGATGTTTTCAATGACATTATGACTCTAAAAAATAAAAAAAGCCCTGGAGTTGACGAAATTAGAGCTGAACATCTAAAGATACTGGCCAAACAAATAACAGAACCACTTGCTTATATCATTAACAAATCCTTCCAATCTGGAGTATTTCCATCAGCTTTCAAGACAGCAATCATCATACCTATCTATAAATCTAATGATAATACGGACGTCACTAACTATCGACCTATTTCACTTATATCAAGTTTAGCTAAAGTTTTTGAGAAATTACTCCTTAATAAAATGATTAATTTTCTTAATAAATTCAAAATTCTAAATTCAAATCAATATGGTTTTATAGCGGGCAAATCTACAACAGATGGGGTATTAAGTATAGTAGATGAAATAACCCAAAATATAGATGGAAAAGTACCATCGATATGCGTATTTGTGGACTTACAAAAAGCGTTTGACACAGTTAACCACAATATAGTTTTGGAAATCTTAGAAAGAATAGGTTTTCGTGGAAAGATGTATACTTTAATGGAAAATTATTTATCAAATAGACCGCAATCAGTAAAATTATTAAGCTCGTATAGTAAAGAAATGTTTGTTAAATGTGGTGTTCCACAAGGTACAATTTTGGGTCCTCTGTTATTCAATATTTATTTAAACGATATATTCAAAATTAACAGTACTGGTAAAATAGTCAGTTTTGCAGACGATACTGCTACTCTATAAAGGTAAGGATTGGAACGACTTAAAAGATATTATCCAAAATGACTTTTGCAAAATTATTCAGTGGTTTAATAACCGAAAATTAACAATTAACTTTGCTAAAACTCATTTTTTACCATTTTCATCACTATCTAATCATCTACCAAAATATAACCACCTTCAGTTTAAGGTAAATGATAAAAATATAAAAATCAATAGAGTTAATGATACAAAATATCTAGGAATTTATCTAGATCCCCACTTGAGATGGGATGTACATATTTCTCACATACTAAAGAAAATTAGATTCATAGCATATAAAATAAAATTTCTAATCGGTATATTAACTGAATATTATCTACGAATAATATATCAAGCTTTAGTCGAGCCACATATAACATATGGTATAGTAGTGTGGGGTGCTGCATGCACGACATACTTTAACGATTTAGATGTACTTCAAAGAAGAATTTTAAAATCAATGTTAGGCAAATCAAAATTATACCCAACTAATGACTTATATAATGATGCACAAGTATATGATACTAAACAACTTTACTTCTTACATACCATCACTCATTATCACAAAACTATTAGTGAACACGACATAATTAAACATAATCATAAAACCAGATATAAATTACGCGCAAAAAATGTTCCTAAACCAAACAAATCCCTAATGAAACGATGTCACCTGTATATAGCTCCAAAATTGTACGAACATTTACCAAATAATTTAAAACAATTACGCAATACATTAGGCTTCAAAAAAAAATTAAAAAAATTTATTAACACGATTGGGAGAAATCAAATTAATAAAATAATCTCAAATATTACACAATAAATACTCTACCATTCTTATCAGTAATTTCTTTTTTCTCTCTATTTTATTATATGTTGCAATTCAACATACATATGATCCATGCACAGGCGTTGTCCTCCTATGGATATATTATATTTATTTACTCGTTTCATGTTCCCTGTATTTTAGAGTAAATAAATATTATTATTATTATTATTATTATTATACCGCAAACAGGCGTAACTGATTTTTTACAAATTTTCAGTAGAAGCAAAATGAATATTGACAGTTATTTGATTCCGTATATCTTTTCTACTCTAGATAATATGATCATGATTTCTGATATCTCTGTGAGCGAACTACTTAGAATTACGCCACTTTCCGGGATTGAAGATATGATGATGTGAACTCGTTAACTTGAATTTGATATTTTGTCAGATACGCCTGTCTGCGGTATGGACGACGATATGTGGCATTCATTCCCACAAACTTGCGAAAAATGTGACTTTTCGATGTACATGTTTTGTTGAGAAATCTGTTTAAGTGTGTCAAATTATTGCGTCTCACTGTCAAAAGGTAAGTTTGCGTATTTACAAACTTCAGTTACCTTTTTATTTAATTTACTAAATTGTTGATTGAGTGGAGACGTTTTCATAGATCGCCCATTGGGACTTTTTTACCACATCACAATCAAACCAATGTGACGGAAGAATTTTGAAACGACGAACTTTAAGTACCTAATATTGATGCCAAATGTATTTAAAATTACTATTATAACGTCTGCCTACAAAAGTATAAATCTCCCGGTGGCCAATATTCTGTTGAATACATTACGTTATTAAGATATAATAATAAATAATAATAATAAATAATAATAATAAATAATAATAATAAATAATAGATATAGGGGTGATAGATTAGGTCAAAAGCAACCGATTTTGTCCTATCATGTCTTATCCAAAAGTTAACCATTTTTGAGTTATTTGAATTTTAAGTTTTTTATTTTTATTCCGATTTCAGATGGTTAAAATTGAAATACAAAAAAACTGCATGCTTGATTTTGAGTTTTTTGTTATCGTCGCATAGCAGACATTCCAATAGTTCATAATAAGTAATAAAATGTTGAAAAGCTACAAACGTTTTAAAATTACGCTTTTTAAATGTATCATTTTCTTTTTTTTTACTGACTTATTCGATAAAAAATGCAATTTTCTGTAAAAAATCTAGTAATGAAATGTGCAAATTATGTAAATAATATCTCTATCTAACAAGCTTTCATTTGAGGTATTAAGCGTTCAATTATGTGAAGTACATGCAGACAAACAACAATGACACCCACAGAGGCTGGATTTTTAAGGAATTTGTATTACCAGTTTGAACAAGTCGTTACTGTCCTCAAAGGACTCGCATGCCATGATTGTTTTATGGCATGGGCTCGACGAGGAAGCGAGCGAGAAGAGCTGACTTAGTGGAGGAGTGAGAGAGAGAGAGAGCTGTTATTATTCATCATTGTAGTTACGCCATCGCCGCACGTCGAGTGAGAGTTAAGTTTAGTTGGTATCAACTACTGCGTACGCGCAAACGTTTTACGCACGATTATTATTTTCGGGTTTCCCAGTTGATTTCGAGTGGTTTCTTTATCATCATGGCAGACGCAGAATATCCGCCAGGACCTCGCCATAGCGATCACGGGCAAACTTTTACAAATGAAGAATACGCAGACATAATGTTCTGTTATGGACTTTGTAACGGCGATTCTGCGGCTGCCCGCCGTGAATATCGGCAACGTTTCCCGAATCGCCGAACACCTAATGTTACTGTGTTTGACTCTGTGTATCGGCGCATCCGCCAAACCGGACGTGTTCAAAGGCAACATAGTGATGCTGGTCTACTCCGAGTCTATCCTCCTGAAGATGAAGAGGAAATCGTGTGTTTCAGGAAGACCCTACCACGTCTACGCGCATTGTGGCTGCTCAGTTGGGTATATCACAATACAACGTATGGTTTACTGTGCATACTGCAAGATTATATCCTTATCACTACACGCCTGTGCATGTGATTGAGGAGGGCGATCCTGCAAGACGATTAGATTTCTGCAGGTACATGTTACATGCAGATACAGAAGATCCAGACTATTTTAAGAAAATTCTGTGGACCGATGAATCGAAGTTTGATAAGGACGGGATCACTAACTACAACTCATTGCTGGGCTGATAAAGAAGCTTTAAACCCCCGAAAAATAAGACCGACGGGGTCTCGGATACGGTTTTCAGTCAATGTGTGGATGGGCATCATTGATGGATATTTAATTGGACCTCATTTTCTTCCCGCCAATTTAAATGGAGAAGTGTATAAAGAGTTCTTGAAAAATCACTTGTTTCCATAAATGGAAGACGTCTCATTGGCGACGAGACAAAATATGCGGTTCCAGCACGACGGCTGTCCCGCACACTACAGTAGATTAGTACGGGCGTATTTAGACCCTAAATTTCCAAATTAATGGATTGGCAGAGGCGGGCTTATTGCCTGGCCAGCAAGAAGCCCAGATCTCACACCGATGGATTACTATGTGAGGGGACATATGAAAAGCCTGGTGTACTATGTTTCGCCCGTACCAACGCGCGATGGATTAATTACAAGGATAAGTGCAGTGCAGCTGACCAAATAAAAAGCCGCTTAACAACTAGAGTTACCAAAAGTGAATTACGTAAGAGAATGCGGGCGTGTGTTCGTAACAGGGGATTACAATGAGAGCAGAATCTGTAGAATACTAAAGGAAATGTAATTAACTAAAACTGTAATTAAAATAAAAGCCTTTTATTTATACTACGTAATTATCATTCGTACAACTTTACTCATCTTTTTTTAATTTTATGTCTTTGTACTTGAGTTAGTCGTAACTTTTATACCTCAAATGAAAGCCTGTTAGATAGAGGTATTATTTACATAATTTGCACATTTCATTACAGTATATTCAGATAAGAGATAGACCGGATGTAAACAAAAGGTTCGGGTGATTTTCACGCTAACGCCGCCATCTCGACGTAAAACAGGAGCCCTCATTGGTCAAGAGCAGTCGTATCAAGGCAGAGTCACATTCAGGTTCAGACGTGTTACGTGTGTCGTGTGCATCATTGCAATTTGATATTTCTTTGGACGTTTTCGTTTGTTATCTTATTAAGTTGTTGAGTTTGTCGTTGTTATTGTTATACCTTGTTATTGATTGTTATTGTTATCAACTGCTTGCGCAAAATGCCCAGTAGTACAGATACTGCCGATGAAGTTGTAAACTCCTGTAGTCCACCTAGGAAACGCTCTAAAAAAAGACACCTGAGTGCAGAAATGAAAGAGGTCATTTTGAATATATATAAGATCGAGCGCGAGGAGAACGAGGCATCAACCATCAAAGAAATTGTTGTGAAGGTTTCTCACAAAGTTGGGGTGTGTCGCGCATCAGTGTTTAATGTGTTAAGACAGTACAAAAAAAATCACACCTTTTCTTAGCCAATGACCAGTAAACATCGCAAAAGTATTGTTAAATCATTGGATGAAGCTGATAAGCATGCGATTAGGAGGAAAGTGCATGAATTCTTCTTTAGGAATGAAATACCTACTATAGATAAAGTACTGCAGGAGGTAAATGGAGATACAACGTTGCCAAATTTCAAACGATCAACTTTCCATGCGTTACTGAAGCATTTAAATTTCAAATGGAAAAAACGGGGTCGTAATAGTTTACTACTGGATAGAGAAGAAATTGTGCTATGGAGGAGGGATTATTTAACAAAAATTGGGAAATATAGAAATCAAAACAGGAAGATTTATTACCTTGATGAAACGTGGGTAAACGCAGGACACACTACAAGTAAAGTATGGGTTGATGATTCTGTAACTTCATCCAGGAGGGCCTTTCTAGATGGACTGTCCACCGGATTAAAAAATCCAGCAGGTAAATACGAGTAATAGACAACAATCGGATGTTTTTCAAACCTTGGAAACAAGGTTCTAAACATTAATTCCAGGGGGCAGATAAAACATATTACAAGTAACAAAACTTTTATAACTTTCGATAAAATGCGTGGATGTTTTATTGTCATTTTCATTTGTTAGAACTTTTTTAAGCCATGTTTTTATGTGTTTTCGATATTTCAATAATTTTTTAATATAATCTTAAAATATGTCGAATATTATAAACTTAAAAAAAGTTACTAAGTTTTATATTGTGTACCGTTCCTAATATTTCTAATCATTTTAATTCATACTTTAAGCTTTATAAAGTTATAATTTGTTAATATTAATATTTGCGCGTATTTCAGGTTCCTGATCATTCATTTTTTAAAGGTTTATAACTTTAAATTAAATTGTGAAGCGCTGAGTAATCATACGACGTTCAATATTCTTTCTTTCAATATGACTAAATAATCCCAATTATAGCAATCTGATACTCATGTCTCAATGTTTTTTCGCCGAATGTGATGAAAACATTTGAAAAAGGTTCGCTTATTGAAATAAATCTACACCAGTTAGTACTTCGATTTCCAGGTAAAGGGAAAAGGCTCATTATCTGCCATATTGGCAGTGAGGATGGATTTGTTGTTGACGGTCTGTGGTGCTTTGAGTCTAAGAAAACTGGAGATTACCACGAGGAAATGAATGGCGAATCGTTTGAACAGTGGTTTTCAAAAATTTTACCGAACTGTGTTGGATAATGCGCCTTATCATTCTCGAAGAATGGAGAAGGTCCCAACAACGGCTTCAAGGAAAGTTGATGTTCAAAATTGGCTCCGCTCGAAAAATATCAACTTTGAAGAAGCAATGCTGAAAGTACAATTATTAAGAATTGTCAAGGATCACAAGGCGGAATATCAAAAATACGCCATTGACGAAATGGCAGCAAGTCAAAATAAAACTGTGCTCCGTTTACCTCCATACCATTGCGAGCTCAATCCCATTGAGCTCATATGGGCAGAGGTTAAAAATTATATAGCTAAGCCCAATACAACTTTTAAATTTTGTGACCTCAAAGGACTTTTCAAAGAAGCACTAGAATTAATAACAGCGCAAAAATGGGAAAACTGTATTAAGCACGTGAAAGACAAAGTTGAAAAGAGATGTGGGAACTGGACAATATTTTAGAGGAACAAGTCGAGCCATTCATTATTGACGTTGGTGCTTCAGGCAGTAGCGATGATGAAAGCTCATCAAGCTCATCTTTCCAATAAAAGATGTCGTTCATCAAATTCGGTAAGTTATAAGTAATTATAAAGCTACTGTATTTTTTAATTAATTATTGACATTTTTGAACCCATTTTGGCAAAACCTATTCAAGAATCTACTTTCTGACAATGTTCAACCATGCACATTTTTTTACGTTTTGAACGTTTTAATTTGGTTACATATTTACCTAGAAATCAAAAAATATACTAATCAATATTCTAAAAGCAATTTTAAGAGATATACGATTATTTTTAATTTAGGCTAATTTAAACGCCATTTTGAGATTATATTCGACTGTAGTTCACCAAACATCAGGCGGCATCCGAAGCTGGAAATCGAAGCGAAAATTTTGAAACCCTTATGTATATTTACATCATTATATATTTCTTACCCCACCCCCACATGATCCTATATCCATCACCAATCGTATACACATCGAATTGTGCTAATTTACCACAAAGTTACGCAAAGCAGCATCTACTATCTAAAATATGTACTGCGTGACTCTTAATACGTCCCTGCCGAATGTTACAGCGTTCGATGATCACGTGGTCTTGTTTATGTCCGGTCTATCTCTTATCTGAATATACTGTACTAAGAGATTTTTTACAGAAAATTGCATTTTTTATCGAATAAGAAAATCATACATTTCAAAAGCGTGATTTTAAAACTTTTGTAAGTTTTCAACATTTTATTACTTATTATGAACTATTGGAATGTCCGCTATGCGACGATAACAAAAAACTCAAAATCAAACATGTAATTTTTTTGTGTTTCAAATATAACTGTCTAAAATCGGAATAAAAAATAAAAGTCAAATAACTCAAAAACGGTTAACTTCTGGATAGGACATTATAGGACAAAATCGGTTGCTTTTGACCTAATCTATCACCGCTTAACAGGAATACGTGACATTACAAGTATAATGGGCATATAATTAGAAATTGCATGTAGGTATTTTGCTTATTTCTTTATTACTTATTTGTTTTATTGTTATAGGTGCAAAATGGCAGCGAAAAAAAGAAAGTTTTCCGAAGATTACGTTAAGTTTGGATTTACCATCATAGAAAAAGACGAGTTACAATTGCCTCAGTGTGTGAGATGTTTGAAAGTTTTAAGTAATGATAGCATCAGGCCCAATCGCCTTGAAAGGCATTAGAAGCAACAACATCCTACTCTCGTTTTGAAGACGAAAGAGTTTTTTTCTTCTAAAGCAGAATCACTCAAGGGGATGAGACTGTATAAATCGGAAAGCTATCACACAGGTGTATCGCAGCATCTTAAAACTTCATTTGAAATAGCTTTGATGATAGCAGAGCAAAAGAAACCTCATACTATCGGTGACCGGTGTGAAGTTGGCAGACAAAATTTAGCGGACAATTTGCCGAAGATACCCGAATGACCAGTGGCGTCGACATCCTCGACCAGACTGTGATTGTGAAGGATACAGCTAACAGCTCGCAACAATAAATATATATGCACGAGAATAAGCACCCCTATAGGAAGAATCATTTTCCACCCTAATTAAATAATTGGCGGTAACAAGAGTTAACCCAAAACCTTTCTTCGAATTTTCACTTACCGATTACTGTATTGAAAGTAATTAATGAGCTAAATAGCATATACTGAGAAAATCTCTAAAGGGGTGCTAGATGAAAAAATATAAATAAAACTTCATTTTCACCCCCAAAAAAATGATTCCACAAAATGATTTATATCTCAAAAAAATACTCTATTACAGAGACAATTCATGGGCTAGGTGGCATGGTGTGAGAAAGCTTCTGATAAGCTGGCAGATAAAAAAATATGTTAAAAAATTCATTTTCACCCTGAAGGAAATGATTCCCCAAAACCACTTGTACCTCAAAAAAATACTCTATTATAGAGACAATTTATAGGCTAGGTGGCATGATGTGAGAAAGCTTCTGAAAGGCTGGCAGATAAAAATTATGCTAAAAAAATTCATTTTCACCCCCAAGGAAATGATTCCCCAAAATCACTTGTACCTCAAAAAAATACTCTATTATAGAGACAATTTATAGACTAGGTGGCATGATGTGAGAAATCTTCTGAAAGGCTGGCAGATAAAAAAATATGCTAAAAAATTCATTTTCACCCCCAAGTATTGATATACACGGTATGATTCAAAGAGTCTTCTTTTGCCAAAGCATCTTCGAAAAATCAGTTGCATGCGGTAATGAATTATTTGAACTAGTCGCCTTTACAGCATTTTCATGAGATCTTTCGGCTCGCTGATCCAACGTTAAGATCGTTCCTGTTGCGCTCACTTTGCTCTTCCTGGTGCAATATTTCTATCAAATTCATCTCCGTGACAGAGGCGTCCTGATTTTTGATTTCGGTTTCCTCATTGCAAGAACCGCAATTGCCTCTGATAATTTTTCTCCAGATATCATATATTCTTCTACGATTTTTTAAAGAATTCTCAATACAAAGCTTACATCACTCATATTTAGATTTAAATCAATCAGCGCACGACTCATTTCTATACTATTTATAATAGTCGATGTACATGAGGAAGTGCATAAGAATTTTTTTAGGTAATTTTTAAAATCAGAGGTATCGATTATTTTCGATACCATGGTGGTACATCCGTACTTTGTACCTTTCAGTGCCAAAGCCAACCGACCATAAGTCGATATATCAATAGGTGATCCAATATTTAGTTCAGGCTGAATTTTTCTCAGCTCAGAACACATAATTCCAAAGGCCTTTGGGGAATCATTTCCTTGGGGGTGAAAATGAATTTATTAGCATATTTTTTTATCTGCCAGCCTTTCAGAAGCTTTCTCACACCATGCCACCTAGCCCATAAATAGTCTCCATAATAGAGTATTTTTTTGAGGTACAACTGATTTTGGGGAATCATTTCCTTGGAGGTGAAAATGAATTTTTTAGCATATTTTTTTATCTGCCAGCCTTTCAGAAGCTTTCTCACACCATGCCACCTAGCCTATAAATAGTCTCTATAATAGAGTATTTTTTTGAGGTACAACTGATTTTGGGGAATCATTTCCTTGGGGGTGAAAATGAATTTTCTTAGCATATTTTTTTATCTGCCCGCCTTTCAGAAGCTTTCTCACACCATGCCACCTAGCCTGTAAATTGTCTCTATGATAGAGTATTTTTTTGAGGTACAACTGATTTTGGGGAATCATTTCCTTGGGGGTGAAAATGAATTTTTTTAACATATTTTTTTATCTGCCAGCCTTTCAGAAGCTTTCTCACACCTTGCCACCTAGCCTATAAATAGTCTCTATAATAGAGTATTTTTTTGAGGTACAACTGATTTTGGGGAATCATTTCCTTGGGGGTGAAAATGAATTTTTTTAGCATATTTTTTATCTGCCAGCCTTTCAGAAGCTTTCTCACACCATGCGACCCAGCCGACAAATTGTCTCTATAATAGAGTATTTTTTTGAGGTACAACTGATTTTGGGGAATCATTTCCTTGGAGGTGAAAATGAATTTTTTAGCATATTTTTTTATCTGCCAGCCTTTCAGAAGCTTTCTCACACCATGCCTCCTAGCCTATAAATAGTCTCTATAATAGAGTATTTTTTTGAGGTACAACTGATTTTGGGGAATCATTTCCTTGGGGGTGAAAATGAATTTTCTTAGCATATTTTTTTATCTGCCAGCCTTTCAGAAGCTTTCTCACACCATGAAACCTAGCCTATAAATTGTCTCTATGATAGAGTATTTTTTTGGGGTACAACTGATTTTGGGGAATCATTTCCTTGGGGGTAAAAATGAATTTTTTTAACATATTTTTTTATCTGCCAGCCTTTCAGAAGCTTTCTCACACCTTGCCACCTAGCCTATAAATAGTCTCTATAATAGAGTATTTTTTTGAGGTACAACTGATTTTGGGGAATCATTTCCTTGGGGGTGAAAATGAATTTTCTTAGCATATTTTTTTATCTGCCAGCCTTTCAGAAGCTTTCTCACACCATGCCACCTAGCCTGTAAATTGTCTCTATGATAGAGTATTTTTTTGAGGTACAACTGATTTTGGGGAATCATTTCCTTGGGGGTGAAAATGAATTTTTTTAACATATTTTTTTATCTGCCAGCCTTTCAGAAGCTTTCTCACACCTTGCCACCTAGCCTATAAATAGTCTCTATAATAGAGTATTTTTTTGAGGTACAACTGATTTTGGGGAATCATTTCCTTGGGGGTGAAAATGAATTTTTTTAGCATATTTTTTATCTGCCAGCCTTTCAGAAGCTTTCTCACACCATGCGACCCAGCCGACAAATTGTCTCTATAATAGAGTATTTTTTTGAGGTACAACTGATTTTGGGGAATCATTTCCTTGGAGGTGAAAATGAATTTTTTAGCATATTTTTTTATCTGCCAGCCTTTCAGAAGCTTTCTCACACCATGCCACCTAGCCTATAAATAGTCTCTATAATAGAGTATTTTTTTGAGGTACAACTGATTTTGGGGAATCATTTCCTTGGGGGTGAAAATGAATTTTCTTAGCATATTTTTTTATCTGCCAGCCTTTCAGAAGCTTTCTCACACCATGCCACCTAGCCTATAAATTGTCTCTATGATAGAGTATTTTTTTGAGGTACAACTGATTTTGGGGAATCATTTGCTTGGGGGTGAAAATGAATTTTTTTAACATATTTTTTTATCTGCCAGCCTTTCAGAAGCTTTCTCACACCTTGCCACCTAGCCTATAAATAGTCTCTATAATAGAGTATTTTTTTGAGGTACAACTGATTTTGGGGAATCATTTCCTTGGGGGTGAAAATGAATTTTTTTAGCATATTTTTTATCTGCCAGCCTTTCAGAAGCCTTCTCACACCATGCGACCCAGCCGATAAATTGTCTCTATAATAGAGTATTTTTTTGCGGTACAACTGATTTTGGGGAATCATTTCCTTGGGGGTGAAAATGAATTTTTTTAGCATATTTTTTATCTGCCAGCCTTTCAGAAGCTTTCTCACACCATGCCACCCAGTCTATAAATTGTCTCTATAATAGAGTATTTTTTTGAGGTACAACTGATTTTGGGGAATCATTTCCTTGGGGGTGAAAATGAATTTTTTAGCATATTTTTTTATCTGCCAGCCTTTCAGAAGCTTTCTCACACCATGCCACCTAGCTTATAAATTATCTCTATAATAGAGTATTTTTTTGAGGTACAACTGATTTTGGGGAATCATTTCCTTGGGGGTGAAAATGAATTTTTTAGCATATTTTTTTATCTGCCAGACTTTCAGAAGCTTTCTCACATCATGCCACCTAGCCTATAAATTGTCTCTATAATAGAGTATTTTTTTGAGGTACAACTGATTTTGGGGAATCATGTCCTTGGGGGTGAAAATGAATTTTTTAGCATATTTTTTATCTTTTGGCCTCTCAGAAGCTTTATCACACCATGCCACCTAGCCTATAAATAGTCTCTATAATAGAGTATTTTTTTGAGGTACAACTGATTTTGGGGAATCATTTCCTTGGGGGTGAAAATGAATTTTTTAGCATATTTTTTTATCTGCCAGACTTTCAGAAGCTTTCTCACATCATGCCACCTAGCCTATAAATTGTCTCTATAATGGAGTATTATTTTGAGGTACAAGTGATTTTGGGGAATCATTTCCTTGGGGGTGAAAATAAATTTTTTTGGCATATTTTTTTATCTGCCAGCCTTTCAGACGCTTTCTCACACCATGCCACCTAGTCTATAAGTTGTCTCTATAATAGAGTATTTTTTTGAGGTACAACTGATTTTGGGGAATCATTTCCTTGGGGGTGAAAATGAATTTTTTAGCATATTTTTTTATCTGCCAGCCTTTCAGAAGCTTTCTCACACCATGCCACCTAGCCTTTAAATTGTCTCTATAATAGAGTATTTTTTTGAGGTACAACTGATTTTGGGGAATCATTTTCTTGGGGGTGAAAATGAATTTTTTAGCATATTTTTTTATCTGCCAGCCTTTCAGAAGCTTTCTCACACCATGCCACCTAGCCTATAAATAGTCTCTATAATAGAGTATTTTTTTGAGGTACAACTGATTTTGGGGAATCATGTCCTTGGGGGTGAAAATGAATTTTTTAGCATATTTTTTTATCTTTTGGCCTCTCAGAAGCTTTATCACACCATGCCACCTAGCCTATAAATAGTCTCTATAATAGAGTATTTTTTTGAGGTACAACTGATTTTGGGGAATCATTTCCTTGGGGGTGAAAATGAATTTTTTCAGTATATTTTTATCTGCCAGCCTTTCAGAAGCTTTCTCACAGCATGCCACCTAGCCTATAAATTGTCTCTATAATAGTGTATTTTCTTGAGGTACAACTGATTTTGGGGAATCATTTCCTTGAGGGTGAAAATTAATTTTTTAGCATATTTTTTTATCTGCCAGCCTTTCAGAAGCTTTCTCACACCATGCGACCTAGCCTATAAATAGTCGCTATAATAGAGTATTTTTTGAGGTACAACTGGTTTTGGGGAATCATTTCCTTGGGGGTGAAAATGAATTTTGTAGCATATTTTTTTATCTGCCAGCCTTTCAGAAGCTTTCTCACACCATGCCACCTAGCCCATGAATTGTCTCTGTAATAGAGTATTTTTTGAGATATAAATCATTTTGTGGAATCATTTTTTTGGGGGTGAAAATGAAGTTTTATTTATATTTTTTCATCTAGCACCCCTTTAGAGATTTTCTCAGTATATGCTATTTAGCTCATTAATTACTTTCAATACAGTAATCGGTAAGTGAAAATTCGAAGAAAGGGTTTGGGTTCCTGACAATTATTTAATTAGGGTGGAAAATGATTCTTCCTATAGGGGTACTTATTCTCGTGCATATATATATATATATATATATATATATATATTTATTGTTGCGAGCTGTTAGCTGTATCCTTCACAATCACAGTCTGGTCGAGGATGTCGACGCCACTGGTCATTCGGGTATCTTCGGCAAATTGTCCGCTAAATTTTGTCTGCCAACTTCACACCGGTCTATCGGTGAAGAATTAATGAAACCTTGTGTCGTAAAAGTCAGGCAGATAATTTTAGGAGAAGATGTAGAGCAAAAAATGAAGTCTATTTCTCTTTCGAATAACACAGTCAAGCGTAGAATCTTTTTTTTTTTTTTTATACTCCAACTACCACGAAGGCCTGAGGCCTAAGCACCCATTGGGTACCGTAGGGCTATGGGGGATACATGGAAAAGGGGGAACTCCACACTCTTGACGATATTGATGATATTGCAGCAGACATAAAGTCACAAATAATTAACAAAGTAAAATTATCGCCATTTTTGCCATTAGTTGCGATGAATCCACCGACATCGTTAATTGTGCACAATTAATAGTTTATGTTCGTTACATCGGCGGAGATATCATTCAAGAAGAGATTTGGTACTCCCAATCGTGGACAGCAGGTACTACACCTGAAGATATATTTAATTCGATATCAAATTTTGTTGAAAAAACATGATTTGGATTGGAAGAAACTCACTACACTTTGCACAGATGGCGCACCTGCAATGATAGGTGTACGATCGGGCTTAGCTAAAAACTTAAGGAAGAAAAAACCCGCAATGGTTAGTACACATTGTGTTATTCATCGGTAAGCTTTGGCTTCCAAAACATTGCCACAGAATTACGCCAGACGATGGACTCGGCTATAAGGATTGTAATCTACATCAAGAGCAGCGCTTTGAACAGTTATTTACTTTACTTTGCGAGGATCTCGATTCTGATCACAAAGCTCTTCTGTTCCATACAGAAGTACGCTGGCTGTCCAAAGTCAACATGTTGGCTCGCCTTTATGAATTGAAAGAAGAGGTAATTATATTTCTTGAGTTCAAAGAAAAACACGATTTTTTGACAATGTTCAAAGATGACACATTTGAATGGAGGTTGGCTTATTTAACTGACATATTTGAGTCCTTGAATGAGCTAAACTTGAAACTTCAGGGCAGAAACAACAATATAATAAGCAATTATGATTATATTCAGAGGTTCATATCCAAGCTTCAACTTTGGAATCAAAAAGTGTCTTCTGAAAATGTTATATCTTCTTCTAGGCTGTTCGAAGCAATTAAAAATAACATACTGGACGCAAATTTAAAAGCTGACATAAAAACTCATTTGCAAGCGCTGGAAGACGACTTTCGCCGCAACTATCGAGACATCAATTCAGAGTCACCAATATGGCACATGGCAAGAAATCCATTTGTTGTCGATGTGTCACAATTACCAGAAGTTCAGGAAGAATTTCTAGAAATAAAGGCTGATTCGTCCATGAAAGATGACTTCCATCTTTTAACATTGGAGAAATTTTGGATCAAAAGATTGGCTGTTAATTCGACACTTGCCTCTCTTGTTTTACGAATACTAGTTTCTTTTTCTTCAACTTACTTACGCGAGACAGGCTTTTCTGCTCTAGTTTTAATTAATACTAAACAGCGAAATCGTCTTAATGTCGATAGCGACCTGAAGATAGCTGTGCCGAAAACAGAACCTACACTCAACCAACTGGTACAGAACATGCAATCTCAAGTGTCTCATTAGTATTAGTATTATTTTATTGTAATTTTTTGCTAAAAAACATTTATTAGTTTATTTAAACTTTTAAAGTTTCTTTATTAGAATTAAAATAAAAGTCTTTGTACCTATATAATGTGCGTCTTTTTTTGTATTTATTGAAAAAGTAAAGGGGGGCATGAACATATAATTTATAGTCCGAAGAGCCTCAACAAAAAAAGGTTATGAAACCCTGATCTAAGGCTTCAGTTATTGATAATTTATAGTATGGCGTGCCGCTTAAAAAATTGCTGGAGTTGGTGGATGATACTTTACGAATTTCTTCTTACTCAGTCGGGTCCCTTTAATCCGGGGCCCCCGTGTCATTGATGTGGCTGATATGGCGGTTGCTACGACCCTGGGTCGTACAAAAACTTTAATCTTCAGCAAGACTCATGTTTGACTTATATGTATATAAAAATAATTTTTAATTTTCAGTTTGCATGTACGATATATTTGAAAATAGGCCAGGTGTATGTATCATAAAAGTCCTGAGACAATTTAATCACTTTTTATTTCGAAGAGCTTTTTACTTCCCACACCTACTGGTGAGGTAGTATTGTAATCGCGAAAAATTTCGAAAATATTGTTTTTTTGAATGTAATATGATATGTACAACATGAAAAACCATGTCGGTCTGTCCGCTAATCTTATAACCGCCTATAACTTGAGAAATGCCTCTCGGATTTTGATGCAATTACACCATGTCACTTCTATGCCAAGGACGCAAAAGCTTTGTAGTTTTCTTCAGAATCCGTTCAGTGGTGGCAAAGAAAGAGGCCTAAAACTACATAAATTAAAATCGCTCAAACTTAATTTTTTGGGGTTTCAGAGGACCCTGATTAATTTTGAAAAAAATGGTACTTTTATACGCTCCCAACTACGCACCTATTAGACATATTTCACACATCATAGATTTCTCTATAGATTAGCCCTGAAAAAATATTCTCAGGGGACGGATCGCGTACCTATCTTTCGCGACTGCTGTTGGCGTCGTTCGCCGACCGTGATAACTGTTCTGTTATCGAATAACGCGTATGTCTGCCGCACAACAGCGTAGTATTTTCTATACTCTGCCCGAGTTAGGTATCGGGGAGAGGTGACGCGTTCTGATCAGCGGCGGCTCGTGGTCTATGATACAGGGGGTTCACAAGTGGTATGAAATGAAAGGACACATTTTTTGTTATTTTTTCTATTATACACAAGAAAATACATTTATAAAAAAATACAAGTTTTTTGATGAGTACAGTGTTTAAACGTAAAGTCCATTCGTTTGTATTTGCAGAAAATTTATCAATAACAGCCTCGTTAAAGTTTGGAATACCCGCTATACATTTTTTCTCGATAGATAGCATTGCTAGGGCTGACAGTCTTTCTTCATTCATAGAACTTCGCAAAAATGTTTTTATTCTTTTCAATGTCGAAAAGCATCTTTCACTTTCGGCCGTAGTCATTGGTATGGTAACAATTATTTGTAAAAGTGTAAAGGTGGCAAAAATATGCTCTGAAGATTATTTTCTACGAAAAACTGTAACAAACTAATGGCACCACTCATATTTCTGAAATCAGGTCGCCGGTAAATTAATTCCAATTAAATTAGAATCTTGTAGCATACGGCCAATACCAGTGGCTTGATTGATGGTAACAGATTGTTTTGAAGTAGCTTCTATTTTTTCCATGCATTCTATTAACAATTCGCGATATTCATATACTGTATTTATAGATCTGCTTTTAAAATTCCATCTTGCAACAGAAGACCTAGGAACTCTTGCACCAACAATTTCATCCAAAACTGCAACTCGTTGTGGAGAATGAGAAAAAAAGTTGAAATATCGCTTAAATTTGAAAAAATACCCGTACTTCTTGATTTTGACTTGTAGCTTGCGATAAAATAAAATTTAGCTGGTGGGCAACAATGAACGAAATAAGCATAAATATAATCACGTTGAATAAGAGCTTGAAGACCTCCATGACGTCCACTCATTACACTAGCGCCGTCATAACTTTGAGCTAGCAGTTTCTCTGGTTTATCTAGCACTTGTATTAAATTAGTTTTCACACATTCTGAGAGACTAACTGCATCGTGGTCAGGGGGGGGGGGAGGGGTAACAAAATTCCAAACACGTTCAACTTGCCTTCCATCTGGTATAATGTACCTAAATACTGTAGTCATTTGATAACAATTAGCTACATCCGTTATTTCGTCAGCCATAACAGCAACAAATTCAGCTTCCAAAATTTCTTTTCTTATATTTTCCTGAGCCACTTGTAACATGAAATCTAACAATTCGTTTTGCATGATTTTTGATATCCCTTTGAATACTGTAGATTTTTCAAAATGATCTTTAAGTGCTATATCTAATTCGGCAGTGAAATTTATGAAACCTCTAAAAATACCAGGATTTGATGAACCATCTTTTTCGTCGTGACCTCGGAGGGCTACTTAAAAAGCTCCGCAAAATTTTATGCAATCAATAATTTTTGAAAGTACATACCTATTCTTTCTAACTTTTTCATTTTGCTGTTGAATACTGCGCCTATATGCACTGACCAACTGCTGCCGTATATCTACTTTTCCCAAAAGCTGCATTTCCACGTGCGCATTGGTATGGACTTGAGTGTTTTCATGTTTCTTAATTTTTTGTACTAAATGTCCCAAGTCGGCTAATCCATTTTTTGTCCAGGCAGGCTCTGCAACCCCGCGACCAAACAACAAACAGGAAAAACAAAACAAACGGTTTGTTGTGCTGCATCCACAAATCCAGTTATTATTTTCATAGATTTCCA
Source organism: Acanthoscelides obtectus (assembly GCA_963669975.1). Taxonomy (NCBI): domain Eukaryota; kingdom Metazoa; phylum Arthropoda; class Insecta; order Coleoptera; family Chrysomelidae; genus Acanthoscelides; species Acanthoscelides obtectus. Next base: position 8,878,537 of record CAVLJG010000002.1, on the reverse strand, counting down.
TTTTAAACTTTCTAATGAAGTCTCTAGATTTACCTTTGTGGTCTGAGTTAAGTTAATTTCTGGTGTAGGTCTTCCCGCATTTTTCATTTCAAATTTTTGCTCCAAACTCAATGACCTGAAGTTATGTTTCAAATATTTCACAGTGAAACCATTCATTTTAACTCAATATCTCATTAAAATACTGCTACGAACATAAAAGTTCGAACACACCTCCAATTACTGCATAAAATGCACGCGCAACGGACAATGGCGCACTCCAGAAGTGTGGGTCTTTTCCAACTAAAATTGCGATAACCCCGCTATACCCCACAACCAGAACAGTAGGGAGAGAAACACACTAATCCCGCGTACATGATCGCATCGTTCCGAGCTAGCAGCCGTCGCGAGTATACACTTGTGCGACTGCGATCCACCCGGACTTACAGTGCGATCTTATTGTGATTTTCATCACGATACGATCGCCATCCACGATGGCGAGAATAGAAAAACTGACGAGCCAGCTGAAGCAGAAGGAGGATAATTTCGCAATGCTTGCTGAACAGATGAAAAATCTGCAAGAAGCATTCAAGCAGGCGAGGCAAGAAATAGAGGAAGTGAGGGGGAAGCTCCTCAAAGCGAAGAAGACGGTAGAAGAAGAAGAAGGTGAGGACCAGGGAGACGAGGACCAGCAGCCTACGGAAAACAGGGACATGGATGCCCAAGAGATCGAAGAAGAAGCCGAGAAGAGGACCGAAGACGCAGACTTCAGTGTCGTCACCAGGAGGAGAAAACGAGTGAGAGTTTCCTCCTCCTCCGAAGAAGAAGAACCATCCAGGCAGCCAAAGATGCCAGCTGCCACCAAGAAGAGAGGTCCTAGAGCAACCAGGACCACCGAGGCCCCCATGGCAGGAACAGGAGTTCCGCCAATCAATATCGAGGGCACCGCTGACTGTTCATCCTTAAGCAGTATGATGAACAACAAGGGGATCCAATTCTCCAAGGCGAGGACGGCGGGTAACAGTGTGAAAGTGTTCACAAATACTCCAGCTGATTACCGTCAGCTAGTCGCACTGCTGGACTCCATCAAGCGGCCCTTCTTTACCTATCAACTGAAGGAGGACAGGATGGACCAGAGGGTCATTCGTGGACTACCCAGGGAGATGTCAATCGATGACGTCAAAGAGGGTCTAGTGAGTCAAGGCATCGCAGACGCTGAGGTTCAGCAGATGACCTCAAGGACCACCAAGAAGCCACTTCCGCTCTTCCTCGTCATGACGAAGATGCCGGAAAAGCTTCTAGAGATCCAGAGGCTGGCCATGCTCACGGTCAGCTTCGAGAGGAAGAAAAAGTCCACCGAGCCCAGCCAATGTTACCGCTGCCAGAGGTACGGGCAAACACAGCGGAACTGCCGTCTCGCTGAACGGTGCGTTAAGTGTGGAGAGGACCACAGCAGCACCAGCTGCAGTCTGCCAGCGCCGCCAACAGGGCAACGAAACGCCAAGTGTTGCCTTTGTGGAGAAGGCCACCCCGCCAACTACAAGGGATGTAGTAAGGCCCCGAGGAAAGCTGCTTCTGCCCCCAAAGCAGTCCCCACCACAAATAGGACCTCTTACGCTCAAAAAGCGAAGAAACCTTTGTCCTCTTCTACCCCAGCAGCCGCCACTGCTACTGGAACTACTGCGCAGAAGCAACACGGCGATGACAGACTGCTAGCAATGATGCAAGCCATCATAACCTGCCTGGATGCACTCGAGGCCAAGATGCAAGACAAGCATTAGACCCGAAATGACTACAGGGCAAAACGTAGAATCTCTACGCATTATCTCCTGGAACATCAACGGATTCAGGGCACGGAAACCAGAAATCCAGGAGATACTAGACCAGTACCAACCAGAGGAGATGGCCATCCAAGAAACGAAATTGGATGCTGCCCATAGTCTGACGTTCCCGCGGTACGAGACGTACCGCTACGACAGAAGAGGCAGAGGTGGAGGAGTCGCATTACTCGTCAAACGTACCTTGACGAGTCATGTCCTCGACGATGCCGCAGACATCAATGGGGACGGAATCATGGTCCAGGTCCATCACAACCACCGTCCCTACAGAATCACCTCCCTATATGTGCCACCAGGGGAGGCCCTAGACGAAGATGACATCGCCGACCTCCTGAGAGGCCCAGGAGCACGCATAGTCATCGGAGATCTAAACTGCAAGTCTCCGGCATGGAACAACAACGTCGAAGGCAGGAATGCAAGGCAGCTCCAGGAACACGTCGATGCCCTGGCGGGGGTCATCGTCGGTCCGGAGCAACCAACCTACATTCCATTCGGCCTTGGGCGACCTGCGGTACTGGACAGAGAGGAGTTCGAGATAGAGACCCTGGTGGAAGGATCGTCGGACCACAATCCGATTCTACTAACACTTGGCACAGGGTCTAGAACTCGAGATAGCTTGAGCACCAAACGGACGAACTGGAACCTGTACAAATCCAACGTCCAAAGGAACATCACTCAAATTCCAACCATCCGATCAGCGGAGGAACTGGACAACGCAGTAGAGGAGCTGGAGAATGCTGTCCTGCGAGCGCACTGTAACGCTTCCTTTCCGCAAAAAGTCCAGAAAAGATGGAATGCAATGAAGATTCCAACATTTCTGCACAATCACAGAAAGGGGGTTACAATTAGCTTCCGGTAGCTCAGTCGGTGGCATGAAGACATCTACAGGCGTGTAGCTGTGTGTCGACCATGGCATGGCTAGAGGATAGAAGAACAAACAGAACACAAAAATTTAACAGATTTTATTTAACAAAAAAAAAAGCATTTCCATTACATTACAATTTTACAGTTTAAAAGAACAAAATAAGTTTTACATCTTTGGCGCTGCTATAAAACTATCAACTTATCTTTCGCTGGTCCATTTTGACTCAACTGAAGCCAGGATGGCCAGGTGCTTGAAGGGGAGGTCCCAGTTATGAGGGGTGACCTCACATATAGTGGCTTCATAACCAGTTGTAGGCGAAGTTAAAGGCGATGGCGCTGCCAAGGCACATGCATGGGTGAAAATATTGGCCAAGCAAGGCAAAGTCAAAGACTAAGGCAAAGGGAAAGGGAAAGAGAAAGGGAAAGGGAAAGAGAAAGAGAAAGGGAAAGAGAAAGAGAAAGGGGGTGGCCCCAATCATTTTTGTCCTATACGGACACACATTCTACAAAATTCTAGCACATGGTGCTATATGACCTTGTGCTACAGAGAAGAAAATTTTTAGCTGTTGTTCGATCGGCGGCTCAAGTGAAAAGGAAGCGCGAGGAAGATCGCAGATCAGGAACTCCGCATCAAGCGCTCCAAGCGGAAAATTTTCCAAGTAGAAAAGCTAGAGATGGGATTAATGAAATGATAATCGAGAAGTGATTTAATAAATACGATCGGACGGTGAAACCGTTACACTCGCCCCTACTTAACCAGAAAAACAATTCGAAGAGGCATTCAAGAATTTTTTTTTTATTTGACAAGGAAATTGAAAGTTATCACGGAAGGACAAATGTACAACCATTCGACCAGATAACAAGTAGCAAAAGTAAGGTAGAAACAAAAATGTTAGAAGAGAATTGGAAGAAAAAGGGATAGCCTCAAGTCTACCAAACAAGAGGGATGGTTATAGCACCAACTCGCTGAAAAGTACAGTGAAGTTGCACTTAAAAAACTATCATCATATGATGAACAACCCAAAACATAAAACATCGTCATACCTAAGACGAGAAAAATAATAAACCAAAAGTTTCAGCAGTAGTCCAAGCACGAATCACAATGGCATCCAAAATGCACGACTGACTACTAAAAACTTCAAAACTAAGTAAGTACCTAAACCATAAGAGGTACTAAAAAAAATAATAATAATCTTTCTTAAAACAATTGCCAGATTATCTCGCAATACTCCAAACCCAAAAAGAATATCATCTACAGTGATATTTTAAACCAATGTCCAATATAAAAAAAACAGTGCATTACTATTTTCAAAATATGAAAATCAAAAGAAATTAACAAATTCCATTAGGAATTCAAGTCATATAACAAAACAATTTACAAGTGCTAAACCAATGAAAACTTGATCACGAAGGTATTTTAATCAAAAAAGATGTTAACTAAGTGCAGTTCTGATTCCACAAAAAAAATTGTTGGGCGCCAGCAGTCTGTACGACTACAAAATAATTCAAAATGTTTTCAGAGAATTAAAGTATATAAGAGACATTCATGAAATATTGAAGTAAGATTTTCAAAGTCAAAATATAGCTTAAGTTCAATCAATGAACTAAAATTCAAGAGTAAGCTCAATCAAAATTTTCGGGTCATGAACCAGACTAAAAAAAAATTCTGAAGTTCAATATAGAAAAGAGCAAAATAAATTTCCAAAAAAAACTAAGTGCAACACAAGTGCAACTGTAAATCTAATAGTATTAAAATCATAAACTGGAAGGAAATATCAAAGCTATATGAGCATGATTTTATAAAGAATTCTCAAAAAATACAAAAGTAAGCAAACTATTAAAAGTTTCATGATAATATAATTGAGAAACGAAGTGAGCATATGTAAAATGCAAAATAGCGAAACGAAAATTACAAGATATTTTAATAAATCATGACACATGAGAGTAATGCCGCAAGCAAAAATTGTATGCAAAAGTCTACGATATATGTAGGTGCAAAATTGGAGTTATAAAAAAAAACAATCTAGTGAACAAGAAATAGAAATAAATATGATAGGTAAGAATTCGAATTTTGATTTAAAGCAAAAATATGAGAGAAAGACAACTTTCTAGGGTCACCATAGGTGCACTCCAAAGCCCTAGACAAGAATGTCTATAGTCTATGGAATATTCTCATGTAGATCACTGATATCATCAGCGCACTTCAAAGTCTACACTGAGAATAACCATATCATTGTAAAATGAAAGTTAAGTTCAAATATGAAATATTACAAGATTAGAAAGACTATAATAATTTACCAGTGTAAAGTATGAAAAGATAATTACTATACTGAGTCTATAAGAATTGGCGATTACTTCAAGTCAAGACAGAAATTGAAAGGAATAAGAAGTCGAGAAAAAAAATTATGAGAGCAGACTATCAAAACAAATGCAATAATGCAAAAGCAAAATCACCAGATATTTCAAAAATCTATAGCGAAACATGAAAGCAATGTCGCAACCAAGCTCAAGACTTAGCAATATGCACAAATGTGCACAAAGGCTGAAAGCATATATGAAAAATCTCAAGAAGGAATTGACTATTACTTCAAATCAAATTGAACTGATTGAATTGAACTGAGGCATAAATTAATATATCAAAAGTGAGTTTTACTTATACGCCAGAGGTTTCAAGAGTTTATCAATACGCACAGATTTGCAACTAGGCGGAAAGCATATATGACAAGTCTCAAGAAGAAAATAAAATGCATATGAAGAAAACACTTTCAATTAAAGAAACTGTGGATAGTACAAGACCCTCAAAGGCATACATCGCAACGAATCTATGAACTATCCAGACTACAAAATACTGTCAAAGTTCAAAACCACTCAAAAATATGTAAACAAACATCAAAAGTTTGAACCAAAAATCAATGTAAGTCTGTGCTCTCGAAGAAAGTTATAATGAATTCAAAAAGAGGATACTATCAAAAACTTCAAAAGTAATAGACTTCAAAAATAGAAGTACGTAAGTATGTAAAGGAAATTCAGAAAATATACGCATAAAAACATTATAAAATATTATACACAGTATTTGTCACATGATTAAGATCGGGAATGCAATTTAAATTTTGAGTAGACTCAGAAAAATGAAATATTCAAAAGATGAAGTATACACATTAAATTGGAATCAGAAAAATAATGATCACTTGTAAATTTTGTACATGGTGGACTGACGTAATGGTTCAAGAGGTTGAAGGATCAACGATGTTAAATGTCCAAAGTAAACATTCAGCTGCCTCTTACAGCAAATAAGTTTAATCATTATCAAAGGAAATTCTTGTCCGTTCGCATCTGTACTAGGAAATAAATATAGGAAAACCTACTCGCTCCAATGTACAGATCGAAAAACTCGCCCCCTTCGATTGAGAGGAAATATGAGTATTAGACAAATTGTAATATTTCAAAAGGTTGAAGGATCAACGATGTTAAATGTCCAAAGTAAACATTCAGCTGCCTCTTACAGCAAATAAGTTTAATCATTATCAAAGGAAATTCTTGTCCGTTCACATCTGTACTAGGAAATAAACATAAGAAAACCTACTCGCTCCAATGTACAGATCGAAAAACTCGCCCCTTCGATTGAGCGGAAATATGTTTATTGGACTGATTGTAATAGTTCAAAAGGTTGAAAGAACAACGATGACTAATGTCCAAAGTAAACATTCAACTGCCTTTTACAGTAAATTAGCTTAGCAATTATCAAAGGAAATTCTTATCCGTTCGCATCTGTACTAGGAAATGAATATAGGAAAACCTACTCGCTCCAATGTACAGATCGAAAAACTCGCCCCCTTCGATTGAGCGGTAATATTAGTATTGGACTGATTGTAATATTTCAAAAGGTTGAAAGATCAACGATGTTAAATGTCCAAAGTAAACAATCAGCTGCCTCTTACAGCAAATAAGTTTAATCATTATCAAAGGAAATTCTTGTCCGTTCGCATCTGTACTAGGAAATAAATATAGGAAAACCTACTCGCTCCAATGTACAGATCGAAAAACTCACCCCCTTCGATTGAGCGGAAATATGAGTATTGGACAGATTGTAATATTTCAAAAGGTTGAAGGATCAACGATGTTAAATGTCCAAAGTAAACAATCAGCTGCCTCTTACAGCAAATAAGTTTATTCATTATCAAAGGAAATTCTTCTCCGTTCGCATCTGTACTAGGAAATAAATATAGGAAAACCTACTCGCTCCAATGTACAGATCGAAAAACTCGCCCCCTTCGATTGAGCGGATCTTTTTTTGTAATTATTATATTTTAAAAAAAGTTAAAAACCTTAATACGTCAATAATTGACAAGGATCCAAAACACTTTAAAAAACTAACAATACAAACAAAAAGTTTCAATACAAAAACAGGAGCAGCCAAATCTTAAAAAAAAAATTTTATATCTGACATACATTAAAAAGGTACAGAGACGTTCAAGTCCTGTTAATCCAATGGAAAATCAGACACTAATGTTCTAATTTCCCCCAAAGAATATGCCAGATAAAACTATAAAACATTAAAATTATGAAAACTTATGCTCCAAACAAGAGACAAAATTACTACAATAGTTACTGAGGAACGTTTACTATTTCAACAACAAGTTGAAATTTAATTATCATAAATGAGTATGTGTGTCTTTGTATAGGTAAAAATGATTTAGGAGTCACCCCCCCCATTGAAAAGTAGCAAAAATATAGTCAAGAAAAACATCATTTGTTTCTTGAAAAAAAAAAAAGGTAAGTATCAACGCACTATGCCCAAGTGTCAATACTTGAAAAAAAGTAAAACGCCAAAATATACGAAAAATTATGAATATCAATTTTATACAATTCAGACAAATGGATAAATCGCAAAATGATTTACTCCAGATAACTCTAGTCAGTAGATTATTGCCATCAGAATGAAAACAAATGATCAAAAGTTCAAGTACAGTCAAAAATTCAAAATGTAAATACATTTGGGGAAGGCAAAAATAATTTTGAAAGTAAATTTCCTACGTACCAAACATCATGAGACCTATATCAGTACACCAGAGATCCAACAATTAGGCTATATATGCATACATGAAAAGTCTCAAGAAATCAAAAAAACTGCACATGAAGAAATACTTTCAAAAACTAAGAGGTTAGTGATCAAAAATGAAAAGCATATAAGAATATGTAAACTATCAACAACAATAGTCACAACCTCAATCAAAAGTTTGATGATATTCGACAAAATGCTGGGAAACCTAAAGTCCCCAGACTATCAATATCAACAAAAAATTATCAAAATATCATCAATCTCAAAAGTACAATGAGTAAAAAGTTATAACTGTCCCCAGCAGTAAATAAAAACTATAGTAGTATGTGAGGAAAAAAAATTCTGGCAATGATCTCGCTGACTACTAAACAAGACAATTTAAAAGTTAATAGAGCATAGTATGCCTATAAAATAAACAGGTGGAAAAATTTTAATCTTTTGATAAAAATTATAAACATTAAGCAAAAAGTAATAATGATTAAAGAATTAGAAATTTCAGTAGCAAAAGCATTTAAAAATAGAAATTCTGCCAAAAATTGTAAAGAATTTTGAAAACTATGTTCTGTCTGCCAATCTTCCACTAGCAAACCACTTGTCGACAAAGCCAAACACCAATCGGGCCCCACGTTGGGCGCCAATTTATGTAACGCTTCCTTTCCGCAAAAAGTCCAGAAAAGATGGAATGCAATGAAGATTCCAACTTTTCTGCACAATCACAGAAAGGGGGTTACAATTAGCTTCAGGTAGCTCAGTCGGTGGCATGAAGACATCTACAGGCGTGTAGCTGTGTGTCGACCATGGCATGGCTAGAGGATAGAAGAACAAACAGAACACAAAAATTTAACAGATTTTATTTAACAAAAAAAAAGCATTTCCATTACATTACAATTTTACAGTATAAAAGAACAAAATAAGTTTTACATCTTTGGCGCTGCTATAAAACTATCAACTTATCTTTCGCTGGTCCATTTTGACTCAACTGAAGCCAGGATGGCCAGGTGCTTGAAGGGGAGGTCCCAGTTATGAGGGGTGACCTCACATATAGTGGCAAGGCAAAGTCAAAGACTAAGGCAAAGGCAAAGGGAAAGAGAAAGGGAAAGAGAAAGAGAAAGAGAAAGGGAAATAGAAAGAGAAAGAGAAAGAGAAAGGGGGTGGCCCCAATCATTTTTGTCCTATACGGACACACATTCTACAAAATTCTAGCACATGGTGCTATATGACCTTGTGCTACAGAGAAGAAAATTTTTGGCTGGCGAGGAAGATCGCAGATCAGGAACTCCGCATCAAGCGCTGCAAGCGGAAAATTTTCCAAGTAGAAAAGCTAGAGATGGGATTAATGAAATGATAATCGAGAAGTGATTTAATAAATACGATCGGACGGTGAAACCGTTACAGCACGAGGACAGCACCCGCTCCGAGACTACGGCAGTTCCTAGACACCTAAATGGTCCAGCACCGCACCATATTAGGCACCTGATCAGGGAGAACAGAAGACTCAAGCGAGAACATCTCCAGCTGTTGACAGAGGAGTCGAGAGTTGCGCGAAACAGAGCATCGCTAGCTCTGAAGAACGCACTCGCGGAACTCCAAAACAGCAGATGGAATGCAGCCTGTGCAGAACTAGAGACCCAGGATGGTACGGCCTGGACTATGCAGTGAAAATATCGTCGTCAGCGCACCACGATCCCCACTCTTCACGGCCAACGCGTCTTGGCCTACTCCAGTGAAGAAAAAGCCGAAGCATTCGCCGATTCGCTAGAATCCGAATGCAGACTCAATTACCATGAAGACGAGGACGACAACCACGAGGAGGCCGTGGAAGTCGCAGCCGAAAGCATGAGGAGTCGACCACCTGGCCAGGAGACGGATCACCCCTCCAGTCCAGAGGAAATCCGTCTGATCATCCGCAGGTTGAAGGTCAGAGAGGCGCCGGGAAGGGACGGCATCAACAACAGGATGCTGAAGAACCTTCCCACCAAAGGCATTGCTGCGCTCACCAACATCGCCAATGCCACTCTGAGACTTAACCACTTCCCGCGGCGGTGGCGGGAAGCCCAGGTTATAATGCTCACCAAGCCAGGCAAGGACCGGAAGTTGCCCCACAACTACCGGCCCATCAGCCTGGTCATCCAAGAAACGAAATTGGATGCTGCCCATAGTCTGACGTTCCCGCGGTACGAGACGTACCGCTACGACAGAAGAGGCAGAGGTGGAGGAGTCGCATTACTCGTCAAACGTACCTTGACGAGTCATGTCCTCGACGATGCCGCAGACATCAATGGGGACGGAATCACGGTCCAGGTCCATCACAACCACCGTCCCTACAGAATCACCTCCCTATATGTGCCACCAGGGGAGGCCCTAGACGAAGATGACATCGCCGACCTCCTGAGAGGCCCAGGAGCACGCATAGTCATCGGAGATCTAAACTGCAAGTCTCCGGCATGGAACAACAACGTCGAAGACAGGAATGCAAGGCAGCTCCAGGAACACGTCGATGCCCTGGCGGGGGTCATCGTCGGTCCGGAGCAACCAACCTACATTCCATTCGGCCTTGGGCGACCTGCGGTACTGGACATAGCCATCCTCCGCAACATCAGAGAGGAGTTCGAGATAGAGACCCTGGTGGAAGGATCGTCGGACCATAATCCGATTCTACTAACACTTGGCACTGGGTCTAGAACTTGAGATAGCTTGAGCACCAAACGGACGAACTGGAACCTGTACAAATCCAATGTCCAAAGGAACATCACTCAATTTCCAACCATCCGATCAGCGGAGGAACTGGACAACGCAGTAGAGGAGCTGGAGAATGCTGTCCTGCGAGCGCACGAGGACAGCACCCGCTCCGAGACTACGGCAGTTCCTAGACACCTAAATGGTCCAGCACCGCACCATATTAGGCACCTGATCAGGGAGAACAGAAGACTCAAGCGAGAACATCTCCAGCTGTTGACAGAGGAGTCGAGAGTTGCGCGAAACAGAGCATCGCTAGCTCTGAAGAACGCACTCGCGGAACTCCAAAACAGCAGATGGAATGCAGCCTGTGCAGAACTAGAGACCCAGGATGGTACGGCCTGGACTATGCAGTGAAAATTTCGTCGTCAGCGCACCACGATCCCCACTCTTCACGGCCAACGCGTCTTGGCCTACTCCAGTGAAGAAAAAGCCGAAGCATTCGCCGATTCGCTAGAATCCGAATGCAGACTCAATTACCATGAAGACGAGGACGACAACCACGAGGAGGCCGTGGAAGTCGCAGCCGAAAGCATGAGGAGTCGACCACCTGGCCAGGAGACGGATCACCCCTCCAGTCCAGAGGAAATCCGTCTGATCATCCGCAGGTTGAAGGTCAGAGAGGCGCCGGGAAGGGACGGCATCAACAACAGGATGCTGAAGAACCTTCCCACCAAAGGCATTGCTGCGCTCACCAACATCGCCAATGCCACTCTGAGACTTAACCACTTCCCGCGGCGGTGGCGGGAAGCCCAGGTTGTAATGCTCACCAAGCCAGGCAAGGACCGGAAGTTGCCCCAGAACTACCGGCCCATCAGCCTGGTTTCCTCGATGGGCAAAGTAGTCGAAAAGGCTATCGCCGTTCGACTAGAGAAGCAGGCAGAAGAACTGCAACTTCTCCCCCCAGAGCAATTCGGCTTCAGATCCTCCCACAACACGGAACTCCAAGCGCTACGACTGACAGAAAACATCACCAGCGGCTTCAATTTCCAGGAGGCAACCGGTCTCGTCCTGCTGGACGTGGAACGAGCCTTCGATAGAGTTTGGCACGATGGACTCATCGCCAAAATGGAAGCCGCCGGAATCGATGCGAGCATGTGCCAACTGATCCAGAGCTATCTAACACAAAGATGGTTCACGGTGAAGATTGGTACATGCCATTCAACAAGACGACAGCTGGAAGCAGTCGTGCCCCAGGGGTCAGCCTTAGCCCCCCTGCTCTACAACATCTATACTCACGATGTGCCGAAGACAGCTGACACAATGCTGGCCCTATATGCAGACGACACTGCTATAGCCGCCAAGCATAGACGACCCGAGATCATCCGTAGGAGACTACAGGATGAACTGGACCACATCCAGGACTGGTGCGTGAAATGGAAAATCCGCATCAACGTCCAGAAGACGCAGGCAATCTTCATTCAACGAAGAAGGATTGCAAGACCTCTCGAAGCATCCATCTTCGACGAAGATAGCCAGTGGAGCGACAAAGTCAAATATCTGGGGATCGTATTTGACAAGTCCCTCACCTGGAAAGCCCACATAGATGCTGTCATCGCAAAGACCAGAGCAGCCATGGCTCAACTCTACCCATTACTGGGTAGACACAGCCGGATGCCGCTAGCGACCAAGCTACGGCTGATCAAGGCCATCGCCAGACCTCAGCTCGCTTACGCCTCCGCGGTCTGGGGGTACGCTGCCCCCAGCTACTGCAAGCGACTTGCTGCTCTAGAGATGAAGCTACTCCGGATCGCCACCAGTGCACCATCCTACGTAAGAAACTCAACCTTGCGTAGAGACCTGCATTGGGACACCATTCACGAGTACATGAGGAAAAAAGCGGAGAAGACCTTCGAGAAAGCTCAGGACCACCCGAACGAGCAGCTACGATTCCTCATGGACTACGATCCGGACGAGAGGCATCGCAACCGCAGAACCAGGTAACCTAGACCAAGGTCCCAGTTGGCACCCGCTAACTGGAACCTTGACTAGGAGACTAGGAGAACCTGCGGTTGCTCCCCCCCCCCCCCCACGGCGTGGATGCAGAGGACCAGGAACCACCGGGACCAGGAACCACCGGGACCAGGACCCACCGGGACCAGGACCCACCAGGACCAGGACCCGACAGGACCAGGACCCGCCACGATCAGGACCCAACAGGACCAGGACCCTTCAGGACCAGGTCCAGGAACAACATATTGGTAAGAGGACTTGAAACTCTTGATTTTTCGAAAACAAGTATTTCAAGAGAACCTAGCAGACCCTCTATCGATGATCGCTTAACGACATCGATAGAATGTGCGAGGTAAAGGGAACCAACCCGGCGTTCCCAGAGACTGAAACACATGAGGAGACGTTGTAGCAGACCGCAGGTCACGCACAACACATGGCCTACCGAGACGCTGATGAGTCGGGCCACGCGGAGGTTTAGGGTTTAGTGGGTATTAGGTGGTCTCCTCAAGACAACCTGGAGTCCCACACACGCCGTAGCTCGGGCTAAGGTATGGTGCGTAAACGCATTCCCCCCTCACCAAAAAAAAAAAAAAGATCGCATAATGCGACTATTCGTCGTCATCCATCGTCACCCGTCGGCGGCAGTCGGGCCGGGCCAGTCCGAATCGCCCGAATCAGGCAGCGCAGCGGTAAGGGTGGTGACTGGTGACTCACACGATTAAATATCAGGGAGGCTCAGACTTTGAGATATTATTAAATGGATATTATACGTATTTTTTATTATTTATTTTAGGGGTGCACGTGCTCATGTGCTCCTACAGTGGAACCGCCACTGGTTCTGATGCACCACCGGTAGGGCAGGGAAAAATATGTATGGACTAATTGTATAGACCTGCTTGACTGACTTTTTCCTCTGAAAGTCTAGTTTGTGCTGAACATATTCCTCTACGTACTGATAAGGGCGTTGCCTGGGAAGTCGAGAGTTAACCTATTTGACGCCATCTGTTTGTATTGAAGAAGTTGCGTGAGATGATGGATGAGACCTTACGATTTATTCCTTACATAGTTCATCCTACAGCACGGCTATTATGTAAAAACCCGATAAAATCTAAAAAAACAACGAAATGTCATCTTGCAGACTAGGTAGTTTTGTAAGCGTTGATCTATGGAGGAATGACTCAGCTGCGCGCATTGTTGGTTGCAGAAAGCTAGTATACTCGAATGTTTTGTGAATCCGAGTGGTCTGTAGTCTGAGAGGATGTGGAAGAATGAGAGTTGGTTGAGTAGCAAGATCACATCTGGATGATTTTGTGTATTGGTGTACATGGAGTATATCTATTAGCTGTGCCCGACGAGTTATTTATATGTTGTCCTTTCGGTATACGGGTTATAATCAAAGTTATAAATTACGATAGCTCCCGCTTTTTTGTGTTTTCAAAAACTTTGATTATGGGAAATCGCCACTGCGCCCGCGTTGTGTGCAATTAAGCCACATCACAGTAAAATTAGGAATGACGCATCATACTTCAAACATTTGCGCAGTGTCTCATGTCTAGACGCTGATTTGTATTTTCTATTGACATCGCAAAATAAATTTCTAGACTGAACTGGAAATAAAAAAAAATGTAGTAAATAACCCCTTCACTTTCATAAATATTACTGTCTGTAGCATATTTTCTCACCTGTTACTTCACCAACCCGGGATTTTCTCTTCTTTTCTTTCTCATTTTTGGAATTCAGCAAATTTGCGTATGTAATTTCCACAATGATTTGACTGGTCTAATTCGAAAGGAAGCTATTAAAGTAACCCCTGAATTAATTGTCATTGTACTTGATAAGGGATGGGGCAATGGAGTCCAAAAAACAATAACTGTAATCATGAAATTGTTTTTATTGAAACAAATAATGAATACAATTTATCCCTGCAAACAACTAAAAACCAAACAACATGTCACTGCTTCGAAGTATCTTCTTCCAAACAAATCCTCTTGTTATCAGTCAGCAAAAAGCATATCAGGAGAAAAGTCCAAACTTGTATCTTCCTCCTGATCAGTATTCGCTTCCTTTATGCTTTTCGACTGAATAGCTCTCATTCAACCCTTCAGTGTCCAGTGAAAGTATCCCTACGTTTTCCGGTTCGATCAAAGCACCAGCGTTATCCACTACTTTACATGGTTCAATGATGATATTTGTCGAGTCTGTTTGAGCATTGCCGAATAGATCAAACGTTTCCGGAAAAAGTGGTATATCTTCAGCTGCCGCATTGGTCATATCCTTAGTCAGTTGCAATTCCTGAACGTCGCCTAATTTTTCATCTTCGCCTATCACTTGATATTGCAGACCATCCTTCTGAAGATTCTGGAGAGCTTCGTCAGTAACAGTGACGAAACTTTCATCACTGGTCTTGAACAGTATCTTCACACTAGAGTTGGCTTCATTTCCCAATAGATCCTTTATCTTATCAGCAGTAAGTTCTTCAGAGCTACTGGGTATGATCGACTGAATGACATTGTTCGACACATTTGGGTCAGTGGGCAAAAACACTTGACCAGCACCAAATCCTACTGGAGGATGCGAGATGAAATTCTCAACTGTGGTCTCTGAGCGAGTTTCGTCAATGATGAAAGTATTAGCATGTGGAGCAGATACGATCTCTTTTGTCAGGTTAGCAATAGCCGATCTACTAGCCTCGGCTTCTTTAACACATGCCCGGTGTTCAGCTTCTATACGGAGCTTTCTATTGTCTTTGTTGGGAATGTACAGATTGCTGGACGAAACTGGCGCAGGGTATTTGGGCTTTTTGGAGAGAAACTGGGGCTTGGGAATCACTATCATGTCGGCTGAAAAAGAAAAAGCAAACGTAAAAGGCGACATTTGAAGGACGATAATCGACTTATGAGAAAGAATGGCTTTTTGTAGCTGGTAATACAAAGTCGCTTTTTAATTTAGAAAATTCCCAGCTGCGAAATAATAAAACAACGTATCAATATAATTGATAAAACAATAAAACCGAAGTCATCATTGAACGCGAATACTGCATTATATAGTGCAAGGGACCAGGATTTATGTCAGGGGTCACAGGATTTATGTTCAGGAGAATTTTTGTCTCCGGAGGGGAAGGGGTGTGTCTTATTCACTGAGCCATTCTGGGGTTTTGAAGTACAACACCCTTATTATTTTGGTACAGTTTTCTAAATTATGGAACCGTTACTGGTTTACTCGTATTGAAAATTTGCGACCTGAAAACCACGAATATTAAAAAAAAAACGGTGGATGTTATCAGAATCAAACAATTCTTGAAACAACCACAGGTAGTATTACAATGATGTAGATGGAACAGTACGTTATAATTTCCAAAAATACTAGTTTCTAGGCATTATTATACAAAGGTGTAAAAAATTAGCAATATATTGCGTTTATGGCTCTCTGGCGAGCTAAATGAGTTGATAGTTTTAGTTGGATCATCACTTATGTTCTAACACAGCGTAGCTCAAAACTGACAAGTTTTTAAACGACCAAAATTTCCTATCGAATGACACGCATGATATCGCCATTTTTTGAGTTACGCGATGTTAAAACTTAAGCGGCGATATATATATACACATATATAAGAAAAACATATTTCCAACGCCGTTTCCTTTAGGGTCCTATTTTTCCGGAATCAAGAGGTATTTCGCAAATCGAGAGGATCAAATATAATAATTTCAGAATAGTCCCAAGAGTCACACATTAAATGCTTGCCCCATATTTGGGAAACACCATGTTAATGATAAAACTAAGACAATATTATCATACTGAGTAAAAAATAAAAACAGTCAAAAGTATTAAGTAATGCATAAGCTTTTGAGCTGATAGATGAAGAGTGCGAGATTTGATCACTCTTACGGTTAGATAACTTGATGCATACTTTTTATCATCTCCTTTCATTCAGATGAGACTGATTTTCTCTGATTTTGTCCATCAAAATGTGTTTTTATCAAGTTTGCTCACAGGGTCAAAGGCGCGCGCGAAAAGGATTTTTCTTATATTCCCGTCCGAATGTCTAAATTTTCGATTAACTACCTTATTCACAGAACACATAACGCACTAACGGACATACAGTACTACCAAGCCGAAACATGCAGAAAAACTCTATTTTATTCATATTTGCGTCGAGCAGAACGAATAGGCAACCAGACTTACGCACACTCTTATTTCCACGCAAGCATCATTGTGCTTACTAATTGATCAGGGTTACCAGGTGTGGTGATTTTTCACCAAAATATCCTTCATTTTGGTCTATCTTTCCACTGCATGTTGCATCCGAATTCGGACTAGGCCGAAGGAGCCAGTCAAGGATTTTTTGTCTCCTAATTTTCATAATCTGTAGTATATTCTAATGTATTAGAATTCGTTGCGTCATCCTAAATCAATTTGAATGAAATTTGAGGAGCAATATGATATGGTCATAGTAGATAACGCTGCTATATTTTTGAAAAAAGTTTTTGGTTGCAGTCAAAAAAATCTTTGTTGTCGCCGATACTTACGCTTCCTCAGAATGTTTCCAATTTTTTATAAATAGCTCCAAGCAACTATGTACTCATCTTAAAAACGTCCATCGGGGATACATTTTTCAAGAAATGTCGCTCTTGAGTCATTACTATTGAGTGATAAAAAATAAGCAATATTGTGGTAGTCTTTCCCTTGCGACATAAATGAGACACGTGAAATAAAAAAAACAGTCTCCAGTGTCTTAATTTGCGAGTCTGTATTTTCGTAGGAGATCCCTATATGAATTTTTTCATAAGACTTGTGTCACTTTTTGCGTTATTCTAATTGCATCCGAGAAATAAACTATTCATGTACGTTGTATAAGACAAAATAAAATTGGAATGCCTTAATGAAATAAATTACCAGGTAAGGTGCAGCCAAGTGTCAGATTTTCCAATGCTTTCATTTGTAATGTCCTGGCTGCCGCAACTAAATATTTGAGATGTTCATCTGATACAATAGTCGATCCACAGTACATGAACTCCACTAAGGATTTCACCACAGAAAACTCACATCCTGTGATCACCACATGGTCGACAGATGAATTTTTATCCAGTTCTTCCTATAAAAATACATGAGTCATGATCATGTGTATTTGTGGGAAATATCTACTCACCTTAAACAAGGCACTGTTGGCAGCCCGAACCACTTTATGAACGTGTAGAACCCTTTTTTCGCAGCAAATGGCTACATCCACGAAGTTCTGCTGCTCCATAAACGAGCACAGTGCAATAGTAGTCTGCTGAGGATGTTGTTTAGACTCTAGACAGTATTTGCTTTGCCAATTTTCAGCCTTCTCCATTTTTTGCCTAAAGATGTCCAATTAAAACGTATATTCGCAGCTACAAATAAAAAAATTGTCTCACTCCTAATAGAATTTGAAGTTGTACAGGTACAATCGACAGTATAAATGCTACAAAATTGCGCTTTTGTGTAAGTAGCTGTTTTTTCTTGTAGCTACCCAAAATCAAATTGAACTGACATTCCACATCGGATTTGCCAACGTCCATACTAAGAATGGCGAAAGTCCCTATATAACACTAGTAAATTATAGTTTAAGAATTGACCACAAGATGTCGCCTTAAATAAAAGCTTACACAGAAATACAAAATAAAACTGAAACAACAAAGGCAATCATCTACTAGAAATGTCTTTGCCTTTCAGCCTTTGAGGCCCTTATGTATAATAATCATTGCAATTCATATTTAGTATGGAACCGTCAGTAAATTCTACCGCGCCATCTAGCAACGGCAAGTATTGACTAGGATCTCACTAATTCTTGCTACAGAAAACTGTTTAACGGCGCTCTCTCAGTCAAGCAAAGTTTCTGAGGGGTAATCGGGGGGGTGATAGGGAAACGCTAGTAGGACGGCGTTGTGACAAGGCAAGCGCTCTACGTTAGAAAAGGATAGTAATACGCAGAGGTGTGCTGTTCGCGTGCCAGGTTGAATTTGCATATTGCACAGAGTCGGATTTGATTGACTGTTTCCCTATTTTGGCGCATAGTATACTCAGCCCTTATTACTCTTATTACCGTTATTGTATTGTTGTATTATCGTGTTGTTATTGTTGTGTTGTTATTGTTGAGTGTCTTTCTTATCAAGGTATCAAAAATGAACAATAAGAGAAATAAACGTGGCGTCTCGAAGAAGCCGCATTTAAATACGCACAGGAAAAAAAAACTTTTTCCAGATAGAAAGGTAGGTACCAACACAATTATGAATTTTAGCATTCATTTTGCCAATAAATTACACTATACGTAGTTACTATTATAACTATATTTTATATGTTATTTTAGCTTAAAAATGACAGCAAGGTTTCGCATATGCATTCTCTAACAGATACAGATGGCACGGATCTTCAAATTCAGGTGTGTATACCCCTTTTTTTTAGATTTGCACCAGAGGCTGATATCATTTCTGGCAATTCTGATTAAAAATGCAGTAAGTTTACTTCATGACGTCGATAATAGTATTGTAGAGCAGTTTAACTCAATCATAGCTAAATCATTGGGGGTAAACGGATTAATTATTGCAAGAAGAGATCCTACCAAGGAAGATGTGCTGCAGCCGTAGTGAGGCACAATACACAGCTGAAACCAAGGAAAATTAAAATCAGAGATAGTGATACTAAAGAGAACGCATCCTATGGGAAATTCTGTGAGAAGCCTGACATGAGCAACGAAGATATAGAGGCTGCCAAGGTATAATTCTTGAAAAAACTTGCAAAAACCGACTCCAAAATTTCACAGATCGAGCAAGCCACAAAATCTCAGGATTGCAATTTGTGGCGTCTTCATCGAAGAATGAGGTTGACTGCGTCTCGGTTTGGTGAGGTTTGTAGAAGAAGAGATACAACAAGTTGCAGAGCTCTAGTAAACGCCATAACATACCCAACCGAATTCTTTAGCAATGCATGTGACTATGGAAAAAAGCATGAAAGCGTGGCAAAAGCAGAAATAGAGAAATCATATTCGCAATCAGAAGTACAATCTTGCGGGTTGTTTATTGATAGGACCCATCCATTTCTGGCAGCATCGCCAGATGGTTTGATAGGCGAAAAAGGTCTGCTAGAAATTAAATGTCCATGGTCGGCTAGAGAAATGACCCCTGAAGAGGGCATTCTGAACAAAAAAATTACGTTTTGGATAAACGATGAAATACATAAAAAACATAAGTGGTATTACCAAATTCAAGGGCAGCTACACGTTGCACAAAGAGAGTACTGTGTGCTTGGTGTTTGGACCCCGTATGGTTTGAAAATAGACGTCATTCAAAAGGATGAAGTTTTCTGGAAAAATGAAATGGAATGAAATTGAAATTCTTCTACATGAACTGCTTGCTCCCAGAACTGGTCGATCCCAGGAAAAGCAGAAATATGCCAATCCGCGATCCCGATGTGATCTTGAAGGCACAAGAGAACCGTTTGAACAAGAAAAAGAGTTCTTGAGAATTGGCTATTTTTGCTGTACCTACTCGGGTACCAAAATGGAAGAGATTAGCATATTACATTGTACGCCGTTACTAACCCCTTCGTGTCGGCAAATGCGGTGTGCAGATCTCGCTTTAGCAGCGATGTGCGAGATGTTATGCTAATCTCTTCCATTTTGGTACTAGTACCAGATGTTCACTATTTATTGTATATTATGTATATATTGTTTATTTAAATAAAAGTCAATCGTCAGGCTCAATAGCACGTAGCATCGGCTAGCTTTATCTAGTCTGTTAGATGGCGAATATTGAAATGTCACATTGACACGTTAAGCGCCACAGTAGAATCTGAAAATCCAGTCCACTGGGCCAAACTGTTATTATTGTCAAATTAGCTTGTTTTAAGTTTCGGTTTAATATTTTGACTTGACTTTTTTCTCAAATCCTATGATTTTTCCCCTTTTTTGATTGTTTTTTTCTGAGGTACTAGTTGTATGTCGCGTGGCCCACAGACCAGTCGGGTCGCGTGGCAGATAAGTCGTGTCGCGTTTTTTGCAAGTCAAGACTTGCATCATGTCGCGCGTTGAGCACTGTTTCGTGTCATTTATTATTGAAGCGTTGTTGGTATTGTACGTCATCTTGTCCAAATTGCTTTATCTACTGTTTATAAATTATTGAATACCAAATTTGTGATGTTGTATTACGAAGCGGAGCAAAAAAGGCTTGAACAATTGTGTAATGAAATACTATCCGATGAAGAGAGTGGCAGTACTGAGTTATGTGGGGATGTATACTTATCTGATGCGTATTCTCCAAGTGGTAGTGAATCAGATAGTAGTTGCAGTAATTCCATATTTATCTGTATTACCGTTTATTTATACCGGTATTTTGTTTATTCCTGCATAAGACTTTGTCAGTCTGTTTAGTTTATAAGAGTTCCTCCATATTTGTATTCGTTAGAATATCGACATTTACCATAACTTACTGATTTGCTGTGAAATTACTTTGTTCATTTTTGAATGAGAATGTCTGATTATTTTATAAGATTTGCTTTTTGTTTTAGATTTGTAGAATATCCTCTTCTTGTAAAACTCTATAAACAATGTGTTTTTTTTTTATATTTTCATTTCCAATTCAGTATAATTTGGTCCCTCAGGCCACGGACTCTTGGTTCCCGTAAGAAAATCACATCAGCATGGCACACGTCTTACGTTACGCGGCCAAATATAACTGCCAGCAGTGAGACATATCATGTGTGTCACGAGGCCCAAAGCGCCAAATGAGGTGCGACACACGCATTATATCCCATGACGCTTATCGTGTTAAGTTTATTTTACGATACTCCATAAGGTTAACGCTAAACAGCAAGTGACATTTTATTTGTGTTAAATGCGTTCACTATAATTATTATTTTTAACTAAAAAGATTATCGCCTCCAATGACCCTGGAACCACCTGGAAACTTTTGGTCACAAAGTTCTGTATTTTACCACACATGTCAAGTCTTTTCATTTGATATGTAAATTGGGGGTTTTGTACAAAAATATGTAACTCGCAATTTCGAAATGGCGGCAATCGTGGAATCAAATTTTTAGTGAAGTACTGTATTCTACAAGGCGACAACTCTTATTTGAGATATTAGCAAGTATGTTATCCGCCATTTTGTAACGGCCGCCATCTTGATTTGAAACTGTTTTCGTATTTCTGTTTTGTACAAGTGCTTCCATTTGATACCCATATTGGGGTGATTGAACAAAAATGATTTTTTGTGGTATCACCTCTGAAGCATGGCCTATTGTATAAAAAGAAATGATCAAAATCGATTGAAAATTTCCCCTCTTTCATTGAAGTCTATTAAAAATATCACTTACTGGTCCGATGTTTATCTCGAACGACCGACGTTAAAACTGCTACTGTTGAACTTGGGACAACAAATTATCTGAATACGTCCTTTCTTAGTCCGTACACACCGCCGCGTTGCTTCGACTGGCAGCACGAGATAGTGGATAAAATTCGTGTAAAAGCCTATTTGCAGAGGTTTTCGCGCTTCAAAATTGACGCTTCATTTTTGAATATTTTTCAATGAAATTTTCACAGTGCACTAAAAACAAGCCTCCACAGGGTGCTATAGAGCCACTTTTTCGTTTTTTCCTCTGGGTTATTTTTAAAAAAATCGAGAAGTCGAACAACAATTATCTGCACTTCCACCCACCATAACTCCTGAAAAAAATTTGGACAATTGTCTTCTGAACATACTGTATAAATTTTATTCAAATATATAGAAAAATGGAGCGTCAATTCCGAAGCAGCTAAACCCTTGTAAATGGCCTGAAACTCACTGCGTCGGAGCCGCCTTAAACTAATAATGCTACAAACAGAATTAAAGGTTGATTCTCACTATACATTCCGTTCCCATTCCATATCAGTTTCGTAAACGTTCAGTACAATTTGATTGTATACACAATATACCTTACGGATAATGTGCATACACACGCAATAGCCTGCTTTAAGCGAAGGCGAATATTTAATTTCAATAATTTACGGAACGGTTACGGAATGGAAACGGAATGTATAGTGAGAATCAACCTTAAGGAATCTCGTTTTGCCACTGAAATACAGGGTGAAAACGAAAAATTTCACGTTTTAGGGCACTGTCAGCTCGCACCCTGTATAAGATAGAAAAAAGGTGAAAACTGCTTAGATAGATACTTCTGCATATTCTATGGCGTGCTCGAAAATAAATCAGAGGCGTCGTTCAAGAGCTATGACCCTAACTTAGTTTTTTTTAATGGAACACCCTGTATTTGCACTTTGAATATGAACATTAATATGAGTATGATATAAAATGTGGGCTAAAATCATTTTTTTGTTTTTCAGGCCATCAGATACTAAATTAATGAAAAAATTTTTTGGAATTAAGAAAAAAGATGATGCAGTTCGGCCATTATCTCCACAACCAGGTCCAAGCAAATCGTCTGCTTCAGTTCAAGAAGAATCAGAGGAAACGAGACCGAGTACAACAAATGAATTACACTCCACTTCTGATTCTGATAATTCAGTATCCAGTAAGATCCAGAAAATCAACCAACCTCAAAAGAAAAAATATATTCCCAAAAATACAAGGCTGAGTGGGAGCAGCATGAAAATTTTAAGAACTGGGTGCACCAAGTTCCTGTGGAAGCTATTTTTTCCACTGCAAGGTTTGCAATTATGATTATTTATGCGGCATAGGAGCTTTAAAAAAAAGTTATTCAAAAAAGCATATAAAAAATTTAACTATTATGTTTAAGCAGCCAACTTGGTCAAAAATAGTATATGAAATTTCTTCTGATAATACAGTAAAACAAAATGAAATTAAAATTGCAGCTTTTATTGCAGAGCATAATATCGCAATAAATGTGTCAGATCATCTTAGCGAACTTATAAAATCTATTTGTTTGTCTGGAATAGAGAGTAGCCAAGCGAAAAATGTCTGTAGGCCGAACTAAATGTACGGCAATCATAAACAATGTAATAGGGAAAATAAGTTTTGAAAATCTTATTAGTGACTTAAATTGCCATAAATTTTCATTATTAGTTGACGAATCGACAGATTTCACGTCCGAAACACATTTAGCAATTGTTGTCCGGTACAATAAAAATTTTAATATAGAGGATCATTTTATCGACCTTAGACGCTTCAGCCCAAAATTTATACAACGTCATTATAAGTTTTTTTTTCCTGCCTTATTTATATTGGGATTTTAAAATAAATTGCACATTAGCAGTGCCACGTTTTCTCTTCTGCAAGAAGGCGTAATCATCTATATGACTGTTTGTCTCTTGTCCTCCAGCATCAACTTTATTATTTCTTAAGTGCATTTTTGCACAGATGAATATAGTTTTTAATTTTGATTAAAAAAATGCATAAGACGTCATACATTGACGTTGTCTAACCTTGGTGACTTCATAAAAGGAAAAAAAATTCTTAGGTAGGCCTTGAAATTATCAGATGTTTGTTTCGCTCACCAGATTTATCCCAAGATCGCTCTATTTTTTCCTGACTTTATTTGAGATGGGATTTCAAAATAAATTGCATATTGTCATTGTTACTTATTCTCGTCTGCAAGATGACGTAGTCAAATTTTCAATTCGACATTCCTTCTTTCGACTTCAATCATCAAATTTGTTTTTTCATACGGACACTATATGGGAATTTTGTACATTTAAATGGACTTTTCAGCTCTAAATTCATTGATGTATTTCGTTAGTTGACCATAAATTTGTTGTTGGATGAAAATTAAAAGGAAATAAAAACATATGTCTTCGATTCGTATTTGTGCAATCGTACCCAGAAGGTGAAAACACGTAAGGGATTTTCTTCGGCAAATAGTGTTGCATCTGGCGTACCTCAAGGCTCTGTATTGGGACCTTTACTTTATTTAGTTTATACCTTTGATCTACATACTTGCCTTCAGCACTGTAAAATTCAAACGTATGCAGATGACACGCAGCTAACTCTGTCTTTGGTTCTTTGGACATGCATGAGGCATCATATAAATTGAACTTAGATCTAGTTAACATTGAAGAGTACTGCAAAAGACATTGTCTGAAGATCAATGCTTCAAAATGTTCCACCATGCTATTTGGCCCAAAACAGTTAGTACAACGGTTAGATGGCACAATTGTTCCTAGTCTTAACGAAACCCATATTCCTATAGTAGACCATGCGAAGTATTTAGGGATCACCATGGATTCAGATTTGAGGTTTAAGCAACATGTTACGCATTTATCTCGCTTAACATACATGCGTTTGAAGATATTATACACCAATCGCCATATTCTGAATTTCAAGACTCGCAAAAAACTGGCTGAGACTCTGGTTCTATCGTTAATAAATTATTCAATTGCTGTTTACTTTCCTTGTCTTGATTACGTGACTAGATATCGAGTACAAAAAATTCAGAATAGCTGCTGTAGGTTCGTTTGTGGTCTGCGAAAGTTTAGCCATGTGTCTAAGAAGATCAATGGGCTTAGATGGTTGAGGGTTGACCAGCTTTTCACATATAATTTACTAATTTTAGTACAACGAATAAAAATCAATAGGCTACCTACTTATCTACTAAAAAGGCTGGTACCACGTGGGGTTCTCAATTACAGGAATCTCAGACATAACTCTGACTTCAATATACCTAGTCATAGGAGCAACATTTTCCATCGTAGCTTCACCTAAAATGCTGTCAAGGTGTATAATAGTCTTAATGGCAATTACAAAAAGAAGGGAATACTTACATTCAAGAGTGCCACTAAGAACTATCTTCTGGGGTCTGCTAGCCAAGCCGGCTGATATATATATATATATTTGTCTTTATTGTTTTTTGTTGTTAGAGCGGGCTGTGTAGAATAGATGTACATACATAGATGTAGGCAGCAGCGGTGGCCGCAGTAGTAGACTCTTCGGTTTCCTGATCAGTCGCCGTGCGCTGTGCGGGTTCGAGTCCCGTCCCAGGAGAAATTTTCCTCTTGGCTATGGATGTTGTGATTGTCCGTAGGTGGTAGACGGTCTCTGACTGTCGAACGTGGAGGTACCACCCGGCGGATCTCGTAGGCGGAGCCAGAATGTGTGCATGTTGCATGTATACGTGTTCCCTCGCCAGAGTCCGTGTGGCGTCTCCCTTTCCCCTGTATCCCCCTATAGCCCCACGGTGCCCAATGGGTGTTTAGGCCTTAGGCCTTCGTGGTAGTTGGAGTATAAAAAAAACATTAAGATTAATCTATTTAAGCCTTAATTATTGTATATATTATTTAGTCGATTACTATTAATTGTTATATCTTTCCTTTTGTATGTGTTCCTGCGCTGTGAGGTTAAGTGGTAGAGTAGCCAGCTGGCTAAATTTCGCCCCGCAGTGTGGATGGATTAATAAAGACATTATTATTATATGGCGAAACCTGAATACGAAATGGAAATTTCATTGATGGTAATAACAATATTAACCAGAAATAAGCAGAGATATTCACAGTCTTCCAAACTCTGTTGCCATGCAAACAAATGAAGTCTGATAATTTGAAGGCCTACCTAGGTTTTGCAATGTCAGTGTATGACATATACATTTTTTAAGTCAGAATAAACATTTTATTAATGTGTTTAAGAATCCAATATGGCGTCTATAAAAAAAAATTAAGTTGATGCTGGTGGACAAGATACGAAACGTCATATTGAAATTCTAATTGTGCCGCCGTGTAGAGGAGGAAATGTGGCAGAGTTCATGTGTAATTTATTTTGAAATCCCACCACAAATAAAGTCAGGACGAGATTAAAACCCTTTTTGAAAATTTCGTTTTTTACGTTTCTTTCCGGAAGTGCTTTCAATTTCAAAACTTTCTAAGCGACGTTTTGCAGATTATCTGAATACGCAACTTTGTCCCCTATTTATGCGACTTCGTATCCCTTGAAGTTTCTGATATCCCAATGGTGAGGATCGAATTTAAAATACCCTATATAGGGAAAATATTATTTTCACCCCAACAGAAACAGTCACTCCCTCTCCGTGGGCACCCGTGAAAAAAACCTGTATCACAAAATCTCCAGAATTCGTTATTTTGTTTATTTTTTCATCAGCTTTGGGTTGGACTTACGAGTACATAGCTAGAATATATAAATACTGTTTGTGCATACACTTCGAGGCTGGGCGACAAGGGAACAGGGAACAAAAACCATACTGTCCGCGTTTTATTAAAAGTCATTCGCAATACATTTGTCATGCATAATCACTGCAGACGTTCATTCTTACTATGTATTTATTTCTTCAACTTGTCATTCGATGTGTGGAATCATATTTCTTCGAATTTATGTTTATACTTTTTATATGAGAATTTAATGGGAATTACTGAGTAAATCTGCTTGACATTTTTGAGTGCTGTTATTTTTTCTAGAAAGTGTCCATGTTTTCCTCGAAAATTCTAGATCATCGTGGTTTACAGCAAATGAACCCCCAATTTTTTCAAAATTGTCTACTTCATTCTGAAAAATTTTACATTCAAATAATTATTATTGTACTTGACTTCGAGCTCTGACAATTTACTGGCAAATTATCTGCTGATTAATTAGACAGTCATCAAACAGTCAGAAGTTTCTGTACGAACAGCGGATTAGTTGTCGATAATCGGTATGACCTCTCTCAGCCAACTTGTAACTTTCTCATGTACGCAATTGATACAGTCAGCAACGTGTCAGTGACAGCTAACTGAGAAAACTAGGTCATGACTTGTCGCCGACTATCAGTTTGCTGATTGTCAGCAAACAGGTTGTACGAACAAACCAATAATGATCTAGAGAATTATTTTAGAATTGAAGCATTCGATGAAGCTTCAGGAGCAGCGGAAATCCATGACATGCTTAATAATAAATTAAATAAACTATATCTTTTGTTTGCAATCTATATTACCGAATTTTACGGATATGAATTTGGAATTTCAGTCTGAAACCCCCAAGGTGCATAACCTTTACCCTCGGATTAACGACGCGTGTAAATTTTTATTATGATGTTCCATAAAATCAGGATGTTTAAGAAATTCCCCTTTTATTCCCGAGAAGTACAGATTCTCAAACCATTCATTTTTCTGCACCCATCAAATATATCATAAACTGAAAGCGTAGGTCCTCTGGCTAGTAGGTTTCCAAATATAGTTAAAGACATTAACAATTTAGATAAAGAATTTAAGCAGTTGAAGGCCCAAAAACAACATAGGCGCTGAGTGCACTTTCAATATAGTTTACAAATATGCAGCTAGGAATGGCAAGATGGATATTGTAGCAGAAACGGATCCTTCGACTTTTCACAGACTCTTGTATGTAAATAAAGTGAATATAGCAGGTGTAATGTTTTTGAGCATCTTTCCATAGTGCGATGTTTTAAATGCTGTGAATACGGTCATATACAAAAAAGTTGTGTGAAAGGTATTGTTTGTCCTCTGTGTATGGGTAATCACGAGAGGAAATCCTGTAAAAGTCCTAGACTTAAGTGTGTCAATTGTGCAGTTTTTAATGAAAAAAAACAAAAAAAATATAGATACGTGTCATGCAGTTTGGGATAAAAGGTGTGCCTGTTTAAAAAAGGTAGAAGATATAGTTCGTGACAAAACGAACTACTCTCAGTAGTTTTTTTCAGGGTTAAATTTAAATTTAGCAAAACAGTTGTTTATCGTCACTTTTAATCCCATACAAACTCTTTTTTGTACACACTTTCTATTCTTTCTTCTTATAACCTCTTGCTACATTCTTTGTTTGTTTTTTTTTTCTAAATATTTTAACGATCTTTTAGAACTGATAAACATGTATGAATTTGATGTTATTGCAAATGATGACCATAATTTATTGATTGGCTTTCTAAATGTGAGATCCTTGATTAGCTCCTTCAGTGACATTAGGGATAACGTTTTGCTTCAAAACTTCGATGTGTTTGGTTTAACAGAAACATGGCTTAAGCCTGAGGTGTCGAACAAGCATATTGATATTGAGGGCTTTCAACTTTTCATATCAGACAGACCTGGCAAAAGAGGTGGTGGGGTGGCTTTTTACATAAGAACTGGACTTAGTTGTAATATATGTAACCCTAAAAATTCAGGTTGAAGTTGGTCTAGAACAAATATAGGTTAAAATTAATAAGCACTTACATGCAACTGGTATTGTTTATAGACCACCGTTGGTAGATTTCTCAGCACTGTTAGGTCTGGAAGCATCTTTGGAGGGCTTTTATTTGGAAGTAGATAGCATAATTTATATGGGTGACCTCAATATTAATTTTTTGAATAAGTCAGGTTCAAGTTATGATTTCCTAAGTAACATATTGAGAGACTATGGACTAGCTCAGATTGTTGAAGAACCAACCAGAGTTACCAATTTCACCTCTACATTGATTGACGTGGCTTTTGTTAGTCAAAACATACCAGTCACTAAAACTGATACTGTTAACTTCTCTTCGATATGTGATCACCACCTTTTATATTTTTGCATAGAATCACTAGCTGTCGCCAGCAATGTTAAGTATATAGAGACAAGAAATTTAAAGAATATGGACATGAACCTTTTCATTACTGTCGCCTCTTCTCTCTACTGGTTAGATGTGATCCATCATCCTGATATTAATTCTATACGTAAAGTTGAGTATTTGAATAAACTAATTCTATTTGTTCTAGATGCATGTGCTCCTCTGAAATACAAGAAGGTATTCAAAAGGACTCTCTCTTGGATAACACCGAACATACGTCTCATGATGAAACTAAGAGATAAAGCTTATTTCAGTTATAAAAACTTAAAAAAGAAAAATTCTAGCAAAGAAGTCATTGAACAAAAATGGACTTATTACAAACAATTACGAAATTTAGTAACTGCATCCGTCCGTAGAGAGAAGGCTTACGTTGAGTATCAATTAAAGCAAAAGCGTAATTCTCGTAGCTGGTGGAAATGTATCAAGCAGATAGGTATACATGGTAATAAAAATAAGTTTAACGTCTGCCCTTTTGAACCAGACTCTGTTAATAATTTCTTTATAAATTCTATTCCAAATAGCACAATAGATGAATTACTACTAGTGTACTATGAAAATCACAAGCATCGTTCTGTTGATGTTGATTTTAACTTCACTTTAATATCTCAGCAAATCATATTTGACGAGTTTATGAAAATAAAATCAAATTGTGCAGATCATGATCAACTGAGCCTAAGTATATTGGACCTTGGTTTAGGCACTTTTACTGTGTGAAGGATGTATTCCTCCATTCCGACGTGGATAATTTCGGTTATCGAAAAACAGACAGCCGACGCATTCGCGTCAGTGAAACAGACATCTCTCCGAGGAAAGCTAGAGAAGTCTCTGAGCCCGTCCTAATCGGCATGTCCGTAAGGCCAAGTTTTGTGGCCTGTACGAGTTTCTGCTGTCACAGCGGGTTCTGACCGAAACCTAACCTCCACAACACAGTGGTCTGAGTTGCCCAGGGGGGACAGGACAGCAGTGCTGTAAGGGACAGGATGCGTGGTCAGAAAGAGATCCAGCAGGCTAGTGGCGTGTGACGAGATGCGGGGAAAAAAAGTAGGGCTCGTCACCAGCTGGGTCAGCCCTTGAGTAAGAGCGAACGTTTCGACTGCACGACCTGCTGCATCGGTCTTGTTTGAGCCCAACCAAAGCTCATTATGGGCATTGAAATCACCGAGAAGAACTACCTCTGAAGCGGGGTGATTGATGTTCAAGGAGTCATCTGGACGGCGAGGTATTCGAGTAGGCCATCCCAGTTATGGTCCGAGGGAGAGCGATAAAGGCAGCAGATAAATTTGGGTGATGTTTTGGAGTAGAGGCGAAGCCACAGAATGTCCTGCCAACCTGATTCCAAAGAAACATCTCTGGAGTAGGAAAGACTGCTGCGGACAAAAGCCACAACTCCCCCGTTCTTTCTCAGATTGGAGTGCACCTCGTAGTTTGGGAAGTTAAGATGGTTAATCTCTGAGATTTTTGTCTCCGCCAAGGAAAGCACGGAGGGACGATTGGATTGCAGGTAGTGATGAACAGCATCAATTTTGCTGTTAATCCCGCAGATGTTCGAAGCAAGTAAAGTAACATAGTGGACGCAAATTTAAAAGCTGACATAAACACTCATTTGCAAGCGCTGGAAGACGAGTTTCGCCGATACTATCGAGACATAAATTCTGAGTCAACAATATTGCACATAACAAGAAATCCATTTGTTGTCGATGTGTCACAATTACCAGAAGAAGTTCAGGAAGAATTTCTAGAAATGAAGGCTGATTCGTCCATGAAAGATGACTTCCATTTTTAACATTGGAGAAAATTTGGATCAAAAGATTGCCTGTTAATTCGACACTTGCCTCTCTTGTTTTACCGATACTAGTTGCTTTTTCTTCAATTCACTTATGTGAGACAGGGTCTAGTTGCAACTAAAGCTAAACAGCGAAATCGTCTTGATATCGATAGCGACCTGATGATAGCTCTGACAAAAACAGAACCTAGAATCAACCAACTGGTACAGAACATGCAATCTCAAGTGTCTCATTAGCACCTACTCTTATTTTATTCAAGTTTTTTGATAAAAAACATTTATTAGTTCATTTAAACTTTTAAAGTTTCTTTATTAGAATTAAAATAAAAGTCTTTGTATCTATATAATTTTGTATTTATTGAAAAGTTAATGGAGGGCATGACAATATAATTTATAGTCCGAGGAGCCTCAACAAAAAAAAGGTTGGGAAACCCTGATCTAAGGCTTCAGTTATTGATAATTTATAGTATGGCGTGCCACTTAAAAAAATGCGTGAGGTGGTGGATGAGACTTTACGAATTTCTTCTTACACAGTCGAGCCCCTGTAATCCGGGGTTCCTGGGGCATTGATGCGGCTGATATGGCGGTAGCTACGACCCTGGGTCCTACAAAAACTAATTTTTAGCAAGGCTCATGTTTCACGTACATATAAAAATATTTTTAATTTTCAGTTTGCAGGTACGGAATATTCGAAAATAAGCCATGTGTATGCGTAGAAGGTACCATTTCAATTTACTTGACACTATTTTTTTCACAAAATTTATTAACAATAACATTCATACTCAAGGCAATTTTAATGTTTTAAAATCGATAGACATAGTTGGCTCAAAAAAGTCCTGGGACATTTTAATTACTTTTTATCCCGAAGAGCTTTTTACTTTTCACGCCTTCTGGTAAGGTTGTATTGTAATCGCGCAAAATTTCGAAAATATTGTTTTTTGGATGTTATATGACATGCACGTCATGAAAAACCATGTCGGTCTGTCCGCTAATCTTATAACCGCCTATAACTTGAGAAATGCCTCTCGGATTTTGATGCAATTACACCATGTCACTTCTATGCCAAGGACGCAAAAGCTTTGTAGTTTTCTTCAGAATCCGTTCAGTGGTGGCAAAGAAAGAGGCCTAAAACTACATAAATTAAAATCGCTCAAACTTAGTTTTTTGGGGTTTCAGAGGACCCTGATTAATTTTGAAAAAAATGGTACTTTTATACGCTCCCAACTACGCACCTATTAGACATATTTCACACATCATAGATTTCTCTATAGATTAGCCCTGAAAAACTATTCTCAGGGGACGGATCGCGTACCTATCGGTCGCGACTGCTGTTGGCGTCGTTCGCCGACCGTGATAACTGTTCTGTTATCGAATAACGCGTATGTCTGCCGCACAACAGCATAGTATTTTCTATACTCAGCCCGAGTTAGGTATCGGGGAGAGGTGACGCGTTCTGATCAGCGGCGGCTCGTGGTCTATGATACAGGGGGTTCACAAGTGGTATGAAATGAAAGGACACATTTTTTGTTATTTTTTCTATTATACACAAGAAAATACATTTATAATAAAATACAAGTTTTTTAATGAGTACAGTGTTTAAACGTAAAGTCCATTCGTTTGTATTTGCAGAAAATTTATCAATAACAGCCTCGTTAAAGTTTGGAATACCCGCTATACATTTTTTCTCGATAGATAGCATTGCTAGGGCTGACAGTCTTTCTTCATTCATAGAACTTCGCAAAAATGTTTTTATTCTCTTCAATGTCGAAAAGCATCTTTCACTTTCGGCCGTAGTCATTGGTATGGTAACAATTATTTGTAAAAGTGTAAAGGTGGCAAAAATATGCTCTGAAGATTATTTTCTATAAAAAACTGTAACATACTAATGGCACCACTCATATTTCTGAAATCAGGTCGCCGGTAAATTAATTCCAATTAAATTAGAATCTTGTAGCATACGGCCAATACCAGTGGCTTGATTGATGGTAACAGATTGTTTTGAAGTAGCTCCTATTTTTTCCATGCATTCTATTAACAATTCGCGATATTCATATACTGTATTTATAGATCTGCTTTTAAAATTCCATCTTGTAACAGAAGACCTAGGAACTCTTGCACCAACAATTTCATCCAAAACTGCAACTCGTTGTGGAGAATGAGAAAAAAAGTTGAAATATCGCTTAAATTTGAAAAAAATACCCGTACTTCTTGATTTTGACTTGTAGCTTGCGATAAAATAAAATTTAGCTGGTGGGCATAACAATGAACGAAATAAGCATAAATATAATCACGTTGAATAAGAGCTTGAAGACCTCCATGACGTCCACTCATTACACTAGCGCCGTCATAACTTTGAGCTAGCAGTTTCTCTGGTTTATCTAGCACTTGTATTAAATTAGTTTTCACACATTCTGAGAGACTAACTGCATCGTGGTCAGGGGGGGGGGGGGAGGGGTAACAAAATTCCAAACACGTTCAACTTGCCTTCCATCTGGTATAATGTACCTAAATACTGTAGTCATTTGATAACAATTAGCTACATCCGTTATTTCGTCAGCCATAACAGCAACAAATTCAGCTTCCAAAATTTCTTTCCTTATATTTTCCTGAGCCACTTGTAACATGAAATCTAACAATTCGTTTTGCATGATTTTTGATATCCCTTTGAATACTGTAGATTTTTCAAAATGATCTTTAAGTGCTATATCTAATTCGGCAGTGAAATTTATGAAACCTCTAAAAATACCGGGATTTTTGAACCATCTTTTTCGTCGTGACCGCGGAGGGCTACTTCAAAAGCTCCGCAAATTTTATGCAATCAATAATTTTTGAAAGTACATACCTATTCTTTCTAACTTTTTCATTTTGCTGTTGAATACTGCGCCTATATGCACTGGCCAACTGCTGCCGTATATCTACTTTTCCCAAAAGCTGCATTTCCACGTGCGCATTGGTATGGACTTGAGTGTTTTCATGTTTCTTAATTTTTTGTACTAAATGTCCCAAGTCGGCTAATCCATTTTTTGTCCAGGCAGGCTCTGCAACCCCGCGACCAAACAACAAACAGGAAAAACAAAACAAACGGTTTGTTGTGCTGCATCCACAAATCCAGTTATCATTTTTTTTTATACTCCAGCTACCACGAAGGCCTAAGGCCTAAACACCCATTGGGTACCGTGGGGCTATAGGGGGATACAGTGGAAAGGGGGGGGGGACGCCACACGGACTCTGGCGAGGGAACACGTGTGCATGCAACATGCACACATTCTGGCTCCGCCTACGAGATCCGCCGGGTGGTACCTCCGCGTTCGACAGTCAGAGACCGTCTACCACCTACGGACAATCACAACATCCATAGTCAAGAGAAAAATGTCTCCTGGGACGGGACTCGAACCCGCACAGCGCACGGCGACTGATCAGGAGACCGAAGAGTCTACTACTGCGGCCACCGCTGCTGCCTAATTTTCATAGATTTCCATTTTAAACTTTCTAATAAAGTCTCTAGATTTACCTTTGTGGTTTTAACTCAATATCTCATTAAAATACTGCTACGAACATAAAAGTTCGAACACACCTCCAATTACTGCATAAAATGCACGCGCAACGGACAATGGCGCACTCCAGAAGTGTGGGTCTTTTCCAACTAAAATTGCGATAACCCCGCTATACCCCGCAACCAGAACAGCAGGGAGAGAAACACACTAATCCCGCGTACATGATCGCATAATGCGACTATTCGTCGTCACCCGTCGGCGGCAGTCGGGCCGGGCCAGTCCGAATCGCCCGAATCAGGCAGCGCAGCGGTAAGGGTGGTGACTGGTGACTCACACGATTAAATATCAGGGAGGCTCAGACTTTGAGAAATTATTAAATGGATATTATACATATTTTTTATTATTTATTTTAGGGGTGCACGTGCTCATGTGCTCCTACAGTGGAACCGCCACTGGTTCTGATGCACCACCGGTAGGGCAGGGAAAAATATGTATGGACTAATTGTATAGACCTGCTTGACTGACTTTTTCCTCTGAGAGTCTAGTTTGTGCTGAACATATTCCTCTACGTACTGATAAGGGCGTTGCCTGGGAAGTCGAGAGTTAACCTATTTGACGCCATCTGTTTGTATTGAAGAAGTTGCGTGAGATGATGGATGAGACCTTACGATTTATTCCTTACATAGTTCGTCCTACAGCACGGCTATTATGTAAAAACCCGATAAAATGTAAAAAAACAACGAAATGTCATCTTGCAGACTAGGTAGTTTTGTAAGCGTTGATCTATGGAGGAATGACTCAGCTGCGCGCATTGTTGGTTGCAGAAAGCTAGTATACTCGAATGTTTTGTGAATCCGAGTGGTCTGTAGTCTGAGAGGATGTGGTAGAATGAAAGTTGGTTGAGTAGCAAGATCACATCTCGATGATTTTGTGTATTGGTGTACATGGAGTATATCTATTAGCTGTGCCCGACGAGTTATTTATATGTTGTCCTTTCGGTATACGGGTTATAATCAAAGTTATAAATTACGATAGCTCCCGCTTTTTTGTGTTTTCAAAAACTTTGATTATGGGAAATCGCCACTGCGCCCGCGTTGTGTGCAATTAAGCCACATCACAGTAAAATTAGGAATGACGCATCATACTTCAAAATTTGCGCAGTGTCTCATGTCTAGACGCTGATTTGTATTTTCTATTGACATCGCAAAATAAATTTCTAGACTGAACTGGAAATAAAAAAAAATGTAGTAAATAACCCCTTCACTTTCATAAATATTTCTGTCTGTAGCATATTTTCTCACCTGTTACTTCACCAACCCGGGATTTTCTCTTCTTTTCTTTCTCATTTTTGGAATTCAGCAAATTTGCGTATGTAATTTCCACAATGATTTGACTGGTCTAATTCGAAAGGAAGCTATTAAGGTAACCCCTGAATTAATTGTCATTGTACTTGATAAGGGGTGGGGCAATGGAGTCCGAAAAACAATAACTGTAATCATGAAATTGTTTTTATTGAAACAAATAATGAATACAATTTATCCCTGCAAACAACTCAAAACCAAACAACATGTCACTGCTTCGAGGTATCTTCTTCCAAACAAATCCTCTTGTTATCAGTCAGCAAAAAGCATATCAGGAGAAAAGTCCAAACTTGTATCGTCCTCCTGATCAGTACTCGCGGTAGAAGGAATGCTTCCTTTATGCTTTTCGAACTGAATAGCTCTCATTCAACCCTTCAGTGTCCAGTGAAAGTATCCCTACGTTTTCCGGTTCGATCAAAGCACCAGCGTTATCCACTACTTTACATGGTTCAATGATGATATTTGCCGAGTCTGTTTGAGCATTGCCGAATAGATCAAACGTTTCCGGAAAAAGTGGTATATCTTCAGCTGCCGCATTGGTCATATCCTTAGTCAGTTGCAATTCCTGAACGTCGCCTAATTTTTCATCTTCGCCTATCACTTGATATTGCAGACCATCCTTCTGAAGATTCTGGAGAGCTTCGTCAGTAACAGTGACGAAACTTTCATCACTGGTCTTGAACAGTATCTTCACACTAGAGTTGGCTTCATTTCCCAATAGATCCTTTATCTTATCAGCAGTAAGTTCTTCAGAGCTACTGGGTATGATCGACTGAATGACATTGTTCGACACATTTGGGTCAGTGGGCAAAAACACTTGACCAGCACCAAATCCTACTGGAGGATGCGAGATGAAATTCTCAACTGTGGTCTCTGAGCGAGTTTCGTCAATGATGAAAGTATTAGCATGTGGAGCAGATACGATCTCTTTTGTCAGGTTAGCAATAGCCGATCTACTAGCCTCGGCTTCTTTAACACATGCCCGGTGTTCAGCTTATATACGGAGCTTTCTATTGTCTTTGTTGGGAATGTACAGATTGCTGGACGAAACTGGCGCAGGGTATTTGGGCTTTTTGGAGAGAAACTGTGGCTTGGGAATCACTATCATGTCGGCTGAAAAAGAAAAAGCAAACGTAAAAGGCGACATTTGAAGGACGATAATCGACTTATGAGAAAGAATGGCTTTTTGTAGCTGGTAATACAAAGTCGCTTTTTAATTTAGAAAATTCCCAGCTGCCTAAATAATAAAACAACGTATCAATATAATTGATAAAACAATAAAACCGAAGTCATCATTGAACGCGAATACTGCATTATATAGTGCAAGGGACCAGGATTTATGTCAGGGGTCACAGGATTTATGTTCAGGAGAATTTTTGTCTCCGGAGGGGAAGGGGTGTGTCTTATTCACTGAGCCATTCTGGGGTTTTGAAGTACAACACCCTTATTATTTTGGTACAGTTTTCTAAATTATGGAACCGTTACTGGTTTACTCGTATTGAAAATTTGCGACCTGAAAACCACGAATATTAAAAAAAACGGTGGATGTTATCAGAATCAAACAATTCTTGAAACAACCACAGGTAGTATTACAATGATGTAGATGGAACAGTACGTTATAATTTCCAAAAATACTATTTTCTAGGCATTATTATACAAAGGTGTAAAAAATTAGCAATATATTGCGTTTATGGCTCTCTGGCGAGCTAAATGAGTTGATAGTTTTAGTTGGATCATCACTTATGTTCTAACACAGCGTAGCTCAAAACTGACAAGTTTTTAAACGACCAAAATTTCCTATCGAATGACACGCATGATATCGCCATTTTTTGAGTTACGCGATGTTAAAACTTAAGCGGCGATATATATATACACATATATAAGAAAAACATATTTCCAACGCCGTTTCCTTTAGGGTCCTATTTTTCCGGAATCAAGAGGTGTTTCGCAAATCGAGAGGATCAAATATAATAGTTTCAGAATAGTCCCAAGAGTCACACATTAAATGCTTGCCCCATATTTGGGAAACACCATGTTAATGATAAAACTAAGACAATATTATCATACTGAGTAAAAAATAAAAAAAGTCAAAAGTATTAAGTAATGCATAAGCTTTTGAGCTGATAGATGAAGAGTGCGAGATTTGATCACTCTTACGGTTAGATAACTTGATGCATACTTTTTATCATCTCCTTTCATTCAGATGAGACTGCTTTTCTCTGATTTTGTCCATCAAAATGTGTTTTTATCAAGTTTGCTCACAGGGTCAAAGGCGCGAGCGAAAAGGATTTTTCTTATATTCCCGTCCGAATGTCTAAATTTTCGATTAACTACCTTATTCACAGAACACATAACGCACTAACGGACATACAGTACTACCAAGCCGAAACATGCAGAAAAACTCTATTTTATTCATATTTGCGTCGAGCAGAACGAATAGGCAACCAGACTTACGCACACTCTTATTTCCACGCAAGCATCGTTGTGCTTACTAATTGATCAGGGTTACCAGGTGTGGTGATTTTTCACCAAAATATCCCTCATTTTGGTCTATCTTTCCACTGCATGTTGCATCCGAATTCGGACTAGGCCGAAGGAGCCAGTCAAGGATTTTTGTCTCCCAATTTTCATAATCTGTAGTATGCAAAAAAGTTTTTGGTTGCAGTCAAAAAACTCTTTGTTGTCGCCGATACTTACGCTTCCTCAGAATGTTTCCAATTTTTTATAAATAGCTCCAAGCAACTATGTACTCATCTTAAAAACGTCCATCGGGGATACATTTTTCAAGAAATGTCGCTCTTGAGTCATTACTATTGAGTGATAAAAAATAAGCAATATTGTGGTAGTCTTTCCCTTGCGACATAAATGAGACACGTGAAATAAAAAAACAGACTCCAGTGTCTTAATTTGCGAGTCTGTATTTTCGTAGGAGATCCCTATATGAATTTTTTCATAAGACTTGTGTCACTTTTTGCGTTATTCTAATTGCATCCGAGAAATAAACTATTCATGTACGTTGTATAAGACAAAATAAAATTGGAATGTCTTAATGAAATAAATTACCAGGTAAGGTGCAGCCAAGTGTCAGATTTTCCAATGCTTTCATTTGTAATGTCCTGGCTGCCGCAACTAAATATTTGAGATGTTCATCTGATACAATAGTCGATCCACAGTACATGAACTCCACTAAGGATTTCACCACAGAAAACTCACATCCTGTGATCACCACATGGTCGACAGATGAATTTTTATCCAGTTCTTCCTATAAAAATACATGAGTCATGATCATGTGTATTTGTGGGAAATATCTACTCACCTTAAACAAGGCACTGTTGGCAGCCAGAACCACTTTATGAACGTGTAGAACCCTTTTTTCGCAGCAAATGGCTACATCCACGAAGTTCTGCTGCTCATAAACGAGCACAGTGCAATAGTAGTCTGCTGAGGATGTTGTTTAGACTCTAGACAGTATTTGCTTTGCCAATTTTCAGCCTTCTCCATTTTTTGCCTAAAGATGTCCAATTAAAACGTATATTCGCAGCTACAAATAAAAAATTGTCTCACTCCTAATAGAATTTGAAGTTGTACAGGTACAATCGACAGTATAAATGCTACAAAATTGCGCTTTTGTGTAAGTAGCTGTTTTTTCTTGTAGCTACCCAAAATCAAATTGAACTGACATTCCACATCGGATTTGCCAACGTCCATACTAAGAATGGCGAAAGTCCCTATATAACACTAGTAAATTATAGTTTAAGAATTGACCACAAGATGTCGCCTTAAATAAAAGCTTACACAGAATACAAAATAAAACTGAAACAACAAAGGCAATCATCTACTATAAATTTCTTTGCCTTTCAGCCTTTGAGGCCCTTATGTATAATAATCATTGCAATTCATATTTAGTATGGAACAGTCAGTAAATTCTACCGCGCCATCTAGCAACGGCAAGTATTTACTAGGATCTCACTAATTCTTGCTACAGAAAACTGTTTAAACTAATAATGCTACAAACAGAATTAAAGGTTGATTCTCACTATACATTCCGTTCCCATTCCATATCAGTTTCGTAAACGTTCAGTACAATTTGATTGTATACACAATATACCTTACGGATAATGTGCATACACACGCAATAGCCTGCTTTAAGCGAAGGCGAATATTTAATTTCAATAATTTACGGAACGGTTACGGAATGGAAACGGAATGTATAGTGAGAATCAACCTTAAGGAATCTCGTTTTGCCACTGAAATACAGGGTGAAAACGAAAAATTTCACGTTTTAGGGCACTGTCAGCTCGCACCCTGTATAAGATAGAAAAAAGGTGAAAACTGCTTAGATAGATACTTCTGCATATTCTATGGCGTGCTCGAAAATAAATCAGAGGCGTCGTTCAAGAGCTATGACCCTAACTTAGTTTTTTTTAATGGAACACCCTGTATTTGCACTTTGAATATGAACATTAATATGAGTATGATATAAAATGTGGGCACCTTGTATTTATGCCCTCCATTAATTGTTATATTGCACAAAAAAGTGGCACAGGTTCCTGAAACTGTAAGGTTCTATCTTTCAAAATATCCAAGATACCGTGCAATTATATACAAGCAAACTGGAACACAGTGTACATATTTGATTTTTTTTTCCTTTAAAACAATTTATTTTACAAAATATTTGATGAGACAACGTTAACAATAAAAATATACTAATACCTAATTGAGGCAAAAATTATTTTGTAATAAAGGCTAAAATCATTTTTTTGTTTTTCAGGCCATCAGATACTAAATTAATGAAAAAATTTTTTGGAAAAAAAAAGATGATGCAGTTCGGCCATTATCTCCACAACCAGGTCCAAGCAAACCGTCTGCTTCAGTTCAAGAAGAATCAGAGGAAACGAGACCGAGTACAACAAATGAATACACTCCACTTCTGATTCTGATAATTCAGTATCCAGTAAGATCCAGAAAATCAACCAACCTCAAAAGAAAAAATATATTCCCAAAAATACAAGGCTGAGTGGGAGCAGCATGAACATTTTAAGAACTGGGTGCACCAAGTTCCTGTGGAAGCTATTTTTTCCACTGCAAGGTTTGCAATTATGATTATTTATGCGGCATAGGAGCTTTAAAAAAAAGTTATTCAAAAAAGCATATAAAAAATTTAACTATTATGGTTAAGCAGCCAACTTGGTCAAAAATAGTATATGAAATTTCTTCTGATAATACAGTAAAACAAAATGAAATTAAAATTGCAGATTTTATTGCAGAGCATAATATCGCAATAAATGTGTCAGATCATCTTAGCGAACTTATAAAATCTATTTGTTTGTCTGGAATAGAGAGTAGCCAAGCGAAAAATGTCTGTAGGCCGAACTAAATGTACGGCAATCATAAACAATGTAATAGGGAAAATAAGTTTTGAAAATCTTATTAGCGACTTAAATTGCCATAAATTTTCATTATTAGTTGACGAATCGACTTATTTCACGTCCGAAACACATTTAGCAATTGTTGTCCGGTACAATAAAAATTTTAATATAGAGGATCATTTTGTCGACCTTAGACGCTTCAGCCCAAAATTTATACAACGTCATTATAAGTTTTTTTTCCTGCCTTATTTATATTGGGATTTTAAAATAAATTGCACATTAGCAGTGCCACGTTTTCTCTTCTACAAGAAGGCGTAATCATCTATATGACTGTTTGTCTCTTATCCTCCAGCATCAACTTTATTATTTCTTAAGTGCATTTTTGCACAGATGAATATAGTTTTTAATTTTGATTAAAAAAATGCATAAGACGTCCATACATTGACGTTGTCTAACCTTGGTGACTTCATAAAAGGAAAAAAAATTCTTAGGTAGGCCTTGAAATTATCAGATGTTTGTTTCGCTCACCAGATTTATCCCAAGATCGCTCTATTTTTTCCTGACTTTATTTGAGATGGGATTTCAAAATAAATTGCATATTGTCATTGTTACTTATTCTCGTCTGCAAGATGACGTAGTCAAATTTTCAATTCGACATTTCTTCTTTCGACTTCAATCATCAAATTTGTTTTTTCATACGGACACGATATGGGAATTTTGTACATTTAAATGGACTTTTCAGCTCTAAATTCATTGATGTATTTCGTTAGTTGACCATAAACTTGTTGTTGGATGAAAATTAAAAGGAAAAAAAACATATGTCTTCGATTCGTATTTGTGCAATCGTACCCAGAAGGTGAAAACAGGTAAGGGATTTTCTTCGGCAAAGAGTGTTGCATCTGGCGTACCTCAAGGCTCTGTATTGGGACCTTTACTCTATTTAGTTTATACTTTTGATCTACATACTTGCCTTCAGCACTGTAAAATTCAAACGTATGCAGATGACACGCAGCTAACTCTGTCTTTTGATTCTTTGGACATGCATGAGGCATCATATAAATTGAACTTAGATCTAGTTAACATTGAAGAGTACTGCAAAAGACATTGTCTGAAGATCAATGCTTCAAAATGTTCCACCATGCTATTTGGCCCAAAACAGTTAGTACAACGGTTAGATGGCACAATTGTTCCTAGTCTTAACGAAACCCATATTCCTGTAGTAGACCATGCGAAGTATTTAGGGATCACCATGGATTCAGGTTTGAGGTTTAAGCAACATGTTACGCATTTATCTCGCTTAACATACATGCGTTTGAAGATATTATACACCAATCGCCATATTCTGAATTTCAAGACTCGCAAAAAACTGGCTGAGGACTCTGGTTCTGTCGTTAATAAATTATTCAATTGCTGTTTACTTTCGTTGTCTTGATTACGTGACTAGATATCGAGTACAAAAAATTCAAAATAGCTGCTGTAGGTTCATTTGTGGTCTGCGAAAGTTTAGCCATGTGTCTAAGAAGATCAATGAGCTTAGATGGTTGAGGGTTGACCAGCCTTTCACATATAATTTACTAATTTTAGTACAACGAATAAAAATC
Source organism: Acanthoscelides obtectus (assembly GCA_963669975.1). Classification (NCBI taxonomy): domain Eukaryota; kingdom Metazoa; phylum Arthropoda; class Insecta; order Coleoptera; family Chrysomelidae; genus Acanthoscelides; species Acanthoscelides obtectus. The sequence continues at coordinate 8,836,018 of CAVLJG010000002.1, read as the reverse complement.
AATAGGCTACCTACTTATCTACTAAAAAGGCTGGTACCACGTGAGGTTCTCAATTACAGGAATCTCAGACATAACTCTGACTTCAATATACCTAGTTATAGGAGCAACATTTTCCATCGTAGCTTCACCTACAACGCTGTCAAGGTGTATAATAGTCTTAATGGCAATTACAAGAAGAAGGGAATACTTGCATTCAAGAGTGCCATTAAGAACCATCTTCTGGGGTCTGCTAGCCAAGCTGGCTGATATATATATATATATATATATATATATATATATATATATATATATATATATCTATATATATATTTGTGTTTATTGTTTTTTTGTTGTTAGAGCGGGCTATGTAGAATAGATGTACATACATAGATGTAGGCAGCAGCGGTGGCCGCAGTAGTAGACTCTTCGGTCTCCTGATCAGTCGCCGTGCGCTGTGCGGGTTCGAGTCCCGTCCCAGGAGAAATTTTTCTTTTGGCTATGGATGTTGTGATTGTCCGTAGGTGGTAGACGGTCTCTGACTGTCGAACGTGGAGGTACCACCCGGCGGATCTCGTAGGCGGAGCCAGAATGTGTGCATGTTGCATGTATACGTGTTCGCTCGCCAGAGTCCGTGTGGCGTCCCTCTTTCCCCTGTATCCCCCTATAGCCCCACGGTGCCCAATGGGTGTTTAGGCCTTAGGCCTTCGTGGTAGTTGGAGTATAAAAAACATATTAAGATTAATCTATTTAAGCCTTAATTATTGTATATATTATTTAGTCGATTACTATTAATTGTTATATCTTTCCTTTTGTATGTGTTCCTGCGCTGTGAGGTTAAGTGGTAGAGTAGCCAGCTGGCTAAATTTCGCCTCGCAGTGTGGATGGATTAATAAAGACATTATTATTATATGGCGAAACCTGAATACGAAATGGAAATTTTATTGATGGTAATAACAATAATAACCAGAAATAAGCAGAGATATTCACAGTCTTCCAAACTCTGTTGCCATGCAAACAAATGAAGTCTGATAATTTGAAGGCCTACCTAGGTCTTGCAATGTCAGTGTATGACATATACATTTTTTAAGTCAGAATAAACATTTTATTCATGTGTTTAAGAATCCAATATGGCGTCTATAAAAAAAAATTAAGTTGATGCTGGTGGACAAGATACGAAACGTCATATTGAAATTCTAATTGTGCCGCCTTGTAGAGGAGGAAATGTGGCAGAGTTCATGTGTAATTTATTTTGAAATCCCACCACAAATAAAGTCAGGACGAGATTAAAACCCTTTTTTGGAAATTTCGTTTTTTACGTTTCTTTCCGGAAGTACTTTCAATTTCAAAACTTTCTAAGCGACGTTTTGCAGATTATCTGAATACGCAACTTTGTCCCCTATTTATGCGACTTCGTATCCCTTGAAGTTTCTGATATCCCAATGGTGAGGATCGAATTTAAAATACCCTATATAGGGAAAATATTATTTTCACCCCAACAGAAACAGTCACTCCCTCTCCGTGGGCACCCGTGAAAAAAACCTGTATCACAAAATCTCCAGAATTCGTTATTTTGTTTATTTTTTCATCAGCTTTGGGTTGGACTTACGAGTACATAGCTACAATATATAAATACTGTTTGTGCATACACTTCGAGGCTGGGCGACAAGGGAACAGGGAACAAAAACCATACTGTCCGAGTTTTATTAAAAGTCATTCGCAATACATTTGTCATGCATAATCACTGCAGACGTTCATTCTTACTATGTATTTATTTCTTCAACTTGTCATTCGATGTGTGGAATCATATTTCTTCGAATTTATGTTTATACTTTTTATATGAGAATTTAATGGGAATTACTGAGTAAATCTGCTTGACATTTTTGAGTGCTGTTATTTTTTCTAGAAACTGTCCATGTTTTTCTCGAAAATTCTAGATCATCGTGGTTTACAGCAAATGAACCCCCAATTTTTTCAAAATTGTCTACCTCATTCTGAAAAATTTTACATTCAAATAATTATTATTGTACTTGACTTCGAGCTCTGACAATTTACTGGCAAATTATCTGCTGATTAATTTGACAGTCATCAAACAGTCAGAAGTTTCTGTACGAACAGCGGATTAGTTGTCGATGATCGGTATGACCTCTCTCAGCCAACTTGTAACTTTCTCATGTACGCAATTGATACAGTCAGCGACGTGTCAGTGACAGCTAACTGAGAAAACTAGGTCATGACTTGTCGCCGACTATCAGTTTGCTGAGTGTCAGCAAACAGGCTGTACGAACAAACCAATAATGATCTAGAGAATTATTTTAGAATTGAAGCATTCGATGAAGCTTCAGGAGCAGCGGAAATCCATGACATGCTTAATAATAAATTAAATAAACTATATCTTTTGTTTGCAATCTATATTACCGAATTTTACGGATATGAATTTGGAATTTCAGTCTGAAACCCCCAAGGTGCATAACCTTTACCCCCGGATTAACGACGCGTGTAAATTTTTATTATGATGTTCCATAAAATCAGGATGTTCAAGAAATTCCCCTTTAATTCCCGAGAAGTACAGATTCTCAAACCATTCATTTTTCTGCACCCATCAAATATATCATAAACTGAAAGCACAGGTCCTCTGGCTAGTAGGTTTCCAAATATAGTTAAAGACATTAACAATTTAGATAAAGAATTTAAGCAGTTGAAGGCCCAAAAACAACACAGGCGCTGAGTGCACTTTCAATATAGTTTACAAATATGCAGCTAGGAATGCCAAGATGGATATTGTAGCAGAAACGGCTCCTTCGACTTTTCACAGACTCTTGCATGTAAATAAAGTGAATAAAGCAGGTGTAATGTTTTTGAGCATCTTTCCATAGTGCGATGTTTTAAATGCTGTGAATACGGTCATATACAAAAACGTTGTGTGAAAGGTATTGTTTGTCCTCTGTGTATGGATAATCACGAGAGGAAATCCTGTAAAAGTCCTAGACTTAAGTGTGTCAATTGTGCAGTTTTTAATGAAAAAAACAAAAAAAAATATAGATACGTGTCATGCAGTGTGCCTCTTTAAAAAAGGTAGAAGATATAGTTCGTGACAAAACGAACTACTCTCAGTAGTTTTTTTCAGGGTTAAATTTAAATTTAGCAAAACAGTTTTTTATCGTCACTTTTAATCCCATACAAACTCTTTTTTGTACACACTTTCTATTCTTTCTTCTTATAACCTCTTGCTACATTCTTTGTTTGTTTTTTTTCTAAATATTTTAACGATCTTTTAGAACTGATAAACATGTATGAATTTGATGTTATTGCAAATGATGACCATAATTTATTGATTGGCTTTCTAAATGTGAGATCCTTGATTAGCTCCTTCAGTGACATTAGGGATAACGTTTTGCTTCAAAGCTTCGATGTGTTTGGTTTAACAGAAACATGGCTTAAGCCTGAAGTTTCGAACAAGCATATTGATATTGAGGGCTTTCAACTTTTCATATCAGACAGACTTGGCAAAAGAGGTGGTGGGGTGGCTTTTTACATAAGAACTGGACTTAGTTGTAATATATGTAACCCTAAAAATTCAGGTTGAAGTTGGTCTAGAACAAATATAGGTTAAAATTAAAATTAATAAGCACTTACATGCAACTGGTATTGTTTATAGACCACCGTTGGTAGATTTCTCAGCACTGTTAGGTCTGGAAGCATCTTTGGAGGGCTTTTATTTGGAAGTAGATAGCATAATTTATATGGGTGACCTCAATATTAATTTTTTGAATAAGTCAGGTTCAAGTTATGATTTACTAAGTAACATATTGAGAGACTATGGACTAGCTCAGATTGTTGAAGAACCAACCAGAGTTACCAATTTCACCTCTACATTGATTGACGAGGCTTTTGTTAGTCAAAACATACCAGTCACTAAAACTGATACTGTTAACTTCTCTTCGATATGTGATCACCACCTTTTATATTTTTGCATAGAATCACTACCTGTCGCCAGCAATGTTAAGTATATAGAGACAAGAAATTTAAAGAATATGGACATGAACCTTTTCATTACTGTCGCCTCTTCTCTCTACTGGTTAGATGTGATCCATCATCCTGATATTAATTCTAAAGTTGAGTATTTGAATAAACTAATTATATTTGTTCTAGATGCATGTGCTCCTCTGAAATACAAGAAGGTATTCAAAAGGACTCTCTCTTGGATAACACCGAACATACGTCTCATGATGAAACTAAGAGATAAAGCTTATTTCAGTTATAAAAACTTAAAAAAGAAAAATTCTAGCAAAGAGGTCATTGAACAAAAATGGACTTATTACAAACAATTACGAAATTTAGTAACTGCATCCATCCGTAGAGAGAAGGTTTACGTTGAGTATCAATTAAAGCAAAAGCGTAATTCTCGTAGCTGGTGGAAATGTATCAAGCAGATAGGTATACATGGTAATAAAAATAAGTTTAACGTCTGCCCTTTTGAACCAGACTCTGTTAATAATTTCTTTATAAATTCTATTCCAAATAGCACAATAGATGAATTACTACTAGTGTACTATGAAAATCACAAGCATCGTTCTGTTGATGTTGATTTTAACTTCACTTTAATATCTCAGCAAATCATATTTGACGAGTTTATGAAAATAAAATCAAATTGTGCAGATCATGATCAACTGAGCCTAAGTATATTGCACCTTGGTTTAGGCACTTTTACTGTGTGAAGGATGTATTCCTCCATTCCGACGTGGATAGTTTCGGTTATCGAAAAACAGACAGCCGACGCATTCGCGTCAGTGAAACAGACATCTCTCCGAGGAAAGCTAGAGAAGTCTCTGAGCCCGTCCTAATCGGCATGTCCGTAAGGCCAAGTTTTGTGGCCTGTACGAGTTTCTGCTGTCACAGCGGGTTCTGACCGAAACCTAACCTCCACAACACAGTGGTCTGAGTTGCCCAGGGGGGACAGGACAGCAGTGCTGTAAGGGACAGGATGCGTGGTCAAAAAGAGATCCAGCAGGCTAGTGGCGTGTGACGAGATGCTGGGAAAAAAAGTAGGGCTCATCACCAGCTGGGTCAGCCCTTGAGTAAGAGCGAACGCTTCGACTGCACGACCTGCTGCATCGGTCTTGTTTGAGCCCAACCAAAGCTCATTATGGGCATTGAAATCACCGAAAAGAACTACCTCTGAAGCGGGGTGATTGATGTTCAAGGAGTCATCTGGACGGCGAGGTATTCGAGTAGGCCATCCCAGTTATGGTCCGAGGGAGAGCGATAAAGGCAGCAGATAAATTTGGGTGATGTTTTGGAGTAGAGGCGAAGCCACAGAATGTCCTGCCAACCTGATTCCAAAGAAACATCTCTGGAGTAGGAAAGATTGCTGCGGACAAAAGGCACAACTCCCCCGTTCTTTCTCAGATTGGAGTGCACCTCGTAGTTTGGGAAGTTAAGATGGTTAATCTCTGAGATTTTTGTCTCCGCCAAGGAAAGCACGGAGGGACGATTGGATTGCAGGTAGTGATGAACAGCATCAATTTTGCTGTTAATCCCGCAGATGTTCGAAGCAAGTAAAGTAACATAGTGGACGCAAATTTAAAAGCTGACATAAACACTTATTTGCAAGCGCTGGAAGACGAGTTTCGCCGATACTATCGAGACATAAATTCTGAGTCAACAATATTGCACATGACAAGAAATCCATTTGTTGTCGATGTGTCACAATTACCAGAAGAAGTTCAGGAAGAATTTCTAGAAATGAAGGCTGATTCGTCCATGAAACATGACTTCCATTTTTAACATTGGAGAAAATTTGGATGAAAAGATTGCCTGTTAATTCAACACTTGCCTTTCTTGTTTTACGAATACTAGTTGCTTTTTCTTCAATTCACTTATGTGAGACAGGGTCTAGTTGCAACTAAAGCTAAACAGCGAAATCGTCTTGATATCGATAGCGACCTGATGATAGCTCTGACAAAAACAGAACCTAGAATCAACCAACTGGTACAGAACATGCAATCTCAAGTATCTCATTAGCACCTACTCTTATTTTATTCAAGTTTTTCGATAAAAACATTTATTAGTTCATTAAACTTTTAAAGTTTCTTTATTAGAATTAAAATAAAAGTCTTTGTATCTATATAATTTTGTATTTATTGAAAAGTTAATGGAGGGCATGACAATATTATAATTTATAGTCCGAGGAGCCTCAACAAAAAAAAGGTTGGGAAACCCTGATCTAAGGCTTCAGTTATTGATAATTTATAGTATGGCGTGCCACTTAAAAAAATGCGTGAGGTGGTGGATGAGACTTTACGAATTTCTTCTTACACAGTCGAGCCCCTGTAATCCGGGGCCCCTGGGGCATTGATGCGGCTGATATGGCGGTAGCTACGACCCTGGGTCCTACAAAAACTAATTTTTAGCAAGGCTCATGTTTGACGTACATATAAAAATATTTTTAATTTTCAGTTTGCAGGTACGGAATATTCGAAAATAAGCCATGTGTATGCGTAGAAGGTACCATTTCAATTTACTTGACACTATTTTTTTCACAAAATTTATTAACAATAACATTCATACTCAAGGCAATTTTAATGTTTTAAAATCGATAGACATAGTTGGCTCAAAAAAGTCCTGGGACAATTTAATTACTTTTTATCTCGAAGAGCTTTTTACTTTTCACGCCTACTGGTAAGGTTGTATTGTAATCGCGCAAAATTTCGAAAATATTGTTTTTTGGATGTTATATGACATGCACGTCATGAAAAACCATGTCGGTCTGTCCGCTAATCTTATAACCGCCTATAACTTGAGAAATGCCTCTCGGATTTTGATGCAATTACACCATGTCACTTCTATGCCAAGGACGCAAAAGCTTTGTAGTTTTCTTCAGAATCCGTTCAGTGGTGGCAAAGAAGAGCTAAAACTACATAAATTAAAATCGCTCAAACTTAATTTTTTGGGGTTTCAGAGGACCCTGATTAATTTTGAAAAAACTGGTACTTTTATACGCTCCCAACTACGCACCTATTAGACATATTTCACACATCATAGATTTCTCTATAGATTAGCCCTGAAAAACTATTCTCAGGGGACGGATCGCGTACCTATCGGTCGCGACTGCTGTTGGCGTCGTTCGCCAACCGCGATAACTGTTCTGTTATCGAATAACGCGTATGTCTGCCGCACAACAGCATAGTATTTTCTATACTCTGCCCGAGTTAGGTATCGGGGAGAGATGACGCGTTCTGATCAGCGGCGGCTCGTGGTCTATGATACAGGGGGTTCACAAGTGGTATGAAATGAAAGGACATATTTTTTGTTATTTTTCCTATTATACACAAGAAAATATATTTATAATAAAATACAAGTTTTTTAATGAGTACAGTGTTTAAACGTAAAGTCCATTCGTTTGTATTTGCAGAAAATTTATCAATAACAGCCTCGTTAAAGTTTGGTATACCCGCTATACATTTTTTCTCGATAGATAGCATTGCTAGGGCTGACAGTCTTTCTTCATTCATAGAACTTCGCAAAAATGTTTTATTCTCTTCAATCTCTTCAATGTCGAAAAGCATCTTTCACTTTCGGCCGTAGTCATTGGTATGGTAACAATTATTTGTAAAAGTGTAAAGGTGGCAAAAATATGCTCTGAAGATTATTTTCTATAAAAAACTGTAACAAACTAATGGCACCACTCATATTTCTGAAATCAGGTCGCCGGTAAATTAATTCCAATTAAATTAGAATCTTGTAGCATACGGCCAATACCAGTGGCTTGATTGATGGTAACAGATTGTTTTGAAGTAGCTTCTATTTTTTCCATGCATTCTATTAACAATTCGCGATATTCATATACTGTATTTATAGATCTGCTTTTAAAATTCCATCTTGTAACAGAAGACCTAGGAACTCTTGCACCAACAATTTCATCCAAAACTGCAACTCGTTGTGGAGAATGAGAAAAAAATCGCTTAAATTTGAAAAAAATACCCGTACTTCTTGATTTTGACTTGTAGCTTGCGATAAAATAAAATTTAGCTGGTGGGCATAACAATGAACGAAATAAGCGTAAATATAATCACGTTGAATAAGAGCTTGAAGACCTCCATGACGTCCACTCATTACACTAGCGCCGTCATAACTTTGAGCTAGCAGTTTCTCTGGTTTATCTAGCACTTGTATTAAATTAGTTTTCACACATTCTGAGAGACTAACTGCATCGTGGTCAGGGGGGGGGGGGGGAGGGGTAACAAAATTCCAAACACGTTCAACTTGCCTTCCATCTGGTATAATGTACCTAAATACTGTAGTCATTTGGTAACAATTAGCTACATCCGTTATTTCGTCAGCCATAACAGCAACAAATTCAGCTTCCAAAATTTCTTTTCTTATATTTTCCTGAGCCACTTGTAACATGAAATCTAACAATTCGTTTTGCATGATTTTTGATATCCCTTTGAATACTGTAGATTTTTCAAAATGATCTTTAAGTGCTATATCTAATTCGGCAGTGAAATTTATGAAACCTCTAAAAATACCAGGATTTGATGAACCATCTTTTTCGTCGTGACCTCGGAGGGCTACTTCAAAAGCTCCGCAAAATTTTATGCAATCAATAATTTTTGAAAGTACATACCTATTCTTTCTAACTTTTTCATTTTGCTGTTGAATACTGCGCCTATATGCACTGACCAACTGCTGCCGTATATCTACTTTTCCCAAAAGCTGCATTTCCACGTGCGCATTGGTATGGACTTGAGTGTTTTCATGTTTCTTAATTTTTTGTACTAAATGTCCCAAGTCGGCTAATCCATTTTTTGTCCAGGCAGGCTCTGCAACCCCGCGACCAAACAACAAACAGGAAAAACAAAACAAACGGTTCGTTGTGCTGCATCCACAAATCCAGTTATTATTTTCATAGATTTCCATTTTAAACTTTCTAATGAAGTCTCTAGATTTACCTTTGTGGTCTGAGTTAAGTTAATTTCTGGTGTAGGTCTTCCCGCATTTTTCATTTCAAATTTTTGCTCCAAACTCAATGACCTGAAGTTATGTTTCAAATATTCCACAGTGAAACCATTCATTTTAACTCAATATCTCATTAAAATACTGCTACGAACATAAAAGTTCGAACACACCTCCAATTACTGCATAAAATGCACGCGCAACGGACAATGGCGCACTCCAGAAGTGTGGGTCTTTTCCAACTAAAATTGCGATAACCCCGCTATACCCCACAACCAGAACAGCAGGGAGAGAAACACACTAATCCCGCGTACATGATCGCATCGTTCCGAGCTAGCAGCCGTCGCGAGTATACACTTGTGCGACTGCGATCCACCCGGACTTACAGTGCGATCTTATTGTGATTTTCATCACGATACGATCGCCATCCACGATGGCGAGAATAGAAAAACTGACGAGCCAGCTGAAGCAGAAGGAGGATAATTTCGCAATGCTTGCTGAGCAGATGAAAAATCTGCAAGAAGCATTCAAGCAGGCGAGGCAAGAAATAGAGGAAGTGAGGGGGAAGCTCCTCAAAGCGAAGAAGACGGTAGAAGAAGAAGAAGAAGGTGAGGACCAGGGAGACGAGGACCAGCAGCCTAGGGTAAACAGGGACATGGATGCCCAAGAGATCGAAGAAGAAGGCGAGAAGAGGACAGATGACGCAGACTTCAGTGTCGTCACCAGGAGGAGAAAACGAGTGAGAGTTTTCTCCTCCGAAGAAGAAGAAGAACCATCCAGGCAGCCAAGGATGCCAGCTGCCACCAAGAAAAGAGGTCCTAGAGCAACCAGGACCACCGAGGCCCCCATGGCAGGAACAGGAGTTCCGCCAATCAATATCGAGGGCACCGCTGACTGTTCATCCTTAAGCAGTATGATGAACAACAAGGGGATCCAATTCTCCAAGGCGAGGACGGCGGGTGACAGTGTGAAGTGTTCACAAATACACCAGCTGACTACCGTCAGCTAGACGCACTGCTGGACTCCATCAAGCGGCCCTTCTTTACCTATCAACTGAAGGAGGACAGGATGGACCAGAGGGTCATTCGTGGACTACCCAGGGAGATGTCAATCGATGACGTCAAAGAGGGTTTAGTGAGTCAAGGCATCGCAGACGCTGAGGTTCAGCAGATGACCTCAAGGACCACCAAGAAGCCACTTCCGCTCTTCCTCGTCAAGACGAAGATGCCGGAAAAGCTTCTAGAGATCCAGAGGCTGGCCATGCTCACGGTCAGCTTCGAGAGCAAGAAAAAGTCCACCGAGCCCAGCCAATGTTACTGCTGCCAGAGGTACGGGCAAACACAGCGGAACTGCCGTCTCGCTGAACGGTGCGTTAAGTGTGGAGAGGACCACAGCAGCACCAGCTGCAGTCTGCCAGCGCCGCCAACAGGGCAACGAAACGCCAAGTGTTGCCTTTGTGGAGAAGGCCACCCCGCCAACTACAAGGGATGTAGTAAGGCCCCGAGGAAAGCTGCTTCTGCCCCCAAAGCAGTCCCCACCACAAATAGGACCTCTTACGCTCAAAAAGCGAAGAAACCTTTGTCCTCTTCTGCCCCAGCAGCCGCCACTGCTACTGGAACTACTGCGCAGAAGCAACACGGCGATGACAGACTGCTAGCAATGATGCAAGCCATCATAACCCGCCTGGATGCACTCCAGGCCAAGATGCAAGACAAGCATTAGACCCGAAATGACTACAGGGCAAAACGTAGAATCTCTACGCATTATCTCCTGGAACATCAACGGATTCAGGGCACGGAAACCAGAAATCCAGGAGATACTAGACCAGTACCAACCAGAGGTGATGGCCATCCAAGAAACGAAATTGGATGCTGCCCATAGTCTGACGTTCCCGCGGTACGAGACGTACCGCTACGACAGAAGAGGCAGAGGTGGAGGAGTCGCATTACTCGTCAAACGTACCTTGACGAGTCATGTCCTCGACGATGCCGCAGACATCAATGGGGACGGAATCACGGTCCAGGTCCATCACAACCACCGTCCCTACAGAATCACCTTCCTATATGTGCCACCAGGGGAGGCCCTAGACGAAGATGACATCGCCGACCTCCTGAGAGGCCCAGGAGCACGCATAGTCATCGGAGATCTAAACTGCAAGTCTCCGGCATGGAACAACAACGTCGAAGACAGGAATGCAAGGCAGCTCCAGGAACACGTCGATGCCCTGGCGGGGGTCATCGTCGGTCCGGAGCAACCAACCTACATTCCATTCGGCCTTGGGCGACCTGCGGTACTGGACATAGCCATCCTCCGCAACATCAGAGAGGAGTTCGAGATAGAGACCCTGGTGGAAGGATCGTCGGACCACAATCCGATTCTACTAACACTTGGCACAGGGTCTAGAACTTGAGATAGCTTGAGCACCAAACGGACGAACTGGAACCTGTACAAATCCAACGTCCAAAGGAACATCACTCAAATTCCAAGCATCCGATCAGCGGAGGAACTGGACAACGCAGTAGAGGAGCTGGAGAATGCTGTCCTGCGAGCGCACGAGGACAGCACCCGCTCCGAGACTACGGCAGTTCCTAGACACCTAAATGGTCCAGCACCGCACCATATTAGGCACCTGATCAGGGAGAACAGAAGACTCAAGCGAGAACATCTCCAGCTGTTGACAGAGGAGTCGAGAGTTGCGCGAAACAGAGCATCGCTAGCTCTGAAGAACGCACTCGCGGAACTCCAAAACAGCAGATGGAATGCAGCCTGTGCAGAACTAGAGACCCAGGATGGTACGGCCTGGACTATGCAGTGAAAATTTCGTCGTCAGCGCACCACGATCCCCACTCTTCACGGCCAACGCGTCTTGGCCTACTTCAGTGAAGAAAAAGCCGAAGCATTCGCCGATTCGCTAGAATCCGAATGCAGACTCAATTACCATGAAGACGAGGACGACAACCACGAGGAGGCCGTGGAAGTCGCAGCCGAAAGCATGAGGAGTCGACCACCTGGCCAGGAGACGGATCACCCCTCCAGTCCAGAGGAAATCCGTCTGATCATCCGCAGGTTGAAGGTCAGAGAGGCGCCGGGAAGGGACGGCATCAACAACAGGATGCTGAAGAACCTTCCCACCAAAGGCATTGCTGCGCTCACCAACATCGCCAATGCCACTCTGAGACTTAACCACTTCCCGCGGCGGTGGCGGGAAGCCCAGGTTATAATGCTCACCAAGCCAGGCAAGGACCGGAAGTTGCCCCAGAACTACCGGCCCATCAGCCTGGTTTCCTCGATGGGCAAAGTAGTCGAAAAGGCTATCGCCGTTCGACTAGAGAAGCAGGCAGAAGAACTGCAACTTCTCCTCCCAGAGCAATTCGGCTTCAGATCCTCCCACAACACGGAACTCCAAGCGCTACGACTGACAGAAAACATCACCAGCGGCTTCAATCTCCAGGAGGCAACCGGTCTCGTCCTGCTGGACGTGGAACGAGCCTTCGATCAAGTTTGGCACGATGGACTCATCGCCAAAATGGAAGCCGCCGGAATCGATGCGAACATGTGCCAACTGATCCAGAGCTATCTAACACAAAGATGGTTCACGGTGAAGATTGGTACATGCCATTCAACAAGACGACAGCTGGAAGCAGGCGTGCCCCAGGGGTCAGCCTTAGCCCCCCTGCTCTACAACATCTATACTCACGATGTGCCGAAGACAGCTGACACAATGCTGGCCCTATATGCAGACGACACTGCTATAGCCGCCAAGCATAGACGACCCGAGATCATCCGTAGGAGACTACAGGATGAACTGGACCACATCCAGGACTGGTGCGTGAAATGGAAAATCCGCATCAACGTCCAGAAGACGCAGGCAATCTTCATTTAACGAAGAAGGATTGCAAGACCTCTCGAAGCATCCATCTTCGACGAAGATATCCAGTGGAGCGACAAAGCCAAATATCTGGGGATCGTATTTGACAAGTCCCTCACCTGGAAAGCCCACATAGAAGCTGTCATCGCAAAGACCAGAGCAGCCATGGCTCAACTCTACCCATTACTGGGTAGACACAGCCGGATGCCGCTAGCGACCAAGCTACGGCTGATCAAGGCCATCGCCAGACCTCAGCTCGCTTACGCCTCCGCGGTCTGGGGGTACGCTGCCCCCAGCTACCGCAAGCGACTTGCTGCTCTAGAGATGAAGCTACTCCGGATCGCCACCAGTGCACCATCCTACGTAAGAAACTCAACCTTGCGTAGAGACCTGCATTGGGACACCATTCACGAGTACATGAGGAAAAAAGCGGAGAAGACCTTCGAGAAAGCTCAGGACCACCCGAACGAGCAGCTACGATTCCTCATGGACTACGATCCGGACGAGAGGCATCGCAACCGCAGAACCAGGTACCCTAGACCAAGGTCCCAGTTGGCACCCGCTAACTCGAACCTTGACTAGGAGACTAGGAGAACCCGCGGTTGCTCCCCCCCCCCCTCACGTCGTGGATGCAGAGGACCAGGAACCACCGGGACCAGGACCCACCGGGACCAGGACCCACCGGGACCAGGACCCACCGGGACCAGGACCCACCAGGACCAGGACCCGACAGGACCAGGTCCAGGAACAACATATTGGTAAGAGGACTTGAAACTCTTGATTTTTCGAAAACAAGAGTTTCAAGAGAACCTAGCAGACCCTCTATCGATGATCGCTTAACGACATCGATAGAATGTGCGAGGTAAAGGGAACCAACCCGGCGTTCCCAGAGACTGAAACACATGAGGAGACGTTGTAGCAGACCGCAGGTCACGCACAACACATGGCCTACCGAGACGCTGATGAGTCGGGCCACGCGGAGGTTTAGGGTTTAGTGGGTATTAGGTGGTCTCCTCAAGACAACCTGGAGTCCCACACACGCCGTAGCTCGGGCTAAGGTATGGTGCGTAAACGCATTCCCCCCTCACCAAAAAAAAAAAAAAAGATCGCATAATGCGACTATTCGTCGTCATCCATCGTCACCCGTCGGCGGCAGTCGGGCCGGGCCAGTCCGAATCGCCCGAATCAGGCAGCGCAGCGGTAAGGGTGGTGACTGGTGACTCACACGATTAAATATCAGGGAGGCTCAGACTTTGAGAAATTATTAAATGGATATTATACATATTTTTTATTATTTATTTTAGGGGTGCACGTGCTCATGTGCTCCTACAGTGGAACCGCCACTGGTTCTGATGCACCACCGGTAGGGCAGGGAAAAATATGTATGGACTAATTGTATAGACCTGCTTGACTGACTTTTTCCTCTGAAAGTCTAGTTTGTGCTGAAAATATTCCTCTACGTACTGATAAGGGCGTTGCCTGGGAAGTCGAGAGTTAACCTATTTGACGCCATCTGTTTGTATTGAAGAAGTTGCGTGAGATGATGGATGAGACCTTACGATTTATTCCTTACATAGTTCGTCCTACAGCACGGCTATTATGTAAAAACCCGATAAAATGTAAAAAACAACGAAATGTCATCTTGCAGACTAGGTAGTTTTGTAAGCGTTGATCTATGGAGGAATGACTCAGCTGCGCGCATTGTTGGTTGCAGAAAGCTAGTATACTCGAATGTTTTGTGAATCCGAGTGGTCCGTAGTCTGAGAGGATGTGGAAGAATGAAAGTTGGTCGAGTAGCAAGATCACATCTGGATGATTTTGTGTATTGGTGTACATGGAGTATATCTATTAGCTGTGCCCGACGAGTTATTTATATGTTGTCCTTTCGGTATACGGGTTATAATCAAAGTTATAAATTACGATAGCTCCCGCTTTTTTGTGTTTTCAAAAACTTTGATTATGGGAAATCGCCACTGCGCCCGTGTTGTGTGCAATTAAGCCACATCACAGTAAAATTAGGAATGACGCATCATACTTCAAACATTTGCGCAGTATCTCATGTCTAGACGCTGATTTGTATTTTCTATTGACATCGCAAAATAAATTTCTAGACTGAACTGGAAATAAAAAAAAAATGTAGTAAATAACCCCTTCACTTTCATAAATATTACTGTCTGTAGCATATTTTCTCACCTGTTACTTCACCAACCCGGGATTTTCTCTTCTTTTCTTTCTCATTTTTGGAATTCAGCAAATTTGCGTATGTAATTTCCACAATGATTTGACTGGTCTAATTCGAAAGGAAGCTATTAAGGTAACCCCTGAATTAATTGTCATTGTACTTGATAAGGGGTGGGGCAATGGAGTCCGAAAAACAATAACTGTAATCATGAAATTGTTTTTATTGAAACAAATAATGAATACAATTTATCCCTGCAAACAACTAAAAATCAAACAACATGTCACTGCTTCGAGGTATCTTCTTCCAAACAAATCCTCTTGTTATCAGTCAGCAAAAAGCATATCAGGAGAAAAGTCCAAACTTGTATCTTCTTCCTGATCAGTACTCGCGGTAGAAGGAATGCTTCCTTTATGCTTTTCGACTGAATAGCTCTCATTCAACCCTTCAGTGTCCAGTGAAAGTATCCCTACGTTTTCCGGTTCGATCAAAGCACCAGCGTTATCCACTACTTTACATGGTTCAATGATGATATTTGCCGAGTCTGTTTGAGCATTGCCGAATAGATCAAACGTTTCCGGAAAAAGTGGTATATCTTCAGCTGCCGCATTGGTCATATCCTTATTCAGTTGCAATTCCTGAACGTCGCCTAATTTTTCATCTTCGCCTATCACTTGATATTGCAGACCATCCTTCTGAAGATTCTGGAGAGCTTCGTCAGTAACAGTGACGAAACTTTCATCACTGGTCTTGAACAGTATCTTCACACTAGAGTTGGCTTCATTTCCCAATAGATCCTTTATCTTATCAGCAGTAAGTTCTTCAGAGCTACTGGGTATGATCGACTGAATGACATTGTTCGACACATTTGGGTCAGTGGGCAAAAACACTTGACCAGCACCAAATCCTACTGGAGGATGCGAGATGAAATTCTCAACTGTGGTTTCTGAGCGAGTTTCGTCAATGATGAAAGTATTAGCATGTGGAGCAGATACGATCTCTTTTGTCAGGTTAGCAATAGCCGATCTACTAGCCTCGGCTTCTTTAACACATGTCCGGTGTTCAGCTTCTATACGGAGCTTTCTATTGTCTTTGTTGGGAATGTACAGATTGCTGGACGAAACTGGCGCAGGGTATTTGGGCTTTTTGGAGAGAAACTGGGGCTTGGGAATCACTATCATGTCGGCTGAAAAAGAAAAAGCAAACGTAAAAGGCGACATTTGAAGGACGATAATCGACTTATGAGAAAGAATGGCTTTTTGTACCTGGTAATACAAAGTCGCTTTTTAATTTAGAAAATTCCCAGCTGCCAAAATAATAAAACAACGTATCAATATAATTGATAAAACAATAAAACCGAAGTCATCATTGAACGCGAATACTGCATTATATAGTGCAAGGGACCAGGATTTATGTCAGGGGTCACAGGATTTATGTTCAGGAGAATTTTTGTCTCCGGAGGGGAAGGGGTGTGTCTTATTCACTGAGCCATTCTGGGGTTTTGAAGTACAACACCCTTATTATTTTGGTACAGTTTTCTAAATTATGGAACCGTTACTGGTTTACTCGTATTGAAAATTTGCGACCTGAAAACCACGAATATTAAAAAAAAACGGTGGATGTTATCAGAATCAAACAATTCTTGAAACAACCACAGGTAGTATTACAATGATGTAGATGGAACAGTACGTTATAATTTCCAAAAATACTATTTTCTAGGCATTATTATACAAAGGTGTAAAAAATTAGCAATATATTGCGTTTATGGCTCTCTGGCGAGCTAAATGAGTTGATAGTTTTAGTTGGATCATCACTTATGTTCTAACACAGCGTAGCTCAAAACTGACAAGTTTTTAAACGACCAAAATTTCCTATCGAATGACACGCATGATATCGCCATTTTTTGAGTTACGCGATGTTAAAACTTAAGCGGCGATATATATATATACACATATATAAGAAAAACATATTTCCAACGCCGTTTCCTTTAGGGTCCTATTTTTCCGGAATCAAGAGGTGTTTCGCAAATCGAGAGGATCAAATATAATAGTTTCAGAATAGTCCCAAGAGTCACACATTAAATGCTTGCCCCATATTTGGGAAACACCATGTTAATGATAAAACTAAGACAATATTATCATACTGAGTAAAAAATAAAAACAGTCAAAAGTATTAAGTAATGCATAAGCTTTTGAGCTGATAGATGAAGAGTGCGAGATTTGATCACTCTTACGGTTAGATAACTTGATGCATACTTTTTATCATCTCCTTTCATTCAGATGAGACTGCTTTTCTCTGATTTTGTCCATCAAAATGTGTTATTATCAAGTTTGCTCACAGGGTCAAAGGCGCGCGCGAAAAGGATTTTTCTTATATTCCCGTCCGAATGTCTAAATTTTCGATTAACTACCTTATTCACAGAACACATAACGCACTAACGGACATACAGTACTACCAAGCCGAAACATGCAGAAAAACTCTAT
Source organism: Acanthoscelides obtectus (assembly GCA_963669975.1). Classification (NCBI taxonomy): domain Eukaryota; kingdom Metazoa; phylum Arthropoda; class Insecta; order Coleoptera; family Chrysomelidae; genus Acanthoscelides; species Acanthoscelides obtectus. The sequence goes on along the minus strand of CAVLJG010000002.1, from coordinate 8,818,554 downwards.
TTTATTCATATTTGCGTCGAGCAGAACGTATAGGCAACCAGACTTACGCACACTCTTATTTCCACGCAAGCATCGTTGTGCTTACTAATTGATCAGGGTTACCAGGTGTGGTGATTTTTCACCAAAATATCCCTCATTTTGGTCTATCTTTCCACTGCATGTTGCATCCGAATTCGGACTAGGCCGAAGGAGCCAGTCAAGGATTTTTTGTCTCCTAATTTTCATAATCTGTAGTATGAAAAAAAGTTTTTGGTTGCAGTCAAAAAACTCTTTGTTGTCGCCGATACTTACGCTTCCTCAGAATGTTTCCAATTTTTTATAAATAGCTCCAAGCAACTATGTACTCATCTTAAAAACGTCCATCGGGGATACATTTTTCAAGAAATGTCGCTCTTGAGTCATTACTATTGAGTGATAAAAAATAAGCAATATTGTGGTAGTCTTTCCCTTGCGACATAAATGAGACACGTGAAATAAAAAAAAACAGACTCCAGTGTCTTAATTTGCGAGTCTGTATTTTCGTAGGAGATCCCTATATGAATTTTTTCATAAGACTTGTGTCACTTTTTGCGTTATTCTAATTGCATCCGAGAAATAAACTATTCATGTACGTTGTATAAGACAAAATAAAATTGGAATGTCTTAATGAAATAAATTACCAGGTAAGGTGCAGCCAAGTGTCAGATTTTCCAATGCTTTCATTTGTAATGTCCTGGCTGCCGCAACTAAATATTTGAGATGTTCATCTGATACAATAGTCGATCCACAGTACATGAACTCCACTAAGGATTTCACCACAGAAAACTCACATCCTGTGATCACCACATGGTCGACAGATGAATTTTTATCCAGTTCTTCCTATAAAAATACATGAGTCATGATCATGTGTATTTGTGGGAAATATCTACTCACCTTAAACAAGGCACTGTTGGCAGCCAGAACCACTTTATGAACGTGTAGAACCCTTTTTTCGCAGCAAATGGCTACATCCACGAAGTTCTGCTGCTCCATAAACGAGCACAGTGCAATAGTAGTCTGCTGAGGATGTTGTTTAGACTGTAGACAGTATTTGCTTTGCCAATTTTCAGCCTTCTCCATTTTTTGCCTAAAGATGTCCAATTAAAACGTCTATTCGCAGCTACAAATAAAAAAATTGTCTCACTCCTAATAGAATTTGAAGTTGTACAGGTACAATCGACAGTATAAATGCTACAAAATTGCGCTTTTGTGTAAGTAGCTGTTTTTTCTTGTAGCTACCCAAAATCAAATTGAATTGACATTCCACATCGGATTTGCCAACGTCCATACTAAGAATGGCGAAAGTCCCTATATAACACTAGTAAATTATAGTTTAAGAATTGACCACAAGATGTCGCCTTAAATAAAAGCTTACACAGAAATACAAAATAAAACTGAAACAACAAAGGCAATCATCTACTAGAAATGTCTTTGCCTTTCAGCCTTTGAGGCCCTTATGTATAATAATCATTGCAATTCATATTTAGTATGGAACCGTCAGTAAATTCTACCGCGCCATCTAGCAACGGCAAGTACTGACTAGGATCTCACTAATTCTTGCTACAGAAAACTGTTTAAACTAATAATGCTACAAACAGAATTAAAGGTTGATTCTCACTATACATTCCGTTCCCATTCCATATCAGTTTCGTAAACGTTCAGTACAATTTGATTGTATACACAATATACCTTACGGATAATGTGCATACACACGCAATAGCCTGCTTTAAGCGAAGGCGAATATTTAATTTCAATAATTTACGGAACGGTTACGGAATGGAAACGGAATGTATAGTGAGAATCAACCTTAAGGAATCTCGTTTTGCCACTGAAATACAGGGTGAAAACGAAAAATTTCACGTTTTAGGGCACTGTCAGCTCGCACCCTCTATAAGATAGAAAAAAGGTGAAAACTGCTTAGATAGATACTTCTGCATATTCTATGGCGTGCTCGAAAAAATCAGAGGCGTCGTTCAAGAGCTATGACCCTAACTTAGTTTTTTTTTAATGGAACACCCTGTATTTGCACTTTGAATATGAACATTAATATGAGTATGATATAAAATGTGGGCACCTTGTATTTATGCCCTCCATTAATTGTTATATTGTACAAAACAGTGGCACAGGTTCCTGAAACTGTAAGGTTCTATCTTTCAAAATATCCAAGATACCGTGCAATTATATACAAGCAAACTGGAACACAGTGTACATATTTGAATTTTTTTTTCTTTAAAACAATTTATTTTACAAAATATTTGATCAGACAACGTTAACAATAAAAATATGCTAATACCTAATTGAGGCAAAAATTATTTTGTAATAAAGGCTAAAATCATTTTTTTGTTTTTCAGGCCATCAGATACTAAATTAATGAAAAAATTTTTGGTAATTAAGAAAAAAGATGATGCAGTTCGGCCATTATCTCCACAACCAGGTCCAAGCAAACCGTCTGCAGTTCAAGAAGAATCAGAGGAAACGAGACCGAGTACAACAAATGAATTACACTCCACTTCTGATTCTGATAATTCAGTATCCAGTAAGATCCAGAAAATCAACCAACCTCAAAAGAAAAAATATATTCCCAAAAATACAAGGCTGAGTGGGAGCAGCATGAAAATTTTAAGAACTGGGTGCACCAAGTTCCTGTGGAAGCTATTTTTTTCACTGCAAGGTTTGCAATTATGATTATTTATGCGGCATAGGAGCTTTAAAAAAAGTTATTCAAAAAAGCATATAAAAAATTTAACTATTATGGTTAAGCAGCCAACTTGGTCAAAAATAGTATATGAAATTTCTTCTGATAATACAGTAAAACAAAATGAAATTAAAATTGCAGCTTTTATTGCAGAGCATAATATCGCAATAAATGTGTCAGATCATCTTAGCGAACTTATAAAATCCATTTGTTTGTCTGGAATAGAGAGTAGCCAAGCGAAAAATGTCTGTAGGCCGAACTAAATGTACGGCAATCATAAACAATGTAATAGGGAAAATAAGTTTTGAAAATCTTATTAGTGACTTAAATTGCCATAAATTTTCATTATTAGTTGACGAATCGACAGATTTCACGTCCGAAACACATTTAGCAATTGTTGTCCGGTACATTAAAAATTTTAATATAGAGGATCATTTTATCGACCTTAGACGCTTCAGCCCAAAATTTATACAACGTCATTATAAGTTTTTTTTTCCTGCCTTATTTATATTGGGATTTTAAAATAAATTGCACATTAGCAGTGCCACGTTTTCTCTTCTACAAGAAGGCGTAATCATCTATATGACTGTTTGTCTCTTGTCCTCCAGCATCAACTTAAGTGCATTTTTGCACAGATGAATATAGTTTTTAATTTTGATTAAAAAAATGCATAAGACGTCATACATTGACGTTGTCTAACCTTGGTGACTTCATAAAAGGAAAAAAAATTCTTAGGTAGGCCTTGAAATTATCAGATGTTTGTTTCGCTCACCAGATTTAATATTTTTTCCTGACTTTATTTGAGATGGGATTTCAAAATAAATTGCATATTGTCATTGTTACTTATTCTCGTCTGCAAGATGACGTAGTCAAATTTTCAATTCGACATTTCTTCTTTCGACTTCAATCATCAAATTTGTTTTTTCATACGGACACTATATGGGAATTTTGTACATTTAAATGGACTTTTCAGCTCTAAATTCATTGATGTATTTCGTTAGTTGACCATAAATTTGTTGTTGGATGAAAGTTAAAAGGAAATAAAAACATATGTCTTCGATTCGTATTTGTGCAATCGTACCCAGAAGGTGAAAACACGTAAGGGATTTTCTTCGGCAAAGAGTGTTGCATGTGGCGTACCTCAAGGCTCTGTATTGGGACCTTTACTCTATTTAGTTTATACTTTTGATCTACATACTTGCCTTCAGCACTGTAAAATTCAAACGTATGCAGATGACACGCAGCTAACTCTGTCTTTTGATTCTTTGGACATGCATGAGGCATCATATAAATTGAACTTAGATCTAGTTAACATTGAAGAGTACTGCAAAAGACATTGGGTGATATGCATAAAGGCGAGTGGGTTCTCAGAAGTAGCTACTCCATATTGTAGCGAGTAACTACTCCTGTTAGGGAGAGCATACTCGGTTTTGATATGCATAAAATGTTTGTCGAGAAACGGAGAGGCTACTCAAGTGCTAATGAAATACTTGAGTAGGCACTCTGGTTTTCGAGTTCCGACTTGTATTTTGTTGTCTCGTCGAATTGGCAATTTCTCTATTGCGAGCAGTTACTACTGTATACCGGTAAACGTTTGTGTCGGTGGTGTTTAGGTCGATTATACCTATTCTGAAGACCATTCATCTGAAAATTAAACAGTATTTGTTAATATAATTGAACAGTATCCTGTTTTGTTGGAAAAATCTAACATCACGGAAATCAAAAATAAACGACGTAAGGCGGCTGAAGAAATAAAAGAAAAGGTAGAAGCCGAATTAGGAGTTAAATATAACGAAGGGCAGATTTGTAAGAAGATTCAAAACATAAAAACCAGATTAAAAGCGAAGACAGACAGATATCAAACCGGAAACAAACCAATAAAATTGAAAGGATGGGAACAAGAACTGTTCAATTTCCTACAAGGAGAACCAAATCCTAGTATTGCTCGATTGCAATGTTAGTTGTATTTTTTTGTTTTTCCATACAGTAGGTATAAGATGTGATTGAGTATAATATATATACACATGTCAATAAATATAAATAGCATATATTTTAAATTGTAGGTGCTGTTGTGGCAGGTTGCCCACAAAAAAGCATTGATTACACTCGAACAGCCGGTGCTGAAGAAGAAACAATCACCGAAGAAGCATCTGGAAGTTCAGGACCAGTACTGAAACCTACCACAATGAAAGCCGGACCCAGTAAGGAGCCTTCTAAAAAAAAAAGGAAAACGGATTAGTGGAAACTGATCAAGCACGAGATTTATCAATAACAGAGCTCCAACGTCTCGTTTTACTTGAACAAATACAAGTGTTTCGGCTAGCTAAGGAACTGCTACTTCACAAGAAAAATATTAATGAATCTGATCCAAATTTATCAACTTTAAATGAAAGTGCTGAAACTGGCAATCCAATTTTCATGAGCCTATTTCCAGGACAGAACTGACAAAAGTACTTCATGTTTCATAAATGTTATTTTTTATTAATTTTAAGAACTTTCTCTTAAGTTGCCATTTTGAAAGTGTTATTAATTTTGTTATGAGTAATTAAACATCGTTCTTCAACGTATATCTACATAATTTGTAAATTTGGATCATGCTAGATACTTAATTAGACCCGACAGCCATGAATAATTCTTGATATTGCATCTCTTCTAAATTGACCTCTCTGACGTATCACTCCATCTGCATTGTCAGCACTATGTTGATTATGGATTTCTTCTTGTTCGCCATCTCCTGGTATATCAACAGCAAAATCTTCATCATTAAGGTGCTTATGCAAGATAAAACAACTCATGACAAGGGAGGGCACTTTTTCTGTATCGACGCGTATTTTGTTATGTGGAATGGGAAATCGCTGTTTTAGTTGCCCGAAACATCTCTCTATTATAACTGGCTCTCTCGTAAACAGCCGATTGTATGATCTTTGTTCTGCTGTTTCTGCAATCCTAAAAGGAGTCATGAACCAAGGAGCTATAACATACCCAGAGTCTCCCAACAAAACAGCACTAGCCCTATTCCATTTCATATATCAGAATTCTTCCATATCCGAGAGTCGTGTACAGATCCTGGCCAAGAAACATCCACACTTGTGAACTCTCTGTTTGAATTGCACGTTGCTTGTACATTTATACTAGCAAAGTTCTTTCTGTTCACATATTCGTCTGCATGAATAAACGGGTTCAGAATAGGTATATGGGTGCAGTCGATAGCACCAATAGCTGAAGGAAAATTGAACTTTTCTTGCCACTCATTTTTAGCATTAAGCAGATCTTCACATGTGGTTGGGAATCTAATCCAAATGTTCGACTTCTGCACAATGCGTGTTATAACGTTGGAAACGGTTCGGGATGCCGTAGATTGATGGACACCAATAGCTTCTCCTATGCCAATTTGAAATCCTGGATCAGCCACATATCGTAAAAAAACCTCATTCTTTCTATATTGCTCAAAGCACCGTCCCTATATTCTTCTGCCGGTCCAAGAAAATGGTTACTTATCCACTCAACATTAACTTTACTAAACCGATATAAGGCCCAATAGTCTACTTCCTTTAATTCCCTACGATCTTTAAACACCTTCGTAGGCTGATAAGTAGGCATAAATTCGGCCATTTCGTCCACTTCTTATAAAGCTGAGTCTACTACTAAGGTATCTCGCATTTCTTGAAGTATGCACTCAGCGGTCAGAGTGGACGCTCACTTTTATGCATATAAAAATTGAAGTCGGCACTCAAGGAGCGAGTACAGTCTCACGGAAAGAGTAGAAACTTATGAGTGTGAGCTTCTACTTACATTTTTATGCATATTAAATGGAGTGGCTACTTTAAAAATGCGAGTCAAAAGTAGCCACTCGCCTTTATGCATATCACCCATTGTCTGAAGATCAGTGCTTCAAAATGTTCCACCATGCTATTTGGCCCAAAACAGTTAGTACAACGGTTAGATGGCACAATTGTTCCTAGTCTTAACGAAACCCATATTCCTATAGTAGACCATGCGAAGTATTTAGGGATCACCATGGATTCAGATTTGAGGTTTAAGCAACATGTTACGCATTTATCTCGCTTAACATACATGCGTTTGAAGATATTATACACCAATCGCCATATTCTGAATTTCAAGACTCGCAAAAAACTGGCTGAGACTCTGGTTCTATCGTTAATAAATTATTCAATTGCTGTTTACTTTCCTTGTCTTGATTACGTGACTAGATATCGAGTACAAAAAATTCAAAATAGCTGCTGTAGGTTCGTTTGTGGTCTGCGAAAGTTTAGCCATGTGTCTAAGAAGATCAATGGGCTTAGATGGTTGAGGGTTGACCAGCTTTTCACATATAATTTACTAATTTTAGTACAACGAATAAAAATCAATAGGCTACCTACTTATCTACTAAAAAGGCTGGTACCACGTGGGGTTCTCAATTACAGGAATCTCAGACATAACTCTGACTTCAATATACCTAGTCATAGGAGCAACATTTTCCATCGTAGCTTCACCTAAAATGCTGTCAAGGTGTATAATAGTCTTAATGGCAATTACAAAAAGAAGGGAATACTTACATTCAAGAGTGCCATTAAGAACCATCTTCTGGGGTCTGCTAGCCAAGCCGGCTGATATACAGTGAAAGCTCTCCTTGCGGACAGCTCCTATAAGCGGACATCTCTTTTAACCGGACAAAGTTCCTGGAACCGAATTTCAGCCATCAATTTTCAATGTTAAATGCATTCTGATAAACGGACGCTCTTATAAACGGACGCGGACACTAGATTTTCCTGTATGTGATCAAAAAATCTCCCATAAGCGGACGCGAAACTCTAATACCCGGACGATTTTTTAGTTCCGCTTATTGCAATGCACATATCTACATACATAAAATTCGGTAATTCCCCGATTTATATTAGGTGATTCCCCATTTACGCATTTCGTTGGGTAGCCTGTATGTAATCTTGTGGCTTGTCTTCAGTTCAGGCAAATTCGTAGTTGATTGAGTTACGTATTTTATTATTGTAACTGTAAAATGGCACCAAAAAAAAGGATGCTCTCGTTGAAGGAAAAGATGGAAGTTGTTAACGTATTAGACAGAGAAAGTGTTTCAGTTCGTCATTTGGCAAAGAGGTTTAATATTGGGAAAACGCAAGCAGCTGAAATTGACAAAAATAAGGAAGATATCAGGAGTAATTTTCAATCAGGAGCTAATATAAATCAAAAGAAGGATTTTTTAAAAAAGGAAGGTTTTGCTATAGACAAAACATGTTTTGAGTGGTTTGTGAAAGCTAGAAGTCAGAACATTCCAATCTCAGGGCCGTTAGTGAAAATGAAAGCTAAAGAAATCGCCACTACTTTGGGCTATAATAATTTCAGTGCGTCCGACGGGTGGCTGCAAAAGTTGATGTGTCACAATTTTTGGAGAAACGTCCGTCCATGTTGCTTGGCTACAAACCAGAAGATGTGTACAACGCAGATGAGAGTGGACTTTTTTTTCGCGCATTGCCCGACAAAACTCTGTCCTTAGGAGAAACATGTGTGGGTGGAAAGTTGTCTAAAGATAGACTAACCATTTTATTCTGTGCAAATATGGCCGGTGAAAAATGCGATTTGATTGTGATCGGGAAAGCGGCTCGTCCCCGTGCTTTAAAAAACGTTGCTATTAAGGATCTACCAGCGACTTGGAAATCCAACAAAAAGGCATGGATGACCCGAGAAATCATGTCTGAGTGGTTAGTCGAATTCGACCGGAAAATGAGAATCCAAAAAAGGCAAGTTCTTTTATTTTTAGACAATGCATGCTCTCATCCTCGTGATATGAAAATGAAAAATGTGAAAATTATATTTTTACCGCCAAACACAACTTTTGTTTGTCAGCCCATGGATCAAGGTGTCATACAGAACTTTAAATTTTATTATCGGCACTTGATTTTAAAACATATTTTAACAAAAATTGACGATGGTCAAAGCTTATCTGAGCTTACAAAGTCTATCAATGTGTTAGAAGCTTTGTATTTTATAAAAACAGCATGGAATAAAGTAAATTCCTCTACAATTAAAAACTGTTTTGGCAAAGCTAGATTCAGAAAAAGTGAATGTAGCTCAGAATTTGCTGAGCAAAATTATTGCGATGCTGAAGACGATCTGCCCTTAGCGACACTTGCTCAGTTACTGCGACATGCCAAACATTTAGGAGTAGCAGATCCCCAGAAAGTAGATGATTTCCTGGCCATAGACAATAACATAACAACAGAAGAAAATGCCATTGGCAACTTTTCGAATTTGGATGTAGAAAGCCCAGGCCAACTTGAATATGGTAGTCCAAACGATTCAGAAGAAGAAGTGGAACTGGTGGACTCACTAAGCGGTTCAAAAACGATAAATTCATATGGGGAAGCTCTAAATCATATTTCTATATTGAAAAAAATTGCTAAAGATGATTTCACTGCATTTCAACATTTGAAAAATTTAGAAAGTTATTACGAAAATTGTCTCCTTCAGCAAAAGATGGTGAAATTTCGTCATACAAACATTTTAAACTTTTTTCAACAAGCTAAAGAATAATGTTTTTTTTTAAATTCTCGTACCATGTATTGAAGCATTTATGTTTTTGTATGCGTATATGTACATATATTATATAGATATATAGCATAAATACATACTTTAAAAATGTGGCGAGTTTCTGTTTCATTTTTCTCATGATTATAATACCTCATTTCCTCATGATTATATACCCCGTTATTTATACTCTATACTTACATACTCTCTTTTAAACGGACACCTCCCATAAGCGGACAAAAGTTACGGAACCGTGAGTGTCCGCTTATGGGAGCTTTCACTGTATATATATATTTGTCTTTATTGTTTTTTTGTTGTTAGAGCGGGCTGTGTAGAATAGATGTACATACATAGATGTAGGCAGCAGCGGTGGCCGCAGTAGTAGACTCTTCGGTTTCCTGATCAGTCGCCGTGCGCTGTGCGGGTTCGAGTCCCGTCCCAGGAGAAATTTTCCTCTTGGCTATGGATGTTGTGATTGTCCGTAGGTGGTAGACGGTCTCTGACCGTCGAACGTGGAGGTACCACCCGGCGGATCTCGTAGGCGGAGCCAGAATGTGTGCATGTTGCATGTATACGTGTTCCCTCGCCAGAGTCCGTGTGGCGTCTCCCTTTCCCCTGTATCCCCCTATAGCCCCACGGTGCCCAATGGGTGTTTAGGCCTTAGGCCTTCGTGGTAGTTGGAGTATAAAAAAAAACATATTAAGATTAATCTATTTAAGCCTTAATTATTGTATATATTATTTAGTCGATTACTATTAATTGTTATATCTTTCCTTTTGTATGTGTTCCTGCGCTGTGAGGTTAAGTGGTAGAGTAGCCAGCTGGCTAAATTTCGCCTCGTAGTGTGGATGGATTAATAAAGACATTATTATTATTATTATATGGTGAAACCTGAATACGAAATGGAAATTTTATTGATGGTAATAACAATAATAACCAGAAATAAGCAGAGATATTCACAGTCTTCCAAACTCTGTTGCCATGCAAACAAATGAAGTCTGATAATTTGAAGGCCTACCTAGGAACTTCTGGAATAAATAAGGTTTTGCAATGTCAGTGTATGACATATACATTTTTTAAGTCAGAATAAACATTTTAATCATGTGTTTGAGAATCCAATATGGCGCCTATAAAAAAAAATTAAGTTGATGCTGGTGGACAAGATACGAAACGTCATATTGAAATTCTAATTGTGCCGTCTTGTAGAGGAGGAAATGTGGCAGAGTTCATGTGTAATTTATTTTGAAATCCCACCACAAATAAAGTCAGGACGAGATTAAAACCCTTTTTGGGAAATTTCGTTTTTTACGTTTCTTTCCGGAAGTACTTTCAATTTCAAAACTTTCTAAGCGATGTTTTGCAGATTATCTCAATACGCAACTTTGTCCCCTATTTATGCGACTTCGTATCCCTTGAAGTTTCTGATATCCCAATGGTGAGGATTGAATTTAAAATACCCTATATAGGGAAAATATTATTTTCACCCCAACAGAAACAGTCACTCCCTCTCCGTGGGCACCCGTGAAAAAAACCTGTATCACAAAATCTCCAGAATTCGTTATTTTGTTTATTTTTTCAACAGCTTTGGGTTGGACTTACGAGTACATAGCTAGAATATATAAATACTGTTTGTGCATACACTTCGAGGCTGGGCGACAAGGGAACAGGGAGCAAAAACCATACTGTCCGAGTTTTATTAAAAGTCATTCGCAATACATTTGTCATGCATAATCACTGCAGACGTTCATTCTTACTATGTATTTATTTCTTCAACTTGTCATTCGATGTGTGGAATCATATTTCTTCGAATTTATGTTTATACTTTTTATATGAGAATTTAATGGGAATTACTGAGTAAATCTGCTTGACATTTTTGAGTGCTGTTATTTTTTCTAGAAAGTGTCCATGTTTTCCTCGAAAATTCTAGATCATCGTGGTTTACAGCAAATGAACCCCCAATTTTTTCAAAATTGTCTACTTCATTCTGAAAAATTTTACATTCAAATAATTATTATTGTACATACTTGACTTCGAGCTCTGACAATTTACTGGCAAATTATCTGCTGATTAATTAGACAGTCATCAAACAGTCAGAAGTTTCTGTACGAACAGCGGATTAGTTGTCGATAATCGGTATGACCTTTCTCAGCCAACTTGTAACTTTCTCATGTACGCAATTGATACAGTCAGCAACGTGTCAGTGACAGCTAACTGAGAAAACTAGGTCATGACTTGTCGCCGACTATCAGTTTGCTGATTGTCAGCAAACAGGCTGTACGAACAAACTAATAATGATCTAAAGAATTATTTTAGAATTGAAGCATTCGATGAAGCTTCAGGAGCAGCGGAAATCCATGACATGCTTAATAATAAATTAAATAAACTATATCTTTCTTTTGCAATCTATATTACCGAATTTTACGGATATGAATTTGGAATTTCAGTCTTAAACCCTCAAGGTGCATAACCTTTACCCCCGGATTAACGACGCGTGTAAATTTTTATTATGATGTTCCATAAAATCAGGATGTTTAAGAAATACAGATATAGAGCTAATGTTCAATATCGAAATCGAGAACATTTTTTTCCAATAGAAAAAAATTACTTGGGTCCAAAAGTATTGGCAGAAATGAATAATCTTTTTTTTACCGAAAATATCAAACATACTTTCAGACTGAAATGTCTGGATTTTTATATTGAAGCGGTAAGCCAAATATGGAAGCGATTCCCCTTTAATTCCCGAGAAGTACAGATTCTCAAACCATTCATTTTTCTGCACCCATCAAATATATCATAAACTGAAAGCTTAGGTCCTCTGGCTAGTAGGTTTCCAAATATAGTTAAAGACATTAACAATTTAGATAAAGAATTTAAGCAGTTGAAGGCCCAAAAACAACATAGGCGCTGAGTGCACTTTCAATATAGTTTACAAATATGCAGCTAGGAATGGCAAGATGGATATTGTAGCAGAAACGGATCCTTCGACTTTTCACAGACTCTTGTATGTAAATAAAGTGAATATAGCAGGTGTAATGTTTTTGAGCATCTTTCCATAGTGCGATGTTTTAAATGCTGTGAATACGGTCATATACAAAAAAGTTGTGTGAAAGGTATTGTTTGTCCTCTGTGTATGGGTAATCACGAGAGGAAATCCTGTAAAAGTCCTAGACTTAAGTGTGTCAATTGTGCAGTTTTTAATGAAAAAAACAAAAAAATATAGATACGTGTCATGCAGTTTGGGATAAAAGGTGTGCCTCTTTAAAAAAGGTAGAAGATATAGTTCGTGACAAAACGAACTACTCTCAGTAGTTTTTTTCAGGGTTAAATTTAAATTTAGCAAAACAGTTTTTTATCGTCACTTTTAATCCCATACAAACTCTTTTTTGTACACACTTTCTATTCTTTCTTCTTATAACCTCTTGCTACATTCTTTGTTTGTTTTTTTTCTAAATATTTTAACGATCTTTTAGAACTGATAAACATGTATGAATTTGATGTTATTGCAAATGATGACCATAATTTATTGATTGGCTTTCTAAATGTGAGATCCTTGATTAGCTCCTTCAGTGACATTAGGGATAACGTTTTGCTTCAAAACTTCGATGTGTTTGGTTTAACAGAAACATGGCTTAAGCCTGAAGTTTCGAACAAGCATATTGATATTGAGGGCTTTCAACTTTTCATATCAGACAGACTTGGCAAAAGAGGTGGTGGGGTGGCTTTTTACATAAGAACTGGACTTAGTTGTAATATATGTAACCCTAAAAATTCAGGTTGAAGTAGGTCTAGAACAAATATAGGTTTAAATTAAAATTAATAAGCACTTACATGCAACTGGTATTGTTTATAGACCACCGTTGGTAGATTTCTCAGCACTGTTAGGTCTGGAAGCATCTTTGGAGGACTTTTATTTGGAAGTAGATAGCATAATTTATATGGGTGACCTCAATATTAATTTTTTGAATAAGTCAGGTTCAAGTTATGATTTCCTAAGTAACATATTGAGAGACTATGGACTAGCTCAGATTGTTGAAGAACCAACCAGAGTTACCAATTTCACCTCTACATTGATTGACGTGGCTTTTGTTAGTCAAAACATACCAGTCACTAAAACTGATACTGTTAACTTCCCTTCGATATGTGATCACCACCTTTTATATTTTTGCATAGAATCACTACCTGTCGCCAGCAATGTTAAGTATATAGAGACAAGAAATTTAAAGAATATGGACATGAACCTTTTCATTACTGTCGCCTCTTCTCTCTACTGGTTAGATGTGATCCATCATCCTGATATTAATTCTAAAGTTGAGTAATTGAATAAACTAATTCTATTTGTTCTAGATGCATGTGCTCCTCTGAAATACAAGAAGGTATTCAAAAGGACTCTCTCTTGGATAACACCGAACATACGTCTCATGATGAAACTAAGAGATAAAGCTTATTTCAGTTATAAAAACTTAAAAAAGAAAAATTCTAGCAAAGAAGTGATTGAACAAAAATGGACTTATTACAAACAATTACGAAATTTAGTAACTGCATCCATCCGTAGAGAGAAGGCTTACGTTGAGTATCAATTAAAGCAAAAGCGTAATTCTCGTAGCTGGTGGAAATGTATCAAGCAGATAGGTATACATGGTAATAAAAATAAGTTTAACGTCTGCCCTTTTGTACCAGACTCTGTTAATAATTTCTTTATAAATTCTATTCCAAATAGCACAATAGATGAATTACTACTAGTGTACTATGAAAATCACAAGCATCGTTCTGTTGATGTTGATTTTAACTTCACTTTAATATCTCAGCAAATCATATTTGACGAGTTTATGAAAATAAAATCAAATTGTGCAGATCATGATCAACTGAGCCTAAGTATATTGGACCTTGGTTTAGGCACTTTTACTGTGTGAAGGATGTATTCCTCCATTCCGACGTGGATAATTTCGGTTATCGAAAAACAGACAGCCGACGCATTCGCGTCAGTGAAACAGACATCTCTCCGAGGAAAGCTAGAGAAGTCTCTGAGCCCGTCCTAATCGACATGTCCGTAAGGCCAAGTTTTGTGGCCTGTACGAGTTTCTGCTGTCACAGCGGGTTCTGACCGAAACCTAACCTCCACAACACAGTGGTCTGAGTTGCCCAGGGGGGACAGGACAGCAGTGCTGTAAGGGACAGGATGCGTGGTCAGAAAGAGATCCAGCAGGCTAGTGGCGTGTGACGAGATGCGGGGAAAAAAAGTAGGGCTCGTCACCAGCTGGGTCAGCCCTTGAGTAAGAGCGAACGTTTCGACTGCACGACCTGCTGCATCGGTCTTGTTTGAGCCCAACCAAAGCTCATTATGGGCATTGAAATCACCGAGAAGAACTGCCTCTGAAGCGGGGTGATTGATGTTCAAGGAGTCATCTGGACGGCGAGGTATTCGAGTAGGCCATCCCAGTTATGGTCCGAGGGAGAGCGATAAAGGCAGCAGATAAATTTGGGTGATGTTTTGGAGTAGAGGCGAAGCCACAGAATGTCCTGCCAACCTGATTCCAAAGAAACATCTCTGGAGTAGGAAAGATTGCTGCGGACAAAAGGCACAACTCCCCCGTTCTTTCTCAGATTGGAGTGCACCTCGTAGTTTGGGAAGTTAAGATGGTTAATCTCTGAGATTTTTGTCTCCGCCAAGGAAAGCACGGAGGGACGATTGGATTGCAGGTAGTGATGAACAGCATCAATTTTGCTGTTAATCCCGCAGGTGTTCGAAGCAAGTAAAGTAACATAGTGGACGCAAATTTAAAAGCTGACATAAACAGTTATTTGCAAGCGCTGGAAGACGAGTTTCGCCGATACTATCGAGACATAAATTCTGAGTCAACAATATTGCACATGACAAGAAATCCATTTGTTGTCGATGTGTCACAATTACCAGAAGAAGTTCAGGAAGAATTTCTAGAAATGAAGGCTGATTCGTCCATGAAAGATGACTTCCATTTTTAACATTGGAGAAAATTTGGATGAAAAGATTGCCTGTTAATTCGACACTTGCCTTTCTTGTTTTACGAATACTAGTTGCTTTTTCTTCAATTCACTTATGTGCAAGTTGCAACTAAAGCTAAACAGCGAAATCGTCTTGATATCGATAGCGACCTGATGATAGCTCTGACAAAAACAGAACCTAGAATCAACCAACTGGTACAGAACATGCAATCTCAAGTGTCTCATTAGCACCTACTCTTATTTTATTCAAGTTTTTCGATAAAAAACATTTATTAGTTCATTTAAACTTTTAAAGTTTCTTTATTAGAATTAAAATAAAAGTCTTTGTATCTACATAATTTTGTATTTATTGAAAAGTTAATGGAGGGCATGACAATATAATTTATAGTCCGAGGAGCCTCAACAAAAAAAAGGTTGGGAAACCCTGATCTAAGGCTTCAGTTATTGATAATTTATAGTATGGCGTGCCACTTAAAAAAATGCGTGAGGTGGTGGATGAGACTTTACGAATTTCTTCCTACACAGTCGAGCCCCTGTAATCCGGGGCCCCTGGGGCATTGATGCGGCTGATATGGCGGTAGCTACGACCCTGGGTCCTACAAAAACTAATTTTTAGCAAGGCTCATGTTTCACGTACATATAAAAATATTTTTAATTTTCAGTTTGCAGGTACGGAATATTCGAAAATAAGCCATGTGTATGCGTAGAAGGTACCATTTCAATTTACTTGACACTATTTTGTTCACAAAATTTATTAACAATAACATTCATACTCAAGGCAATTTTAATGTTTTAAAATCGATAGACATAGTTGGCACAAAAAAGTCCTGGGACAATTTAATTACTTTTTATCTCGAAGAGCTTTTTACTTTTCACGCCTACTGGTAAGGTTGTATTGTAATCGCGCAAAATTTCGAAAATATTGTTTTTTGGATGTTATATGACATGCACGTCATGAAAAACCATGTCGGTCTGTCCGCTAATCTTATAACCGCCTATAACTTGAGAAATGCCTCTCGCATTTTGATGCAATTACACCATGCCACTTCTATGCCAAGGACGTAAAAGCTTTGTAGTTTTCTTCAGAATCCGTTCAGTGGTGGCAAAGAAAGAGGCCTAAAACTACATAAATTAAAATCGCTCAAACTTAATTTTTTGGGGTTTCAGAGGACCCTGTTTAATTTTGAAAAAAAAAAATGGTAAATTTATACGCTCCCAATATTGGCAACTCTACGCACCTATTAGACATACTTATTTTACTCATCATAGATTTCTCTATAGATTAGCCCTGAAAAAATATTCTCGGGGGACGGATCGCGTACCTATCGGCCGCGACTGCTGTTGGCGTCGTACGCCCACCGTGATAACTGTTCTGTTATCGAATCACGCGTAGTCGGGAGAAGTCAAATACCTGGGGGTAATACTAGACTCCAAACTAACCTGGAACCCGCAGATCAAACGCTCTCATGGCAAAACATGGGGATTAAGCCGTTCCATGACGCAGTGCACGTACATAATATTCGCCTATATGGTTCTTCATGACGGTGTTCCGAAGAATGACAGTACCTCGCGCGGTTGCCACGTCAAATGTGTGCGCCCCGATATAAGTTCTATGGACTACAAATTTTGGCGCGGTTTTTTCCCTCTTACCATTCTGTAATAAGTCGCGGTATTAAAATCAGTCACGGGAAAAAACCGCCAGTGTGGCCGCTTCCATGAGTTTACTTTACTCACAAAATGAGACGGGTAAAATCCGCGGCGGTTTAGCCGTAGTGCGTCCTAACCCTTGCTACCACTTGGCTATAAGGACGTACTTGTTTAGGCTGTGAAAGTTTGTTGTTTTTTATACGTGTACGTCGATTTTTACTACACAACCGAATCTGTATTTTTGAATATCATATTCGGAGCAAAGGGATATGTATATTTTAATAATGGAATACTAAAAATTACTAAAATACCTATATTTAAATGGACATAAGATAGGCATTCTGGGATTATTAGTAGTGGAAAGATATGAATCTGTCATTGCAAAGACTTTGTGAGTCACACATTTTGAATTATTCTTTAGACAAAAAAATTGTCACCGACAAAACAACATTTTAAAGTACCTACTTTTTGGGCTGAAAATAGTGTTCGAGTTCTGAGAGATTGAAATTTCGAATATCTATTACAGTTGATTAATAATGATGGAAAACGGTCCAAAAACTGTTAGAGACTTACGTTATATTAGCAGGAAATAGAGTTATAACTTAAGCAAAGAAATCAACATATTTTTAATTGGTTATTATTTAGAACTACACTTGAATAGTGAGTTATTAAAATGCCAAATGTTTTAATTGTGCATTTTTGAATGTTTCTAAGATGCATAGAGGAAGTCCGGAAAAACTAGGAAAATCGAATTTCCCGTTTATCAGCATACTTTCGAACTAAGCAGCAGTTACGAGAATGTGTAATGGAAGCATTTAGTATGATTACACCAGAAATGTCACCTGATGTTTTGAATCCTAAAGATCATATTTATGATTAGAGAATAATGGCAACCTATTGTAAATGAAATAAACATAATGTTAAAAATATATTCGTTATCCTAAATATCACTAGATTAAACAACATTTGATAAAAGTAGTACATCATATTATGTAATATGCATCTATGAGTAATCACATAATCTTATATCAAGCATCTGTTTGCAATGCCTACTTAAATAAAAAAAAATAAAAACATTTTTCTTCATAACTAAGAAACCCCATCGTTGAATTCGTAGAAAAAGATGGACGTACTTTTTTTCGGACCATATAAAAAAATAAACTAGATTGTTTCTCAAAAACGAAAGTCGGGCACAACATTTAAAAACACCATGTAGTGAGTAAAAAGTGCCAATGAAAAAGTTCCGCCAGTTTTTTTATATTTAGTAATAGAGTCACAAAAAAATAAAAACGATCTGACCAAAAACCTCAGCCCTGAAATATTTACTTCAACGTCATATGAATACGCTCCAAAGAACGCAGTTTTTTTCCTAATTTAACCTAAGGTGCATCTCCAAAAGGCAATGAGATCCTCATGCATGGGATCCTTATCTAGGACACCCTGTATAGGCAGATATTTGATTTTTTAGTGACTGATTAGTTTTAAGTTAAACGACTCATTTAATATATTTAATAATCTATGGAAGTTACGTTCTTTAGTTTGTTTCAATATACTGTGGAAGTGCCACAAGGGGATGCTGAGTAATAACGACCATTTTAAATATAATACATATATTTGAAGTTTTATGAAAAGAGGAACATGACAATACATAATTATTATAGGTACAACTTGATATAAATTTAAATGTTCTATTGACTACATCTTACTTAGAAAAACATCCAGCCACATGTGTTCAGGTTCACATATAAACAATGTGAAAATGTGTCACCATGAAAATTTTTCAATTTTCATGGTTTGTACTAAACTATGTTTATTATACATATGTATGTATGCAGAGTATTTTCCTTGTCTATCTGAGAATATGTATTCTCAAAAAGTATAAAAATTTATCTGTAGCTGGCATTGATGCACAATTTCAATCAAAACTCATTCAAAAATGTCATAATTTTATCACAGTCAGTCTTTGATACAGAAAATCTCACAACTTTGATAATCCAAATATTGCACTTGTTGATCATACAAAACGACAGTTATTTTTTACCCTTTTCAAAAATACAGGATATCTCAAAATTTAATAGACAGAAAGCTATATATAGTTGAGCACCAAAATGAGTCGATTCCGAGTAGACTTCAAATTTAGAAAAATACTGCCATTATTTTGTAGGTAACATACTCAAAATGCGTTTTTTGATGGTGTTGGAAGGTAAAATTTTGTAATAGTAGGTTTTGTGAAGTTCTGATTGAAATTCGCATTTGCTTATGTATATTACTTTAGCATCATTATTGAAAAATATAACTCAACGCCTTTTAGTCCAAATATAAAGCTAGCAGCTGCAATTTTTCTAAATTCGATAAAAAAAGCAGCTGCCATTTTCCAGAGCTGATCCAAAAGACATCACAAAGCAGATGTAAGGTTTTCGAAAAAAGTCTTATTCATCATGTTACATCTACTTCTATACAGTGGGGCCCGAACCCCAGAAACTATAAGAGATGAAACATTCATCAAAGACAAATTTTATGAAATTGTCAGAATTTTGGAAAAAAATTTAAAATATCAAAGTCAGTAAAGGACATTGTTAATATATATTTTTACACGTAGTTTCAGAGATTCTAATATTGAGGACCCCATTTTGTGAAACATTAAAAATTACATAAATTGACATTCTAATTCAGTCAAAAGGACATAGTGCTTATGAGTATCACTAGAATTGCAAATGCAAGCATCTATTTATTATTCTGGCAAGTTAACTACCCTATATAAATACCAAAATCTTAATTTTTTTTATGCTCAGTCAAAATTGTAAGGCACAAAATTTTCAATTTTTTTCAAAATGGGATCGTATCTAGTCTGTGGAAGATCTGCTTATGTATATTCTCTATTGTATGCCCATTTACACTATCTTCATTATTTTTACATTTTCGCCAGCTTCAAAACATTTGTATAGTGACCTAAAAACAGTCTGGCAAATCAATTGGACACTTGTTCAGTCTCCAAAATTCCATGTTTTATGCGCGCGTTCCTTTTTAAATAGCAAACTTGTACACGCATTTTTACATTTAGACTGATGGTTAAGGAAACTTATCTTTATTTTAAACTAGCGGCGATTTATTTGATTAGCTATAATTGCATTAAATTTATTTTCACAATTTTGAGTAGGCAACATAGTGCTGTATTACAGAAGTTTAACAATCTTATTATATAGTGTAATGTAATGACTTCAATTTTGACAAATCTTAAAACTTCCACATGATAGACACTTCCGCTTTATGCCTTAATTGCATTAAATAAAATCAAGGTTTATATACAAAAATGGAGAAAACTATTTACAGAATATAACACAAAAAATAAAAAAAAATAGTATATAAAAAATACTATTTATTTAGTTCGACAAAATCCAGAATTTTGCACTCAATTTTCTCAGAGTTCGATTTTTACACGTTACTGTTTCAACTATGCAACTTTTGCATTTGAATATTTTGGAACATATGTATTTTGAACTTTCTTCAGCGTGTTACTAAGATGCAAAACATATTTGAAACTAGAATTGGCGCTTCACTGCGCTTAAATTAAAAAAAAAAGGTGAAACAAATCAATACACATGATAATGAGAGAGAGAGAGAGAGAAAGAGAGAGTTGTCGCTTCATCTTTTGTATTCTGTGTTGTATCTTAGCGTGTTTTATCACAGATTTGAAGTAGACAATGTTACGATTATATAAAAAAATATTGAATTAAATATTCAAAAATTAGTGAATTTTGGACAAAAATACCAAAATTATAACCATTGGGCTTTTAAAAGACAATTAGTTATTAAAATGAACATACAAATGTTGATGAAAGGGTAAAACACATATGTTATAAAATAGATAGACTCTGATGCTTTATTATCTGGGTAAATTGTGTACATTTGTATTGGCATTATTGGAGGAGTTGAGCAATGCTATTCTTACAGCCAACCATCTCTATACTAAGAGTTATCACTAAATTTAGATACAAATTAGTCCATTGTATGTCTGATTGTATGTCTATGAATAGTAAAACTAAATAAAGAACTATAATGAATTACACGATATAGAGATGAAAGAGAAAGTATTATTGGTTGACCTGATGCTGGATAGCGTGTTAGATGTTGTTTGGTAGAGGCACTATATCTATTTGTAATATAAACATGGGCGCCCGCAGCACTAATGCTAGAATTTTACACAAAAGTGAAAACTCGTATCCTGGGCAAATCGGGTGCATAGATTCCGAATTCCATGTCAATTTGATGCCGGAATGGATAAGGTGTCGCAGACGGTTCAATTTCTTTCCCAAATGTGGAGAAATTACACGGTTTGTGTGCCGTAATTATCTGGTATGTACGCTGTTTTAACAAATCACTCAGTGATTTGATAATTACTGATCAATGATTCGATTCACACTTAATTATTAAAATATAAAGCACCTGCCATGACATATGGTGTAGGCGAAGGAGGTGAGTCGCACGAGTTGTAAGGGAAAGATCCTGTGCTGTTAGAAATGTATGACAACTCTATCTCACTCTAAACAGCAGGGTATACGCCAAACACACAGTCATTTGACCATGGGGAGGTGTCTTTGGAACCCAATTCAGTGACATCATCGCATCTGCCAATACGTAACCTATAAAAAAACAAATTATTACAAATTATTCATATCTAAAGAATGCATGCAACATCTGAAATTAATACATATGGCCAGGCCGAACTTGAGAAGGGCCCAGGTAACGGCCTGATTCTAATCAATGTAGCCAGCCTCGCTTTTCACCCAAAAAAACCCACGGGACCTCGAGAACGTGAAAACTTACATAGAGTTATTGTCGCAATACACCAGAGGCCTGTAACACGAACACAAGTATTACAAGTAATTTTTCGTATCTAATAGTCGTACTAAATTCCGTAACACAACGCAAATAACTACACGTTTAACTACAAGTGAAAGACATGAGTGAAATATTACCATTATAGCTACAAGTGTAAAACAATTCTGATAAAAAATTGTCGTAATTTGTGATTTTGGACCGAATTGTGTTGAAATCATAGTTTTATATGAGTATATCGTGTCCACAAAAAAGATTGTTTTTGAACGTAAGATGCAGTTCTTGAATAAAATTGAAGAAAACAAGCCCATCCTTTTTGGTACGTTTCCTGATAAAAAAAAACAAGACAAAATATAAATCTTCACAATAGTGAAGTTACGAGGGTAGCTTCAAAAATATGGTTCCCACATTTTTTTAAGACAAAAGGAATTTTTTATTTGAAAAAACGAATTTACCATTTGGAAACGTGATGATCTTTGACTTATTTTTATACAAGGTCTCCATTTTTTCTACGCATTTTTTTAGACGTGGAGTCCACTTTTTCACTCCCGGCTCAAGTAAGTACGCTGCCAGCCCGTTTGAAAACTTGCTAACTGCTCCTTCAATTTCGGAAACGCTATGTCAGGGCTGTAAGGGGGATGGGCAATGACTTCTCAGCCAAATCGCTCGATTCACTCCTTCGTTTGTTGTGCGACATGAGGGTGCGCATTGTCGTCTCACGCTTTGCAGTTTTTCCCTACGGACGATTTTGGATTGCCCGTCTCAGCTTTTTCAGAAGCCTCGGGAATTTCAACCGAATGTTTTCGGATCGTGATTCGGCAATCTTCGAGTAAGATTTGCTCAATCTTCGCCATAACTTCCTCGGAGATCGACGGCCTCCCTCTTCGTTGTTCATCGTGGATCTTCATGAGGCCATCAAAGAAATCTCTTCACCATTTGAGGACACGTTGAATGTTTATACACGTTTCGCATATACTTCACTCAACTGGCGATGAATTTCTATCTGTGGTAATGTTTTTGCTTGCAAAAAGTGGATGACCGAACGAATTTCGCACCTGGCGGTGACGGCGATGAAGGGCTCCATTGCGCATGACTGTCAGACCGGTACTGAGCATCGCCAATAGGCGCTCCTTGTTGGGATCCGTGGTAAGGGAGCCGACAAATACGACGGTGTTGCCAGAATTCCCCTAGCATCACGCGCGGCAAAGTTATAACGTTGGAAACCGTATTTTTGAAACAGCCCTCGTACTATTATAATGTCATTACGAATTCCTACCCAGAGATATAAATAAGTAAAACATTAAATACAATTGTAGGAAATTCTGTGTCTCAATCCTACAAGTTAGGATCGCATATTCTATAAGATCCTTGTAATTTTACTCCTGTTATTACTGGCGCCGCACCCGTACCTACACGGTGTTGTGATTCGAAATAATCACAAGTGTAGAGCGAGTTTTTACAATTTTACAACTTGTAGCGTTTGTTACATGGCCCTGGTATCGCTTGGAGTTTTTTGGATCAATGTTGTTTGGATGTATCATGACATATACATCATGAAAAATCCGATCACTTTGGTCTGTCAGTCAGTCTGTCGGTCCGCTAATTCCTGGCTCCTCAAACTTTGAAAGTACGTATCTGGATAAAAACATATCCTGGGTAAATTGGATGCGTACATTCGGAAGCTGATATCAATTTGATGCCGAAATGAATGAGGTGACGAAGACGGTTCAATTTCTTTTCCAAATTCGGATAAATTAAACTAGCATTTTTGCCCGAATTATCTGGTATGTATGCTGTTCTAACCAATCACTCGGTGATTTGATAATTAAAGCTGTATCGAATCATTTTCAATAGGAAAGTCCATATTTTGAAAATCAAAATAGGAGGTTCTTTCCCACTAAAAAACAAACTTTATTCAGGTATGTGAGCCATAACTATGAAACTCTCGCGAAAATATCAACCTAAAATTGATTATAAAATGTCGAATAAAATAATTCAATCCATCTGAGGTTTCAATGAAAAACACTGGCAAAATATATTCAAAAATTACCCCACCTTCCATGGACAGGTTTTTGAAATTATCCTGATTAAAGTCTTTTTGAAGCTCATTTTCATACTATCTCTGACTTGCTTCTGTAACTTTTCCATGGTTCCTGAACCCCCACTAAAACCTCTGACGATTGTTTTACTGCTGTATTAAAATACACGTTCACTTTCAAATGCTCGCTTGCAAAAAAAACTCGAAAATTATCTCGGCACTTGTAGAAAATCAAACGGGATATATTTTCTATGATTGTTGTAGAAAACCTCTCATTTGTGGGAGACGGAGACATTTTCGGACTTAGCTTATGCAATCGAATAGTACAATTTGTTGTAAAAGTTTCATTTATTCAATCGGGTGATGGAGTACACCAAGAAAGCGCGCTTAAACACATTTTTTCAAGAAATTAGAAAAAATTGTTTTATTTCGTTCCAATTTCTTTTTTTTAGTTTTAGGTCCTTTGTAAGTTGTGTTTTAAGTTGACCGATTCAGTTTGAAAAAACTGAAAATGGCCGTTTTCAATGCTTAAAAACTCGGTTGAAAATTATTATTTTTTAGGTTGCCAAGTATGCACTAGTCTATTGCATGTTGTTAGCAATTAAATAACAATGCTTCAACATAAATTCAGCCCAAAATACTGTTCGATGTGAGAAATTAATAATGATACTAATAGACGCCTTCATTTCTTTACAACATTGTTATGAAGATAAGGTACGACTTAATTGGCGGAATGAGTTTGTTACTCTTACATTTAATCATAAAAGTCACTAGCAGATGTTAATAATAATGAAATATTATTCACAACACATTTAAATGTTTTGTAATGAATTATTATAAGAATAATCGTCTTTATTGACTAAAACATGGCACACTTCATGGAGCGAGATTTAGCACCTGCTATTCCACCATCTAACCCTGTACAAAAGTGAAAAAAAACAATTTATACAAAAACAAAACAATGTGAAACTACAAAGATTAATTCACAGAATAATAGAACGATTAATGCCAATTTAGCTATAAAAAGAAGAGATAATAGGTTATGAAGAAACGGAAAAATTACTGATCAAAAATAAAAAAGTATGAAAATGAAAGAACGTCTTAAGCTAGCGGTTGTTTTGCAATTCTTGTAAATATCTTTTTAAGTGAGTTTTAAAACTCCGGGAAGACTGGATAGTCTTCATATCCTGGCCTAAGCTATTGTAATATAAAATTGCATTGTATGTGAAACATCGTCTAAAAAGTGTTGTGCGATGTATTGGAATAGTTAAGGTTACGAACCTGAAGATTATGCACAGATGCCCTTGGAACAAGTTTACAGCTGAGGTATTGAGGGTATGATGTTAGTATGATCCTGTGATTAAAGCTGAGAATGGAGTATTTGAAAAGGTTTTGAACGCATAACCATACAACGAGTGTGATACATGATCGAACTTTCTTAGGCCTTCGATAAACCGTACACAGGTATTCTGCATTATCTGCAAACGTTTTGCGTTAATAGACGTCAGACAGGAGTAATATATGGATAGGCCATATAACATTTTAGAAATAACTAAACTTTGACAGAATTTAATTTTGATGTTTCTATGCAGAATATGTTTGTTTGTAAATAGAAGCCTGAGGGATAGATGACAATTTTTCAAGACACTATTCAGATGGGAGTTAAAACGTAAGTCCGAGTCAAAGTGAATGCCCAAATTTTTTACTATTCCAGAAAAAATAATTTCCTCCCCATTAACTTTGATGTGAATTAGTGGTTTAAGGTTTTCACATAATCTTTTATTGCCAAATAATATGGCAGAACATTTTGAGGGATTTAGTCTCAAGTTGTGAGAGCTGCAACACTATCAAGATCGGCATTTACTAGCATCATGGACTCCTGGACATGTCGGCATTAAAATCATACTTCATCTGCGTATCATCAGCAAAAAATTGAGCATGTATATTCTTGAAGTTATCATGTAAATCTGCAGTGTAAAGTAAACACATCAATGGTGCCAGTACTGAGCCTTGTGGACACCTGACTGAATGTACTTTGATGTCGAAATTTGATTACTGATATTTACTTTTTGCCTCCGTTCCCTTAAATATGACCTAATAAAGTTGCAGGCAACTTCATCGAAGCCATAGTACTGACACTTGGCAATAAGTAGTACGTGGTTAAGCGTATCGAAGGCTTTGGAAAAGTCTAACAGTACCAGCAAGCTCATGTTTTTACTGTCGATGGAAGATATGATGTTATCAAGATAAGACAAGGCTGTAGTTGTACTGCGGTTTTTCTGAAAGCCTGATTGATGGGTGGGGATTATATTATGTGCATTGAGATGATCTAGAATCTGTGTATTACTCGTTCTAAAATTGTAGACATTAATGGCAATATGCTTATTAGGCTGAGGTCAGCGTTGGATATCGGATTAGACAATTTCGGCAGAGGAGTCACAAGAGCTGTCTTCCAAAGGTCGGGAAAGTATCCAGTTTCCAAACAAATATTAATAACATGTAGTAGATAAATGCCAATTACCGAAAAGCATAACTTTAACATTTGTAACGTGATACCATCCGTTCCAGAAGCAGAACAGTTTTAATCACATCTAAATTAACTAGCTTAAAAGAAAATGAATTTCTTTGAAAAAGTTATTTGTCCTGTAGAAAAGTATTTTTTCCAAGGACGCTTCATCACTGTTTTGAAAAACTGACTTTGTAAGGGTCTGTGAGTGCTGATGGGATTTCAGAAGATTTAATTGCTTGAACGCGCATATTTTTCAAAGAAGTGTATAATACAGAGGGAGTTCTCAAAAATGCAGGCTTTTCATTCCGTAACGACTGTAATGCGTAATTTTTCAAAGATTTGTAATTATTCCAGTTTTGAACAGACGGATTGGTTTTGAATTTAGTCAGCGCTCTATCTCTTTCCTTGAAAATTAACTTCAGATTGGCTGTCCACCATGGTGCTTTCTAGTCTAGTCTATTCTAGTGACACGCACTGTCCGAATTGGGCAATGTAAATCAAAGATGGCATTGATGTTGTCAGTCAAAAAATTCAATTTGGTTTCAACGTCACTAAAGTATAAGACCTGCTCCCAGTTCATTTGATGTAAGTCTCTGTTGAAGTTATCTAAGTTGAAGTGTTTATAGTCTCTGAAAGTCACATACTTATGCTCTTTATGGAAACTACAAAGTAGGTCACAGAAAACCATTTGATGGTCACTAATGGTATCAGCGTTGATGGTACTCTTTTCACCGCAAACCTCAACATCAGACAGAAATATGGGATCCAGGAGAGTGCTACTTGTCTCAGTAATTCTAGTAGGATTTTCGATAATTTGTATAAAGCCATATGACTGAAAACATTCACTGATTTTGTTATTTTTTATCAATAAGTTAACGTTTAGATCACCTAACATGATTAAATTGTCGTATTCAGTTACTAGGACAGGTAGCAAATGATCGAGACATTCGATAACATTCAAAACATTTTCACTCGGAGGTCTATACATTACATCCACGCAGTAACTACAGTGACGAATTTTAAATTTGATCAAGCATCTGTGCAAGAAGTAAGTACTTCATACTTGATGTTGCTGCTAATATAAATACCGACACCTCCACCACGGGATGGCCTATCATTTCTACAAAAGCTGAAGCCAGGTATATTGACAGTTTTAGAGCTAGTACATTTGGACAACCAAGTTTCCGATACAGCAACTATATCTAATTTTTTCAAAAACTACAAAATCGGAAAAATTGGAAAGTAACCACCTTACATTTATGTGAACTATTCTATTTTTTATGTTCCATAATTGATTTCAGATTTGAGTATTTATGTAATGTTGTAACACCAAGCACGAACCTTCGTCATTCTTCGAATGGCAAACATCATAGTTAGTTTTGTATTTTTGGTTACTTTTAACACAATTAACGCACTTAAGGACTTCGGACGAGCATTCTTTATATCGATGTTCACCGCTGCATGAAGAACACACAATGGACGACTTACAGTTTTTTGTTAGAAACATGTTCCTTTTGTTTTCCCAACGATTTGTCATCATCGCAGCAAATAACTACTCCATTGCGAATTTTCTTGATACCACTTAAACACAGTTGAAGATCCTTGGGGTTAAAATTATTTTTAATATCATTCAGCGCGTCAGTATTAGATATCGAGTTATTGTTCGATTTAACAATAATCCCAGCTGTATTACAATAAAGAGAAAACTGACATGCTTTCCGAAGCAAAGTACACCAAAAAGTAGAACAGAAAAAACAGTGATTGTAAATCTTAATTTTTGATTACTTATTTGGACCTTCAAGAGTGACACAAAAAACTGTTTAGACTGTTGAGGGTTGACAGCCAAATTATGATCAGACGAATATTGGATTCAATTATTGACATCATTTTTTGAAACTTCTGCAGTATTTTCGACATTATGGGGATTAAAATAATGTAACAATTGAAGACACGAGTGGATGAAGGTGCTATGTAACATTTTTCTAGAAACCGTTTTTTCTGTATGGTACTATGTACCTCTTTTCACATGGCTCTATTAAAATTCTAAGATTCGTAACAGAAGTCTAGATTTTTTAATGAATGAAGGAGTTCTGTTACATTATTTTCCACTAAACAGTAGAAGAAGGTGTTATAGGCACAAAAGACCTACATCCACATTATATGTAATATTTTGTATACCTTAGTCGTATGAATGATGGTGATATGTGTGACACATGACCCCTTCATCAACTCACTGGCCATTTTGTTTTATGTACTTGTCGGTATTGTGCGGGCGTGTTCTGTGTTAGTATTTTATAGTAATATTGTGATACTAATGCAAGTAAACATTCAAAATGGGCTCCAGGAGAAAACAAATGTTAAAGCTAGTGCATGAACAAAATGTGCCAAATGATGAAATTTATGAATTGACAGCGAGTTCAAACCTCAAAATTTAAATTTCAAATGTAACAGGTATACCCTATTTCACGAATATAAATCACGCTTTGACGTCTACTGAGGTGGACAGCTGATCAGCAAGTGACATTTTTGTGTTAGTCTGCAACGTTGACAATAATGAATTGGCTATGAATCTAGTAAAACTTATTTGCGGCATGTTGTCTTTTCTAAATCAAAGAGCTGTCAGCAAGTACAAAATTAAACTGTAGCGTACAAAATCCAAAACAACATACGGCTCTGTCTACCTGGCGTTGACGGATCCGTCAGAATTATGTTTCCTGTGTTGATATGGGGAATTTTGAAGTATTATTAGATTACCAGCTGCCATTCTACCGTGATGGATACTCATTAAATAGGGTCTAAGTGCAATTCTATTGTTATTGGTAGTGATTGACACAAACTAGTATTTTTACGTCTTCAAGGAAAAGTGATTGAATTTTTTGGTTATTAATGATTTTCCGTTCTTGTATATATTGATTATACTCATAAAAAGATAATATTTGTAGTAGACTAATTACAAAATGTTTGTTACGTCTACAACATATTTCAGTTTCAATTAACTTTAGACAGACTATGAACAGCTGTTTTCATTTTCAGAATTTGAGGGGACACAACCATACTTCTCAGACTGTGATAGAGATCCTGAATATTTTCCGAATAATGATGAATTAAGCAGTTCTTCAGGAACAAGTGACTCGGAGGATGAAGAAAGAGCGGAGCAAAAATCATGTAAAAAAAACTTGTTCATTGCTGGAGACCAGAAAGTGGAATTATTCAAAACCCTGTAATTAATCCTTCTAATGGATCTGACGAGGACGGCCAAGAAAATGAAAAAAAGAGCACTAAAGATCTTTTCTCCGAAAGAAAACGTTCCTAAGAAGAAAAAGAGAAATCCAAATATCTGAAAGAAACGCAAAGCAGCTTTAGATAGAGCATAAAACGAAGAATATTTGTCCTACAAAAATATTCTTGATCCAAGAAAGGTGCCGAAAAGAGGTATTCTTTGTAGGGGAGGCTGTAGACCTTCTTGTAGCACTAAATGTTCAGAAGATGAGAGGAAAGCATTTTTAGAGGAATTTTATACACTTGATATGAATGCAAAAATGCTTTATTATTCATATCAATCATTAAAAAAATAGTGTTGAGGGAAAGAGAAGATGCTGTTAAACATTAAACTGCATGATATACATATAACGTTACAAAAAATGAAATTACCGAAAAAGTGTGCTACGAGGCGTTATGCGCTCTATACCAAATAGGCAGAAAAATTATGAAGAGTCATATAAATAGTGGTGTTTCAGCTCCTCCTCCAGACCGCAGAAGTAAACAGAGGCCACACAAAATAGAGCAATATGTTAGGAATTTTGTCATAGCAATAGACATTCTCATAAAAAATACGTTTCTTCCTTACTAAATTTAAGCAAAATATATGAATTGTATCTTAAGGAGTGTAATCTAGCAAAACATCCTGGAAGATTTAAAATTAAAAAATTTTCATATTCCAGCATTTTTGCAACAGAGTTCAATTTGTCATTTGGGCATCCAAAAAGTTGATAAGGAAAAAGCAAAATATTCAAACAATTTAGTCTATATTACAATAGATGTGCAACACACAATGCCGTTACCAAAACTAACAACGTCCAAAGCATTTCACCTTAGGCAAATATGGTTTTACAATTTTGGGGTGCATATTACTACAAAAGGCATAGAAAAAGCTTTTTTCTTTGTGCCTGGACCGAAGATCTCGCAAACAGAGGAAGCGCAGAAATATGCAATTCTCTACTCAGATATATTGAAGTGAACGAAAGCATGAGCAAAAACGATTATCTGATCATCCGGTCTGATTCATGTGCGGGCCCGGACAATAACTTCCGTTGTATTGACCACAAATTTCTTGAGGTTCGCCATATTTACTTAGACTGTGACAGAGATTTTGGGAGAAAAGAGAAGGTTTTACGACAACACGACACACCTATGTACTAGATACCTACCGGGAAATCATTTCAAAGGCTAGCCGACAAAATCAAGTTATCGTTATGATTCAACACTTCAGAAGGATTGCTGACCTACCGAAAAAACTTCATCTTATTAATACGTAGAAAAAAGGTCGAACTGAATGAAACAATCAGATTTAGTGACGGTATTAAATGAATAAGAGTAGATGAGTATGGTTCCTACTTATACAAAGAATCATATGACGAAACAGTTCCGTTTAGAAAAGTAAATATTCTTCAAAATAAGAATAGAACAGCAGCGCCAGAGAATATTGAAATCGAAAGAATTCGGGAGAAATACGGAACTATCTCTGGAGAGAATTGTTGATGAATTTTTCAGTAAATAAAATATTCCATATATGTATTAGTAACGAAAACGAGAAGTTTCTATCTAATAATCCACTCGTGTCAATTGTTTTAATCAAGAAAGAATTTTTAGATCTCACAATGCTACATAAGCACATCCCCAAAAAATATTGTTTTAAATAATGATGGACTAAGGATCCATATGAAATTGCTGACGAATTCAACGATTATTTCAAAAATGCCCCTCTTTACATAATCAGTGGGATGCCAAATAGATGCTGCAAATAATCGTCAATACTGAACATCAAAATAAAATGTTATACACCTTTGCAGATGAAGATTTTTTTAACTTAATCTTCAGTAAATTAAAAAATAGCCCTCTTCATGTATAGATAATGCGACCTTTTTGGTTAAACCTATCTTTGTGTACTGGTGTAAATCCGGATAACTTGGAAACAGGTAAAGTAGATCTAGTTGAATGACAACAATATATTATCGCAAAATCAGCATGGTTTTCGAAGCGGAAAATCAACAGCCTCACATTATTTTTTTGATACAATGGTTAAACACATTGAGGCGGGCGAATGCCCTGTTGGGATCTTCTACGATCTTAGTAAGTCCTTTGACTGTTTCAATCATGATCTATTGTTGATGATATTAGCTAAATATGGAATTGGTGGAACAGCGTATCTTTGGATAAAGTCATACTTGCAAAGTAGATCGAAATATGTTTCCTTTGCCTGCACCTGTAATGCGGAAGTGAGACATGTAACATCAGATAAAACTAATATATTGACATAGGTGAACCACAAGGTTCTGCACTGGGACCAGTGCTGTTCTCACTATACATCAACAATCTTAAGCACTCCTCCGCAGGCCATTTTACGTTGTACGCAGATGATGCTTCAACCATAGTATATGAGATAAAAATGACACAGACTTACAGGACACCAGCAAGCGCCTACTAAACAGCATCAGTAACTGTTTTGAGGATAATCAGCTCCATTTGAAGTTTGAAAAAACCCATGTGCTACGATATCATAATACTCACACTAAATAACATAACATTACAATTTGATCTGGAGACAAAATCCTTAGGGTTGTATCTAGATGAATGTGTTAGTTTCGAACAGCATTGTGATTAAATATCCAATAAAATGAATTTGCACCTATATTTTTAAAAATATGAAATCGGTATTTACCGAAAGGCAGTTATTGATGTTGTACTACTCCCGGATTGAAGCCCATCTGCGTTACGCGATATATTTCTGGGGCTTATCTATAAATGCTCAAAACAGAGTTGTTCGGTTTGTAGTGCGAGTAAACAGCACCCACAACTGTAGGCAGATGTTCAAAAAACTGGAGATCTTAACATTGCCTGGCCTATTGATTTATGAAATAAAACAAATTATAATTTGAATAGGGACGTACATGATATCCCCACATCTTGAGTCCGAAAATATTTTATTAGTGTATGAAATTTTATCCTGAACGTTGTTGGTTATCACTGTTGTTGAGAGTTCTTTTTTATACTTGTCAATTGGATGATAAACGATTATTATTATCATTAGTATTAATCCCCAGAATGTTTAATTTAGATATCTGGCCACCTTCCAAAATGAATTCTTCGACCGAGTTTTTCAGCAGTGAAAATGGGGTTTTTTACTGTTTTTTTTTAACTAAAAGCTGTAAAATACGAGGTTTTCGCCTTGTCTATCAAATTCAAAATACTACGCCATACTTTCCACCCAATACAAGTAAAAATTTTCCATACACTCTATCTAGTCCTCCTTTAGGGCTTTAGTCTCAAACTGCCGATGGGGCACATATCCCTTCGTAATCTCCATTGTAGTCTTTGCAGGGGGAAGAGCATCCCCTACACTCACATAGCCCGTTTTTGGCAGGGCAGGCTCAGGCTGAGACTGCCAGGCAAACTGGCCGGTTTTTAGGTTTGCCAGGTTCTCGGCTTTCACATAGCCAGGTTTCTCTTCTGGCGATGGTTTGCACTGAAGTATGTTTGGGGTAATCATATCCTTGGTCAAACCTGCCATCACATAGCCCATGGATTTCTTGGATGAGGGCTCAGGGGGACTATACGGCACATAACCAGGGTTAGTAGTCTTCACGAAGTCACCTGAAATTTACAAATTCGAAATTGTCAAAAATTCATGCATATCTGTCATCAGAATGAAAAGGTTAAGGATCTACACTGCCAAACTTGGGTAAAAGCAGTGAAGTTCGTTTACTGCTTTATTAAATTTTGACGCCAATATATTTTTTTGTGATTGCAATTACAAAATATACGAGCCCCTTCCCACTTCAGTTGGTCCAACTATTGAAATCTTAGTTTTTTTCTTATCAAACACAAATAATAAAAATGTAGCAGGGTGTTATAGGTGTAAAATATTAACAATGAATATTTTGATAATATATAGTAGAAAACACCAACTTTATCACGCCCTAATCAAATTTGCAGCATAAAAATTACACGTTACAATTACAGCATATCAACCTATTTTCATTTCAATGTAAAATAAGTCTATAACGCATAGGTGGCTGTGAAAAATAAAAGTCATGACAATTGTTTTTATTAATCACAGCTGTCAGAATACGTTTAAAATAGTTTTGGGTAGTTAAGGTTTTCAGTAGAGGAAAGGTTATTAGTGAGAAAATTCAGTTACTGATAATTAAATTTTTTAATCCTGGGAAATCAAACTCAGAAATTGCAACTTTGTTAGACTTATCGCGGTACAGTGTGAGAAATATTGTTAGAAGATATAACATAACTGGTTCAGTTAATAGTAAGCCACGATATGTGAAAAAAAGTAATAAAACAAATGCCGACCGAAGAGCATTAAGAAGAATAATCGTGAAAAACAGGCGTGCCAATTATTTACAATTAAGTGCTCTGTGGAGTGACGCTGTTGGAAGGAGAATTTCGAGGTCCACTCATAGAGAGGCCCACAAACTGGGATTTAGCTCTTGCAAGGTAAGTTTTCTTATAAAAAAAGTGAAGTAAAAACCCTAAAGTTGCACAACTTGTTTATAGGCCAAAGAAAAGCCACTATTAACTCCACTGCAAAAGAAAAATCAGCTTAGATGGGCTAAAGAACATAGATAATGGACACCTCAACAATGGTGTGCAATACAATGGAGTGATGAGGCCCGATTCGAAGTTTGTGTTGGTGACAGTCGCAGTAGAGTTATTCGCAAAAAAATGAAGCATTCCATGTTGACTGTCTGAAGAGAAAAGTGAAATTTCCAGCATCCATTATGGTCTGGGGCAGTATGTCATCAAAAGGAGTAGGAAAACTTCATTTTATTGATGGAAATGTGGATACAAACAAATATTTGGCATTTTTAGAAGAATCGCTTTTACCAGTGATGGAAGAATGTTTGACATCCGGCCAAGATTTTATATTTCAGCAAGATGGTGCAGCGTGCCATACCTCAAAATAGGCTATAAAATGGATGGAAGAAAATAATGTACCACTTTTGAAATGGGTTTCTAGCAGTCCAGATCTGTCACCTATTGAAACTTTGCGGCACGAGATGAGACAACATCCTGCTCGTACAATCACCGAACTGAGCCAAAAGCTTCAAGAAATATGGGATTGTTTTACAACAAATGTTTACCAAAACTTGGTTAACACTATGCTTCACAGAATTTCAGCCGTAATAAAAAATAAAGGTGATGTTACCGAATGGTAATATTTCAATTGTCGCGCATTTATTCGCACATTGTTTATTTGTTCAGATGTTCTATTAGTTATAGGTCTATAGTTCAAATATGTATTTTTTACGACTAGAGTGTATCTAAAGTGTTTTTAAGAAAATAAATTGTTTTAGAAGTAAATAGTTTCGTCATGTTTGATTTATAAAGGCATATTTTGGTACAACTCTTGAAGTGGGCCAACTGAAGTTGGAAGGGGCTCGTATTATTGATCACGTTATTTAAGAAAATTAGTAAGATTTTCACTGTGTCAAACATTTCATTTAGTTACATTTCCTAAGCATAAAAGCAGTAAAACAAAAAATAGGTGTAGTCTTCAAACTATACTGATTTTATTCTTTGAGTGATACAACTACCCTTTTATAACCATCATGATGTTTGCTTATTTAGTTTTTTCAAATAATAACCGAACTTTTTCAAAATAGAAAGAACCACTAGCGACATCTGTAGTAAACTTTGCGTTCGAAAGTGCAGACATTCATTAACATTCTGTCAAGGTTTCATGAAGATCGGATGTGTTAGTACGTTCTGACTATCGGTCGGAAAATGAAGTTCAAACAAAGAGCTGCGATTGAGTTTTACGTTGAACTTGGTAAATTTTTTATCGAAACGCACCAAATGCTCCAACAAGCATATGGTAATGATTGTTTATCCCGCACGCAAATTTACGAGAGGTCAAGCGATTCAAAGAGGGTAGAGAAACCATCAGCGATGACGAAAGACCAGGCCGTCCAAAATCGGGTTTATCCACAGAGCACATTGAAAAGGTGCGTGAATTTATCAAAAATCTAACAAGAAATCGTAAGTGCGTTTCATTGAAATGGAATTGGGCCTCCCTTCTACTATCGTTTATCGCATTTTGACCGAAGAATTGGGACTTGGCAAGGTAAACTCACGAGTTGTTCCACACAATCTCACTGATGACCAAAAATGGGATCGAATTGAATATTGTAAAGACATCATTAAAAGAGCTGGTAAGAACCCCAACTTTTTGAAGACGACAGTAACTGGTGGCGAGACGTGGTGTTTTGAATATGAGCCGGAAACAAAGCGTTAACCTGCTGAATGGAGGTCGGCCGAGGAAGGACATCCCCAAGAAAAGTCGTTTGGAGAAGTCAAAAGTGAAGACAATGCAATGCATTTGTTTTCATGATTCGACAAAGAATTTGTCCGAGCCGGTCAACAGTGACGGGGGAGTACTATCGTGACGTTTTACGACGTTTGCTTGCCAGAATTCGTCGCATTCGGCCTGAATATCGCGAACCAGGAAGTTGGTCACTTTTGCACGATAATGCTCCATCTAATCGTTCACGCCTTGTGAGCGAATTTTTGTCAAAAAATCAGATTATTCCGTTGCACCACTCACCGTATTCACCTGATCTGGCACCCTGTGATTATTTTCTATTCCCGAAACTTCACCTTACAATAAAAGGAAAGCACCACTACACAATTGACCGCATTCAAAAGGCGACGACCGACGAGCTAGACAAGGTTTCTGAGAAGGACATTTCCTACTCATTTGACAAATTGGTTGAGCGTGCACACAAGTGTATAGAAGCGAATGGAGAGTATATTGATTAATAAAAAAGAATTATCCCAAAATGTACACTGAGTGTTTCTATTTTGAAAAAGTTCGGTTATTTTTGGAACAGAGGGTGTAATTCTATTAT
This sequence comes from Acanthoscelides obtectus, assembly GCA_963669975.1. Lineage (NCBI taxonomy): Eukaryota > Metazoa > Arthropoda > Insecta > Coleoptera > Chrysomelidae > Acanthoscelides > Acanthoscelides obtectus. The sequence goes on along the minus strand of CAVLJG010000002.1, from coordinate 8,782,150 downwards.
TTGTGCATAAGAGTATTATTTATTGTTATACTTTTGCTTATTAAGGATAGTTTTGAAAAATATTCTTCGATAAGCTTGACATATAAGGAAACATTTTTAGTTTATATCTAATTATTTTTGTTGAATATAATTGTTAAACGTAATCATATAATTATTAAATTGAATGATTAGATGTTGAAAAGGTGTACTTTTATGCTATTTACGTGAATTTCAATATGAACAAATTATATAAAAATAAAATAAAATTCTGCATTGCTGTGTTTTTCCTTTGAAAAGCAATATAAATAAAATATGGAAACTACGAAAAAAGGAAGTAAATTTGTTATTGCAGAGTATAAAAGCAGTAAATCACATGTTGCTGCTTTTTCAGTTACAACAACTAAAATGGAATGTCATTTATTTTTGGCCTCAACAACGACTATGATCTGAAATCACATTTAAATGACTCTCTATAAAGTCATGTAACTTTGCAATCTTCATTCACTTCTGTTCTGTCACAATAATACCAGTTATTTAGTTAGACAAAATCCAGAATTCTGCACTCGTATTTTCTCAGACCTCGAATTTCACGAAAGTAATTGACACTGAAATAGCTTACTGAGTTTTACTTTACTGCCTTTGGGTTTTTAAAAAACAATCAATTACTAAAATGAAAATAAAAACATTGATGGAAGATTAAAATAAATACGTTATAAAATATTTATATGCAACAATTTTATATACACCTTAGGAAAAACCATGTTATACATGGGAAATTATTTCTTGGCAACAGCGCATCGGCTCGTCTACTTTCATCGCTATTCGTACATATTTCCTACCGTTAACGCGCGTGCCGTCGTCAAGTGCGATAAGGGATTCATGACTCACTCTGCGGTTGGGTTTTGTGTAGGAAAGGTGCGTCTTTATTTAATCCAGAATATCTTAAAAATGTACTCGCAAGAAGAAAAGTTTCAAATGATAGAATGGTACATCCAGAATAATTCAGCACGCGCGGTTGTTGAATTATTTGCGGTACGTTTCAAAGATCGGCCAATCCGTCTCACGCAACGGTTATAAATACCTACGAAAAATTCAAGAGGGTGGGCTGCTTACATAAGTGCCATAGCTGCATGCACCCTGAAGGTTGGAAACCAAAAATTAGCGAGAAAAGGGAGGAGATCGAAACTGCTGTTTGTGCCGCTGCAGAAGTATCTGAGCCATGCTCAAGCAGAAAAATTGCTGAAATTGTACCAATAGCCGATCTCACACCCAGAACAACAAGAAATATTTTGCATCGCAACGGCTATCATAGCTTCAAGGTTGGAACGGTTCAAGAAATATTTCCTTTAGACAAATACCGTCGAATGGAGTTTTGTGAACGGGTCATGGAGAAGGCGAACAGGGATGGAAGTTTTATTGGTAACATTTTGTTTACTGATGAATCCACATTCCCTCTCCACGGTCATCACAATCCTTCAGTCGTTCGGTATTGGTCTCGGGAAAATAAACACCTCAGTATTCCCGTCCGCACGCAGTATCCACAGAAACTGAATGTGTGGGCAGGAATTCTAAGTAATAACATTATCGGACCGTTCTTTATTGATGGAACTCTTACGGCTGCAAAATATTTGGCGTTACTACAGACGCAGATTGTTCCTGCAATTAGGCAGCTTGGCATTGATCTCGCTAATATTTGGTTCCAACAAGATGGATGCCCGGCGCATAATGCGGCGATCGTACACACTTACCTTGAAAGTGTGTTCGGCCACCGGATTATTGGCGGTAACGGAACAATAAAATGGCCTCCTAGATCACCCGATCTAGCGCCCAATGATTTTTTCTTGTGGGGTTATGTGAAAAGTACTGTTTACACTTTCAATGAGAGAGCAGACAATTTGCATAACCTACAGGTGAAAATCGTTGAAGCACTCGGGCAAATACAGCCTTCTACCCTCTTGAGAGTTCGTCAGGAGTTTTATAACCGCCTGACATACTGTTCATTGGATGAAGGAGACGTTTTTGAGCCCCAGCTGTGAAGGACCATTTGAAACATTTGTGTTCATTATTGCGTTTTATTTTTGAGAACTTATTTTTTTGTTAGAATATCTTTTTATTTTCGATACACATTTTTAAGAGTGTACTATTTTTTGTTAGAGTGGGTATCTTCTTATTTTTGTTATGAGACGCAACGTTTATTGCTACAAAACCAATTATCCATTCATAAAAATAAGTAGAGTGATTTAGGTGATTTCGTGAAATCTCGAAATCACCGAAATCGGTTCACAGGACGTCCAATCGAACTGGTGCGTAATGCGCGCATCTACTGTACTTCTTCTGTCGACTCAACGCATACTGAATTTTGCAGCAGACCGCAGACCTGTATCACGAATGAGAATAATAGGCAGATACGCTGTGTTGCCAATTTGAGTAGAGCTTCCCGAATTGTGGGGAATTTAGAGTTAAGTGTTGATTCATTCAAGCTTTTAATCAGCATGGCCTAGACGTTAGAACTTCATAAAGATAACATTGAAGCTGAATGCTGCTGGAGTATAGTGTTTCGAATATTCAAAGCGGAGCGGGACACTATACTCGTTCAATGGGTCATCAAGCCACAGTCTTTTCAACAAAGAAATTATTTTACGAAAATGCGTTATATTTTTACGATTTTGTCGTCACCAAATCTCTGTTTCTCAAAATGTGCGTCTATTGTAGAATTTTCAGCAAACTAAGCAAGAAACGTGATCTAGTATTTACTCAACATTACGGATTTCTCGAAATACATTAAAAAAGGTGACCTAGATACCTAACTGCCCCAAGCTCTTTAAATATAACACCTTAAACCAGGGTTACCAGGTGCTCAGTCACGTTGATTGTCATGTTGTACTGCGCAAGTCAGCAAACAATCTGGCGTAATAAACGTTAGGAATCATCAGGTATTGCCAGATTCCCGAATACCGGGCATCATAGTACCCGTTATAGTTGTCCTTCAAAGTTGTCAAATCGCCCCTATGGCGCAAATTCGCCACACCAGGCAACTGTGCTATAAACAAACCCTGTTTATCACTACTATTTGATAGTCATATGGTAGTTGTAGCCCTATCTAGCGGTCCATGATTTCTCTCAATACTGTTGTATCTCTCTACTGGCAACAAGAATAGGGATTACAAAATCATTTATACAACAATATACAAACATGAAAAATATGATTAGAACCATGAAACATTAATACAATTTTAATAGTTTGAACTTTTTTCATTTTTGGAATACTCTTATGTGGAATCCGCAGCTATTTTTCCCGAAATTTGGGTAGACTTAGATTTCTTAGAAATATGACATATTGGTATTGGCAACTCTGCGAATGGGAGAAACAAATCGCATTTGTTGAGCGCATCCGTCTAAGCGGCAGGCGCCAGCGCCCGTTCTGCCATCTCTCTTTTATCACTCTTCTACTTTACCCCGTTGTCCGTCACACTCCGACGCTGCCAGATAGGATCCTACAATCGAGTGTCTTTCACGCACCTACATACTTTTGTATATTTCCATCTCTCTTCCTCATCATAATGTATAATAATGGTTTTTCCGAAGGTGTATGGGATCAACTTAAATATATAAATATCAATGAAGAATCAAAAACTACAGTAAGCAACCCAGTTCCAGCTGATACTGCTAAGACACCGTTGTCAAAGCCTAATTCAGTCCCACCTTGCAACCAAGGAACCCACAGACAAAAAGCCGGCAGAATGAAATCTAGATCTCCTTCTGTCTCTGAGGGTATAGTCGTTGGGAACAAAGTTGACTCAAGGCAGATTAAGGCAGTTACGTTAGTTCCTAGGTTTTCGGTATATGTTGGTAGGTTAGAACTAACCATAACGGAGGAGAATCTGTCAGAGTACCTTAGGAAGCATTTTAATGGTATTTCAATCTTCACTGTTAATAAGCTTAAGGTGAGGTCTGGAGCGTACGCGAGTTGAGTTGAGATACCATCACCAATGTTATCAGCACTCATGGAGCCCACCAATTGGCCAGTGAACGTTATTGAAAAGAAATTCAAGTTCTTTCAGTCAGGGAACTCCACAACAGCAGAATATCACACCAGACTATGCAATCATATAATAGTAAGTATTTAACTGGTCGTCCTAGCGAAACAGTGCGCTTTGCCTCAAGTGTCTGTGACAAGCAGCCCAGGTGTCTAAGTGTATTTTATCAGAATATCCAATGCTTAGCTCTAAAAAGGTACCATTGCTTGATTCCTTCTTACACGATAAAAGGTATGATGTTTCATGTCTGTACGACCATTTTTTAACTGTTGACTAAACGAAATATTTTAATGTTGCAGGTTACAGTGTGGTCACCGAATACTGCAGAAGAAAACACAAACATGGTGGAAAAGCCATATTTGTAAAAAATGGCATCACTAATAGCTGCAAAATCTTAATGTAGGGACCTGCGCATTGGATATGCATTTTGAAGTGTCAGGTATTGTGATCAATGATTTTCAGGTCATAGTTGTCTATAGATCTCTTAATGGCAATTTCGATTTATTTTGTTTAACAGTTGTGCCAGGTGTTGGATAAAATTAATACACAGAAAGGTGTGGTGTTCTTTGGCGATTTCAATGTCCACTTTGGTACTAGTGACTACCATGCCCGAGTTGTCGAAGACATATTTTCATCAATGTCCTTAGGCGTACAATTTTTACTGAAACGCGAAACAATTCGTGCATTGATAATATGTTTGCCAAGTGTCCTGACACGACTTTTTCATCTACAACTGCTGACTCGTGTCTATCCGACCACAAAGCTATGGCGTTTGTATGTAAATATGGTACTCTGCATTGCCGCCAGGTTAGGGTCAAATATTGCCCAATAACTGGTAGAGGTTCGATGCTACTTTATAACGCTATAGAGGCATATGACTGTCCTCATTAAAAAGTTGACCAAGTACTGCTTCAATCATGGCAGCCTTGAACTTATTACATCATATCTCAGTGGCAAGACGCAGTACGTCGGCTTACAGGGGAATTGCTCTGAGGTCCAGGAGATAAGGCAGGGGATCCCACAGATGATACCACTACACTAGAGAGTTGTAACACTGCTTATGATGTGAACACTGTAGATAATGATGTACAAATAAAAATTTTTTTGCTGCTAATAGTTTTTTCCTGAACGAAGCTAAAACTCAGACCATGGATTTCACTTTGAAGAATCTTAATAATGACAATGAGTTCACACTTTTTCAAGCTTACTACAGCTGTTTCCACACTCATATGACTCATGGGGTGTTATTATGGGATCACTCAGCCAGCTCCTCACAAGTGTATGCTGTCCAGAGGAAATGCATCTGGGTCATCTCCATCACGCCCTTTGGGAACGATTGTAGGGAACAGTTTATTTCTCTAGGTGTATTAACTATACCTTCTGCGTACATTATAGATTGCCCGTTACATGTCAGGAAAAAACGTTGATAACTATGACAGGAACCTCAGGTTCCACAGCTATGATACTAGATACCCTAATGATATATCCATACACTAGAATCGGCAGATCCAGGGATGAGAATAATTATTACAGTATCAAGTTCTTTAATGCTGTTCCTGAGTCAGTTAGACTTTTGAACATTGCATCGTTCAAGCCACACTGTCACCATACCTAAAGCTTTTTAGAGCATTGAAACCTTTCTAGACAATGACTTTAGTGACATATATTGATTATATTTTTTCTTTTGATATATATTTTAGTGTAATCAAGTGTGATTTGAACTTGTCTGTCTATCTTTTGAATGTGCCTAGTTTATTTTATTTAGTATTAATGCTGAGTGTGTACTTTTTTGTGCACTGTAAGCTTTTATTTTTCTTTTTTTTTTTTTTTTTCACGTGTGTGAGTGCTTTTGCATGCCCAACATCAGTAAAGATTATTATTATTATCTAGGTAAATTATCGATACTTGTAATGGCTTTATTGGAAGAGTTGAGCAATGCTATTCTTATAGACAACCATCTCTACACTAAGAATTATCACTAGATTGAGATACAAGTTAGTACAATTTTTAGGTTGATTGTGTGTTCATGAATATTGAAACTAAATAAGAACTATAATGGATTACACGATATAATGATGAAAGAGAAAAGACTACTGGTTGACCTGATGCTGCTGCCGAATAGTATAATTTCACATAAAAGTTCAAAAATTATCCATATCCTGGGTAAATCGGGTGCGTAGATTTCGAATTTGATGCCGGAACGAATGAGGTATCGCAGACGGTTCAAGTTCTCTCTCAAATTCGGATAAATTACACTAGCATTTGTGTGTGCCCTAATTATCTGGTATGTATGCTGTTTTAACCAATCACTCAATAATTTGATAATTAATGATCAATGATTCGATTCACACTTATTTTGATTATTAAAATATAACGCACCTGTCATGACATATGGCGTAGTAGGAGGCGGTGAGTCGCACGATATGTAAGGCAAAGATCCTGTGCTGTTAGAGATGTATGGCAACTCTGTGTCACTCTGAATAGCAGGGTCTACGCCCAACACGCAGTAATTTGACCCTGGGGGAGGTGTTTTTGAACCCCAATTCACTGACATCATCGCATCTGGCAATACGTAGCCTATAAAAAAACAAATTAGTACAAATTATTCAGATTTAAAGAATACTGCATGTAACATCTAAAACTAATACATGTGACCAATGGCGAATTTAGAGGGGTGGGGGGATAGGAGCGCCCAGATAACAGTTTATTTGTTTTTGCCCCTACATTATAATCTTGAAACTACACGGCGCAAACCCAGCAAAATCAAGAGGCCTCATGCTTATCGAAATTTTATTGAAGTTAGTTCCAATGGTGCTTTGCCATCATATATTTGGTCTACTATGGTAGCTTTAACATAGCCATGATAATATGACTATAAAAGATCGCTAGAATCAGGTGTCAAAATTATCATAGCAGTTTATACGTATGACTACTACTGGTACAAAATTATACGGTCTCATTCCTCACACTGGTGCAACATCTGACAATTTATTCAAGAATAAACCGGATAAGGCGCTCGTTTCGTGCATTATCCAGCATAAAAAAAAGACTTTACACAACAGTGTCATCGGAATTTTCCGAATACTGTTGTAGTGCTAAAACGAGGGTTGTTTCAAAATTAAGGTTCCCACAATTTTTCGGGCATAAGGAATTTTTTATTTGAAGAAACGAAGTCACCAATGGAAATGTTGATCTTTAAGCTATTTTTCTTCATAGTCGTCATTTTTTCTACGCATTTTTTTCCACTTGGCACTCCTCCACTTGATGACTGCTCCTTGCAACCTCTCGTCCGTCTCCAACCCTTGACCGCCTAGATGCTCTTTCAATTTCGCAAACGCAATGTCAGGGCTGTAAGGGGGATGGGCAATTATTTCCCAGCCAAATCGCTCGATTCAGTCCTTCGTTTGTTGTGAGACACGAGGATGCGCATTGTAGTGGTGCAGTCTTACGGTTTGGTGAGTACGACGGGGACGAATCAGAAGCCTCAAGAATTTTAACCGCCTGTTCCCGGATCGCCTAGCATCACGCGCGGGAAAGATACAGCGTTGGGAACCCTATTTTTGAGATAACCCTCGTAATAATACTTATAAAATCATTACCTTTGCTAGAAACATTCCTCTGTCTAAGCGATCCTTTGCCACAGTCGTCCCCAATCATCATGGGTTGCTCTGTGCCCGAATCCGAATTCGACACGTGGGTTCCAGTTTCCAAGGAAGACGTGATACTATCGGGTGCTGAGCTGCACCCACTGGAATCCGCGCTCACTTTGGTCAATAAAAGTGCATCATCAGAGCCTGAATGGTGGTCCATATCCTCAGGGCTATTTTTTTCTGGGTCACGTTGCTCCACAACTGGAGCCAAGCCTGGAGGTAGTTTCACTTCTACATTTTGCATGTTCTTGCAAACGATATAGAGTTTCTTGAAAACGAAGAGAAACCCGGCTGCTATACATACCTTTAACACAGAAAACATGAATTATGAATTATATTAACACGCGTTTTAGGTATAACTTCGTGTTTTTCTGACCAAATAGAAACATATGTACAACACCAAGGTGTCAAAACATATGAGGTTCTCGTCAGAAAGTTGTAATACTTTTCTTGAAAGAATTGAGACGACCCAGATGCTGAAAGCATCTTTTAACTATGGGCATTAACTCGAAATTGTGGACTCACAAGACAATAGAAGCTTTTTACAAGATTTTATCCACAGAAATGATTCAAGTAAGACTAAAATGTTTTCGAATTTCCAAAACTACTTCTCGCCTACGGAGTCAGATATGTTTTCTTGTAAAGTCAATTCTCCCAAAAATGCTTTGATATGAAATAAAAATTCTGCAACTAAAGAACACAAAAGATATAAAAAATAGTTTGTGAATACGAGGTCTGTAAATTAAGTGATTAGACTGGCAACGTAGCACTAGATCTGGCAATACTGGAGGCGCCGGGCTTGGAGGGGATACAGGGGAACCTGTCATCCGCCTTCAGTACAAGTTTGAACTCGCTCGAGTCATTTGGTTGTCTGTAGCAATTTTCTTTGTCAAACAGTTTTTTCTCGTGGGTAACATCAATTTCAAGCAACGGTGTGTTATCAGGTTTTGCTTCAGACTTGGGCACAGTCTAACGAAAACTCTTGCTAAACGTCAGCAGGCCTAAGGACATAGTGTTTTGTCAAAAGGGCAAGATTTTTCTGTAGTTTAAGGCATTTTCACAAGGGAGAGAGTCGATTGAAGATGAACACGAAGCGGAAGGCCCTGACCTTCAAAAACAGAAGAAAGTATTGACAGAATCTGGGATCTTGTATGTTCATATCGTCGGTTGAAAGAATGATCGGAGAAGTGTTAAATTTCACTCAAGCCACCGTTCATCAGATTTTGACCAGTGAACTGGGGATAGAAAAAATTTACCAAAAAACGTTCGAGTGTTTGGCCAGTAAAAACATTCCTGTTGCTCCTCAGCCTCCTTATTCACCTGAAATCAGTCCTTGTGACTTGTTTCTCTTCTCGAAGTTGAAAAATCACCTCGAGGGAACTCATTTTTCGACAGTCGAAAACATTCAATCCAGCTGAAAGCTATTCCAGTATCAGAGTTCCAGCACTTCTATGAGGAGTGGAAGAACCGTCTCCAGCGCTGTGTGGCTTCAGTAGGAAACTATACAATATAAAATTAATTAACTAATTATATTTGAATAAAAAAATTAAAAAGAAATCAGTCTCATTACTTGATTTACGAACCTCATATTATTGGAGTGCACCAAGTTTCAATCGTCTGTAGCAATAAATAACGCAAATGGAACTTTCACATGCCAAAGCCTCATCGTTATTAAAAAATATCTAAAAAACTCGTACTTACCAAGAGTATACTTAGTACCACATATATCAAAGAATTGAACTGTGAACATTTAGCTTCCAGAGTATCACTCCATGGGCCGTAGTATGTGGTATTTTGATCCAAAACATTGACAGCTCTGACCGAAACCAAAATATCGTCGTATTTTCCCGACTCCCCACAATCTGCAATACTATAATTCTCGTGATCCACTCTCTTCGGTGTTACCAAAGATAAGTTTTGGGTGACGAACTTTTCGACAATCCTGAGTTCGTAATAGTTTATCTTGCCTCTTGGCGGGTTTGGTCTGTCCCAAGCAACCACCATAAGAGAGTCGTTGTAAAGAGACACAAACGGTTTTTTCATCTTGCCAGGTTGCCACATGTTTGTCGTCACTGTCATTTTTTCGGATGGTTTCGAACAAGCTACCGTGCAAGCTTCCACCGAGATTGTGTAGTTTTTGAAGCTCATCAAATCTGCAAGTACAAATTAAAATAACTTGAAAATACGTTCGTACAAGTTTTGAAATAGACGAAACGAAAACCTTGCATTTGTGGAGCCAAACTGTTGGACCCCAGTATAGTCTGCAGTGCTCACACATGGGATCCTCAACCACTTCCATTGCAGATGGCGCCTCATCGTGTTATGGCCAGACAAAGCCCCACCAACAACTTTAGGTTGGCTGTATCTAAAGAAAAGTAAAAGCGATTCTTAGCACTAGGCCCTAAGATGAGCTCCCGTGCCTGACGGAGATCTCTCCATTTCAGAAAGGGTTGCCTAGTAATCCACTCCTCATTTTCCTTCTAACTATTTGCACGGACAACCCTAGGGCTGGCTCAGGGCCAACAAGCTTGCCCGCTGTTCCTGCTTTCGCAAGAGCGTCCACCATATGATGTTTTTTGAGAAGAAAAATATCATCTCGCTGATCTCTACTGGGAAGTCAACAACAACAGCAATCCGTTCGTTCTATGAACGATTCATTTCATTCATTGAGGTAGGAGAGTGTCCGGTTGGGGTATTTTGCGACTTGAGAAAGGCCTTTGACCGTGTCAACCATAACATTCTGTTGCAAAAGCTCTCTGCATCTGGTGTGAATGGCTCTCCTTATGGGTGTCTCAACTCATACCTTATTGATAGGAAACAATATGTTTCTCTACTAAATAAAAATAAGCAAATGTTACATAGAGACCAAACCAGTGAAGTCAAAGTTGATATTGGGGTACCTCAAGGTTCCATTTTAGGGCCTATCTTGTTCGTTCTCTACATCAATGAGATTGAGTCAGTGCGAGAGAATGCGGTGTTCACACTATATGCAGATGATGTAACAATATTAGTCTCCAGCAATCGATCAAATCGGCATATATATGATAGACGCAATGAAGTAATTGCAAAGATCAGTGATTGATTGGTTTTCCAAACATCAGCTGCTTTTGAACACTGACAAGTCCAATTTAATTAGGTTTCATAACCCACAAACAAATATAAATATCCCTGACGTTAAACATAAGAATGCGTCAACGAACTTAACAACTGATGTTTTATTCCAAAGTACATTGCAACTACCTGGTTTCACAACTTGAGTCTCTCTTTTTGTTTAAAAACTAAAGTTTGGTTTTCTCTGAAAGTCAGCTGGTCGGAATATACTACGGTCTTGTGGAGCCCAGACTCAGATATGGTATTTGTTTTTGGGGCTGTTCTGCTGCCGCACAACATGTTTTTATTGCTCAAAAGCGAATTGTTAGATCAATGGTGTGGGTAAGTAACACCCTCAGCTGTGAATTTTTTTTTAAATATAAAATCTTAACGGTGCCTGTTCTGGCGGTTCACGAGTTGACGTTATACGTATTCCGGAACAAGACCAAATTTACTCTCAACAAAGACATACAGACAGTAGGCCACGAGGCAGAGCAATAATATACACGCCAACTTTTCTAAATTTAAAGCAGGAATAAATTGCCGAATATACGAGGGATGTCTTTTAAGTTTTGCATATAGAAACATAGTAGGCCGCGCGGATCGAACGTCAGTACTGAATCTTAACCTCACTCTTTAGTAAACTTAAATTCAAAGTTTCACAACAATGTGTACTACAGTGAATTTTTAAGTGTCACCAAGTCATTAGAAAAATGGAACTCAACCGAGAACATTTTCGCGCTATAATTTATTACAACTTTCAGAGACAATTATCGCAACAAGAATGCCTTGCTGAGTTACTCTCTGTTTTCGGCAACGAAGCGCCACATCAGTCGACAATTTCCCATTGGTATGGAGAATTCAAACATGGACGGGTGAGTCTTAGCGACGATTCCAGGGTGGGTGCACCAAAAACGGCAGTCACCCAGAAAAACGTCGATGGTGTGCGCAAACTCATCATTGAAGATAGACATGTGACATATCCCGAGATTGAGGCGTCCTTGAAGATCTCAAAGACCTCAATTCAAAAAATTTTACATGAAGAATTAGGAGTAAGAAAATTAGTTTCTCGTTGGATACCCCACCTGTTGACTGAAGAGCAGAAGGCAGCCAGGGTTAATTAGTGTCAAAAAAACGCTTGACCGTTTCAATTCAGGAAACCCAAAAAATGTGTACAGCATTGTTAGTGGTGATGAATCGTGGATTTACTGTTATGAACCAGAAAATAAACGACTGTTTGGGTGTTCCAAGGTGAAGAAAAGCCAACAAAAGTCATCCATTCTCGAAGTGTTTCGAAAAAGATGTGAAATTATACTATTCGGCAACAGCATGCAGAAGTGTATTAATCTTCGTGAAGAATACTTCGAAAAACAATAAAGTCATTTAAAACTACCTACCGTGTTGTTTTATTTCCACATGCAAAACTTAAAAGACATCCCTCGTACTTGGTCCCAAAATCTTTAACATAATTCCAAAAGAAGGAATAGCAAATCAAAATTACCAAGTATTGTTTGAAAGGTTTTTTAATCCATAAATGTTTGTATAATGTCTGTAAGTCTATCAGTGTGTAAGTGTTGTTTATTATTTTATTTTTTATCGTTTTGTTATGTATCTGTATATAGATTTCTATACAAACTTTGTTTTTCTGAAGGAAAATAAATTATTATATGATCACCCTTTATCCAAGCGTGCCCCGGTACCCACAGTAACGATACCAGATGCTTCGCTGCTATTCAGAGCCTGTTCACATTATAACGCAATGGCTTCAGAAGACAAAGGAATGCCCACACGGCTATACTGCAGTTAATTAGTAAATTGTATGAATGTTTGGATAGGGGAGAAAAGCGCATAGGACTGTTCATCGACCTGGGTAAGGCCTTTGATATGGTCAGTCATCAAATTCTAAATTATAAGCTTATCGATAACGCGGAAAAATACACGATTGGGTCATGTCATACTCTAAGAGAGCATACTGTGGTTGTTGATGGATGCTATTCTTCACGGCGTAATGTCGAGATTGGTGTACCTCAAGATTCAATCCTAGGCCCATTACTAGTTTTGCTATTTGTCAAGACTTGCCAAGAATCTGTTAGCATAACAGATGAGCTAGTTATGTATGCTGACGATAACGCTTACCTATGTTTTGAAAATAACATAAATTCATGCATTGATAAACTACATACATACTACACAATAAATAAATTCACAAGCTATTTTTCTAGTAATCAACTATCACTTAACGCAAAAAAAAATTGTCATAAATTTTCCTCCTCGTTCCACCTCAATCAATGAGAGCCAATTAGCCAAGCTTAATGGCAAGTCGTTGGTTCAAGTAGCAATCACGAAATTTCTTTTAATTCATCTTGATCCAGCGCTTCAGTGCAAGCACCACATAAGCAAACTATGTGAAAGCTTGTCATCTGTTTGTTTTGCCATCTGGAGGCTGCGAAAAGTATGTCCAAAGACATACAATAATTTCATATTATCATGCACAGTTTGCTTCTAGAGTAAAATATGGCATTATTGTTTGAGGTACATCAAGTTATATGCAGATGGTCCTTATGTTGCAGAAACGGGCATTGAGAACACTAGCTGGAATAGCACTGCGTGCGCCGTGCAAAGAACTTTTCAAGAAGTATAACAAACTGACAGTTCCAAATATTATTATGATAGAACTATTAATGCACGTAAAATCAAATTCATATAACTATCCAGTCAATTCAGATTTTCATACCTATAACACACGTAATAATACTGCAATAATCATCCCTGCACATAATTCGTCCAATTTTGAAAAAAGTCCCGACTAGCTCAGCTTAAAACTGTTTAATAAATTATAAAATAATATTGAAGATATTAATGATCTGGGAGTGTTCAAAAAGCGGCTGACTAGCTACTTCCTGAATAAGCCTGAATAACTGAGCTGTTAGGCCTCTACTATAACATTATTTTTCTGTGAAATTAATGTATAATATCATTTGAGTGTGTATCGACGTTTCCTAAGCCATGTATTTAGTCGATTGGAATAAATTGATTATCATACTATTATATTTGTTGTGTGAGTGTATATCAAAATGCAATACAAACCTGTAAGTGTGACATTATTGTGATGAGGATCCACCTTAGTAGAATTATTGTTATAGTAAACCATATAATACTTCAAGACTCCATTGATAGTAGCTGGCTTTTCCCATTTCAGCGAAATCGAAGAATTCGTCACTTTGTAAACGGTTACATTCAAAGGAGGTGTCGATGGCGCAGCTTCTGTGGTCGTATTCAACATTGGATCACTGGTTGGACTGAAGTTATTATTGTTTATTATAGAACTAACTGTCAGTCTGTAGGAAGTATATGGCATCAGGTTATGAACGACTGCTTTTTGAATGGTTTTGTTTCCATGTATAGTTACATTTTTTTGTGGTTCTTTGCAGTTGATTTGTGACGAAGGTGAACCTATTGGGCAATAGTAGACTACAAATCCGGTTATTTTTTCTGTTCTTTCTGAACAGTCCATTCTCCATCTGACCTCGATAAAGTCAGATCCAACGCTGTTTATCCATACAGTCTTCATTTTTGTGATTTGTTTATTGGCTATGCCTGTACATTCTGCCCAAATCATACCGCTGCTCCCCTCTTCAGTGTTTGCGGATATCGCAAATTGATAAATGTTCCTCCTTGGAAGCGTCTGGTTATGTTTCACGACGTTACTAGGTACTATCGTCCAGTCTAGATCACCCTGAAAAACATTTTTAGCAAATTAAACCCATCGGTTGTTTCAGTACAAAAATCACGTTCATTGAAGGTACTAAAAGCTGGTGATTATGGGTGCAATTAAAAAAAATGCATTTCATTTTTGTCTTGAATGTTAATAATGAAAAGAATATTTTTGTTACTACGTTTATTCGAAAATTAATATTCAAATAGAAGATGGTAGTAGATTGAGCAAATTAAAAATGATATAAGAATGATAATAGGAATTATGAAATTCAAGGGACAAAAAAATATTGGCATACTAAAAATACAAACAAGTAAATAAGTATTAACAAAATTTATTTACAATTAGTACTTTGTTATCATAAAATTTGCACTAATTACGGCCATCGTGGCATGGGTATTCCGAGTTATTTCTGTTCCAATTTGGTACCATTCCTGTATAAGAATATCTAGCAGAAATTTTACTTTATCAGGCCTTCAGGTCCCGCAAGTATCAAAAATGTTTTATGATGTTGATATTGAGGAATTGGAATATGCAAGGACATCGTAAACCATTCCTTTGCTTTAGTGGCCATTAAAAATGACAATTAGTATGTTAGTTTTTAAATAAATTTAGTATTAAAGAATTCAACTTTTCGTTATTGAGATTCAAGAAAAAATCGGGTGCGCTAATATTTTTTTGACCAACAGGGGTGCGTTTGCAAAACAACTTGGTAACCCTACACAGTAATGGAATGTAGATTGACAGATGAAATTTTACTCCGGAATACTGTGAAACTTTATTTTTAGGATGTCATTGGCTAATTTCTGAGCAAGTTTTCTGGGACCATTTGTTATAAGGAACGCTATGGATGCGGGGTAGCTTATTCATCGTGAAAAATATATACTCTGTCAAAGTAGAGCACTTTTTGATAAGTAAATAATATATATATATATATATATACAGGGTGACTTCGAAGTTGAGTCATTTATTTTAACAGTGAGTAGATCTGATCAAAAGAAATGTTTTTTTCCTTTACCATTTTTCTGGTAAAATTAAAGTAACAAAGTTATAGCCCTTTCGAAGTTTGAGTACCGCCCTGTCTCAATAATAATATCATGTGCTCGTGTTTGGCAACAACGGATATAATCCGCCTTATCGGTTCATCGCCTCGGAAACAAAAAAGCGAAAGAATTTGGAACGATGTTTTTACAATTATTTTATTCAGTTGTATACATGCAGTCAGTGTCAGTCGGTAACGCGTGTGAATAGTTGTGTCTGTTGCGTGGCTCAAACGAAATAAAAAATGGCACATGTTTATGCGGATCGGTTTCCCAATCGAGTGCAACCAACCCCTCGTGCCTTTGTTAATGTAGTACAACGGGCTCGTGAATCAGGTGACTTAAGATCTCACAGGGGACCTCACGATCAAATACAGGTCCGCAATGAAATACTTGTCGGGAGGATACTTTATAAAACAAGGTAAACATTTTTTTTTTAATTTTTTTTTTATTTTTACACACATATTTTGGTTTATCTTCCTTCTACAATCATTATCTGAAAATTAATGACTCAACTTCAAAGTATATATAAATAAAGAGAAAATGATCATGCGGAGAAAGGTATATCACAAAAAGTAGGAAAATAATGGGCAAAATCCGCAAAAAGGACCACAACCACGCGGCCGGTTATAGCCACATGCTGTGGTACTTCAAGCCCAAAGGATCTACAAAGAGAAAATGATCATGCGGAGAAAGGTATATCACAAAAAGTAGGAAAATAATGGGCAAAATCCGCAAAAAGGATGAAAGTGGATTCGAGCAGAAAACAGGATACTTAACCACAGCATGTGGCTATAACCGGCCGCGTGGTTGTGGTTAGATGTCTCCTTGAAAATTCGAGGTCTTCTAGCCATTTTATACTACAATGTGTAGGTTGGCTCTTGTTGTGGACTTCGTGTGTCGATTTTTTTACCTCTCCATCTTCGTTTCCTCAGGTTACACCAGTATCCGGATGTGTGATATGTATCAACTTTTGTAGTTGCATATGTACATTCATTTCGGCCCTGATGAAGCCAACCAGCAGAAATACGTATCGCTCGGATTACCTATCCTATTTTCTGCTCGAATCCACTTTCATCCTTTTTGCGCATTTTGACCTTTATTTTCCTACTTTTTGTTATATATATATATATATAAATATATAAATAATAAACCATTAAAATTACAGGTGACACTCTTATTCCACTCGGGAAGAAAAGTGCACTTTTGTCGTTCCAGAAGGATTACTTAGTTCTAATTACGAACGCATGGAACAGATATGTCAAACAATTACGAACGCTAAAATTGTTACACAGGAGTACAGAGTAAATAAAAAACTATATATCTATAAGTCAACTATGTGCTAGAGTACATCACTAAAGTTGTTGGTCTTATATATACATATACATACAGGGTGACTTTGAAGTTGAGTCATTAATTTTCAGATAATGATTGTAGAAGGAAGATAAACCTGTGTAAAAATAAAAAAAAAATAAAAAAAAAAATGTTACCTTGTTTAATAAAGTATCCTCCCGACAAGTATTTCAGTGCGGACCTGTATTTGATCGTGCGGTCTTGGAGCAGCATGCCCTCACCTGTGAGGTCTTAAGTCACCTGATTCACGAGCCCTTTGCACTACATTAACAAAGGCACGAGGGGTTGGTTGCACTCGATTGGGAAACCGATTCGCATAAATCCGTGATGCATCCGGGAGCATTTTGTAAAGACTGCCCCCCCGTAAATAAGAATCATGTCCACAAGTTCAGCATTTTCGTAAACATGTGCCATTTTTGATTTCGTTTGAGCCACGCAACACACTACTATTCACTCAGGATTTATCGACTGACGAAAAACATCGTGATAAACGTTTCAAATTCTTTCGCTTTTTTGTTTCCGATGCGATGAACCGGTCAGGTGGATTATATCCGTTGTCGCCAAACACGAGCATATAATAGGCAGGGCGGTACTCAAACTTCCAAAGGGCTATAACTTTGTTACTTTAATTTTACCAGAAAAATGGTAAAGGAAAAAAACATTTCTTTTGATCAGATCTACTCACTGTTAAAATAAATGACTCAACTTCGAAGTCACCCTGTATATCCAGAAAAATTGACAAACATCAATTTCTTGAATCTTATTTACTGGAAAAAATGTATTATGATGGAATTTTCCTTACCTGACATTGATAAGGCCTCTCGTTATCGTTATTGCACCAAAATATTGTATAGTTACTGATTTTCCTATAGGTTTTTGGTGGCTCCCATGATAACTCAAAGAGAGTGTCTTTATACGCCACTTTCGAGAAGTACAATGGTTCGCTGATATCTAAAAATAAAAAAAAAATCAGTATTTTCCACGTGTTAGGATCAAGAACATAACTCGAAACGTGAACAGCACTATAATTTTTTTCTCGGTTTTTGGCGGTTACGCCATTAACGCCATACGTAATAAGTAAGCAAAGTGACTAACTGAACCATGTGCGGAGCTGAAGCTCCATAGGAAAAGTGCCCACCGGGTAAACCGATCTTAAACGCAGCACGCATTAAGTGATTAAAAAAGAAGCATTGCTTCTGTCCCAAAATACTCCAATCATTTTGGCAAAAACTATTGATATTGTCCGTTAGTTGTATTTTCAGGTACTGTTGTTTTATAAAAATTACGGCACTGCTATAATGATGATCTAATATGTAGAGTTGCTTAGGTTTGCACTTTTCGATTCCTTTGTTCTAGCGTAGGTTATAAGTAAGAGATGCATGTAAACCAAGGTGACCAGTACTCATTCGTCTTCTGTTAAATAAAGTCGCTTTTTTAAAAAGTCGTTCGTTGTTTGCACATTCTTAATTGGCGCTGCGAACAGGATATCGGCGTACCGAATCGATAATCGGCGGTATTGATTCACGGGTATCGCTCAATCGAGACCGAAAAAGTGCCAAAAATCGTCCGGTGTGTTCGGGTACGATTTCAATCGTTTTGACGTCGATCACAAAGAACTTCGAAGGCTACACCGAGCAGGCACATCACCATCGAAGTACCAGGCCGAAATACTTGCTAAGTATTTTGGGAGCAGGCAACGACACTTGAGAAAACGACAGGAACTGACAGGAGCGAGGTGATGGATCCACGGCAGGCAAGCTGTCAACCAGGAGGAGCTGTATTGGTCCAAGGAGGTATCTCAGATCTCTCCAAATGCAGCTGTTAGTGCCCAGTGTAGCGTAAGAAACAACATTTACAATTTTTGCTGTACTCAGTGATTTTTCCATTTATTTCTCGAAACTTTTTCGCCCCCTATTGCTTTACATTTATATATACTCGTAAAAGCTATCTATAAGTAAACTTATTTAGTGACTTTAATTGCATATATTTAATGTCAGATTCTGAATTTGAATCTGTAGTCGAAAATACACCTGTTAGACAAGTTATTTTGACACCCTCACGTCTTAATTTTAATCAGTCAACCATGTCTCTCCAAGATTTACAAATTAAATTCAATGTAGCTAAATATATGGTACCAGAATATCATGGAGGTCACAGAGATCTAATTTATTTTTTGGATAATTCAGAAAAGTTTATTGCAGAATTTGTTAATACACCTTTTGTTTCGTATGCTTTCCAAAACGTTATTTCTCAGCTGAAAAGTGAAGTAAGAGATTTAGTGTATCTAACTAGTCCGAGAACCTGGCCAGATTTAAAATCATTATTATTATCCAAATATAAAGATCCTAGAAATGAAGAAACTCTTCTCACCGCCTTATATACGTCAGTTCAGAAACCTAACCAAAAATATGAAGACTTTTATCAAGAAATTAAATTTAAGGTACAGAGCCTGAAAGAATTTGCAAATTTAGAATACCATGATAATCCCGATCATATCGCTTTTAAATTGAGAGACTATGATAGACAGTCTTTGAGCTCCTTTATCTCTGGTTTGAATGAACCATATAGGTCTTATGTAAGACAGCAAAATCCTACTACAATTGATTCTTCTGTTCAATATTGTCGTGATTATGATAATTTGCAAATGATTACAAAAATTTCTTAAGAACGAGCCTATATAAACGACAACAGCCTCAGTCTCAGAATAAAGTACAAGCTTCAAATCAAAATTTCCAAAGGTCTAATTTTAATTTTTCTCAAAAGCCCAATCAGTTTAGAGCCCAAAATAGTCAAACTTGGCTAGAGCCATAACAAACCTTCCCTACAGGTCCCACGCAACTACCACCACCTAAACAAAATTTTAAACCTCATTACCCTACGAACATTCAAGCTTTCAGACCACCACAGAATGTTTTTTGCAAAAAACCCATTCCAGGCCAACAAAAAAGTAATCCTATACCTGTCTGTATCTACAGCACGCACACCGAAACCCCAACAAAACCCATATCGTCAACAAATGCCCACTAGAGTTAATGCCTTTCAAGTAGGTCCCAAACCAAACCATCATTATGTCGAAGAAATTACTCATCTTGAAAATGAGGAAGAACAAACTTTTGCAGGAACGCCACAATATGAATCTGAGGAATATACCCAAGATTTCGATTCAGACTATATCCCCGATGAATCTTATTTTGAAAACAATGACGAAGATAATTTTTCTTCGACGAGCCAGTCTCAAAATTTGACTTAGATATAAATAATTATCAAAAAACTCATCTTCCGTATATTTTTTGTTCTCAGTTTAATCTTATCATCTTAATCGATACTGGTGCATCATCCTCCCTGATCAATCCAGAAATTGCTTTTAAATATTTTCCAGATCGTATTTATGATCATCCTTTTGAAATTAATTCATGTACGTCCAATTTTAGTTGTCAATATGCCTGTAAAATTCCCATATTTTCTGAATGGAAGAATAAAAATGAAATTGAATTTTTAATTCTTCCTTGGCATTCACGTTATGACTGCTTATTACGATTCTATGATTTACAAAAGCTTAATTGCTCTATTGATTTGACTAAACATCAGATTATTACTGATAAATGTAAAATTACTTATAACACTTCTTTTAAGCCAATTCGAGAAAACAATCCAGTTCAGTATAGTTACCCGAAAAAATCATTAATTATCCGAAATTTGGATAATGGTTCTGTTGTTATTCCACCTTTGAAATTCAAAAATTCTGACGAATATTTTCCTGAATGTATCAGTAACGTAGAAAATAATGCTATTCAATATCCAATTGACATAAATCTTCTTGATATTTCCAACCCATTTTTATCTGAACCTCTTGATGATTTTCTAATTGAAAAAGAATCTCCATTTTCTACTGAAAAATCCAATATACGTGTTGAAAATTTAATTCGTACGTCTCATATGAATAGTGAAGAAAAAGAAAAGATTATTAAGCTCTGCAAGCAATTCAAACAGGTATTTTTCAAGCCTAACGAACCATTAACTCCCTGTAATGCCACTGCACACAAAATTAGGTTAAAAAATGAATACCCAATTTATGTAAAAAATTATCGATATCCTTATCATCTCAAAAAGGAAATTCAAAATCAAGTTTCGAAGTTATTGAATGATGGAATCATTCGACAAAGCAATTCATCCTATCAATCACCCTGCTGGATAGTTCCTAAGAAAATGGATGCATCCGGTGATAAAAAATATAGGATGGTTATTGATTTCAGAAAACTGAATGAAATAACAATTGAAGATAAATTTCCACTCCCACTAATTGAAGAAATTTTGGAAAATTTAGGCAAAAGCATGTATTTTTCTACTATTGATTTGGCACAAGGGTTCCACCAGATCCCTATGGATCCTGAGTCTATAGAAAAAACGGCTTTTACTGTTGAAAATGGCCACTATGAATATGTCCGTATGCCATTTGGGTTAAAAAATGCCCCTGCTACCTTTCAACGTATGATGAACACTGTATTGTTAGAATATATCAACGTTTTTTGTTTTGTCTATATGGATGATATCATTGTTTTTTCAAAATCCCTAGACGAACACATTTTGCATCTTCGAAAAATATTCCAAAAACTGAATCAGTTTAATTTAAAAATCCAACTGGACAAATCTGAGTTCCTGAGAAAAGATGTTCCATTCTTAGGTCATGTCATCACGCCACAAGGCATACTTCCAAACCCAGATAAAATCAAAGTAATTCAAGAATGTCCTCTCCCGACTACGATTAAAGAAATCCAGTCATTTTTAGGCCTTATGAACTATTATCGTAAATTTATTAAAGG
Source organism: Acanthoscelides obtectus (assembly GCA_963669975.1). NCBI lineage: Eukaryota > Metazoa > Arthropoda > Insecta > Coleoptera > Chrysomelidae > Acanthoscelides > Acanthoscelides obtectus. The sequence goes on along the minus strand of CAVLJG010000002.1, from coordinate 8,760,466 downwards.
ATTTGCACAATTCACTAAGCCATTCACAAAATGTTTACGTAAAGATGAAAAAATCTATATCAATAATCCAGATTATATCAATGCATTTAAACTTTGTAAAGAAGCTCTTTGTAACCCACCTATTCTGGCTTATCCTGATTTTTCCAAAAAAATTTACATTGACAACTGATTGTAGCAATATAGCCCTATCAGGAGTTCTTAGTCAAAATGATAAGCCTATTGCTTTCCACTCTAGAACATTAAATTCTGCTGAACGCAATTACAGCGTTATTGAAAAAGAACTATTGGCAATAGTTGATTCTTGTAAAAAATTCCGTCCTTATTTATTTGGTCAAAATTTTCTAATCGAATGTGATCACAAGCCCCTAGTTTGGTTGAGTTCTTTATCAGTGCCCAATCAGAGATTGATTAGATGGAAGCTTCAGTTAGAAGAATATAATTTTTCAATTAAATATAAAAAAGGCAAAGACAATGTTGTAGCCGATGCAGTTAGTAGAATTGAAATTAACGCTTTAGAGGATGACGATCTTTCATCCATTTTACCACAAGTAGATTCTGTAGAAGAATTAACAACCCAAGAACTTGATGAAATCTTGAATGAAGATAATTTACCTTTATTTAATTCATTAGATGAAATGCCGTTAGATGAACGACTCAAAATTGTTGAGCAATCTGATGTTACTCGACATTCATCTGCACACAATCCTATCAATCATATTATATTGTATCAAGAAAAGAATTTTTATTTTTTCAAAAATCGAATACATTTTCAGTTAAAAAATCAGTACAAAATAACAAAGTCTTGCAATGGAACTTTAATGGTAACAGTCCGAAGTGGATCTGAAACAGAGCAACTTTTGAAATTTATGAAGGAATATCTTCAGCCCGATCATACTTATGGTATTTGGTATGAAAATCAACTTTTAGAATCCAAACTTAACGAACTTTTAGAACAGTATTTTTCGAACAGCGGTATAAGATTTGTTAAAGCTTCTTATAAGCCTATATACCTACTAAAAGACTCATTTACAGAACAATTGTCTTTCTATCATAACCAAACGCATAATGGTATCAATGAAACTTACAGCCATTTCAAGAAAAAAGCATTCACTCCAAATATGAAAAAAATAATATCAAATTACATTAATCAGTGCAATACTTGTTTGACATCAAAATACGAAAGACGACCAATCGAACTCCCTATGGAAGGACCTCTAATAGCCAAAAGACCGTTTGAACATATATTTCTAGATATTTTTCAAGTCGAACAACAAATATTTTTAACAGTTGTTGATTTATTTAGTAAATATGCCCAGGCCTACAATTTAAAATCAAAATTATCTAATGAAAGATTAAACAAAATCAGACACTTCTTTTCCCATCACAATTATCCTGACAAAATAACTTTTGATCCTGGTGAACTTAACACAAAAGTTATAAAAGAATTCTGTAATATGCACAAAATTGAATGTCATGTTACTAGTGTAGGTAACCCCTCATCATTATCACCTCTTGAAAGATTTCATAGTACCTTGAAAGAAAAACTCAAAATTTTACGTCAGCAAAATAAAATCGATTCGATTATTGATCTAATGACGACAACTATCTTAATTTATAACCAAAGTGTCCATTCTACGACCACATATACCCCATTTTCATTATTATACGGTCCTTACGATCGATACCCCCACAAAATTATATGATGAATATAACGAGAAACGGTACAGAGAATTACTACCTTTTTATGAAGAACTATCGAACCGTGTACAAGATAAGGCAACGGAAAGACTAGAAAAAATTAATCAAAATCGAAATAAGGAAATTCCAACCTTAGAAGGTCCAGTATATCTTAAACCTTCATTAGATCGTTCACATAAAACAAAACCCCTGTATTCTAAAGAGACCTCTTACGAACAAGAAAATGTCCATATTAATTTGCGCACTAAAGGAAAAAAGCATAGACTGAATAGAGTGAAACCGCAACGCAAAATTTTTAACTTTCAGGATCCTAATCCAGGCCCTTCAACTAGCCGGCCTAGAGATCCAGCTGATCGAGAATAAAGCACCATATTTTAAGCAAGAGCTAGGTAACGCCTATCTACTAAAAGCGTACCATAAGACATTTTTTCATATAAATCTCACTCTCATTAATGAAAATATCAAGCAAATAACGTCAAATGTCTATTTTGCAAAACAAAGAATCGATGATACGTTGATGACACAACTTGAACATGAATACAATTTGCTTTTAGACAAATATGAAATGTTAAAATTTAAACGAGTTAAGCGTGGATTATTTAATGGTCTTGGTTCCGTCATAAAATATATTTCAGGCAATTTAGATCAATCTGATCTAGACGAAATAAAGAAAAATATGAAAATTCTGAAGGAAAATCAAGATAATTTATCATTATAAAATTCCCGAACCGTCTCTGTAGCAAAACAATTACAAGACAGGTTTGAAAATAACACTTTAATTATAAAGAAAAATTTGAGAGATAATTTGGATAACCTCAACAAATTGCATAGCGAATACGCTAATTCTCAGTATGTCTTGAATGAGATAATAATTATTCAAAGATTTTCTAATTATTTATCACACTTACTGTTAACCATTAACCTGAGCACAAATCAGGTCATAAATCTCTTACAGCTGAGTAAGACTGAAATTAATTATATCCATTCGTTATTAAGTGATCTATTTGACAAAAATGAACTTCTCCCACTCGATAAACTGCACAATTTTGAATTTTTCGAATTATGTGAATTAAGTATTATAGTCCTCGAAGAAGAAATCATATTTGTTCTTCACATACCAACAGTTACTGGTAACTTTATATATTCCAATTATACCCATTATACACCAAAATAATATTCTGGTATTGAAACATAAAAATATTATCGAAAATGAAACTATACATTTTTGTGATGAATGCAAATTATTGAGTAATAAAAAATTGTACATTCTTGACAAAAGGTTCATTTTCAGAAGTAATTCAATTAAAACATGATAACTATTTAGTGAATACTAACAAGAATATTCCAGTATATGACGATTGTACCAAAGAAAGAAAAGAAATTGATTCCTCTTTTATTATCAGCTTAAACTGTAAAACATTTATTGATCATACTGAGTATTTGAAGATTTCTGATATTTCGAAACCTTTATACATACCTAACATTATGGTGAACTATGATAAGAATATGTTATTTGAAAATACTGATGTAAAGGGTTATTCGGATATACAATTGAATAATGTTTTATTACACGATAAATTAAAAAATTTAGATTTTTCAGACAAAACGTCCACGCTAAGCATTGTAACTATTTTATGTATTTTAACATTTATTGTAATTATACTTTGTTTAAAAAAACAATTGCTCTCTCTTTTGAAGCAAAAAGAACTAAAAAATCAATCAGTCAAAAATGACACTGAACTTAACCAGATTTTTCCTTTGAACCAGGAGGTTCAATCTTCTTGAAGAGGGAGGAATTACGGCACTGCTATGATGATGATCTAATATGTAGAGTTGCTTAGGTTTGCACTTTTCGATTCCTTTGTTCTAGCGTAGGTTATAAGTAAGAGATGCATGTAAACCAAGGTGACCAGTACTCATTCGTCTTCTGTTAAATAAAGTCGCTTTTTTAAAAAGTCGTTCGTTGTTTGTACATTCTTAATTTACAGGGTGACCCAGAAGTCGAGGTCATGCCCGAAACGGGAGATAGGCCAAGTCATAATAGTTATCAGACAAGTATAAAGAAATCGTGGAACAATAGCGGAGTGCGAGCAGGGAATACCATGTCTGAATCTGCCAAAAAGTGCACAGAGGTCAGAGAGATTGGTGAGAAGAGCAAAAAATCAGGTTGGAAGGTCAACAAGGAGACTGGCTCATCAATACATATCTTCTAAAAGTACGAAATCGTTGGAACCGAGGAGGAATAGTGTTAAATATCGGAAGACTTAAGTGCCCCAAATACTCTCAAGCGCAACTCGTTCGTATACCAAGACGTCAACTGGGGCGGGTACACTTTGCCAATAGAAAAATCATTATTTTAGATGACCACGAGCACCTTGGCCATTACTCAAGAGATACTCAAAACTAGTTTCGACAACACAAGATTTTGTTCCCAAAAACGATAATCCTCCAAACTTGCCGCAGGCTCGCCCAATAGAGGATTTTTGGGCTTTACTGTCTAGAAAGGTTTATCATGGAGGCTGAGAAGCCCAAGACGAAGAACAATTAAGACTGCGAATTTACGAAAAACAGAAATTGATCTGAATTGAGTCCAGGACCTCACGAGAGATATTCGAAAAAAGCTGCGTCTGGTAGAGCAGATTGGGCCACTCCACATAATTGAATAATATAGTTTAGTTAAGTATTGAGTTGTAATTTATGGTAACTACTTAGTGTTTAAATAAACTTCTTCATTAAAAAAAATCCGAATTTGAAGTTTTTGATTCCAAGAGAACAGTATTTGTCCGCCGTCGGCCGAACGAGAGGGCATTAGAATCATACACCGTCGCTTCTGTCGAGCATGGTGGAGGCTCTATAATGATTTGGGGCTGTTTTGGTGATTCCGATCTGGGGGATATTGTGAGAGTACAAGGAATACTGAATAAGGAAGATTACAAAGCCATACTACAAAATCATGTTGTGCCTTCTGGGACTAATCTTATTGGTCCGGGGTTTGTCTTTCAGCGTGATAATGATCACCAACACATCCAAGCCCTGTAAACAATTTATGGAAAAGCAAAAGAAGAACAAAATATTTTGAAAGTCATGCAATGGCGTCCCCAATCCCCGGATTTGAATGCGATAGAGTTCCTGTGGGATGAACTGGACAGAAGAGTACGGAAATTTTGTCCTACATCTCAATAACACTTATGGAGAATAGTAACCTCATTCACTTTAGAAAAATTAGTTACGCGTTAAAGGAGGATGAGTCAAAAATATGATTATTTTGATTAGAAATAGTTGTATGTTGTTAAGAATTAAGAAAATAAATGTTTCATACAGATATTTTCTTTAATAACTTCCATCAGTTTCCTTGTTTTCTGGATGTTCAAATACTTTTGAACGGTAGTGTAGATGCATGCTTGTACTGTCGCTAGGATTTATCGTGAGAGGTACCCAAATGCTGATCGTCATCACGATCACCAAGTTTTTGTGAATGTGCAAAGTTTACTTTCTAAGGGACGATTTTCAAATCAAGTACATCGTGAAGGAAGAATTTCCTTTCGCTACGATAACGATAATATATGCAGTAGAAGAAATTCCGAGTACTTCAGTACGTCAAACAGAAGCAAGCACGGGAGTCCCCAAAACAACAGCCCACTGAATCTTGCGAAATCCATCTGTACCAAGGACAGCGCCTCTACAACCCCAGCATTATCTTTCAAGAGTTGAGTTTTATCAAACAATGTTACAGAGACACCGAAGAGATCCGCGATTCTTCGAGAAAATTCTTATATGAATCTATACAACTTACACGAGTGGCATCCACATTTGATGAGAGAAAATAGATCAAAGTATCGTTTTAAAGTAAACATATGGACCGGGATTCTAAATGGGAGAATCATTGTCCCCTTTGAGCTGTCAGAGTTTTTGAATGGCGAAATTTGTTGAGACTTTTTACAAAATCATTTAACAATGTTTATTGGAAGACATGCCACTTAGCATCTACAGAGACATGTGATACCAGTAAGATACCTGATCAGCGCACTATACCCGTTCAGTTAGACAATATCTTGATGAGGAATACCCAAGCAAATGGACAAGGCGGTTCTGGTATAATTTCGTGACCAGCCCGTTCACCTGACTTAAATCCACTCGATTTTTTGTACTGACGAGCGGTGAAGGAAGAAGTTTACTCGAAGCCAATCGAAAGTTTAGCTGAATTTGATAATAACGGAAGATTCGCCCGTCTTATAACCCGATCATTTTTAAGATGTCAAGCTTGCTCAACGAAGGCAGTTTGGACATTAATTTATTGTGAACCTAATAAACACGTTCACGTTACTTGCTGTCACTACGTAGAATGACACTGGCAATCACTCCGCCTAAGAAAAAAATGAAATTTGTAGTAATGGGACCTAAAAGATCATCTCAGGGTGTAAATTTAAACTATAATTTGAAAAGTACACTTATTTTTTGTTATATTTCCAGCTTCACTTCATTTATTAGAAGCATTGATTAATTTATTTTCCAACAAGATGTCCAACTCCGTTCTATATATTTGGACGTTCATACGATTTCCATCTTCACAACCTTGTTGCCAATCAGACTTACAGGAATTACCCTACAGGTAATAAAAACAGATTCTATTTTCCTTTTGGAGAAAACGGTTTATTCTTAGACATGACATTAACTGTCCAAGAAAAGTCATCCTACAACGCCTCTTGTAATTACATACACCTAAGATTTCGTATTCTCAAAATTTCTCTACGACGAAAAGGGAAATCCCATAACCTGAGGTAACAGTCCAAATAATGGCAACATTGACACCTCAAGGTGGTGGTCAATTGTCAATGCAAGAAGAAATAACTTTGGAAATAACCTATAAAAATATACGTAATTGTACTTACGTTCTTTCGGGATATGCACCGTCGACCTACTTAAAGATTGTCCTTTTTCATTCTTAGACCTGATATGTATGAAATAATCTCTGTGTTCCAAATTTTCGAATTTTGCGTAAGCCCTTGTCAGCTCAACAGGGTGCATATTTGGAAACCCTTCAACCTCGACAACATATGTAAAGTTCTGTCCATTTTTCTGCTCCTCCTTTATTTGCTTCCAATATATGTAAACGTGTCTCGTGAGATCATGTGATACGATCTCAAAACTGCCATAAGTTGAATCGGGTGGCCCATCAGGTATATCACTTTCTGTCCTAGCAGTTACCGTAGCGTTATCTGACCACATACGTTCTTCTGTCGCTTCTGCGGACCTTATACTCACTCGAATATCGCACAGAGCGTGGGCGTATCTGAAAATCAAAGTTTTGGTAGAGAAAAATCTTTTTGATGCAACATTTTCCACGAATTAAATGATGAAAATGTTTTTACAGCTCTGTCACCAGAAGGATGGAAAATGTCAGAAATTCAAGTGTTCTTGAAAGCGTTTGTGTGAAAGTGTTTTTTCGCTGATAAATTCGCCAGCTCTGGACTGATTTCTAAAATATACAAAGATTTTTCGTCCTTCCAAAGTTTTGTCAAAGCCGCACCATAATCTGAGCAGTCATTTCAGAGATACAGTATTACGAAGTAGTGATATATTTAAAATTTCTGAATTCTTTGCAATTACAATACTTCCTCTCCTAAAGGCTGCCTACATTTTTTACTCAAACTACGAGAATTGTCTCAAAAATGAAGTTCCCAACACTAGATCTTTGCCGCGCGTGATGCTAGGCGAAATCTGGCAACAGGGTCATGTTTTCGGCTCCCCCCACCACCGACCCCAATAAGAAGCGCCTATTTGTGATGCTCTAAACCGGCCAAACAGCCATGCGCCGTCACCGCCAGATACCAAATTCGTGCGGTCATGATTTTTGCACGCAAATTAATCGCCACTTGGGTGGAGTATAATGAGGAAACGTGTATAAGCATTCGACATGTCCTCAAATCTGACGGCCGCGTGTTCGGTGAACAATGAAGCGGGAGGCCGTCGATCTCCGAAGATCGGCGAATCACGATCCGGGAACAGGCGGTTGAAATTCCTGAGGCTTCTGAAAAAGCTGAGACGGGCAATCCAAAATCGACGTAGGGGAAAACTCACAACAATGCGCATCCTCATGTCTCACCACAAACGAAGGATTTAATCGAGCGATTTGGCTGGGAAGTCACTGCCCACCCTCCTTACGGACCTGACAAAGCGTTCCAAAATTGAAAGAGCACCTAGGCGGTCAACGGTTCGAGACGGACGAGGAGTTGCAAGGGGCAATTACCAAGTTTTTAAACAGGCTGGCGGCGGGCTTCCGTGAGGCGGGAGTACAAAAGTGGATTTCACGTCTAAAAAGATGAGTAGAAAAAATGGCGACTATGTTAATCACTACAAAGGCTTTATCTTTTGGCTACTATTTCATATTTGCCGGACTTCGCAATCTTTCAAATAAACTCTGACATAAAATATATGAACAAAGTTTGAGTTCTTGCTGAGTTTTTGTCTCCTCTAAGGAAATTTTTTATTGCGCTCAAAAGAAACGAACAAAAATATAGTCAAGTTTACGGGAGTTATAGATTTGTTGGTCATAAAACTGGTACCATTAAATAGGCCTTCCAAAATTTCTTCGAAATCCAGTGATACTTTCCAAGTTATAGAAGGACCAATACATTAGGTTTTTTTTTCTGACGGTTACTCTATTGCAACGGGACCGATTAATAAAAACTATAAATATTTTTTCTGCAAAAAAAAACGCAGTTTTCTCGCGATTACAGTACTTCTTTGGCTATTGGATTGACTGAAAAAATGGGTACCCTGTTTGAATTTTGAGGGATACATACGCCCAAAAAATAAGAACATAAAATTTGCAGTATAGCAAACATTTGTCATAGTCAGGGTGGCCAATATATAACTGACTGATTTAAATTGCGCGCTATGTTGGAGCGCTACACGATCCCACAACGTGTCCGTATTGTTAAAACGTTTTACTTAAATAATAAGTTGATAGTTGCAACGATTAGGAAGCTAAGTCAAGATTTCGGTAGAAATAATGTGCTCAGTGTCAACACCATTCGTCAGTTGGTGCGGAAATTTGAACAAATAGGTGAAGTTAAAGACTTGCCAAGGTCGGGCCGTGTCCGAACTGTTCGTACTCCGGAGTTCATGAAAGTGTACTGGAGCGCCCTGAGACGTCTACCAGACATCGTTATCAAGAACAGGGTATTCGTCGCACGTCATTATGCACTATTAAAAAAGACTTGCATTTGCGGCCATACAAAATTCAGTTGACCCTAGAACTACAGCCTAGTGACCATGTAAGTCGCCGACAATACAGTCATGCTTAATACCCAAAATTACGATTTTTACCGACCACTGATAATGAGCGATGAAGCCGATTTGAACGGATTTGTTAATAAGCAGAATTGTCGTATCTGGGCATTAGAGAACCGTTGTGCCATCCATCCACGGCCACTACATCCTCGTTGAGTCACAGCTTGGTGCGGTGTTTGGTATGGAGGTGTCATTGGACAGCACTTCTTTGAATACGCTGCATATAATTCTCTTACTGTCACTGGCGAGCGCTACCGTGATATCGTGCAAACTCTCGCTCCTCAAATCCAACAATTTAACCTGCAAAACATGTGGTTCCAGCAGGACAGAGCAACTTGTCACACAGCTAGGGAAAAAATGAATCTTTTGCGAACAGTATTTTCGGGACGTTTAATTTCTCGATTTGGTGATGTCAATTGGCCACCAAGGTCAAAGGATTTAACGGCTCTTGACTTTTTTATGGGGATTTTTTGAAAATATGATTTATGTCAACAAACCAAATACTGTTGAGCAGCTGAAGAACAATATTACGGAAGCAATTGAAAATATTCCTCCTGAAACCTACCAAAGTGGTGGAACATGTAATCAAGAGGGCTCAGGTTTGCGCGGCTTCTAGAGGCGGACATTTGTCTGATATTATTTTGCATACATAGTTTCTAAATTTCAATAAATTATTAAGATGAAAAAAAATGTCAGTTACATATCGGCCATACTGTATTATCTCAAGTATTTCAAACGACTAAATTATTACTTAAGTAGCATCTAGTGCAATATTTGCTTGAATGTTGCAAAAGGTAATCTTAGTAGTTTTTCATATCCAAATGAATTGTCAAAACATCGTGGAAGTCACGATATACAATTATATGGATAAAATAATGGAATGCAAACAGAAAAATATCATAATTAGGTAGATTTGATTCGTGAAACATCCGTTTTTCGTTTCGATCTGGGTACGCCCTTGTGTGAACTTGCTGAAAAACCATAAACAATAGAACCAAAACAACTATATCCTTGTAACATTTCGTTACGTCAAATTTTTCCATAGACCTACTGAAAACCCATGCAAAACATGTAATGCACTTCCGAAGTAGATATGACATCAGCTATGGCCTACTATGCGTTAGAGATATTTGGGTTGTCTTTATTTTATGGTGAATACGAGTTGTCGCGCGTGCGCCGCTAGGACAATCCAAAGAAGAAAGAATTACAGGTCGGCAAATCCAGCTTGAGCGGCGAGATGCGCAGAAAACAGAGTGGGACGGTGGATGTCTGAAAGAAACGGTAATAGCCGACGGATATAGAAGTACAGTCGGCGCGGCAAGTTCAGTTACAACGTGCCAATTTCTGTTGTTTCATTTAATTTGATGAAAGGCTACCTATTTTACGATTACAATTCACCCTTCTTAGACAACCCCTTGACTTCGCTTACTAACTACACTGAGATAAATTTATAAAAGACATCGGAATTTGGCATTTGACTAGAACTTTATATCTCACAGGAATTAATCTGCAAACACTTTCATTTATCATAATCAGCCTCAAACATTGATGTACGTCTTATCAGAATTGGTTTCATACACTATAGAGTCTCCTACTGATTCTACACCCAAAATTCTGCTATCTTCCTCTTCTCCTTCTGAATTTTCAACTTCAGTTTCCAAAAAATCATTATCACTGTCAGTTTGATTTAAATTGATAACGAATTCATCCACAACTCTATCAACCGCGAGCTCGCGTTCTATAAATTATTTTTCAAGCTTCTTTGTATGCTCGCATCTCGTTTTCCACCCATCACTGCCAAATGTATTAAAAAACTCTTCGCAGTGTTTTAAAACAGCAGAAAATTTAAAATCGATATTGAGACATGCTACGTGAGATTTCATTGCTGCCTATACGAGTTCTATAGGGTTCAAGTTAGGACAAAAAAATGTTCGTATGAAGTTTTCTCAATGTATATTTTGCTTGAGCGCGATTGATTAACAATTAAAAAATGATGATTTACAATAACAATACCCCTTGAAATGATTACAGATTTTATTAATGACAACATTAAAATTGTCGTTCACACCGTTTTTCAGGGTCGAAGATGACATATTTTGTTCACTTTTTTCAATATTAAATCGCTTATATCTCAAAAACTGACAGCTTAAGAGAGGGGGGGGGGTTAAAAGAACGATTTTTATTCAAAATGAACTAAAAATATTAACGTCGCGTGTCGCTTTTCTCAACAGCCTGTCCGGAGGAGCATTCTTAATAATTTTTATCCGATTGTTTCATGATGTAGAGATGATTAAAAGCAACGTAGTCAGTTTCTTTTTTTTATCAACAAATGCATTTTTGTGCTTTTTCCCCCAATCATAACTTGTTAAAAATAATAGTACAGCTCTAAAATTGAATGTGAACAGTCCACTTAAGTAAGAATTGTAGCGGCGGATTGTTTTCTTATCATTTTCTCTCTTCAACTCAGTTTGTTGCCAAATGGCATCTCAAGAAAATCAAAGTTTTTTCGAAAAGGAAAAGGGATAAGAATAAAAGTAATCACTCCCTTCATTCCTCCATAAAAGTGGAATATTCACATACAATTTCATAGCTGTACTTAAAAGTTACGATTGAAGTTTTTTTGACAAAATATTATGTAACATTGTTTTCTAGTCATCTCTATACACACCATGATATGCTCAGATGAAAAGGATGTAGAAAACGGCTCCGAACCGGCAGTTTAAAATAAGGGACATTAAATAACAAGCGAGCGAAAAAAAGAACAATGTTTAAAAAATTGATCAAACAACTTTCGATGCAGCATGAGATAGCGCCATCTATCGCACCAGAACCGAATCACTGTAGATCGCGCACCGCTGCTATTTGTCAGAACCGTTCGATTCTGATGCAACAGATGGTCCTTCTTGAATAATATTACGTAAAAAACAGAATCAGAATCCTCAATGTTAGTTTTACACGGATTACTAGTAGTCTGTAGGGAACATATGCACAACGGAATAAAGATATTTACCACGGTCTACTATGGTAATAATCTTAATCATGAAACTTTTTTTTAGTTTTTTTGGATCATTCCAAACAAAAAGATCCTTGGTAATTTCTCTCGAAAGTTCACCATTTTCAAACTATAAGCGATTTAGAGTCTGAAAATTCAAATTTTCAATGCTTGAAAACTCTGTTGACAACTAGTTTCCTGTGGTTGCCAAATGTCGAAATTACAGTTCAAACCCTCCCCTACAAGACCCCAAAAAATATTTTGAGATTAGTTTATTCTTAACCATTGTTATTTAATTGTTAATAACGCGCTAAGGGCTACGTGTAACAATGATTTGAAATAAACACTATTAATACTTGAGAAAGGAGGCACAATCCTGGGACTTTTCCCAGCGCGTGGAGGATACTTCAGAGGAAGGAAGAGCCGATAGGTGTCCGACTTGTCCTCTCAGTTGATTCCATAAGCTGGAAGGTCATTGTAGGTAACGGCAACAGGCTGTGTTGCGGTGGAAGTTCGGGGGTGTTTACACTCCTGAGCAAGAAGAAGAGCAGTGGAGCGACACCTGCTGGAACTGGCCTGGCTCCAAACCAGGAGTCGGACCAGCCCAGACCGACGGGAGCTGTGGCGGTAGACCAGGCTCCTTCACAGCGGATGGGTCGGCCGGGTCAGCTCTCGCTGGAGCCACCGGAGGCTACGGACGTGGAGGCGGCGGGTCCAAGCGGGATATCCGCAGAAAACATCGTGGCGGACCCTGCGATGGATCTGGTCCCAGAGGAAAACGATAGCGACTCGGACGAGGATGGAATCCTGAACCGAGTCCGAGAACTCCTCCGTGGAAGCGGAGATGAAGGCGGCTGTGGCAGCGATGACTGCGGCGGCGACGGCGGTACGCCCGAATAGGGGTTACATACCGTCATTCGGGAAGGTGTAGGAAGGGCCTCTCAACATCCATGGTAAGTTTTAATTTCATCCAAATTAACTTACAACACTGCATAGCGGCTTCGAGGGCCCTTACTCAGGAGATCACTCGAGGCCGACATGACGTGGCTCTCATCCAGGAACCCTGGCTGAGAAACGGTTCAGTAAACGGGCTTAGTATACCAGGCTATACGCTTTTTAGCGATACTCCGGACACTAAGCCCAGAGCTTGCGTAATGACTTCCGTCAACTCATGGCAACTTAAAGAATTTACATTTAGAGACTTAGTTGCAGTCAGAATTAGATATAAGAAGGAAGGCAGTGACAGGGACTTGGTTGTCTGTTCGGCTTACCTTCCTTACGATTCAAGAGACCCTCCTCCGTCTAAGGAAATGGGGGACCTTGTCGCATTCTGTAGGGATTCTGGACTCGACCTTGTGATTGGATGCGACAGTAATGCCCATCACGTTGCGTGGGGCAGCTCGAACACCAACAGACGAGGCGAAGACCTGATGGAGTTTCTTGGGGCATCGAACCTTGAGGTTCTGAATGTCGGTAACATGCCCACTTTCAGCAATAGTGTAAGAGAAGAGGTTATCGACGTAACACTGAGCACGCTTAACTTAGCTCAGGACATCAGGGACTGGAAAGTGTCTCTAACACCCTCTCTATCGGATCACAGGTATATACTGTTCAAGACTGATGGAGAGATTCCGGATAAATATGCTCGGAATCCCAGGCATACTAGATGGGGGTCCTTTAGGGCAGACATTGACAGTAAGCTTGGAGCGGTCCCATACAGGCTTGGCAGGGGCTCTGACATAGAAGCAGCTGTCGAGTCTCTGAGCAGGGACTTGACGGCCGCATATGAGGAAAACTGCCCGTTACGCAAAGTACAAGGTAAGGGCAAGGCAACCTTCTGGACCAAAGATTTAGAGGATAGAAAACGAGCGGTGCACAAACTTCTTAGCAGAGTTAAGCACAGGAGAGGTTCTCCTCTATGGGAAGAATACAAAAAGGCATTGCAGGAGTACAAAAAGGAGATTAGAAGGGCCTCCAGAGAATCCTGGAGGCACTTCTGTCAGTCCATAAATGACATTCCTGCTACTGCAAGAATACACAGAGTCCTATGCAAAGACACTAAAGCAAGATTGGGATCTCTGCATGATCCCTCGGGAGGGAACACTACTTCCGAGGAAGATACTCTGAGGCTTCTGATGGATACGCACTTTCCCGGTTCCACAGTAGCGCGATCAATCACAGAGTGCATGCAGTTGCGCAGGCCCTCAAGGGAGGACTGGCGCACGGCAAGGGAGATTGTCACCTTCGAAAGGACGGTATGGGCAGTAGATTCGTTTGCCCCATACAAAAGTCCAGGTCTGGACGGCGTATTTCCGGCCATGTTACAGCAGGGACGGATTTCGGTTGTTCCTTACCTGTTGAATGTGTTTCGAGCATGTGTGGCCACGGGCTTCACACCTAGAAGTTGGCGGCAGGCTAAAGTGGTATTCATTCCTAAACCGGGCAGAGATAGATATACTGGCCCGAAGGATTTTCGACCGATTACTCTTTCATCTTTTGTGCTTAAGACCCTGGAAAGGATAGTTGATAGATACCTAAGGGATGGCCCACTGGAAAGGTGTGTCATTCATGCAAATCAGTTTGCATACCAAGCTGGAAAATCGACTGATCTGGCCTTACACAATCTGGTTGGGAGGCTGGAGAAGACTCTAGATCAGCGAGAAGTGGCACTCGTGGCCTTCTTAGATATTGAAGGTGCATTTAATTGCACCACAACCGACTCTATCAGACAGGCCTTGGTTAGACACGGGGTTGGATCAATCCTAATAGATTGGGTCCTCTCTACTCTGGAGGGTCGGGTAACAACAGCTATGCTGAATAACGTAAGCTGCAGCGTGAACGTAGCTAGAGGCTGCCCTCAGGGTGGAGTTCTGTCACCCCTACTGTGGTGTATCGTGGTGAACGAACTGCTCGTTAGGCTCAACAGTATGGGTGTCTACGTGCAAGCCTATGCTGATGACGTAAGCATAGTGGTTAGGGGGCGTTTCTGTAGAACAGTCTCGGAAATTATGCAGGGCGCTCTGCGCTCCGTGGAATCGTGGTGTAGGGAAGTCGATCTTTCTGTTAATGCTGAAAAGACCGAGCTGATCCTATTCACTAGGAGAAGAAGGCTTGACGGACTGGTCATGCCTACCTTCTTTGGGACTAGATTAGTTTTGTCCCAGTCAGTGAAATATCTGGGAATTATCCTGGACTGCAAACTGAACTGGAGAGAGCATGTGGAACACAAGGTTAGCAAGGCTCGCAATTCGATGTGGGCTTGTAGACGTGTTGTCGGTGTAAGGTGGGGGCTTAAACCCAAAGTGGTATACTGGCTCTACACGACGATAGTACGTCCATCTCTCTTGTACGGCTCCCTGGTCTGGTGGCCTTGCATTAGAACTGAGTCAACTAAGGCCAAACTCAATAAAATTCAGCGTTTGGCCTGTATTAGCATTACAAGCGCAGTGCGAACAACGCCATTGAGTGCAATGGAAGCTCTGTTGGATCTCCCACCGTTGGATCTGGTGATCCGCGGTGAAGCGAGAGTAGTCGCTCATCGACTGTGGAGTCAGGGCAGCTGGGCTTTCTTGAATCCGGTCAAGGGGCATACTGCCATATTAGTCGAATTAGATAGGGAGGACCCCGTCCTTCTAAGCAGGGGTGATCGTATTACCCCTAAATATCGCTTCAACCGCAAGTTCATTGTGGAGTACCCAACGAGGGAGGAGTGGGACGCCGGTAGCCGAGGACTCTCCGAAGTGAGCGGGCAGGTCTGGTACACGGACGGCTCGGTCACCGAAGAGGGCTCAGGTGCTGGGGTCTCTGGACCTAGAACTAGGCTATCTCTGCCTGTCGGTGAGTACACCACCATTTTCCAGGCGGAAATCTTTGCGATTCTGGCTTGTGTATCTCACATTCTGGAGGAGGGTGGGCCTAGGAGAAGAATAACAATCTTATCCGACAGCCAGGCTGCAATGAAAGCACTAAGTGCATGTAAGATTACTTCGAGTCTTGTATTGCAATGCAGGGAGGCTCTGGATTGCCTCGCAGCGAGGCATCCGGTATCGTTAATATGGGTACCGGGGCACGCTGGGATAAGGGGCAATGAGACGGCGGACACTCTGGCGAAAACAGGATCAGCCAGCAAGCTCGTTGGTCCTGAGCCAGCTCTAGGAGTAACCGCGCATAAAGCTAGGAGGAAAATGGAGACGTGGGTTGCAAGACAACACTCTCAGAAATGGAGAAGTATCTCTAGACATCTCCGCCAGGCACGAGAGCTCATTGAAGGGCCCAGTGCTAAGGATGGACGCTTCTGCCTATCTCTGGGTAGAGCCAACCTAAGGTTGCTGGTGGGACTGTTGTCTGGCCATAACACGTTAAGGCGGCACCTGCACGTGATGGGGGTGGCTGAGGATCCCTTATGCGAACGCTGCGGAGTAGAGGAAGAGACCTCGGCGCACGTTTTGTGTCGCTGTGAAGCTCTGAGCTACTATAGGCAGACTATACTGGGGTCCATTACTTTGGACCCTCAGGACGTAAAGGAGCTTGGACTCAAGGCGATTCTCAACTTCGCTAAAAGGGCGAGGCTTGTGATTTAAGTATTGTAGAGGTGCATAAGGGCCCGCTTAAGCGGCCTATGCACTGGCTCCTTATGGTGGCCGGGATGCCTCTAAAAAATTCAAGATTCATTCAATACTTGAGAACCTCAAAAATACCTTCAGCCGCGTTTTTAAGCATTGAAAACGGTCATATCAAGGGTCTTTTTGACTTTAGTTGCATGTTACTAAGGACCTCTTTGGTTCATAATGATACAAAGAAATCTGAAAAAAAGCTTTGTCCAAACGAGAAAATCAATTGTTCGTAATTTGTTTGAAAAAAAAAATGTTAACCAACTTCACACCAGGCTACCGTCCGATAACCAACCGCAAAAACGTACCGTAGTAGAATAAGGCTCCGACAAAGTGGCGTCAAGTAAGTTGACTTTGTACTTCCCACGCTGCGTCTTTCTCAGTACAGGAAGGATTATGTTCGGTACATACTAAACTTTCTGAGAAGAAAAAGTCAGTCAAACATGGTCCATATAATTAGTCCATAGACATCCTTTCGCGATTTTTACTTTTTTCGTTTTAGGCTTTTTTCTCTGCCGCCACTGTACCGATTTTCAAATACTAAAGGTTTTTGCATCCTTTGCATAGAGGAAATTATGTAACAATTTCATCGAAATCCGAGCGGTACTTCTCAAGTTATAAGCGGTTATAGGATTAGCGGACAGATCAACAGACAGACAGACCGAAGGAAATGTGTAGCATGGTTTTTCGTGGTGTACGTGTCATATAATATCCAAAAAACATACTATATTATTTTCGATAATTTTCCCGATTACATTACTTCCCCGCCAGGAAGTAATGAGCAAAATTACAAAAATATATTTTGAAACAAATCTCTTACATCGCCTATATTATTTTCTAAAAAAATATTTAACAAAACATTTAACAAAAAATTAAATATAAAGTAAACCGTCTCGTAGGGCCGTATCGTCAGTCGTTCCTAGAATTGTAGGACGCCTTTATAGCCTCCTTGATTTTCATAGTTTTCAACTCTTAAGTGTCAGCGCTCTATTTTGTGGTTATGTTACAAATGTCTATTCGCCTCATTGTTCATGCTTTTGATTTATATCATCTGCTATATCCGCCTGAAATTACCTACAATTCAAAAAGAAAACATAGCCTCACAATATTAGAGCACTGACGATGACACTGAACAGTAGAAATCAAGAAATATCCCAGCCTTTCTGAAGGAGAGAAAATATTATACAAATCAAGAAGGCCATAAAGGCGTCCTACAATTGTAGGAACGACTGACGATACGGCCCTTAGTGTGGAAAATATAAAACGAATTCTGTATTCTGTATTCTCATACTTACTTGAGATTCTTCAATTCATAAACAGGCGATTTATTGCTAATATTAGTGATAAGTCCTCCAAACTGCCATTTTTTCTCATAATGCTGGCACTGGTACAGTATCCTGTGATGCACCCCCGGTGGAAAAATATTCAGCGACGACGGAATTTTCCAACTAAGGAGTATTGAGTGAGGTGAAGTCGCATTGGCAGTTAGCTTCTCAGGAGCGTTTGGCCGCACATTTTTGAAGTGGTCAAAGGGAAACACCTGAGTTGTCATGTTGAAGACGTTCCACATTGTCAGAGTGAAGTCGAATGCAGGATGAGCTTGCCTGTACTGGGGGTTCGTCGATATGTTCCAGAAACAGTGCATTTTTGGGGGATCTCCTTTTTCGTATTCCAGGTTTGGACACCGGTGTGGGTTAAGTCTGAAAACCGAGAAAATGCCTATCATGCATCAGATGTCAAGCACCATACGTATACAGTAGGGTGTCCCAGAAAAATTAAAGCTCTTTTTTTCAAATGCATACCCTCTTATTATGCTTGAACAACGTCAAAACAATTGTAAATAAAGTTTTATGTACCTAGAACCAGGGCAACCCTTGCCGAGTTGCGTTGGAACATGTCAAAACTTGCATATTAGGCGCACGCTAGCTGATGTGTTGCAGTGCTCGTTTGTTCTATTAGTAAACGCACTGTTTTCGTTCAGTCAACATGTCGAAGGAACGCAGTTCTTATGCCAACCTTACTATTCGAGAGTGCATTATTTACTGGGAAAAGGCACGTATACCGACTAACTACCTAACTGTGATAACAAACTAATTACCTTATACCAAATTTGAAGAGATTTTCAAAAAACAAGAAGTGTTTGAGCAACGTCGACAAGAGTTTGTTACGAAATTGGACAAACTGTTTGATATTGCGCATGCCGATGCCCTTCAACTGATGAAAGTGTGTTAAATGAAGATAGGATCTTCTTGCAGCGGCAGAGAGAGCCAGTTCGACCTGGTCATTTGGCTGGGGTAGACAAGAAATTAGCCATAAAAGAAGAAAAGACGCGTATTAATAACACCGAAGAACAAAAGCGGCGAACCAGTGCTAGAAAATTCATCTACAGATTCCTAGTTAGATTTACAAGAAACTCAGAGTACACAGCCTGATACTAATCAAACTCAAGTTAGTGGCAGCATTAGATAGGTGTCAGTTAAGTATAAGAAATGCTGTTTTTATTATTGAAGCAGCCATTGGGGCACTTGGACATAACACTGACGAGTCTCCTATAAACAAGTCCTCAATTCAAAGAATGCGTACCGAAAAGCGAAAGGAGTGCGCAGGAGCTATAAAGCTTGATTTCCAAATCGAAGTACCGGATACTGTAACTGTCCACTGGGATGGCAAATTGTTGCCACCTTTAAATGCACGCAAGTCTAAAGAAGAACGTCTACCAATTGTTATAACGTATGAGAATAAACATCAACTTATCGCTGTGCCCAAACTGGATATCTCTTCAGGCAGCGAGTAGCCTCAGGCAGTTTGGGATGCTATTATTGACTTGAATCTTGAAGATCAAGTTCAGATTTTCTGTTGTGATACTGCTGCTTCAAATACGGGTTCCAATAACGGTGCCTGCGTGCTTCTCGAACAGAAACTTAACAAAAAAAAAGGCTTATTTTTGCTTGCCTTCACGTCTACGAATTGGTGTTAAAAGGCGTATTTGGATCAGAGATCGACCAAGTGACTACAAGCCCTGGCATTCCAATGTTTGAAAGTTTCGCGAGAGCTGGAAAAGTGTGGATCCCGAGAAAACACAGATTTATACCGAAAAGCTATCATGCCTGAATATTTCAGAGACTGACAAGCTGCTAGAATTTTATCGACATGAATTGACCAAAGAAGTTGCTAGAGACGACTATCTAGAATTAATAGAACTTTCAATTCCTTGGCGGAGATACAGAGAAAAAATCAAGATTCGGCCGCCAGGCGCCAGGTATCATTGCCTGAGCAATCTATTCAATAAAAATAGCGTTAATAAGTTCCCAGCTCAAACTTTCTAATAAGGATATGACAGCTCTGTTAGATATCTGCCTGTTCATCGTGACAACATACGTGAAATCGTGGTTGCAATGCACTTTAGTGGTAAAACCAGGACTTATGCTTTTTAAAGGCAATGAAGGCTTACGAAAGAATTGACAAAACCATTTCAAAAGCAGCTTTAGAAAAGTTATGCCAACATTTATGGTACCTATTTGACATATGAGGTATCTGTCATATCTCTGTTTAACGACGACGTAGATGAGGAAACTAAAGTAAAAATTTCGCTAATTAAGCCAAAGAAAGTCCATCAGCCCAAGGTAAACGCTACATCCCATCCTAAGAAGAACTTTCTGGCTCACTTTATGGTAAGTCTGACGAATAAATTTTCCCTTGACTTCTACTGCTTCGCAAGAATATGCTAACTGTTAAAATAAGCCACCATAAACTACGATTCTCAAAAAAGCACAAAACATCTGTCCATGGTTGACAGTCTCTAGTCGGAAAGACAAAACTAGTATATTTAGATTGTAGCTATGCTTATAGATGACAGTTTTCTCGACGAGTGTCCTACTTCATAGCTACATAATGATTCCTTTCAACACGCTAAGAATAAGGTGCAAACGCTGAGAGCAGTTAACGATATGACAGAAAGAGCAGTCACGTTAACGCAAGACTTCCGTGGCCTAATCACAGCTGATGAGAAACAAGAACAATTTTTATTTTATATCTTTGAAAAGA
Source organism: Acanthoscelides obtectus (assembly GCA_963669975.1). Taxonomy (NCBI): domain Eukaryota; kingdom Metazoa; phylum Arthropoda; class Insecta; order Coleoptera; family Chrysomelidae; genus Acanthoscelides; species Acanthoscelides obtectus. Next base: position 8,739,829 of record CAVLJG010000002.1, on the reverse strand, counting down.
AAATTTAGTAAATAATGTTCTTTTAATAATAAATATCTACGAAATATAAGATACAAATAAAGCAGTGTTTTATTTGTCGAATAAGAATTAGGTTTTGAAATTCATACATGGTTTCCCTATTAAATTAGAGGATATGCGTATGTCAATTCGAACAAAAATTTGTTTGCCCTCATAGGCTGGGACACCCTAGTATACAGTAGATGGCTCTTACGATACATAGCACGGAGTGGAGCACGCACCTAATCGGATTGTTTGCCTCTGTTATTAATAGATGGACAATTTAGAAGTCTTTGAAAGCATGGAAATATTAACAGTTCACTATACCGGGGTATCTTTATTATAAAAACAAAAGAAGAATCCATGACATTCGTTTTTTTAAATGTTGCCCGACACTTCGGGTAACGTGATCGATTTAAAATTTCAAAGGATCAGTATCTAAAGGGTGTCTCCTAAATAACACTCCATAGTGACACGGGAGATAGATTGACTTCAAATCAATGAGATAAAATCAACACGGCCTTAGTAAAAAATTTCTAGTTTTCGAGATATTACCACTTTCAAGTTTTTTCAAGAAATCACTACTGTTTGCTCTTTTTTGCATATTACGTGTATAAAGAACTTCTAACTTATGATTTTTATCCTTAGCTACCATTAATAGTTCTTTGAGATAACCAAGTATTCATTACATTGAAAAGCACGGTATGCTAAAAAATATTAAATTTTGTTTCAATGTGAAAACCTTTACGAAATCTTGACTAATTACTATGAAAAAAAAAATGTAACAGACTGAATCGGCAAATGATGTTAAAAACTAGTCTATTTAATACTTTTTTTTTAAACAGTATAACATTTGTAGATTCTTCTCTACCCATACTTTTGGAAGATGTGCCTCTTGACACAAGAAGAATGTGGTTGGGTGCCCTGGTATGCGAGTGCAGTACGAGGGTGTCTTGATGAAACATTCCCTAGAACATGGATTGACCGGCTAGGACCAACTTTGTGGCCCACACGCTCTCCAGACCTGAACCCTCTGGATTTTTTACTGTGGATGTTTGAAAGATAAGGTCTATGGAAAACCAGTTCGATCAGCCTGTGAATCCGTCAAGCAGCATGCGAAAAGTTCGATTTAAAAGGACAATGTTTTAAGAAGATTTGAGAAGATGCAGGTTGTATGGTGGTGGTAGAAATTTTGGAAATCTGTTATGAAAATAATAATAATAATGATGATAATAATAATAATTTATTTCAGGCAATATTTACATTACAAGATGTTAATTTAATTTTCATTTCACTTATTATTTTTTATTTGTACTATTTCGCAATGACAAAACTTGGAATTATTCAGTTCTTAGTAAAAAGAACCTACAAATGTTATACTATTTTTGAAAGAACATTAAATAGCTAGTTTTTGAGGTCATTTGCTGATTCAGTCTGGTAAATGTTTTCACAGTAGTCAGTCAAACTTTAGTAAAAGTTTTTGCATTGAAATCAAATGTAATAACTCAGTTTTTTTAGCATAATGTGATAGTTTTTAATGAAATGAATACTCGGTTGTCTCAACCGACTATTAATGGTAGCCCAGGAAAAAATCATAAGTTAGAAGTTCTTTATAGCCATAACAGGCAAAAAGGAGCAAAACGTAGAGATTTTACGAAAGAACTTAAAAGTGGCAGAATCTCGAAAACTAGAAAACTGTTACTAAGGTCATGTTGATTTTATCTAATTGATCTGAGTCCAATCTACTTCCCGTGTCACTCTGGCATGTTAATTCTGGGACACCTTGTATAAGCGGGCTTTTCGGCTCTGAAATAACTAACTAACTAAAATTTCAAGCTGATCGCAACTATGAAATGTACGACGGCGGTCCGATAAGTATTTAGCCTCACTGCCCGATGGCACCACTATCGCAAGAGAAATTTACTACTGTGACGGCTGCTGTCGAATCGAACTAGTAATTTTGTTTTGACCGCGTGAGGAAGCGGGAGTGTCCGCGGATTTTAGAAAAATGTAAAATGTGCAATATCTATCGGTAATTCGATTCTTGTTTTTGGAAGGGAAATCACGCAGCGAAATCAAAAAGCGCTTGGATGCTGTGTACTGTGACTCTTCTCCTTGACGACCGTCAAAAATTGATTCAACGAGTTTCAACATGGTCGCACGTCGGTTTTTGATGAGCTACGCCCAGGTACCCCGAAAACGGCTATCATGCAGGATTAGGTAACAAACATCCACGATTGGCAGACCGCCGATAGCTGAGACAGAAGGCACCTCAGAAGACCACGCGGGCCATATAATGCATGAAATATTGGGCATGAGGTAGCTGTCTGCGCGATGAGCGCCGCGTTTGCTCACTCCAGACAACCGTGAGACCACTTCAGAGCAGTGTTTGACGCTGTTTAAGCTCAATCCGAATGCATCGTTTCGTGACCGTCGACAAAACATGGATCCACTGGTACACAACAAATACCAAGTAACAGTCGAAAAAGTGGATTTCACCTGGCGGTGGTGGCCACCGTTTTCTGGGATTCACAAGGTATAATCTACATCGACTATCTGGAGAAGGGCAAAACGATCATAGGGCTCTACTATGCCTAATTATTGGAACCATTCGACGCCGAATAGCAGAAACACACCTCCGCTGTCACCACGGCTATATTGGTTGAATTAGGCTGCGAACTGCTGCCCCATCCAGCGTGTTCTCCAGCTTTGACCCCGTGCGACTTCTTTTTGTTTCCAAAATTAAAAAAGTCACTCGCCGAATGAGGTTATCGCGACCACGGAGGCCTACTTTGCAAACGTATACTAAGTGACATATAAATCCGAACACCCAGTTTAAATGGTTTTATTTTAATAAAATTTTGTATAAATACTTAATGAAGCATGATAAGTAAATGATAAAAATTTCAAAATGATTGCACTGCTTTAAAGCCCTTTGACCTTTAATAATGTGTGGATGCACCCTGATGTGCTACGCATTCTCCAACGCGCCTAGGCAAGCTTCTGATCAGGTGGTCAATGTCCTCCTGTGGTATCTCATTCCAGGCAACCACCAACTCCTCTCGAAGTGCTTCTAGAGTCAGAGGAGGACGTTGCAAATTGAGCAATCTCCTACCCATCATATCCCACACGTGCTCAATTGGGGATAAGTCGGGAGATCTTGGTGGCCATGGTAACAATGTGACATCATTATGTTGAAAGAAGTCTATTGTGACTCTTGCAACATGTGGTCGGGCATTATCTTGTTGGAAAGTTGGATCTGCCAGGGTGTCAAGATAGGGTAAAAGATGGGGTTCTAGTGGATATAACGCTGCGCGTTTATGTTACCTCTGATGAAGATTAAAGGTGACCTGGAACCATAAGCTATAGCACCCCAAACCATAACTCCAACAGTGTGATGAACATGTCTTTCAACAAAAAACTGTGGATTCCTCCTTTCACCACGTCGCCTTCTAACCCTGGCACGACCATCGTGCATGCCTAAACAAAATCGAGACTCGTCACTAAAGACAATACTGTTCCATTCCTGATCCCAGAGTGACCGTTGTCTGCTCCACTCAAGGCGATTACGTCGGTGTTCTCGAGTTAAAGGGAGGACCCAGTGTGGCCGGTATGAAAACAAGCCAAAACTTCTCATTCGTCGGTAAATACTTCGCATGCCAATAGGTCTTCCGTGTTAAGGCCAATAATCTTATGCGGCGATCTTCACGGTCTGTTGTTCTACGGCGGCGTCCAGTGGCCCTTGCTCGTTGCGTACGGCCTTCTCGAAGCCATGCCTGACAACACCTAACCACAGTGTCTACAATTCTTTGCACTCTAACTGCAATTGCCCGAAAAGAAAGTCCAGCTTCCCGAAGTTCCACTATACGGCCCCTATCAAACTCACTAAGTTGACGAAATCGTACAGGTCTCCGTACTCTAGGCATCGTAACCGATCGTAAAGAACCAAAATCCGCCAACGTTGATTCTTTACTGCGGCTGAAATATTCATTTTTAGAGCGTTAGTGAATTAAAAAAAAGCAGTATAAAAACCGGAATGTCCAACTGATAAGGCTGAAAATTGTCACTTGTTATGTACAGTAAGATAAATACATTCACCAACTTTTATTAAAATAAAACCATTTAAACTGGGTGTTCGGATTTATATGTCACTTAGTATATTTTTCAGACGGGTTAAAGTAATTGAAGCATCACTGAGTCAAGTGTATCGAGCTAAATGGAGACTATGTTGAGAAATAAATCGCAACTTTTCAAAAATTTTCGTTTTTCTATTGTAGGCTATAAGTACTTATCGGACCTCCCTCGTATGTATTTTAATATTCGGTCAACATTTTTCTTATTTCAGTACTTCATTGTTCTTTAACGATGAAAAGATACATACATTTCATAGATGTGATCACATTGAAATTTGGCTCATTTTCACGGCCGAAAACCAAGCTTATAGACCCTGATATTTTTGATCAAGCATCCATGTATTCGGTAACTAACACAAATAATGCTGATTTCTAATAATTGAATCGTACTCTATAATCACTGGAAAGACCCGGACGCGCCATCGAAAACTGAAATTCTAGAATATATTTACTTAAAAAAATAAATGTCATTATTCGATAAAAAAGCTAATCCGATAAAGTTATGTTTTCTTTAAAAAAAAACTACATGTAAATGAATGATATTTGAAAAGGTGACATCCACAAAATGCAAAATGATTGACATGATATTCACTAGAAAACAAGTGTCTTTTTCAAATTACCTTCTGTTTTTTTTTGTTATCAATAAAAAGGGTTTGCTTAAGGGGTAAACGGTATTTCGCAGACGATTTCTGGATACAGACATTCGAATTCTTATTTATACATATTTCACAATTCAACGTCAGACTCCCCATTCCATGAGATGCACCCAAATGGCTGTCTACTGTATTTTTTTGATATTATACTGGGTGTTTCACAAAAACGAGAGCATATTTCCTGGGAGTAAGGGCAACTTCGAAAACACGCTGAAGTTCATGAAGTTTGACAGTTTATGTAGTGTATTAGAAGACTAATAAGTGGTGTATAAATCTACGACACCCGGTATCTTGGTAAACATTTTGTGCTATTTTTTGATGTACTTTCTACCCTAGAAATATTGCCACGTTTTTCCGTAACGCTGTATTTATGAGGCATGTTCAAGAGAATATAGATGGTTAGTCAAGCGAAATGTTTCAATTCAAAAAATACAGTGCCTCAAAAAGTATTAAAAATATGACGGCGTAACAGAAAATTTTGATATCGGAAATAAAAATCAAAAAATTCAATAACGCTTCTCAAACGTCACAAATTTTTGAGACAATCCGTATATTTTTGTTAGTCACTGAATAGATGAAATATTTAAGCCAACCGCAATATATTTTCTGGACACCCTGTATATCATGATAGCAATATAATTTGTCAACATTTTATACAGTAGTAAAAGACAATTTTAAGTCTGTTAGCATTATTTTTAACTACTAATTTTGTTTCTTCAAGTTATGATTCAACCGAACATTTTAAATTATGTATATCTTCAATAAAAGTAAATCTATATGTGCCAGAAAAAACGATTTTTAACTTCATATAAACTTCATTTAAAAAAAATAATATAAACATTGGAAGGGGAAAGAAAAAGTATAATTCTTCAGGCCTGTTTAATTATTTGTCTCCTAGACCATTGTCTATGCATAGCTCAATATCGCATATATCTCCGCAAAAGATACAGCGGAGACAGAAGTTTTAAACAAGCATGTTTTACGTTCCAAAGCCTAAAAATTCAATGGTATAATACATAGTATGCATGCTTATTCGTTTGATCGTTAAATCATATAATTCTCTCGTTGCTCATGTTTAGAAAATATGCCGAAAAATACAGTCAACATAGAAAAAAACAAATACAACCCATCACCAAAACATCAAAGTTTAATTTTAGATAGACCGTGCTGGTTAATTCCCAGTATTATATACAACACTATATACAATTTTATACTCTTCACGATGTTTAGAAAATACGACACCGAGTCTTAGAACCAGTTTCCATTTTCAATCAAACACTCCTGAACGGAAATAGGGTTGTAAAGTGAGAGTTTCCGCATTAATGAAACAGCCGTTATAAAGCGGATGTTTTCTGTAAAACAACATCGCAAACTTAACAAATCAAATCAAATTGAAGCACTGTTAAAGTAACTATCCTGACTAACAAATGTCGATGCAAATAGCATAAATCTAACGTTTAAATTGTCCCGAACCGGACACCCATGCGTACAAATAGTGTTTTCTTTTGATAAAATAGGCGTAGTTTGTGTTTGAAATTTACCTACAAAAGAACATAGAACATCCGTCATTCAGGGTCTCGTGCAATCAAACAAACCGAAACAGGCAGTCCACAGTCCCCACAGATTTGGCAACGTTGCAACAACATCCCTACCGACAGTATCGAACATCTGGCAACGTCGCTATGACTTACCTGGCCACTCGCCAGATATCCATCGGTTAGATCATAACGCCGGTATATCCAGAGACGCGTGTGTGGGAAATATTTATCATTCCATGTTTTAAGGATAAATGTATGGGGAAATCTATGATGTGTCGGGTTGGGAGCGCTTAAATTTACTAACGCCAAAACAAACTGAGATATACCCTTTTCGACACCCTACTATACCCAACCCCTTATTATTAATCCCTATTTTTTTCTGGAAACGATCGGGAGCTTCTGAAACGTGAAAAAAAGACACAACTTTTGGGATTACCCTCGTAATTCTATACTTTTCGTGAATACCATAAAGTTCGCGCGACTGGTCATACATGTTACATTTAAACATTACTTAAAAAAAAATATTTGTTATTACATTGTGTGTTAAAACTCTGGCTAACGCATTCTCAACACAATAAGCACTAATTGGAATTATTGCTCCCTGTATATTACAAAACATGTATAACGTATTTTCCTTCACAGATTTTCGAAAAATCAGATTACCTACGATCCACGCCCAAACCACAACATGTTTTCTTTAAATTTCGCATTATTCAATATAAGCACATAAACTGACACACGCAAGCAATGATTTATATTTGGACAGACTACTCACGTTATTTTTCTGACCTTACGTTTTTCGTTGATGCACTTTTTTGAGTTTTTACTGTTACCTAGGCAGCTAGAAAAAATCGAATCACTTTTGGAACCTTTCTTGCAACCAACTGGTCGCATACTTAACTATAATTCAAGATAGATGTAACGATAAATGCACAACAAGATTGGATAAGTATATTGTGCAAAATTTGAGTTCAAGATGTTATTTTTATTTAAAAAAATTATATATTTTCCTCACCTCGTAAATATCTATATATATATATAAAACTTGAATGTACAGGGTGTTAATTAAGCAAGTGCCATAAATTTAACAGAAGATTCTTTGAGTAATTTCAAGACAAAAAGTTCATATAAACATAGGTCCGCAAATTCATCGTTCTCCAGATGTAGGGTGTTGAAATTTAACACGTACATTTTCTGTAATATAATTTCTAGAAAATGTGTTAGTATTATTTTGAGTTTTAAATATCTTTTTCAATATGTACCACCGGTGGTACACGACGGCTTTGATCATTCTTTCTTTCATTATAGCCGTAGTGTACCACCGGTGGTCACTGAGGGGAATGAAAACTTCAGAACACAAGCGGTGTCAAAGAGGGTAGAAATAAAGCCAAGCGTGTCTCTACATTTTGGAAAGATTATCCAGAGCAACCGACACTGTGTCTTCAATGTTTTAAAGAAATTCATAAGTAAAGTTATGTTACCTACCTAAATATATAAGTGATTACTTTCATTGTTGAAAAAATATGTTTACGGTATTTTTCACTAATTATTTTAACCCCTTACCTAACTTCATATGGTTGTTACAGTGTCTTTTAGAAATAAAATCTTTATAACTTTAATTAAATGTCATATAAAATTCACAATTATAGCCAAATGCGGCACCGGTGGCGCTCTAATGTGTACTTACTATATCTATAGCCGTATGAGGTATATACAATTCCTTACTATAAGACGTAAGGATTGGTAGCGCGAGAAATAACTGGAAGTGTACCAACGGTGACCAATGACGTTTTTTGGAAAGACAGGCGATGTACCACCGGTGTACCACGTCTTCGTGAACGTGTTAAAAAATGGTTTTTCGTAAATTTCTTAAATATCTTCCAACTAATTTTGTTGTAATTTGGCAGAGGTATTTATAACATTAAGGAGCTAATTTAACCCTAACTTGGTTAAAATATTAAGTCCAGTGGCGACCTGAGCGGGATCTGAACGAATATTTGTGACAAAAAATGAACGCCTCTGATTTTTGTACAATTTTTATTATGTTCTTCGGAAATACAACTTTTGTTAACTCGCGAATTTTTTTCGTACCTTGCTTAGTTTCAGAGAAACAAAAAGATCCATTAAATTGCATATCCCTGGACCAACAAGGAATATGGAAAAGTTTGTTTTGGAAATTATTTTCTTTAAATAATTTTTTGCTACTAATTATGTAACAACAACAACAACAAACACTAAATAACATTAACATCTAGACTAACAAATTTCACTAAATCAAGTGTTGGAACTGCCACCCTTCGGCTTAAATACAATGGTTGAGGCAGCTATCATTATTGAATTATGCACTTGAGAATATCTGGCGTATTTATATATATATATATATATATATATATATATAACTTGAGACGTGGTCATTGTCGTCTAGACCAGTTAGGTGAAAAATTAAAGCTTCCGCCTTTTGTTGGGTACTTCGACAAAATTTAAGCAAAGAGGACTCTTTATACTTTTTTTAATTCTCTCTAGCTTTCAATGGACTTTGCCATCATCATCAGGAGCTGCAATTACAATGATAACAGTAGCAACAAAGGTGTAAAATGAATTTAAATTGACTCAACTTACAGTAGTATGTGAGGATGTTGCTAATTGTTGTTTACGTATAGGATGAGGGAAACGTCCAGTAACATGGTGAGAGCTGGATAGATTGTACAATAGTCAAACTTATATAAAATATGACAAGAACAAGTTAAAAACAGATTAAAAATTATTTAAAAAATTTAGAGCATTACATCGTGAAGCCACTTGATGATTGCACAAATTAGTGGTCATGGAATGATGAGTGACATGAAACCCTTTGACAGAAGGCCGAAGGATGTCAATGTCAGTATTGAAAGATGGAACGAATTGTGGGCGTGTGCCAAAACGTTGCCAAATCACTTCAGATGATGAGATTTTCAGAATTTTATGTTAGAATTTGTTAAACCGACCAGAGGCAGTTGAATAAACTATATTATTATTAATGGGAATTTAAATTAACAATTATTAATAAATCGTGAGGAGAGAATTATTATATACGTATTTTGAGTGGAATGAAATTTACTGGTGGAATCGGCCAAAACACAGATTCTAATTATGGTTGTGAAGAGTTGAAATTTGGGGAGATATGTAAGTTCTCCAATTTTTCGCAGTTTAGCAAATATGAGTAAATGACACTCAGTTGTTTAACATCTGTCTTTTTGTTGATACAGTTGTTATTCATGAAAATGTGGGACATTTCCAGGAATAAACGTTTGGAAAGGTGTTTTTCTTTATCAAGAACTTTGATACTTGTGTAATTCATAGAATGCCCTGTTGTGTTAACATGAGATGCTAGAGCGCATCTTTCAGGATGAAGCCTAGCATCACTTTTGTGTGATGTAATCCTTCCTTTCCTTTGAAAGATGCGCTCTAGCATCTCATGTTAACACAACAGGGCATTCTATGAATTACACAAGTATCAAAGTTCTTGATAAAGAAAAACACCTTTCCAAACGTTTATTCCTGGAAATGTCCCACATTTTCATGAATAACAACTGTATCAACAAAAAGACAGATGTTAAACAACTGAGTGTCATTTACTCATATTTGCTAAACTGCGAAAAATTGGAGAACTTACATATCTCCCCAAATTTCAACTCTTCACAACCATAATTAGAATCTGTGTTTTGGCCGATTCCACCAGTAAATTTCATTCCACTCAAAATACGTATATAATAATTCTCTCCTCACGATTTATTAATAATTGTTAATTTAAATTCCCATTAATAATAATATAGTTTATTCAACTGCCTCTGGTCGGTTTAACAAATTCTAACATAAAATTCTGAAAATCTCATCATCTGAAGTGATTTGGCAACGTTTTGGCACACGCCCACAATTCGTTCCATCTTTCAATACTGACATTGACATCCTTCGGCCTTCTGTCAAAGGGTTTCATGTCACTCATCATTCCATGACCACTAATTTGTGCAATCATCAAGTGGCTTCACGATGTAATGCTCTAAATTTTTTAAATAATTTTTAATCTGTTTTTAACTTGTTCTTGTCATATTTTATATAAGTTTGACTATTGTACAATCTATCCAGCTCTCACCATGTTACTGGACGTTTCCCTCATCCTATACGTAAACAACAATTAGCAACATCCTCACATACTACTGTAAGTTGAGTCAATTTAAATTCATTTTACACCTTTGTTGCTACTGTTATCATTGTAATTGCAGCTCCTGATGATGATGGCAAAGTCCATTGAAAGCTAGAGAGAATTAAAAAAAGTATAAAGAGTCCTCTTTGCTTAAATTTTGTCGAAGTACCCAACAAAAGGCGGAAGCTTTAATTTTTCACCTATATATATATATAGGGTGACTTTGAAGTTGAGTCATTAATTTTCAGATAATGATTGTAGAAGGAAGATAAACCAAAATATGTGTGTAAAAATAAAAAAAAAATGTTACCTTGTTTTATAAAGTATCCTCCCGACAAGTATTTCAGTGCGGACCTATATTTGATCGTGTGGTCTTGGAGCACCGGCATGCCCTCCCCTGTGAGGTCTTAAGTCACCTGATTTACGAGCCCTTTGTATAGTACTACATTCAGCATTTTCGTAAACATGTGCCATTTTTTATTCACTATTCACTCACGCGTTACCGACTGACACATCGACTGAATACAACTGAATAAGATTGTACAATCCGTCCTCACTATAAACTGCATTTTTTGAAAGATGAAAGACAGAGTCCCGCTGCTTGGCTTAACCAACACAGTATACTCTACCAACCAAATATACATAGGTCAGACCTCCAGATCTCTTAAAGGAAGGATTACATCACACAAAAGTGATTCTAGGCTTCATCCCGAGAGATGTGCTCTAGCATCTCATGTCAACACAACAGGGCACTCTATGAACTACACAAGTATCAAAGTTCTCGATAAAGAAAAACACCTATCCAAACGTTTATTCCTGGAAATGTCCCACATTTTCATGAATGACAACTGTCTCAATAAGAAGACAGATGTTAAGCAACTGAGCATCATTTACTCATATTTGCTAAACTGCGAAAAATTGGAGCACTTAGACATCTCTCCAAATTTTGACTCTTCACAACCATAAATGGAATCTGTTTTTTGGGCTATTCCACCAAAAAATTCCAGTCCATTCAAATTTTAATATTTTTTTCTCATAATTAAATAATAGCCGTTAATTCAATTGCCCATCTCATAATAATGTAGTTAATTCAACTGCCTCTGGTCGGGTTGACAAGTTCTTACCCAACATATCTTGAAAATCACACCATCTGAAGTGATTTGGCAACGTAGCACACGCCTTACAGAAGAATTTTCGTTCCATCATTCCACACGGACACTGCTAACCTTCGGCCATCTGTCAAAAGGTTCATCTTACTCATGATTCTATGCCCAACATTTTGTGCAATCATCAAGTGGCTTCACGATGTAATGCTTAACTTTCATTTTAAATATTTTTAATCTGTTTTTAATTTGTTTTGTTTTTAGTTTGTATAATTTTGACCATTGTACCGTGTATTCAGCTTTCACCATGTTTCTGGGTGTTTCCCTCATCCTTAACGTAAACAACATTTAGCAACATCCTCACATACTACTGTAAGTTAATTTAAATTCATTTTACACAATTGTTGCTACTGTGATCAATGTAATTGCAGCTCCTGATGATGATGGTAAAGACCATTGAAAAAAAAATATAAAGAGTCCTCTTTGCTTAAATTTTGTCGAAGTACCCAACAAACAAATACCCAACAAAAGGCGGAAGCTTTAATTTTCACCAATATATATATATATATATATACAGGGTGACTTCGAAGTTGAGTCATTTATTTTAACAGTGAGTAGATCTGATCAAAAGAAATGTTTTTTTCCTTTACCATTTTTCTGGTAAAATTAAAGTAACAAAGTTATAGCCCTTTGGAAGTTTGAGTACCGCCCTGTCTCAATAATGATATTATGTTTTCTCGTGTTTGGCAACAACAGATATAATCCGCCTTATCCGTTCATCGCATCGGAAACAAAAAAGCGAAAGAATTTGGAACGATCTTTTTACAATTATTTTCTTCAGTTGTATACAGTCAGTATCAGTCGGTAGTCGGTAACGCGTAAGTGAATAATCGTGTCTGTTGCGAGGCTCAAATCAAAAATGGCACATGTTTACGAAAATGCTGAACTTGTGGACATGGTTCTTATTTACGGGGAGTCTTTACAAAATGCTGCCGCGGCATCACGGATCCATGCGGATCGGTTTCCCAATCGAGTGCAACCAACCCCTCGTGCCTTTGTTAATGTAGTGCAAAGAGCTCGTGAATCAGGTGACTTAAGACCTCACAGAGGAGATCATGCCGGTGCTCCAAGACCACACGATCAAATAGAACTAGAAGAACAAATTTTAGAATTAGTAAGTGATGATCCAACAGTAAGCACCCGACAAATTTCAACTCAATTGGCGATTAGTCAGTATAAAACTTGAAAAACTCTACGTGAAAATCAGTTCTATCCGTTTCACATACAAAAAGTGCAGGCCTTACAACCGGAAGATCATGAACAAAGGGTTGACTTTTGCAATTGGCTTTTAAATAAACATCAAAATGATGACAATTTTTTAAATCAAATTTTAGTGAGTGATGAAGCCCTCTTTACTAGAAACGGAATTATTAATTCACGTAATTCTCACGTTTGGGCTATTGAAAATCCCCATGAAATAAGGGAAACCAATTTTCAACAGCGATTTGAACCAATCAACCTGTGGGCGGGAATTGTTAATGGAATTTTAGTGGGGCCTTTTGAATTACCAAATCGCTTAACTGGTGAAAATTATTTTGATTTCTTGCAACACAATTTGCCTGGTTTACTGGAAGATGTGCCTTTAAATATTAGACAAAACATGTGGTTTTTACAAGATGGGGCACCACCCCATTATGCAAGAAATGTGCGTGAATTTTTAAATAGACAATTTAATAATCGTTGGATCGGCCGTGGCGGTTTTGTACCTTGGCCGCCAAGGTCTCCGGACTTAAATCCTTTAGACTTTTGTTTGTGGGGTTGGCTAAAAACTCTAGTGTATAAAACACCGGTTAATACACGCGAAGAATTACGTGCTCGAATTGAGGAAATGAGTACAGTGATCAGAAATCAACCAGTGATTTTATTGCGTGCTTGTAAAGAGACATGGCTAAGACGCGCCCAGCTGTGCGTCGAGCAAAACGGAAATCATTTCGAACAGTTTTTGTGACATGCTTTTGGGCGCACAGGTCCGCACTGAAATACTTATCGGGAGGATACTTTATAAAACAAGGTAACATTTTTTTTTTAATTTTTTTTTATTTTTACACACATATTTTGGTTTATCTTCCTTCTACAATCATTATCTGAAAATTAATGACTCAACTTCAAAGTCACCCTGTATATTCATGTCGGGCGAGCGAGGGGGCATAGGTGTGGGCCTGCCCTGCCAATCCAGCGATTATGGTAATTTTCATAAAAAAATTGCCGCACCACCACCCACTACACTAAAGTGCAAGACTTAATTGAACGAATTACAGCAGCATTTGAAATCATTCAAAACGAGTATCAAATTTTTAGTCAAGTCCACCGAAGTCATGTGCGACGTTTAAATCGGTGTATTCAGGTTGGAGGAAGACATTTTGAACAATTGTTGTGATGATATCATGTACAAAAGGCAAAAATTAAATGCATTGAATCCTATTTAGGCAATTCATCGTCTTTCTAAATTTTAACGCGTCTTAGGGCCGTAGTGACACTTTTCCGGATATGGGTCCCTATACTCAAATGTTTTCTACTGTTACACTGAATAACCACTAGAAGTTTGATCCCTTAGTTCTGAAAAACCCTGTATATACAAGATTGGACCTGGCTAATGGGACCTTTGTCCTAGTGCAAAAAAATAGTGGTTATTTGTTGTTGTTACGTAAGTAGTAATAAAATTTTTTAAAAAAACAATAGTTTCCAAAAGAAACTTTTCCCCATTTTCCTTGTGTGGTCGAGAGGTATTGAAATAAGTGGACTTTTTTTCTCGAAAACTAAGTAAGATACGAAACAAATTCGAGAGACAAAAAAGTTTTATTTCCATGTGCTTAATACTAATAATAATAAAAATTGTACAAAATTACTCAAAAAATCGTCTGTTAAATTCATGGGACATAATTATCACGCTGTATACTATAAAGACATAGGTCCGATAATATAATAAGATAATAATAAGAATATTTATGCTTTATTGCAATTTGTTAAATTTTTGCGGACACCAAAAAATAGACTGAATCGATTGAAAAACACGTCAACAAAGATCGCAAAATTTTAACGGGTTTAAATCTGGCGATCTGGATTACGTATTCAGAGACTGATTTGTAGTTCTTTGTACCTAATTTTCAACAACGTATTACATGATCCTGCCTCCACGAATTTTCTTAGAAGGTTATTGTAAAGCACTTGACCATAATCAACGTTTATCATCTCAATTTTCCAATTGAAATGACCAGTAATTTTTATTTTTAATTTTAGAATTTGCCATTCAGGAAGTTCTAATACAATAATGGTCAAACGTTCGTACTAATCCAAAATTTGCTCCAATTTATGTAAATGATATACCTCAAACACATTGTATTGTAGAGGATGCCAAACCTTTCGATGCATTGTTTTTCTTTGAAAATCCCACGCGCGCTCAGATGCGCCACTAGAGATTTGAATTGACTCGAATAAGAAAAAATGGCATCAATTAGGGGACTCTACACTTCCACGTAATGCTTATATCAGTTCATGAAGGCACAAGTTAACCCATCTGAGAAAAATCCAGCTTTGGACATGTACAACAAAAATTAAATGGATCAAGTCAGCCAAAAAGGCAAACATACTATTCAGTTATACACTCCCACTCCCCCCCAATTTTTAACCCCTACAATTTTTCTTCTGAAAATGATTTGGCAAAAAATGACGTTTGAGCATTTTTTTCCTTTTTTGCCGTTGGCTTCACCACTCCTGGACCGATTTTCAAAAGCTACAAAAAAATTATATCAAAATCTGAGCAGTACTTTGAAGTTATAGACGGGCCAACGATTAGCGGACCGAGAGAGACAGACCGATGGAAATAAACATGGTGTTTCGTGATTTAGTTGTCATTTTCAAAAATTTTGAAGATTACAATGCTTCCTCGCCGGTGGCGTAGGAAGTAAGAATCGATTAAGCTTAAGCGAAAAAAATTAAATGGAAAGATTTAAATACGACGATCTAGATTTGTTACTTTAATGCGTTTTTTTAATTGTTGAATTTTCGGCGATATCTCTTTCCCTTGTTAAATTTCAACTGGCCATCACGATTTTTAAGCAACGAGTTTTTAAACTGGTCACACGTGTATTGACAATGAAGCATCACCAGACCTACACCACCGTTCAAAAGTTTCCGGACATGATGTTCAATAACGAAAAATGAAAAACGTAATAGAAGCTGGGTCATATAGCGAAAAATAATTACTCCCTAGTCTGAAATGCACAGAGAATAATAACTGTGAACACTTTCGAATCCAAGTTATAGTTGCACGTATTTTGCCCTCCAGTGGTGTGAGAGTTAAAAACGTAAAAGCAGCTTGAAACATCGATTCGCGAAGAGTCCTTCCATTTTAACTATCAATCGTCAAGCATCCGGAAGCTTCTGAATAGTAGTGTATACAGGTTGTTTCAAATTCGACCGTTACCATTGGGATCTCGGAAACTGTAAGAGATACGAAGACGCTCAAATGAAGGCAAAGTTGCGTATTCAGGTAATCGACAAAATGTCGCTCAC
Organism: Acanthoscelides obtectus; assembly: GCA_963669975.1. Taxonomy (NCBI): domain Eukaryota; kingdom Metazoa; phylum Arthropoda; class Insecta; order Coleoptera; family Chrysomelidae; genus Acanthoscelides; species Acanthoscelides obtectus. The sequence goes on along the minus strand of CAVLJG010000002.1, from coordinate 8,723,653 downwards.
AAAGTTTCGAAATTGAAAGTACTTCCGGAGAGAGACGGAAAAAACAGAATTTTCCCAAAATCGTTTTAATTTTTTCTGACATCATTTGTAGTGGGATTCCAAAATAAAATGCAAATTAACATTGCCATCTCCAGTACAATTACACATTACAGCATAATTAGGAATTTCAATAGGACGTTTCGTCTCTTGTCCTTCAGCATTACCTTTATTTTTTCTTTATAGACGCTATAATGGATTTATGCATAGATGAATAGAGTTTTTAATTTCAATTCCAAAAAATGTATAATCATAATGCAATGACATTGTCAAACCTTAGTTATTTAAGAAAGCAGAAATTCCTAGGCAGGCCTTGTAATTATCAGATTTCATTTGTTTCGAATACCAGACCAGACCTTAAATTGAACATGGCAACAAAGTTTGGAAGACTGAGAAGAAGAGAAATAAATCGAGCAATGTACATAGAAGAGTCAGGCTTTGTCTGCAGAATAACGGACAACATTTTAAACATCTGGTATGATTTACCTTTGCTTATTTATGATTATTATTGTTATTACCATCATTAAAATTTTCATTTTTTGTACAGGTTTCGCCATACCATTTCATTTGCTGATAATTTTCATCGAACAACAAACTCATTGTCAACTTAGGGAAGAAATCACTGAATTTGGGACTTAAAAGTCCATTTAAATGTACAAAATTCGAATATAGCGTCTATATGAAAAAACAAAGTTGGTGATGGAAATCGAGAGAAGAAATGTCGAATTGAAAATTTGACTGCGTCATCTTGTAGAGGAGAATAAGTAGCAATGACAACATGCAATTTATTTTGAAATCCCACCTCAAAGTCAGGCAAAAATTAAAGTGATTTTGGGAAAATTCGGTTTTTCCGTCTCTCTCCGCAAGTACTTTGAATTTTGAAACTTTCTAAGCGGCATTTTGTTTATGTTTTCGTACTTTGCCTCAATTTAAGCGACTTTGTATCTGTTACAGTTTCCGAGATCCCAATGGTGAAGGTCGAATTTGAAGCACCCTGTATTCCAAGCTTTTACTCTTAGAATCGCCTCTTGAAATTTAGCCAGCAACTTTATTAACACCCTGTATTATGCGTCTTATAGCTACCTCAAATTACTGAGTTTGTTGAATTCAACCTATCAAGAGGAACGTACAAAGCTTCCCCTGTAAGTTGATTCACCCTAGGCACGTAATAGTCTGAGAAGTCTGTCTAGCAGACCTAAATAATGTCGGAGAAACAAATATGTACAGTGTGTCCGAAATCGGAGAAAAAAAAACGGGTTACACTATCTACCTAAATGTGTAGTTAATAAATGTTCCACTTAAATTAATTAAAGGTGTTCTGAGTCATCAGCACAGTTGTGAGCAACAATATACATTACGTGGTTTGACCACTATGATCCACCTATGCTCCTTTTGCAGACGCTTATTTGGCAGATATCGTTCTCAGTAGAACAAGTAATCCTAATAAGCTATGTAAGCAAAATACTGAGTTTAAACTTAGGCTGGGACACCGTAGTATACAGTAGATGGCCCTTACTATACATAGCACGGAGTGGAACACGCACCTAATCGGACTGTTTGCCTGTGTTATTAATAGATAGTCAATTTTGAAGTCTTTCTTCGAAAGCATGAAAATAATAACAGTCCATTACCGAGGTATCTTTATTATCAAACAAAAAAAGAATCAGTGACATTCGTTTTTTTAAATGTTGCCCGTCACTTCGGGTAACGTGATCGATTTAAAATTCCAAAGGATCGGGGTATAAGCGGGCTCTGAAGTAACTCAAATTTCAAGTTGATCGCAACTATGAAATGTACGAGGGCGACCCAATAAGTAGGTAGCCTCACTGCCGGATAGCACCACTATCGCAAGAGATTTACTTCTGTGTAGTATATTCTCGTAGTCGGATACTGTCAAAATTTCAGCCGAATCGAAGTAGTAGTTTTGTTTTGACCGCGTGAGGAAGCGGGCGTGTCCGCGGATCTTAGAAAAATGGAAAAAGAGCAATATCTGTCGGTGATTCGATTCTTGTTTTTGGGAGGGAAATCGCACATCCATATCAAAGGGCGCTTGGATGCTGTGTACGGTGACTCTTCTTCGATGACGACGGTCAAAAATTGGTTTTAACGAGTTTCAACGGGTCGCACGTCGGTTTTTAATGAACGATGCCCAGGTGCCCCGAAAACGGCTACCACGATCTCGCATTGGCAGATCGCCGATTGAAGAAGCGCGAGATAGCTGAGTCAGTAGGCATTTCAGAAGACCGCGTGATTCACATCCTGCATGAAATATTGGGCATGAGAAAGCTGTCTGCTCGATGGGTGCCGCGTTTGCTAGACCAAGGAACAGTCGAAACAGTGGACTTCACCCGATGAACGTGCTTCGAAGAAGGCGAAGACTGACTGTCCTATCGACCGATAAGGCCATTGTTTTCTGAGACTCACAAGTTATGATCTACATCGACTACCTGGAGAAGGGCAAAATTTTCGCAGAGAGCTCTACTATGAAGACTTATTGGGCCGATTCGACCCCGAATTACGGAAAAAACGTCCTCATTTGGCGAAAAAAAGTGCTCTTCCACTTTGACAACGGCTTGCAGGGCAGAAATTTGAGTCGAATGATGAGGTTATCGCCGCCACGGAGGCCTACTTTGCAGACCTCCAGAAAACGTATTTTTCAGATGGGTTAAAGAAGTTGAAGCATCGCTGGGTTAAGTATATCGAGCTGAAATGTGACTATGTTGAGAAATACATCGACACTTTTACAAAAATTTTCTTTTTCTTTTGAAGGGTAAGTACTTAACGGACCGCCCTCGTATGTAAAACTGATTTGAAGGTATGTGCTTTTTGGTTCATCTGTGACAAATTAACAAATTTAAAGAAAATAAATGTTCAAGTGATATCTAAGACAGTGGAGAATCTTTCAATGTTTACCGAAAGGATATTGAATTGCTAGAGTAACAGTTAAATGCCAAACCTTAATGTTAATGTTAGAAAGGATAAAGTACAAAAATAATCCATATAAACTAAATGTAGCTTTATCACAAGGAGGTTAGGGGTGGAGCATATTGATCAACCCTCGTATTATGATGAGTAATCTTGATCTATACTTTAACTGAACAAAATGAAAGCGTATCTTGCAAACCTGACACCAACTTTAACTAACAACAAAAGGTATCATGAGCAAAATACTAACAATTAAACTCCATGTGGTGACTCAAAACACTTTTATAAATTCATACTGCAAGTAGATATGAATAAAAGTTAGTAGGAAATAAATCAAAATCTATTTTACTCACCTTCCGGCTCTACCTTTTAGGGTATACGACAAATTATATGATGTATTGACGTAATTCTCAGGTGGTGTCCACGTACAAACCAAATCTTCATAGTTTCTACTTATACACGAGAAATCTGTCACATTTTGGGGTGGCACTGAAATCACGACATTTTCAATCTTCATATATTTTTTATAAAATTTAAGCTTACCTCCTACAATAACGGTATTCATACAGACTAGCTTTTCTTCTTTTCTATTTCTTGTATCATTAAACAAACAGTAATACATGTCTTTCTTTACCATTGGATGTCTTTGCACGTGTAGGCGAATACTTGTCGAGTTTATAATCTCAATCTGCAAGGAAAAAATGGCGTCAAGCAGAGTGGCTTTAAACATTTAACATTCTAGCTATAAGAACATTCTAAGCGTTGGATAAGTGAAAAGGAGAGTCCAATTAATAAATTTAAAATATTTTAACTGTAAAAAACAAGTTTAGATTTTTTTTAAAAAATGAAATTTCTAATTATTTGTCTTCCTGTTATCCGGAAACATGTAACGCATATAATAAACACATGTCTAGGCGTTGGATATTTTCCGAACGTATGGAATGAATCGCTTATCATTCCAGTCGACAAATTGCTATGCCCATTCCAGTTTACCCCCTGTTTTACAGGTCAACAATCTAGATTTAGAGACGACGACACCCCTTCTAACGATAAATGATGACATCGTCACTGCTTTTGATAAAAGTTATGTTACATTTTTATTGCTTCTTGATTTTTCAAAACCTTTCGATATAATTAACCACGAACTCTCATTATCAAAATCGAGTTATTTAAGACCTTCCGAGAATTTTTTCGGCACTGTTCAATTGGTAGACGTCAAAAAATGCATTAGGCGGCAAACATTCATCACGATAAAATCTGGCGTCCCACAAGGTTCTATTTATTCTATTCACATTATACAACTCAAATGACCTACGCCGATGATACCCAAACGTATCTATCATTTCACCCTAGATAACCAAGTGACCAAGTGACTACAAGCCTTGACATTCCCATGTTTAAAAGCTGGAAGAGTGTGGATCTCGGGAAAATACAGATTTATACTGAAAAGCTATCATGCCTGAATATTTCAGAGACTGAGAAGCTGTTAGAATTTTATCGACATTAATTGACCAAAGAAGTTACTAGAGATAACTATCCAGAATTAATAGAACTTTCAATAATATTCCTTGGCGGAGACACAGAGAAAAAATTTAAGATTCGATCGCCAGGCGCCATGCATCAAGCTCGATACATTGCCAGAGCAATCTATTCATTAAAAGTAGCGTTACTAAGTTCCCAGCTCAAACTTACTAATAAGAATATGGCAGCTCTGTTAGATATCTGCCTGTTCATCGTGACAACATACGTGAAATCGTGGTTGCAATGCACTTTACTGGTAAAAGCACCTAACCAGGACTTATGCTTTTTAAAGGCAATGAAGGCTTACGAAAGAATTGACAAAACCATTTCAACGCCAGCTTTACGAAAGTTCTGCCAGAATTTATGGTATTTGACAGATGAGGTCTCCGTCTTATTTCTGTTTAACGACGACGTAGATGAAAAAACTAAAGTACAAATTGTTGCTAATTTAGCCAAAGAAAGTCCATCAGTCCACGGTAAACGCTACATAGAAAATACTTTCTAGCCCACTTTATGGTAATTGTGAAGAATAAACGTTCCTTTGTCCTCTTTTACTGCTTGGATATAATATGCTAACTGTTAAAATGAGCCAGCATAAACTGCGATTCTGGCTGGCAATAAATGGCACCTTATACTGTTTCGATAGATCTTATACCTCAGTTAGAGGTTAGTTGCTACGCTTTCGTTCGTTGGCCTGACCTGAGGTCAAGCCTAGACGATGCTGATGAGTTGCCAAAAAGCACAAAACATCTGTCCATGGTTGACTGTCTGTGGTCAGACGGACAAAACCAGTATGTTTAGATGGTAGCTATTCTTCGTTTTTTCAGTTCAGAGATAAATACCGATGACTTTGTTGCAATCAAAAGCAGGTCCTTGTTCAGTCAACTCAAAATTGATGATAGTTTTCTTGACGAGTGTTCAACTGCATGGCCACATGATTTTCTTCAACATGCTAAGAATAAGGTGCAAACACTGAGAGCAGTTAACGATACGGCAGAAACAGCAGTCAAGTTAATGCAAGACTTTCATGGCTTCATCACTCACTGCTGATGAATAACAAGAACAATTTTTATTACGTTGCGTACAAGAACACAGGCAGGTATATCCTGACTATAAAAAGAAAACTTTGAAAAGAGAATTCAGTCAATACCTTTAATGATATATATCTAAGAAATATAAGATACAAATTAAGCAGTGCTTTATTTGTCGAATAAGAATTAAGTTTTGAAATCCATACATGGTTTGCCTATTAACTCACAAATTCAAAGTTTGACCGAAAGTCGGCACAGGTTATCGTTCCCCGATCACAATATTTATTTTTTGATTTGTTAGAGTCAAATGGAAAAAATTAGAGGATATGAGTGTCTCAATTCGAACAGAGAATCGTTTGCCCTCATAGGCTGGGACATCTAATGTGTATATACAGGGTGTCCCAGAAATCACACGCCAGAGTGACACGGGAGGTAGATTCGCTGCAGATCAATCAGATGAAATCAACATGACTTATGTCGGGTTCATGCACGACTTAACGTAGCCTAATTTAAGGATCACCTGTTTCTACACCAGCGTCCTCCACATGTTACGCCGCCCGAGCGTAACTAGCTAGTGATTTCCAGCGGTGGCCAATTTTTGACATGATTCGGGTAGTTTCGGAACTCGTCTTACCCTTTCCATGCGGTTTTATGCTTCTGTTGCTGTAATTATAATAATTCTGTGGCGTGTCGTATTCCAGGACGATTTACGGACCAAGTCAGGCGTTGAATCATTCTGTTGTTTTTGTTTGAGTTGTTGGCGAATTTGCGGTAGAGATTTGTTTTGGTGTTCGTTTTCGGGTGTGTTTTTCTGTCTTGGACTTGTTTTTTGTGCGATTAATGGCAGTGCCTCGAGCAAACAAACGAAAAGCCGCGCTGGCATTAACACCTGACCTTAGTGAAGAGGTACCTGCATAAGGCACCTGAACGCAATCGGACATCCCCAGAGGAGCGCCTAATGATGACGTTGCAGTAAGTATTATTTCGTAAGTATTACGACTTCAATGACAAGAGTTGGAATTATTCAGTTTTTAGTAGAAAGAACCTACAAATGTTATACTACTTTTGAAAGAGCATTAAATAGCTAGTTTTTAAGGTCATTTGCTGATTCAGTCACAGTAATTAGTCAAACTTTAGTAGAATTGAAACTAAGTGTAATAATTTAGTTATTTTTAGCATACCGTGCTAGTTTTCTATAAAATGAATACTCGGTTGTCTCAACAAACTATTAACATAATTGTAGCCCAGTAAAAAAAATCATAAGTTAGAAGTTCTGTATAGCCATAACAAGCAAAAAAGGAGCAAAAGTAGAAAACTTTTACTAAGGTCATGCTGATTTTATCTGATTGATCTGAAGCCAATATACCTCCCGTGTCAGTCTGGCATGTTCTTTCTGGGACACCCTGTATGTATATAAGTTTCTAGTATCGAATGTCACACAAGGGTTAAGTGGAAGAATAGCCGAAGCTAAACTTCGTCCATTTATAATGTATCGTTATAAATAAAGCCGTTTATTTTTATTATTATTATTATTTTCGTGATACGCGGAATTTCTCGATGTTTATATTAACCTTTGCCACAGAAGAAAACATCTAAAACAGTTCCACGAAATACTGCGTTCTTATTGATGCATCCTCTATCTTAAAATAAAATACTGCTAAATGGTCTCTATTGCAAATTACTAATTAATTAGAGAAATCAAATATGCAAAATGCACGAAAGGTCTCAACTTGACTCGGAGAAAACAAATTGGAGGGAAACTTCAGTCGCTCTGCTTGCTGCAAATTCAATCAAACCATCCCCGAAAAATCCTATTACATCATACAAGTGCTGCTGTAGAAATTCAGATTCCACGAAACAGGGCCGGCCTTAGGACCTTCACTTGAGAGGCCACGACTTAAACGATAGGGCATTATTGAACCACTCCTTATGTCCAGGCAGTATTTTGTCGACCGTACCTGCCACTGATGCGACGTAAAAGTAAATTTATTGATTTCATGCGTCCTTGTACCCCAAACACAAGTAGCAAAAACTGCCGCTAGAAGTTTGAAAATCACATGGGGGGTTGAGAATCAAAATCAAATAACCAAAATAATCCAAAACAAAAATACAACCATCAACTTATATTTTTGAGACCGATTTGTAAACGTTGTTTTGATAGACGTCCTAATATTTGACTTTTGAAAAAAAAAACAAAAGGGTTCGAGAAGGGTGAAAACTACATCCACCCCTACATAACTTATAGAAGAATTTTCATTTTCTGTCTCCTATAAAAACATGCCATCTGGCATAGTTTTCGAGAAAAACATTTTTTTTTTCGGAGCTGCTTTCTAAAAAATTTTGTTATTATATCAAATGTTAAAATCAAGTGCGCATATAGTTGGCGGAAATGTGGGATGTTGTCACTTCATGAAGCTTGTTGTCAACAATAATCTGACACTGACATAACGTCAGTAAAAAAAACAATTCTGGCAGGCACAAGGACAAACCTATATCTGTTAAAATGTTTCAACATGCAATTGAATGAAACAAGACTTACCTCTTCTTTAGGGACTAGGTCATTATTCCTTTCGAAATATAACAGAGCGCTGGCATTTTCGCCGTACGCTAACGTTGAGTTATCACATAAGTTGCATGTGATGTTCAATGCGTCTCCATATAGTAGCGTTATATCTCCTGAAGGAACAGTATCTGAAACAAATACAAACAATTATATACGGCTACTTTAGGGTCATATCGTCAGTCGTTCCTAAAATAAATTGTAGGACGCCTTTATGGTCTCCTTGATTTTCATAGTTTACTACTCTTAGGTGTCAGCGCTCTATTTTGAGGTTATGTTACAAATATCTAGTTGCATCAAATTGTTCATGCTTTTGATTTCTATCATTTGTTATATCACCCGGAAATTTCCTATAATTCAAAAATAAAACATAGCCAGAAAAGGTGCGCTGATGCTGACACTAAACAGTAGAAATCTAGAAATACCTTTCTGAAATAGAGAAAAGATTATCAAAATCAAGGAGGCCAAAAAAGCGTCCTACAATTGTAGGAACGACTGACGATACGGCCCTTAGAAGCCATATACATTTTCTGAAAAGATCAACCGGAGTTTTGGCATATGTGGCGGGCCTGATAAATTTGTTTCAATTGTATGTTGGATGGAAGTTTATGATGAGACAATATTCCCAAACTTTCACCTCCCACGTCAATTGGCAAGAATACTTTAGTCGCGAAGAGAAGACATTACGAGGCAGATTTATAGACCTTGTTCGCGGCTTCCTTGGAAACTGTAAAACAATGACGCTTCCTTGAGGACCGTTCAAGGGAGGATTTAAATTTTCATTTTACAGTGGGCTGTAACAGTTGTCCACCACAAGGTGTCATCGATGTCACAAAGATTTTTCTTTGCTGGCCGTATCTGTTTAGCATTTTGATGATAAAATTGGGATGGTTTGGTTTATTTTTAAATATCAATAAACAATGCAAAAGAATCATATGTTTGCTTCTTCGAATTCCAGCGCAATCACAGAGAAGTATTAAGCTGAATATAGGTAACCAGTGCATCGAGCAGCTCTGCTGCCTCTAACCGTTTTTATTTTCAATGATCCCTTTAAATTTGTCTAGCATCTCGATCAAATGCATCTTATCGCTAAACTTCTTTTTTCATTTATATTTTATATAATTTATAATAATCTAAAATTTGATATAAAATGTTTTTTTATGAAATGCTGTAGTAGTTGAATCTGACATACATAACCTACAAACTGCAGCCAGCAGAGCAGTTCGGTGCAACCGGTTACATATACAGGGTGTCCCAGAAGTCGACCTCAAGACGAAAACTGGGGATATACCAATTCATAATAGTTATCAGAAAAATATAAAAAACTTAAGTCGTGTACTTTTCAAATTACGGGCTTTAAAAAAACTGTAAAAATCCGAAAAATCTACACCTTGTGATGATCTTTTAGTGCCCATTACTACAAATTTTAATTTTTTCTTTGACGCGAGTGTCGGACAGTGTCATTCTAGGTAGTGACAGCAAAGCAGATAATAACGCCAGTTTTATTAATTCAAGATTGTGTAGCGCCAACATGTCTGAGTTACCCAGTACAGGCACAGCTTAGATAACAATCAGCTATGAAACTCTCCTGACAGTGTCAAAAACGGCCGCCATTTCGGCGGAGAAAAGTCGAATGTAAATTCCCCCAGTACAACGATGAAACCAGCAGCCGGTGTTGGCTCGTGTCATGCCACCGGCCGCAGACATTCTTTACAATCTTTCATGTTTGTACTGGGGGAATTTACATTCGACTTTCTCCGCCAAAATAACGGCTGTTCTTGACACTCACAGGAGAGTTTCATAGCTAATAGTTATTTAAGCTGGAATACCCAAACATGCATTTCATTTATGGGGAATGTAGGTGCAATGCTTGTGCTCCAGCTAGGATTTAACGTGAGAGGTACTCAAATGCTGCTCGTCATCCCAATCACAGACTTTTTGTGAATGTGCACCGTTTACTCTCAACGGACGATTCCCAAATCAAGCACATATTGAACGAACAAATTCCTTTCCATAGGAAGACTACAAGCAGTCGAAGAAGACGCGAGTACGTCAAATAGAAGCAAGCTCGGGGGTGCCGAAAAGTAAACCCCACCGAATCTTGCGAAAAAACGGACTCCACCGGTACCACGTACAGCGAGTACAATCTCTACAATCTCGGGATTACCTTCCAAGAGTTAAGTTTTGTCAAACAATGTTACAGAGACACCGGGAAGATACGCGATTTTTAGGAAACAATTTTATGGACTGAGGAGTTGACATTTGAAAAAGATGGTTACATGAATATTAACAGGGTGTAGATTTTACCGATTTTTTTGAAGCCTATTTGAAAAGTACACGAGTTAGAAATTTTGACATTTTCTCTTAAAATTCAATAATAACTAATATACTTGAGGCGCTTATAAATTTTGCTACATATACCCCATATATTATAAAAAAAAATTCTTGCGCAGGAAAACATCAACCACCAGATTTCAAATCGAATTTCTGCTCCCTTTTTGGGTTAATAAGGATTGTATAAAACTAGTTAAATCGTTTATAAAACATTAATTGTTAGTTGGGAGGCGCGGGAAGTAAAAATAGCCGACAGCCATTTCTCATAATGTTTTTGCGGGATCTTCTCCCGCGAATGCGACGTTTTCGGCACTTCTATCTAAAAATGACTATTTTCTATAAAAAAATATTTGTACTTACATCCCAAAGTCTTCATTTTCGCACAGGTGCAGCATTCTGCCCCGGCTATGCTGCTAAGTACCGCTATGAAAATCAGAAGACATGGCTGGTGAGGTGAACCCATGTTTGCGGACAACCGTCACCCTGGAATCAAACCAGACAAATGTCAGTACGTCACTAGTTCAGTCGTTTGTGTTATGAAACGTTCCTGAGAATATTATTCAGCGATAACTCCTGCTAAAAGCGCTCAATTCCAGTGGCGTACCGTGCTAATAGTAGCGCAGGGATGATGGCGGTACAAGGCATGAATTTAAGTCAGAATTTCAATAAAGTAGCTCAAGGTCTTTGTTACTGTTTTATTGACGTAAGCAAAATAATTATTCATATGTATGCATATTTTAAGATCAAGTGCATACGATGCATTTTTTATGTAGCATAAAAATATAACAAATTCTTGTAAATGCGGGAGGCGTATGTACTTATATCTATTAAGTATTCTTGCCCAATTGATTGAACCTACATTTTAGCGAACTAAAAAAAATTTGATATTTGATATAGTTATTATAAACGAGTAGTTATTACACAATAGTTGACTAACTTAATCATCAGACAGTAAGACTAGAGTACTTGTCATAAGGAATCAAGCGAAGTTCTATTTGATGGGTTCCCATGGCCACTTCCTGGCTTCATCATGAGATCATCTCCATGTCATAATAATATTGCATTGACAATTGTCATAGTAAACGTCCGCCATACGTCACTTCGCTCATTGTGTTCCTTTCTCAATCCCTTTGATTTGATATCTATAATATGGGGGTGACTATGGAAATTATATATCGCTATTTTGCGGCAGCCGCCATATTGGATCTAGAATAAAGTCACACTACTTACTGTATCTCTCTCATCAAGCCCTTTCAACCAATAACCATATCATACGGGTAACTATAGAAATTATAAACTCTATCTTCGGGCTGTCGACATATTTGATTTGAAATGACATTTTGCTCATTGTGTTTCTCTCAAATCCTTCCATCTGATGCCCATATTACAGGGGTGACAATGGAAATTATAGATCGCCAAATTGCGGCGTCCGCCATATTGGATTTACAATGATGTCACTTTAGTTATTGTGTTTCTCTCATCAAGCTCTTTCATTTCATACCCATATAGGGATATATCGCCATTATGTAGCATATGCCATATTAAATTCAAAATGACGGCAGTTCATTCATTATCTATAGTCACACGAACGAGACAGGCATAAAAAATTTCATCTCGATTGGCTAAGAATAATTGGTTCAAAATTCAGTTTAAGGATTTGTCCCACACATGCATACCAAAGAACATACTAACAGTCACTTGTACAAGGCTTGTAAAAAGTGCTATTGTTAATGCAATTTATACTGAAATCCCAGGTCAAATTAAACCAGGAGAAAATGAAAACGGTTCAGGGTAAATTCATATTTTCTCCTCTCTAAAAATAGTCTCAATTGCCAAACTATCTAAGTGGCATTTTATTAGTTACCAAAATCCGCAACTTTGCCTTCATAAACGATTTTGTATTGTATTGCTTACCGTGTCCGAATATAGAATCTCTAGTGAATAAATATAGAGAGCTTTTAGCAAAGCTGAGTTAAAATTCAACGCAGGTTTCAACTAATCCTAGTACTTATATTATAAATCTCCTGTAATACGTATTGGCACAGCTTGGAGAACCCTGTACATGAACAAATTTGTCATAATTAATTTCTATAACAAAACTTCATTTAATTTAGTGGAAAGAACGAGGACAGCTCCTTCGGATACGTTCATAAACTACAATATGTACAGCGAGAGCGAAAATAGTGAGAAAAGTTAATGCTTTTATGAAAAGTGAGTCGCTAGCATCCCTGTTAAGCGCTTACGCCATAAGGTTTCCTTGTCAGGAATTGTAAGCAATTTCATCACATAAGGGCTTCGAAGGTATTATACCTTGCATATGTGCAGATCAAACTTGAATCTGCGAGTATTGTATGGAACCCATATTACCAAATTTATATAAACGAAATTGAAAAGGTTCAAAGATGGTTTCTTACATTTCTCTATATGAAGTCTGAGAAAAGGAGTTAGCAATGCACAGCGGTGTGGGCATTTTGAAATTCAAAGCTTAGAGTTCAGAAGAAACGTTTCATCTTCAATATTTCTTTTCAAACTCTTACATGGCATGATCGACTTCCCAGACATTCTAGCGCAAGCTAATAGTTATGTACCTCCGTCTTCTTCGCGCAACTATGTCACTTTTAAACCATCTAGAGCAAGGATCAATGTTTTGGTCAAGTCACCTGTGCATGTCATGTACAACAATCTCAATAGAGTTAGCTGTCATTGCGATATATTTGTATCTTCTCTTGGCGTAGTAATAAAGATGGCTTATCAGTACTTAAATTGATTATTTTATTTCCAAACTCTGTCGTAGACTGTTCGTTTATTGTCTTCAATGTAATTCTCCTGTAAATGGGTAACTGCTGGACTACAAATGCTATTATTATTATCACACTAAGAATTAAAAAAAATGGTGATTACATAGTAATATTTTTTCTAGTTACAGATTAATCTTCAACATGAATTTTGAACTTTTTGTAAGCGCTTGACTTGAATCTAAAAATGGATGATAAACAATGTAGCAGGCTTCCTTTGCATAAAATAAAGAAAATTGAAATTTTGCACGTCAAAACCTACGAAGATAACATTTTCCCCTAATAATATAACATAAATCATAAACGGAACCAGTTAACTTTAGAATAGCTTCGGATTCAGTTTCAGCGACCCAAAATTCGTAAGCCATTGGTAATTTTAATTTCTTACTGGCCATGGTAGTATGAAATGCCCAAAGTGGCACAGTCAGGAATTTAAGTACTATAAAAAAATAAAAAATCGAAAATGGAAATTTTGCACGTCAAAACCTATAAAGATATCAATTTTTGCCTAATAATATGACAGAAATCATAAACGGGACCATGTAACTTTTGAATAGCTTCGGGTTCAGTTTCAGCGAGCCAATGGTAATTCCAATTTTTAGTGGCCATGGTAGTAAAAAACGCCCAAAATTGGGAAAATGGAAATGTCACTTGTTTAGTTCTGCTAGATTACACAAAAGCTTTCGATATGATAGAAATTTTTCTACTTAAGCTATCTTACTACGGTTTTACTGGCGCTGCAGTCCGTTTGATACGCTTTTATTCGTCAAATAGAAATCAAAAGGTCCTATCAGCTTCGAATATGTCACACAACTGCTTTAGAGTTTGGTATTCCTCAAGGTTCCATATTGGGACTTTTAGTTTTCTCTCTGTATATCTCAGATTTCCATCAATATGTAAATAATTGTAATATATGTCTTGATACTCGTGACTATGCCGATAATACTCAAATTTATTTTAGTTTTCAACATAAAGATCTTAAAATTGCAGAGCTTTACTCAACGAAGATTTAAAAAGGCTAGTACACATCTCGTGCTCGCATAACCTAAAAATTAATACATCTAAATCTTCAGTTATACCCTATTTCACGAGTATCGATCACGGTAGAATGACAACTGATTATCTAGTAATATCTCAAAATTCCCCATATCGGAACATGACACATAATTCTGACGGATTCGTCAACGCCAGGTAGTCACAGCCGTATTTTGTTTTTGTGTACGCTACAGATTCATTTTGTACTTGCTAACAACTCTTTTATTGAGAAAAGTTCATTTGCATACAAAAAACAAAACGTCACAAGCAAGTTTTACTAGATTTATACTCAATTAATTATTGCCAACGTTGCAGAGCAATACAAATGTCACTTGCTAATCAGCTGTTCATCTCAGTAGACGTCAAAGCGTGATGGATACTCGTGAAATAGGGTATATTATTTTCGGCTCAAAAAACAAAAGAACATCGATAGAAACAGAAATTAACCTTAAAATCCATGATAACTGGCTTCCTATAATGAATGGTGTAAAAACCTGGGACTCTAGATTGACACAGAACTAAAATATGTACAAAAAGCATCTGTGAAGCATCGGTTATGGCAAAATCAGTTATTGTGACACTATATATGACCCCGCTATATTTTGTAGTGAATAAAGCAAATTACAGCGTATTCGTGCATCAGATTTTCTTGTGAAATAGGAAAGTTTTCTCATTTCTCATAAATTTAAGGAACTTGGTATTTTGCAGATTAAAGGCATACAAAAACTCCACTTATTGACTGCATAAGAAGTTAGCACGATGTAGTGACATAATTCAACTGAATACAAGGAATAGAAATATGTTAGTGATGCGAGTACCCTTCCATTCTAATGCTGTCTACAAAAAATCATAAAACGCTATTAAATTATATAATGATCTGCGGCTTACATTCCAAAATTTCACACTATTTAATTTTAAAAAGAGAGTTAAACTAAAACTGCACGCTGAGGTCTGATGATCAACGCAGTATGCTGGAAATATGGACTATTCTTGTAATTGATTCTATTTTTTTGTATTGTTAGGGATTATTGAGAATTATGCATACATTTTTGTTGGTTGACTATTTTATCATATTATTTTTTTGTTGTTGTTTCAAAAGTAAGTTGAAAAACGCTACTCTTAGCGACACTCCGCCTTTTTTGTACTTTTGTACAAAATAAAGCCTATTTATTATTATTATTATAAATGACGCAGTCGGGAATTTAAGTACTACAAATAAATAAAAAATCAAGGCACATCTGTGATCTGGATGGAAACATGTTTCTTGCTAAAATGGGTGTGTAGATTTCGAATCAGATATGAATTTGGGCTAGCTTTAAAAAGAGGTCAACTATCTACCTCAACGAGTCAGGGTTCTAAAAGCGGGGTTTTTGACCTTGAAAATAAATCAAATTTCAAGTTTGATCACAAGTAAGTTTAGATAATATCTATTTTAAACCTTCACTAATTTTTTTTTATTTTAGTACTTGGTTGTTGTTTAAAAGCCGAAAGTTCACAATTTTGTAAAAATTTGTCATTTTCAAATATTTAACTAAGTTATTTTTGCATAAGCGCTTATTCGCATTACTTTCTACTTCAAGTACTAAAAAAAAATCGTTGAATCTTTAATACATACGTTAAATAAATTTAAATATTTAAATGCAAAAATGTCATGGATGGGAGCAACTTGAAATTGGATTTATTTCCGGGGTTGGAAACCCCGCGTATAGAGCCTGACCTTTTGGCATCACAAATAGTTTTTCGTTATATTCACTTCTAACAACAAGACAGAATGAAAATTTTGCTCTACAAAGTCATATTTTAGATTTGCTACCCGAAAATTTTCAAACCTCGCTGCGTGTGTGATCTGCACGAAGTCTTGTTTCCATGGTAAAAGAGGTGCGTTGATTCAGAATCCGATATGAATTTGACATTAGGACGCACAGGGAGTTTAGTTCGGCCCAAGACACTCTCGAATATTTAATAGTTATATTTGAGTTGAGCGCCTTATTCAACTAGTCACTTAGGACAGATAGGCAAGTTGTCAAACATCAAAGATGCAGCCTTTTTATCTGAAGCATCCTTGTCACCCCTAATAATCAATCGTTAATTGAATAGAAAGAGAAGAAACTTTGTTAATCTGATTTGTTAGTAGAATTGGGAAAAGTATCCTGTTGTAGATAGTTCCACAATCTTGACACCCAAAGCAGTGGTCGTATCGGACAGTTCTGGATTCAAGCATATCGCGCGGCGGCATGATGGATGAGAGCTCTGAGGAGCAAAGCCCATTCGTGTAGCGGTAGTAGAGAGCTAGATCACCCGGTGCGAAAGGGTCCCGAGACTGTCTCTCCAGATATTCGCTAAATATTTGAAACAGCTGTTTATATAGATAGTATAAAAATGGAATAACTATAAGCATAACACCTATATTTAAAATCTTTTTTTTTTGTTGAAAATATATTTTGCTGTCGGAAAATTCGATTTTTCCGGGAAGTTGGCTTTGCCCGGGATTCCCCTATGTACCTTAAAGATATTAAAACATGCGACATGTTAATAAGTCAATATTTAGGTATAATTTTTAACAATAAGCCATAAACAATATGCAATAATAATGAGACCTTGGATTGTACAAGACCCTCTTCTTTGAAATATATGACAACTCTCCTATCACTTCCATGTGCCATGACAGCCAAGGCAAACAAGATATCCTTACAATAAGTAGGCATCAGGTAAAAGAACGACTTTGTGCAACCTATTTTCTCCGAAATACGGTTCTGTGACCCTTTGAAAAGCCGTATGCGGTACGCCCACGTTAAATGTGGCTGAAAATGCTGAGTTTAGCATTAGATACATCGAAGCCTGGGAACAGATAATTATAAAATAAAAGCTATATAGCCGAACCGTCAATAATAATAGGTTCTGTGAACGATATCACTGTTTTGTTTCCGTTAAAATACTCGCATTTGACACGTATTTATCTGCCACTGATTGTCAAGTGTCAGCAAAATTCATGCAATAAACAGTCTATCAAGCCGGTGTGCCCAAGCATATTATTATTTTCTAAGCTAAATTCGGTCCGATGGCATTTCGATGGTCATTTATGGATTTAGCACCCAAATTACCTAGGTCGACTTAGCACCACTGAGAATGAAAATGTAAAATTTGCAGCGCAAAGCAATACGAGTATTCTAGTGATGTAACGAATGCCATTTTTTGAACATTCGCGAATACGAATGCAAATATCTGCTACCGACATTCTCGTATGCGAATATTCAGCTTTGTTCTGGCACCAATTGTCTATGGCAGTCTCATTCGAACGAAGTGCGTTCCGTTTGTATTTTGTTCCGAGAATTACCGAGTTTATACGAACGCATTCGATTGAAGTGTCATTCCCATTCCATTCCGCTCAGGCTGGTCTTTTCGTAAACACAACAAGTGAATTTTGAGGTTAGATTGTGAACATGTGAACAGTGATATAAGTAAATAAAATTCTAGTGAAATATGGACTTATTTTACACTGCGATGCTGAACGAGCTAAGTGCAAGCTGTGTAACAATGAATATTCTAGAAAAGGAAGAACTACAACTGCTATGAGAAATCATTTGAAGGCAATGCATAAAACCGAGTTTTCAGAATTAAAAAAATGTGAAAAATGAAAACACGATGCATCTAAAACACTTGAACTGACATCATCTTCCCATGAAAGTACCAAATCCGACATGAAACAGATATTGCTCCAAAAAGGTGTCGATAAAACGTGGGATAATAAATCTTTGAAGTCATTGGCAGTTGATAATTTAATAAGTGAAATGGTTGCGTTGGAAGACTTTGTTAATTTTCTTTAAGAAGTTGATTATGTAACATTAAGAACTTGAGTAAAAGCAGATAAAAATTTAATAGAAGAATTTGTTTTTGTTTGTTTACATTGCATTGTATTTTTTTGCTATTCGATGGGTTCCATGGCCACTTCCTGGCATAATATTGCATTGTCAATTGTTATACTAAACGTCCGCTATATTGGATTAGAATAACGTCACTTTGCTTATTGTGTTTCATCAATCCCTTTCATTTGATATCCATAGTATGGGGGTGACTATGGAAATTATAACCGACATTTTGCGGCGGCCGCCATATTGGATCTAGAGTGATTTCACGTTGCTTACTGTATCTCTCTCATCAAGCCCTTTCAAACAATAACCATATCATAGAAATTATATACGCCACCTTGCGGCGGTCGACATATTTGATTTGAAATGACATTTTGCCTTATTGCGTGTCTCTGACTATGAAAATTATAAATCGCCAAATTGCGGACTCCGTCATATTGGATTTAGAAGGACGTCAGTTTGCTTATTGCTTACCTCATCAAGCTCTCTCATTTGATACCCATATCATACATTATGGGAAGGATAAATCGCCATTAAGTAGCATACATCATATTAGATTCAAAATGGCGGCAGTTAATTCATTATGTATTGTCATATGAACCAGACAGGCATACAACATTTCAGCTCGATTGATTTAGGTTAATTGGTTCAAAATTCAGTTTTAGGATTTGCCCACACATGCATACTAACGAACTAACATATACTAAGTGACATATAAATCCGAACACCTAGTTTAAATGGTTTTATTTTAATAAAACTTTGTATAAGTACTTAATGAAGCATAATAAGTAAATGATAAAAATTTCAAAATGATTGCACTGCTTTGAAGCCCTTTGACCTTTAATAATTTGTGGATGCACCCTGATGTGCTACGCATTCTCCAACGCGCCTAGGCATGCTTCTGATCAGGTGGTCAATGTCCTCCTGTGGTATCTCATTCCAGGCAACCACCAACTCCTCTCAAAGTGCTTCTAGAGTCTGAGGAGGACGTTGCAAATTGAGCAATCTCCTACCCATCATATCCCACACGTGCTCAATTGGGGATAAGTCGGGAGATCTTGGTGGCCATGGTAACAATGTGACATCATTATGTTGAAAGAAGTCTATTGTGACTCTTGCAACATGTGGTCGGGCATTATCTTGTTGAAAAGTTGGATCTGCCAGGGTGTCAAGATAGGGTAAAAGATGGGGTTCTAGAACTTCGTGGATATAACGCTGCGCGTTCATGTTACCTCTGATGAAGATTAAAGGTGACCTGGAACCATAAGCTATAGCACCCCAAACCATAACTCCAACAGTGTGATGAACATGTCTTTCAACAAAAAACTGTGGATTCCTCCTTTCACCACGTCGCCTTCTAACTCTTGCACGACCATCGTGCATGCCTAAACAAAATCGAGACTCGTCACTAAAGACAATACTGTTCCATTCCTGATCCCAGAGTGACCGTTGTCTGCACCACTCAAGGCGATTACGTCGGTGTTCTCGAGTTAAAGGGAGGACCCAATGTGGCCGGTATGAAAACAAGCCAAAACTTCTCATTCGTCGGTAAACACTTCGCATGCCAATAGGTCTTCCGTGTTCTGCAAACCATTCATTTGCAATGGACCTGGTAGTGGAGAAACGGTCCCTCAAGGCCAATAATCTTAGGCGGCGATCTTCACGGTCTGTTGTTCTACGGCGGCGTCCAGTGCCCCTTGCTCTTTGCGTACGGCCTTCTCGAAGCCATGCCTGACAACACCTAACCCCAGTGTCTACACTTCTTTGCACTCTAACTGCAATTGCCCGAAAAGAAAGTCCAGCTTCCCGAAGTCCCACTATACGGCCCCTATCAAACTCACTAAGTTGACGAAATCGTACAGGTCTCCGTACTCTAGGCTCTAGGCATCGTAACCGATCGTAACGGATGTCAAGAACCAAAATCCGCCAACGTTGATTCTTTACTGCGGCTGAAATATTCATTTTTAGAGCGTTAGTGAATTAAAAAAAGCAGTATAAAAACCGGAATGTCCAACTGATAAGGCTGAAAATTTTTTCACTTGTTATTTACAGTAAGATAAATACATTCACCAACTTTTATTAAAATAAAACCATTTAAACTGGGTGTTCGGATTTATATGTCACTTAGTATACTAACAGTTACTTGTACAAGCTTTGTAAAAAGTGCAACTGTTAATGCATTTTATATTGAAATCCCAGCTCAAATTAAGCCAGGCGAAAATCTAAACGGTTCAGGATAAATTCGTATTTTGTCTCTCTAAAAATACTTTGAATTGTCAAACTGAGTAACATTTTATTAGTTACCTGAATGCGCAACTTTGCCAGTATATATATATATATATATATATAGGGTGTCCAATAAGTACCACGACAAACTTAAGGAGAAGGTAGGCTTTGGACTTACCTATATAAAGGTGTCACCGTTTTGAGATATTTTTTCTTTTTTTTTATATATATTAAGCTGCCAACTGGCCATTAGCAGCGGTATTGGTCTCATATTACAGTTGATGAAGCATGTTACAGTTATGTAAGAAATCGATTAGATTTGGGATGTTACAGTTTGTTCCAAGGATATGTTTTAGATTTTTCCCACTTAAATTAGATTGTTGTCTTTGATACTCGTAGACTTGGCACTCCACTAGTATATGTTTCACTGTTAACCTGGTTTCACACAAAGCACACACTGGTTCAGGTTGCTGGGTGATGAGGTAACTATGGGTTATCCTGGTGTGGCCTAAGCGAAGTCGTGTTACGGCTGTTTGTATGCTTCTGTCTTCTGTGACTGTCTGCCATTCTCCGAATTTTGATTTCAGCTCACGCAGCTTAGAAGGCTTTCTTTCCCACACACTATTCCATTGGTCTGTCATGTCTTGTTTTATGTATTGTTTTAGGTCTGATGCTGGTATTTGCAGATTACTTGTACGGTTACTCACTGCTGTTGCCTTTGCACTTGTATCTGCTGTCTCGTTTCCTGCTATCCCCATATAAATGTTATACGTTGATTATTGCTGATAAGATTGGATATGGTTTCTTGTATTATTATGGCTAAAGGTTTTTGATATATAATTTGTTGATAGCGAATCTGTTACTATTATCCATTTCTGGGCAGGATTACTACTGATGTGTTTCAGGGCTCCTAGGATTGCATACAGTTCTCCTGTTAAAATTGTAGCAGCACCTGGAACCTTCAGGGTATTGGTACTTGGTTGGTGTGACAATGGCTGCTCCACAGTTTGATCCTTGTTTTGAGGCATCTGTGTATATTTGATTGTGGTGAGGATATTTTCGGAGAATCTCGTGGAAATGTTTGATTACTTCATTTGGTACTTTGTGTTTGTCTAGTTTCGTTAGCCAGGTATTTATCATTGGAAACTGAATGGTCCATGGTGGAGTATTTGATACGTTGGTCAAGTATGGTTGTGGCAGTTGGCGTATATTCAGGTTTCTTAAATGTGCTTGAACTCTCCTGTTTATTGTTGTGTGCATTCTGTTTCTGTCTAGCTGCATTTGTATACGCATATTTTTGTAAGCAGGAGCGCCTGGGTTTGATGAAGCTTTGATTACATAGGATGTACTCAGAATATCACGCCTCAGTTGTAGTGGGGCTTCGCCTGCCTCAAAATATAAGCTGCCCACTGGAGTAGTTCTATAGGCACCTAGTATGATACGTAGCGCTGTGTTATGCAAAACATCCAGATGTTTTAATATTGATTTCTTGGCAGATGCGTAAGCTATGCAGCCATAATCTATTTTAGATCTTATCAACAGCCTGTAGATGGATAAAAGTGTTTTCCCCTCTGCGCCCCAGTGTTTGTTTGCAAGACATCTCAGTAAATTTATTCCTCTCTAGCATTTCTGGATAAGTTGGGTGATGTGATTCTTCCATGTCAGATACTTGTCAAATGTTATTCCTAGGAATTTGATCTCATCTGCGTACTCCAATGTTGTGCCGTGTAGTTGTAATATTGGGTTGATGATATCTGTTTTCTTTCTGCTGAATATGATGCATTTAGTCTTGCTGTATTGTTTGACCATTGTTCAAATTTGGATAGCTGGGTTTTCAAGAGTGTGGCACTGGTTTGAATATGGCTGCCTCTCACATATAATATCATGTCATTTATTGCTATGAGAAAGAGAGTTGGACTGATTATTGAACCTTGTGGTACACCGTCTTCTTGTGTTTTGGGTTTGTATAATGACCCATTCACGCGAACTTGGAAGTTTCTCTTTGTGAGAAAGTTGGTGAGAAATGGTAATGTGTGTCCATTATATCCATATTTTTTGAGTTTTTTAAGTATTTTATATCTCCAAGCTGTATCAAATGCTTTATTGATGTCAAAGTATATGGCTAGGCAGTGCTGTTGGTTTTCAAATGCTTCATGGATTCAGTTAGATAAGTCGACTATGTTATCCATTGTCGATCTGTTCGGTCTAAACCCTGCTTGTTCCTGAATGAGCATATTTTGTTGCTCCAAGCTCCAGATCAGTCTTTTGTTGATAATTTTTTCCAGAAGTTTGCATGGGACACAGGTCAAAGAGATAGGTCTGTATGTTTCTGGATCTAGCTGATGTTTATTTGGTTTGAGTATTGGAATGGTGATTGCTTGATGCCAACTGCTTGGAAATATGTTTTTCATCCAGATTATGTTATAGATGTCTGATAGGCATTTCTTTGCAATTCGTGGTAGTTTCTTGAGGAAAATGGGTCGAATGTCGTCAGGTCCTGGTGATGTGTTTTTCAGATGTTGAATAGCATCATTTAGTTCGTTCATGGTCAATATGGTATTAATGGGACCTGCATCGTTTTCGATTGAAATTGGCGTTGCGTCTTGCTGGGTTTTGTGGATGATGAAATCTTGAGGATAGTTTTCATTACTGGAGTGTTTGTGATATGTTTTAGCCAATGTTTCCGCAATCTCTTCTTTATTTGTGTGGATCGTTGTACCTTCTAGTATAGCCTTAATTTTTTGGGAACTGCTAACACCCGTGATGCTTTTTACTTTCTTCCAGACTTTTGACATCAGAGTAGATGTATTTATTCCTCTAACAAAGTCTTGCCATGATATTTTCTGACTTCTGTTAGTTACAAGTCTTGTTTTGGCCTGTTTCTGTCTTAGGTCCCGCAGGTTTTCTGATGTTTTGTGCCGCTTGAATTTATTAAGTGCTGACTTGCTTTCTTTGTGTGATCACAGTATTCAGCATATCAGTTACAATGTCAATATCTTTGCCTAGATCAATCCTGTGAATGTTGTCTTCAATATGTCGTGCGTCCAGTCAGCATCCTTCAGCTTCCATTTGTTCGGTGGTGTTGTGTCACTCGTTTCATTCTTTGTATCTCAGATGATGATGGGAAAGTGATCGCTACTATGTAAGTCCTCAGCAGTGATCCAGTTTAAGCGAGGGAGGAGGTTTGGAGAGCATGCAGTTAGGTCGATGGTGGAGAATCTTCCTGAAGCAGCATGGAATCTTGTGCTGCTCCCATCATTAAATACAGTCAGATTGTAAGTATCAAATATTTCTTTAACTAGTTGCCCTCGAGTATCGTTTTTGAACGAGCCCCATGAAAAGCTGTAAGCATTGAAGTCTCTTGAGATCACTCTAGGGTTAGGTATTTGATCTAACAATGTTTGAAGCTCGTTGGGTTCCAAACGATAGTCTGGAGGAATGTATATATTACAAATATTAACAGCTTCTTTGAGATCTAGGGTTACCGCGATGGCTTCTAGGTTTGTGTTTAATGGAATTTGCCGTGCCGGTATATCAGATTTAATAAAAGTTGCAACTCCTCCGCTGGCTGTTGATCTGTGACGATTTTCTATAAACCCGGTGTATTTCTTGGGTGTATGTGTTTTCGAGTCGATAAAATGTGTTTCTTGGAGACAAATGACATCCGGTGCGTGGTCGCTTATTAGTTTTTTCGGCATATTTAAATGGATAAAGTATCCATTCAAATTCCATTGTAATATCGGCATAAATTTTCCAGTTAATATGTAGATGAATCTATTGATGAGGTATCACTGAATGAGTCATTAAGGTTACCATGGAGGTGTCGTTCTAACTTCTTTCGTAGCCTGGTGCATCTATTTTTCAATGTTCTGTCCCTAATATGTGGATATATTAACAGTAACATCTCTATCAGTCCCTTTACATCTTGAATGTAATCGTTTATCACATTAGTTATATCTTATAGTCCATGTGTCGAGCCTTAATTGTTTCTCCTAGTACAACAATTTCGCCTGGGTTCTCCAAGAAGCGACTGACGAGGTCTTTTGTTGATAAGTATATGCAAATCCTATTGTTTGATATCCTAGAGCAGAACAAAATGTTCTTCGGATCTACGATAGGACCTAACTGGAGTAAGTAATCCTGTATTTTTGCTCCATCTATGGAGTTAAACATTATAGCTTGTTCTTTGTTTGGGTGTTTATATGTTGATAATATAGTGGAGTAGCGTGTGGGTCGGTTAAATTGAGTTGATGCCATTGCTGTTATGGTTTTATTTCTGCTCGGCGAAATCTCATTGCTGAGTACGGAGCTGTCTTGTTTGGCCTGCCGATTTTGGTGACTTTTTGTTTGTATGATCGGCATGTATTTTCGCTGCTGATGTTAATTCGTCGAATTTATATGCTATATCTGTGATATATGGAAAATACTTCTACTCACGATTCGTTCTGGATCGTGGTCAATACTTTGTAGTAGGAGCCACAAATTAATTATACTTCGGAACACTTTAATTGGTTAATTTCGCGAGCTCACTATTTATTCGGCTAACTGATAGGGTAGCAGGACCGGATTCCTAAATTTTTTCTTAAATTTAAAAAAAACGAACCTTTTCATCTGTGGTTTTTAGCTGCATGTATAAATAAGGTCATACTTTGTTCATTTTTTTTTATAAAATACTTTTCTAGATAGTTGCTTTATCTTATACAAATGCAATGTAGTTAAAAGACATTACGGAACCATTATCAAATAAGGACTATTTTGGCATTTATAACCTTCTGATATTTTTTCCTCAACTTTGACCATCTGTGGTGAAACAAAAATGTACTGGCCTATAACTGCATTATATTGAATAAAAAGATTGCTCACTGAATGCAAATTTCAGAATGGCACCACACGTACTATTTGGAATAGAAAAAAGTGATAGCTGCTTTTGTAAGTGACTGACAAACACTACAATGTAATTATTGGATTTTAATTCAAGTTGCACTGGTTACCAATCAGTAACATGCTAAATAGTACAAAGCTACATTATTATTACCTGCTACTGATTTGATTTTATGAAAGTTGAGGAAACAATATCAGAAGGTTATAAACCCCAAAACAGTCCTCATTTTATCATGGTTCCTTAATATCTTTTAACTACATTGCATTTGTATATGATAAAGCAACTATCTAGAAGTATTTTATAGAAAAATGAACAAAGTAAAACCTTATTTGTACATGCAGCTAAAGACCACAGATGAAAAGGTTGGTTTGTTTTTAAATTTAAAAAAAAACAATATCTCAAAAACGGGACACTTATATAGGTATGTTTTTGTTATTTGGGAGGTTAGTCGAAAGCCTACCTTCTTAAGTTTGTCGTGGTACTTATTTCACTCCCTGTATATACTAAATGAAAGAAAATACAACACCGACTAGGAGTGCTGTAATTTTGAGAATACTTTCACAATTTTTTGGTATACTGATAAATAGAAAGTGATTAAAATTTCAACTCGAAATTTCGCAAACTAGCTGGCATATCCGACCTCAATGTTAATAATGTGTTGAAGCTCTTCTGTTCGCTACGCATTCATTAAGTCGTCGCGGCATTGATTGGATTAGGTGATTGATGTCATCTTGGTGTATTGTATTCCAGTCCCTCTGAATTTGGAATCGCAGAGCCTCCAATGTTTGTGGAGGGTGCGGAAGCCTTTTCAAAAAAGTACGGCTCGGAATGCCTGCAACATTTTATCAGCGTATACTTTCATGATAGCAAATATGTTTACAACTTTTTATCAAATTTCAATAAATAATTCTAGGTGTTGCATTTTATCTGTCACTTAGTATATATAGAGTGCTTTTAGCAAAGTTGAGTTTAAGTTAAACGTAGATTTCAACTAATCCTAGTAATTTCTCATGTAATACATATTGGCTCAGCTTGGGGAGAACCTTGTACTTGAACAACTTTGTCATAGTTGATTTTTATAAAAAAATTCATTCACTTCATTTAATTTC
Source organism: Acanthoscelides obtectus (assembly GCA_963669975.1). Taxonomy (NCBI): domain Eukaryota; kingdom Metazoa; phylum Arthropoda; class Insecta; order Coleoptera; family Chrysomelidae; genus Acanthoscelides; species Acanthoscelides obtectus. The sequence goes on along the minus strand of CAVLJG010000002.1, from coordinate 8,697,333 downwards.
GTGGGGCATGAGAGAAAAACCGAGAAAAGCGAATTTCAATGAATAGTGAGTAAAAGTGAGATGGTTCAAACAGTAAGAAAAATCCAGCATCCCTGTTCGTACGATGGTCTAACAGAAAAATGTTTTCAGATCCGTGGACTCAAATTCGGCTACGAAATCTAAAAACCAAAATCTTGAAGCTTCAAAATGTTTTTTCAAAGTCTAGATACGACCATTTTTTCAATTAGTATGACTTGTGAGGTTTATGATACGACCCAATCATTTATAGAAATATATTAAAAAAATGAAATAAGAATGCTAATAAATCTACAGGTTTTGTCGATCTCAGTAAGGAAGCTGAACAGGATCCACCTGTAGTCTGATTTCATTGCTACTAAGCGTGTTACACTCATGTGTTTGTTCGACATTCAACTTCCGCACTAGCAATACTATAAGTATGGGAACTGAAACGAACGTTAGCCCATCGTCCCGAAAACGCAAAGACCCACCCAGAACTGTTGTCGCAGCAACATGGTTCCCACCAGTGTGTTGTGAAGACCGTTCTGGGCGGGTTGTCGCGTTATCGGTGGACTTTTGGCGTTTTCGAGACGATGGACGAGAGTGTAGTGTCTGATACATAAAAAACAACAGATAATATCATGCCTTCTTGCCGCTTTGGGAGGCTGGACGTCCTTTTTGGTATCGGAAGCGCCTATCCTGGGAGATTCGGGGGTATGCTGGATTTGCGTGGCGCCATCTTACAATTTGGAATGATTGCTTATAGGACCTTTCAGACGATTGTAGTAACACACTGTATAGGAATGTGAAAATTAAAAGAAAAACAAACGAAGTGTCACCTGGAAGATAAATTATATATATATATATAACTTGAGACGTGGTCATTGTCGTCTAGACCAGTTAGGTGAAAAATTAAAGCTTCCGCCTTTTGTTGGGTACTTCGACAAAATTTAAGCAAAGAGGACTCTTTATACTTTTTTTAATTCTCTCTAGCTTTCAATGGACTTTGCCATCATCATCAGGAGCTGCAATTACAATGATAACAGTAGCAACAAAGGTGTAAAATGAATTTAAATTGACTCAACTTACAGTAGTATGTGAGGATGTTGCTAATTGTTGTTTACGTATAGGATGAGGGAAACGTCCAGTAACATGGTGAGAGCTGGATAGATTGTACAGTAGTCAAACTTATATAAAATATGACAAGAACAAGTTAAAAACAGATTAAAAATTATTTAAAAAATTAAAGCATTACATCGTGAAGCCACTTGATGATTGCACAAATTAGTGGTCATGGAATGATGAGTGACATGAAACCCTTTGACAGAAGGCCGAAGGATGTCAATGTCAGTATTGAAAGATGGAACGAATTGTGGGCGTGTGCCAAAACGTTGCCAAATCACTTCAGATGATGAGATTTTCAGAATTTTATGTTAGAATTTGTTAAACCGACCAGAGGCAGTTGAATAAACTATATTATTATTAATGGGAATTTAAATTAACAATTATTAATAAATCGTGAGGAGAGAATTATTATATTTTGAGTGGAATGAAATTTACTGGTGGAATCGGCCAAAACACAGATTCTAATTATGGTTGTGAAGAGTTGAAATTTGGGGAGATATGTAAGTTCTCCAATTTTTCGCAGTTTAGCAAATATGAGTAAATGACACTCAGTTGTTTAACATCTGTCTTTTTGTTGATACAGTTGTTATTCATGAAAATGTGGGACATTTCCAGGAATAAACGTTTGGAAAGGTGTTTTTCTTTATCAAGAACTTTGATACTTGTGTAATTCATAGAATGCCCTGTTGTGTTAACCAACATTATAACATTCCTTTTTCATAACAATTATTTCTCTTTCAACAACAAAATATATTCTCAAACACATGGTTGTCCTATGGGATCTGTTCTGTCACCAATTTTGGCAGAATATGTCATGGATGATCTGCTTGATACTGTTATTCCGACACTACCCTATAACCTCTTCTTCATAAAAAAATACGTAGATGACATTATTTTATGCCTCCCTTCCATAGGTCTGGATGGTATTGTCAGAGAATTCAACAGCTATGACCCCTACATCCAATTTACCATTGAAAAAGAAGATGAGAACCTGTCTGTCCCCTTTCTAGACACAAGACTCATTCGCACCAACAACAACAGTTTATTGGTAGACTGGTACCAGAAACCTATGGCCTCAGGTCGGTTTCTCAATTTTAGGTCATACCATAAGCTAGGGATTAAAATCAATTTGGTAAAACAGATGAAAACAAGGGTAATCAGCATCTCAGATAATACCTTCCACACCTCAAATTTACGTAAACTATCAAAACTGTTCATCAATAATGGTTATCCGAAGTGTCTGATTAACAAGATCATTTTTAGTTCACCTTCCAATATTTTGCCGAACTCTGGTGATGCAGGTAATAGTCGCACAACCCCTAATAACGGAACTGATGTAATTCCCAATAATAACATCAATCCTAACAGTACAAGCACCAACCCGGACTCCAGACCTGGTTTTGCTGTCCTGCCCTACATCAAGGAACTGACCCCTAAGCTGATCAGATTGTGCAGTCCTTTGAACTTTCGAATTGCTTGCAAATCCGTCCTCACTATAAACTGCATTTTTTCAAAAATGAAAGACAAAGTCCCGCTGCTTGGCTTAACCAACACAGTCTACTCCATCAATTGCAACAACTGCAACCAAATATACATAGGTCAGACCTCCAGATCTCTGAAAGGAAGGATTACATCACACAAAAGTGATGCTAGGCTTCATCCTGAAAGATGCGCTCTAGCATCTCATGTTAACACAACAGGGCATTCTATGAATTACACAAGTATCAAAGTTCTTGATAAAGAAAAACACCTTTCCAAACGTTTATTCCTGGAAATGTCCCACATTTTCATGAATAACAACTGTATCAACAAAAAGACAGATGTTAAACAACTGAGTGTCATTTACTCATATTTGCTAAACTGCGAAAAATTGGAGAACTTACATATCTCCCCAAATTTCAACTCTTCACAACCATAATTAGAATCTGTGTTTTGGCCGATTCCACCAGTAAATTTCATTCCACTCAAAATATAATAATTCTCTCCTCACGATTTATTAATAATTGTTAATTTAAATTCCCATTAATAATAATATAGTTTATTCAACTGCCTCTGGTCGGTTTAACAAATTCTAACATAAAATTCTGAAAATCTCATCATCTGAAGTGATTTGGCAACGTTTTGGCACACGCCCACAATTCGTTCCATCTTTCAATACTGACATTGACATCCTTCGGCCTTCTGTCAAAGGGTTTCATGTCACTCATCATTCCATGACCACTAATTTGTGCAATCATCAAGTGGCTTCACGATGTAATGCTTTAATTTTTTAAATAATTTTTAATCTGTTTTTAACTTGTTCTTGTCATATTTTATATAAGTTTGACTACTGTACAATCTATCCAGCTCTCACCATGTTACTGGACGTTTCCCTCATCCTATACGTAAACAACAATTAGCAACATCCTCACATACTACTGTAAGTTGAGTCAATTTAAATTCATTTTACACCTTTGTTGCTACTGTTATCATTGTAATTGCAGCTCCTGATGATGATGGCAAAGTCCATTGAAAGCTAGAGAGAATTAAAAAAAGTATAAAGAGTCCTCTTTGCTTAAATTTTGTCGAAGTACCCAACAACAGGCGGAAGCTTTAATTTTTCACCTATATATATATATATATAGGTGAAAAATTAAAGCTTCCGCCTTTTGTTGGGTACTTCGACAAAAGGCGGAAGCTTTAATTTTTCACCTAACTGGTCTAGACGACAATGACCACGTCTCAAGTTATATACATATATATATGACAAGTCCTTAGACTTTGAAGTTGAGTCATTAATTTTCAGATAATGATTGTTGAAGGAAGATAAACCAAAATAGGTGTGTGAAAATAAAAAAAAATTAAAAAAAATGTTACCTTGTTTTATAAAGTATCCTCCCGACATGTATTTCAGTGCGGACCTGTATTTGATCGTGCGGTCTTGGAGCACCGGCATGCCCTCCCCTGTGAGGTCTTAAGTCACCTGATTCACGAGCCCTTTGTACTACATTAACAAAGGCACGAGGGGTTGGTTGCACTCGATTGGGAAACCGATCCGCATAAATCCGTGATGCCGCGGCAGCATTTTGTAAAGACCCCCCCCTCCGTAAATAAGAATCATGTCCACAAGTTCAGCATTTTCGTAAACATGTGCCATTTTTTATTTCGTTTGAGCCACGCAACAAACACCACTATTCACTTACGCGTTACCGACTGACACATTGACTGAATGCAACTGAATAAAATTGTAGTAAAAACATCGTGATAAGCGTTTCAAATTCTTTCGCTTTTTTGTTTCCGATACGATGTACCGATAAGGCGGATTATATCCGTTGTTGCCAAACACGAGCACATAATATTATTATTGAGACAGGGCGGTACTCAAACTTCTTAAGGGCTATAACTTTGTTACTTTAATTTTACCAGAAGAAGGTTAAAGGAAAAAAACATTTCTTTTGATCAGATCTACTCACTGTTAAAATAAATGACTCAACTTCGAAGTCACCCTGTATATACTTATATATAAGAATGTCACAGTTGCCACGGAAACGTTTACAATACAGAAAATTTTGTTCAACACATGTGGTTTCAATTGGTCAGAGAAATTTGGGGACTATCGGCATGAAAACCACAGACAGATAAGACAGATAAACAAAATATATTTTATATATATCAGAATTGTCATTCGCACTTGAAAAAGGCCACCATAATGGCCGAAATGTCGTCAGTATTTCAAACATATGTATGTGGTTTCATTTAGCGACCAGACAAACAAAATTCAATTTGTATGACTTGTGAGGCTTATGAAGTAACCGAATTTATACAAATACATATATATATATATATATATATATATATATATCAAAAATGAAGCAAAAAAGCTAGTAAATCCACAAGTTGTGTCGATCTCAGTAAGGAAGCTGAGAGCGATCCATGTACGTACGTGTTTGTTCAAAAATCAACTTCCGTACTGGTAATAGTATAAGCGTGGGAACATAAAACGAACCTTCAAAGTGACGGAGCAAGGGTTGACGAACAAGCTTGAGCCCACGGCTCGGTCACAATCACTTCCCGTAGAGACCGAACAGGTACAGAAAGCCTCCTCTCATTCGGCAGATCCTAGCTTCACTTCAAGTGTTCTCGCGAGCTTCTACCAGCTATGCGCAATAAACAGCTGCCGATGGAAATTATATTCACCCGCTCCAAAAATAGCATTTCCACAAAATTTACAGATAGATGCACATTTCAGTCGAGAAAATGAATTTATACCCCATGGCAAGATAAATAATAAGGTACGCGACTGAAGGACGGAATAAAAAAATGACGTCAAGCAGATTGACTCCTACGCCTTCGAAACAAATTCTAATACGATTTTCCATGTAGTGCAATGATAACAGAAAACGTAGATTTTGTGAGAACTATTACTGAACTATTTAGGCTTCTCATGAAAATGAAATTTCTTGGTATCACAGCAATAAGCTTGTCCGTACACCGTAGCCCCTAACCTTTGGAGCACTGGGTCTAGTATAAAACTGTTTGTCAACAATGTTTGATACCTGATCAAATAGCATATGATACGTACTTATACAGGGTGTCCCAGAAGTCGAAGTCAAGCCGGAAATCGCCCAGGCATAGTAGTTATTAGAAAAATATAAGAGAGAAAAAACTGTGAAAATCAAAAATGCCATAAAGGCGTCCTACAATTGTACGACTGCTCTTAGAACTGTCCAAACAATTGCCCCTTGAATGTTTGCCGCATGTTAGGAAGCACCCTGTATAATGTGTCTTATCCATTCAGGAGATGACAGTAGTAGTAATTCTTTGGCTTATCCTACCATAACAATGACTGTTTACATAGTAAAGGAATCGGTAAATAAAATAGTGATAACAAATTAATCGTCTGATTCATTGACGCAAATCGTAAGTGGCGAATTCTATCAATCTGAATGGTGCTAATTTGTTGATAAACAGTAATTAACTACCTATTTGTTTTTGGTGATTGAAATAATATACCTGCTTTACCGGAAGCCGAGTAAGATTCTTTTGCTAACAACGATGCAACAAGAGCATTTGATTTTCAAATTATTTGAAGATCGTGCGTAACAAATAATAATTGATTTCCCTGAAAACAACTTTCATATCAATCAATCAATGACCCGATTGTGCCTTCCGGTTGTTCTCACTCACATCGTAGACATTAATGATTGTTTAGAACAGGGGTAGTTTGCAACAGCATGGAAACAAGCTTTGATTGTATCAATCCCCAAAAAGCGTATGTCCGCTGAATTCAACGACCTAAGACCTATCAGTTTACTACAAATTTTGTCTAAAATACCCGAGAAACTGGTAAAATTGAAACTAACCTCTTATCTCGAAAAATATTCAATAATTCCTGATACCCAAGCTGGTTTTAGAGAAAATTATAGTACAATATCAGCACTTCTCAATTTGCGAGATAATATTTTAACCTTAAATAGGAAAATCGCATAACATATCTATAGATTTCTCGAAAGCTTTTGACATCATCAACATGAATCACTGCTTTCTAAATTAAATTATATAGGTATTGATAGCTCAGCTCTTTCATTTTTCAGGAGATATTTTGATCAAAGGACTCAACGTGTTTGCATTAATCAAACATTTTCTCATGTGGCTACAATTCTTTCAGGCGTGCCTCAAGACGCTGTGTTAGGCCCGTTATTATTTATGATATACACTTTTGACTTGAAAATCTTTGATAATTCACATATCCAATCTTTTGAAAATATAGGTACAATTTTTACATTATTTTTATCCCCAAAAAGTCGAAAATACTGTAGCAGTTTTACAAAATGATGTTAATAATTCAATCCAATATTTGTATGATCATGATCTGACAACGTCACTCTTGAAGGTCTAAATAAGTATTCAGAAATTCTTGGTGTTGTTTTTCACACAAAATTAAGAGTTATCGAACAAAAGTTTTTCCCAGAAAACCCATCTAAGGCTACGTACTCTAATTGCAAACAAATATCTACTAAATTTCAAATTACGTAAAAAATTATATGAATCCTTAGTCATATCTTTTCTAAATTTCTGTAACATAGTATACTATCCATGTTTAGACAGCTATACCAAAAACCTAATTCAAATCATCCAAAATAATTGTGCTAATTTTATTTTTGGACTCCGCAAACTTGATTATATATCAGCAAAATATCCAATTGAAAGTAAATGATTTAGTTCAATATCACTACTCAGTCCATAAGTTATTACTTAAGTCTAAACCGCCTAACTTGCGGAAAAAATTTCATTTAACAATGATATTCAAGATAAAGCTTAGTATTAATATATATAATACCACAGTATTCAACAACCCTATTTCAACACAGTTTCCGCTACAATGCTGCCACCATACACAATTATTCTTTAAGCAATACTCAATACCAACTTTTTGACAAAAAGTGAAATCATCATTACTTCAATGACTTTGCTTTGAAAAGTATTCCAGTTCTCGGATTATTGTAATAATTTATTACTAGAAACTTAAATTTGTTGTGAGTGATATTTGATGATTATTAACATCTGCTATGAGTTAAATTTCGCCATTTACCTTAGCTGCATTGAAATGTTGTAAAAAAATAAAGACGTATATTATTATATCCTTCTGCTGGTTGTATACAATCATCCAACTAATCAAAAATTCCTATTTATAAACGATATCTATAGGCCGAACATTTCATTATGATTAAAAATGTTATGAAAACGGAAATTGGAACGACTTAATTTCTGCCTGAATCTAGGCCCCACGACACTTCACGATTTTTAAATGGTTAGATGTAGAGCACAATATAAGAGTTAGGCGCAGGGTAATGTCGCAGCGCAATGGCAGTCGGTCTTTCTGGACGCTGGCCAAGCAGATTGAAAGGAACATCTCACACGGTAGCCTTCCACCATTTACGTGTCAGGGTGGAATGATACCAAAGGTCAAAGCGGAAGTGCTTGCCAAGATCTTTACTCCCAACTCCACCATGGACATACCCCCCCCCCCTCCCCCAACTCCACCATGGACATACCCCCCCCCCCTCCCCCAACTCCACCATGGACATACCCCCCCCCCCTCCCCCAACGTCCAAGTGCCATCGATTCAAAGGATTCCCTACACTATTCGGGACGTAATATTCAGGCGTAATTCCTACAATTGGTACTGAAGAGGTGTGCAGCTCCTGTTCTTACGCGTCTCTTCTAGATATCTTATGAATTCGGCACGTTCACAGAAAACTCGAAATTTGCTCATGTCCAACCCATCCGAAAAAAAGGATCTGGCCTGCATAAAACGCGAGCTTCTGGACTACCTCGAACGTCACTGCTTGATTAGCGACAGGCAATATGGTTTCCGGCACCAGCGGTCCACAGGGGACCTCCTAACTTATGTCACGCAATTCTCTCTGGCCGCAAGATATCCGTCGTAATTGACTGGTTCTGCTCTTCATCCCACAACGTCAACGCAGGTGTTCCCCAGGGTTCGATCTCGGGTCCGACACTGTTCCTCTTACATATCAACGACCTCCTTTCTTGTACGATCCACCCAATCCACAGCTTCGCTGATGACAGCACTCTACATGCAGGAATTCAGAGTGACAAGCGGATCTCTGCCGCTGAGATGGAAAAAAAGAAGACTAACGACGACTTCCTTTCTGACGAGAGACCTCGAAGTTATTACTGCTTGGGGACGCAACAATCTTGTACAGTTTAAGGCTTCCAAAACATACTGTACCTTAACGAACAAAAAGCGTCCTAGCGCTCATCCTGTTTCGATGGTTGGCCGAGTTCTGCCAAAATGCCGTTCATTTCGGCTGGTCGGAGTCCAGATCCCCGAGGACTTGATCTGGCACGAAGACATCTCGTCAATAGCCGCAGCTGCTAGGTAAAAGCTGGGGCTATTTGTTGGGGGGTAAGAAGTACTTTTCTCCGCATGACTTTCTCACTCTATACAATGCCCAGATAAGGCCTATCCTCCAGTATTGCTCACACGTTTGGGGTGCTGCCGCCCCGACTACATTATTTATGCTCGATGCTGTCCAAATGAGGGCTGTCCGACTGATCGATGACTCTTCTCTAACAGACAGTCTAGGGACCCTTTCGCACCGGCGAAGCGTCGGCGATCTAGCTCTCTTCTACCGCTACGTCTACAGGCTTTGCTCCTCAGAGCTTTCTTCCTTGATGCCCCTGCCAGACAGACCCGCGTGACTTTGATCTCACATCCTAACCGTGTCGAACTTCGTACATCCAGAACTGGCCGATACTACGGCTCCTTTGTCCCGAGGGTGTCGAGATTGTGGAACAATCTATAAGAGGAAGCTTTTCCCAGTTCTACTAATCTTAGGAAGTTCAAAAGTCGGATTAACAGAATTTATTTGGGATTCTCATAGCAGTCGCGGTGTACCAGCATTTAGGCTTGTGGCGTGTCAGCGGATTTGAGAAAAATGGAAAAAGAGCAATAGCGGTAGGTGATTCGATTCATGTTTTTGGAAGGGAAGTCGCGCAGCACTCCGGACAACAAGCGCAACCGTGAGACCACTTCAGAGCAGTGTTTGACGCTATTTAAGCACAATCCGAATGAGTTTCTGCATCGTTTCGTGACCGTCGACGAAACATGGATCCACTAGTGATCCAACAGTGGGCTTCACTCGGCGAACGTGCTCCGAAGAAGGCGAAGACTGTCCTATGGGCCGGCAAGGTGATGGTCACCATCTTCTGGAATTGACAAGGTGTGATCTACTGTCCCATTTGGCGAAGAAAAACTGCTCTTCCACCATGACAACGCACCGGCTCACGCCCCAAACTTGAAAAAGTCACTCACCGGGCAGAAATTTGAGTCGAATGAGGAGGTTATCGCCGCCACGGAGGCCTACTTTGCAAACGTATTTTTCAGACGGGTTAAAGAATTTGGAACATCGCTGGGTCCAGTGTATCGAGCTAAAAGGAGACTATGTTGAGAAATAAATCGACACTTTTCCAAAATTTTCGTTTTTCTTTTGTAGGCTAAGTACTTATCGGACCGCCCTTGTATAACATTTAAAGTTTCTACAATGCATCGTCTTCAGTGGCAAAGTTTTAAAATACTTGTCGAGATACAAGCCACGTGTATAGTGAAGAATATACATTTTTAAGTGCGAATACTGAATAAATCTAACTGACGACGCTTTTAAATAAAGGTAATCGCATACGCCAAACTCAAAGATACACTCATTTAATTATATCGCACGACTTCAGCTCATCATACGTGAAATGAAACCTGATAGAAACGCAAAATGAAAATTTAAACGTTATTCTCGAAAATAACAGTGGAAAGGTTCCATATCCATTTCTCACAAAATTTTGTATATTCTGTGCATCGTACATCGTAAATGCCTAGCAAGTCTTAGGTCATTCCACTCAACGTTTTATCCTTCATGAAGAGATCAAGGTTCGTGATATAACCGAAGCATACACATCAGATCATCATTACCGTCTTCTGTGGAAGGACCAATTCTAACAGTAAAAAAAACTTGAAAAAGTATCAAACATTTTAAAATCAGTACGAGGTTTGACTCATATGCTCCGCCCCATTTCTCTTCTAGACGGAGAGCCCGCGTTGTCCAGAACCTTCCTTATTTTATAAAAGATGAAAGTTCCTCTGTGATCTACCTAACTCAGGTAAGAACGATTAGCAACTATGAAATTTGGACAGTGGTTACTTTGGCAGATACCAGGTAGCAAAGCTTTATAAAGTAGTACCTCAAATTCGTTTAAGTATGAAGCCCAGTTTTTTGCTATTTCCTTCAGAATGATATTGGAAATGACGTCATCAATTGCTAGGTACAGTTTCAACACCCTGCTAGACACCCGTAAACGTTAAGAAATTAGAGTTAAACGTTCGTCATAGTATAAAACATGAAATTTATATATACAGACGAATTATCAAAAGATGTTATCCAGTAGTCAGTATCTAATAACATTTTTTATCCGAAGTACATTCGTTTTCTTGGTTATAAGGAAACATGCGTTTTTTTCTGATTTTTCATTTTTTTAATTGGGCGTTGCAAACAAATGCTTGGCTGACGTAAATACCTGTCACCGAGTATTGTTATTATTTTGTGTATTGTTAATATTGCTTTAATATCGTCAAAGATGCCAGGGGAACATTTTAGCAATGAAGAAACGTTCGAAATGTTGACGTGCTACAAAAATACTAAAAATACTGCAGAAATGTATATTGATAAACTTCCCGAAAAACGGCAGCCAAGAGGGTCCATTTTCTTAGAGTTTGCTCGAAATTTAAATGAATATGGTACATTCAAAAAGACTGTTAAATCTCGAAAAAAGGATATTTAGAGGAAACTCAGAATACGGTTTTACAAGCAGCTGCTGAGAACACTGAGATATCAACTAGGTAAATTGAGAAAAATGTAGGAGTAGCCAAATCCACAGCCCAATTTATTTTGCGTAAAAATAGATATCACTCCTATAATTTCATGATTTGCCAAGGACTTCCAGGGGATAGCGAACGGCGCCAGCATTTTTGTGAGTGGTACACACGCACGTGTGAAGAAGAACTCAATTTCCCTTCAAAAATAATATAATCCGACGAGAGTTTGGTTACTACACCCCATTCGTAGTCCATTTACGCACACATGCCCAAAAGCCATTGTTGGATTTCTGCCTTTCTTGGGGACATTGTGAGAATTTTTTCTATTTTTCTAGTGTGGTATGCAGCATTATCAAATACAATGACGTCATTGTCGCCAAGCTTTGGAAGCGTTTCTTCAAACCATCGTTCAAATGAACTCCCGTCCATTTCTTCATGATACTCGGTCGTTGTCTTTGACTCAAATGCCCATAAGGCAGTGGGCACAAAGCTATATTCACTGCCAATGTGACTGATAACAAATCGTTTTCCGTTTCCTGGAAATAATTATTTCAAATAGTATTCAAGAAAACTAATAATAATACAAGCAGAATATATAACAGGTGTTGGTTACAAATCTACCAGATATAGCTAAGTTTCGTGTAGCTAAATTTTCAGCGTAGGCTCATAGATTTAATCTACTTGACACCATTTTACATCAGAAATAACGAACTGGCTAGATACACGTACCTGACGGATTCTTTAGGCCAGTGGTGAGTCCATCTAAGAAGGTTTGTCTTGCTGATTTAATTGTAGAGTCAGCCCATACTTTAGGTTTTGTATGTCCTTGCATTTATCCAGGTTTCATTCAAGTAATAAACCTTCCTGCCGTGGTCGCGGTATTTCTTTATTGATTTCAAATAATTTCTTCTCCATAAAAAAGTCTCTTAGCTGTCTATCAAAATACTATTTCTGTCCCTTTTCTATACTCAAAATAAGGTTCTTTGAGCAAACTATAGAAGGTGGTCCTTTTGGAAGTAGGTAAGTCTTCATCACTATTAACCTCCTGTAATACTTTGTCTTTGATGGGCAGTTCCTGCCTTTCAAAAAATGGACTTTGCGTCTGGTGGCATTCCGATCAAAGTTATCAACTGTATCCAACAGCTTCGTGTAATGCAGCATCATGTCTTGTGGTGAAAATTTTTTGTTTTTTTTTTATATTCTTTAACAATGTTGAAAAATTTCGCTGTTATAAATGTTAAGGGCAATTTCTTTTGCCTGAATATTCAAATGCCCCTTCTTGTCTCGTTTTCGAGGTTTTCGAGGAGGAGACATCACTGAAGAGGGAGCATGGCTGAAGGAAGCATAGGGAGAAATATTCTCAGCTTCATCTGTTGAATCCGTAGACGACATGCTAACGTATAAACACAAGCTATGAATGCACTGAATATGAACAGCAACTGCCGGAGTCGACGCGCCGGCGATACCCCGAGCCTGAGTTCTATCCTGTCGAATCCTGCACTTGTTCGTAGTTTTATGGGCGAATGACCAATAGCTTAGGCGGCTGCCGCTTTGCCGCACTGCATCTTTGTTGTACCGGGGCGTAAATGGACTACGAATAGGGTATAATAATGGTATCTTCAATCGCCGTAACACTCAAGAAAATCGGCGGGCTAAAAAAGTAACCAGACATCAAGAACGTCTACGGTTTGATATGTGGTGTGGAATTCTAGGGATCAAGATATTAGGTACATTTATTTACCACAACTCATTAACTGCAAAACGGTACCTTCAAATATTGCAACATGATCTAGAAGATAAGATGCTCCTGCACACAACTCTAGGCAAATTATAATAATAATAATAATAGTAATAATAATAATAAATGGGCTTTATTTCGTACCTAAGTAAAAGTACAAAAAAAGCGAAGTGTCGCTAAGATTAGCGTTTTTCAACGTAACCTTTGAAAGAACAAAAAAAAATATATAATAAAACATTCCACCAACAAAAATATATCCATAATTCTCAATAATTACTAAATAATTAGCAACACAAAAAAAACAGAACAATTACAAGAATAGTCCATATTTCTAGCATTTTGTATTCATCATCATCAATAATGTATTGTTTTGGAATGTAACAGGCAGATCATTATATAATTTAATAGCGTTGTAGCTGAATGATTTTTTGTAGACAGCCCTCAGTTCGAGAGATTTAATGGAATTTAAAGGAGCATTTAGTATCATTACCTCAGAAATATTACGTGATGTTTTGAAATATACTGTTAGAAGATCATATTTATGTTTAGAAAATAATGGCAGCCTATTTGAACACCTTTTATGGAGAAAATAAAAATAATGTTGAAAATGTATTAGTTATTCTGAATATCACTAGATTAAGCATCATTTTATGAGATATGTAATACGCATCTATCAGTAATCACATAATCTTACTTCACGCATTCTTTTGCATCGCCTACTTAAATAGAATCAAAACATAAAAAAACACATGTTTCTTTATAACTAAGAAATCAAATGTAACATGTAGATACATTGTTGAATATGTAGAAAAAAATTATATCATAAGTGTCTAAAAAGTGCCAATGAAAAAGTTCCATCAGAGTTTTAATATTTCTCAAAATATAGTCAGAAAAAATAAAAACGATTTGGCCAAATTTTAGTTGTACTCAAATACCTTAATAGGCCATGAAACTATTACAAGTTTCTCAACGGCATGCAAATACGCCCCAAAGAATGCACCTTTTTCCTAATTTAACCTAAGCTGTATCTCTCACAGGTATTGAGATCCCCATGCATATGATCCTTATTATATTCAAGCGGATGCGAGTGAGATATTGAGTTTGGTCTAGTAATCTGGTGTGAAAAACTCATCAAAGTCCCAGCAGTACTTTCCAAGTTATAGACGGGCCAAGGACAGTAACGCCGTCCTAGCGTCAAATTGACGTGGGTTTCGGTATCCACGCACCCGATTTAATCAGGAAATAAGTTAAGAAATAAGATAAGTTATCGTTCTGATCACAAAGTTTCCCCACAAAAATCTGAATCGGGCATTATATGACTACTCCGCCTATGTGCAATGTTGAGAAAAATAATATGCCTCTAATAAAACGAGAAAATGTGCAATGGACCAAAATGTGATATCTTTTCATCGCTCTGGACATTTTCTAACGATTCATTGTTTGGATATGCATTATTGTTCGTGACAATACAGCCTCCGTGTCGTTTTTATAAAAAATGAAATTAATTACATTGAATTGGCGCTTCCCTCTAATTCATATACGAGGGTTGTTTCAAAAATAGGGTTCCAACATTTTATTCAGGCACAAGGAACGTTTTATTTGAAAAAACGAATTCACCATCGGAAACGTTGATCTTTAAGCTGTTTTTATAGGTAGTCGCCATTTTTTTCCAAGCATCTTTTTAGACGTGTAATCCACTTTTGCACTCCCGCCAGCTCGTTTAGAAACTTGTTAACTGCTCCTTACAACTCCTCGTCCATCTCGAACCGTTGACCGCGTAGGTGCTCTTTCAATTTCGGAAACAGATTGAAATCGCTAGGTGCTAGGTCAGGGCTGTAGGGGGGATGGGCAATGACCCAAGTCCTTGGTTTGTTGTGAGACATGCGGACCCGCATTATCTTGGTACAGTCTTACGTCCTGGTGAGTTTTCCCTGAGACGGTTTTGGGAGCCTCAGTAATTTTAACAGCTAGTTCCAGAGTTAGAGCAAGATTCGGTCAATTTTCGCCACAACTTCCTCGGAGATCGACGGCCTCCCGCTCCGTGGTTCATAGTGGATGTCCGTGCGGCCACCGGAGGAGTCTCTATACCATTTTTGGACATGTTGGTTGCTTATACACGTTTTCCCATGTACTTCACTCAACTGGCGATTAATTTCTATGGGTGGTAACTTTTTGCGTGCAAAAGTCGGATGACTGCACGAATTTCGCACCTGGCGGTGACGGCGATGAAGGGCTTCGGACCGATCCTGAGCGCTGTGCGTCGCAGATAGGCGCTTGTTGTTAGAATCCGTGGTGGGGGAGCCGACAAACCTGACGGTGTTGCTAGATTTCGCCTAGCATCATGCGCAGCAAAGTTACAGCGTTGGGAACGTTATTTTTGAAACAACCCTCATATTTCATCGTATCCAACACGACAATGTGGATTAACCACGTTACTTTAAACTACAATTGTTGACATGAACGCAAAAATTACTTTTATATTATATTACAATCAGTTAAAAAAGCTATGATTTATTCATGTTCTGGATAAATACACTTAATACAAAGAAAACAGAACATATATCCATGAATATTTATTTGAATTAAATGAAATTTTATATAGTTCATTATCTGTTGGCCAGACCATGATGTGTGTTGACCGGTAGGGTTATTACGTAGAAAACCTATATGTCAAAAAAAAACAACAAAATGTCGACTTGCTGACTAGGTTTCTAGTGTGCAAATTTAATAGTTCATTTCGCGTCTCGCTGTGAGCGCTGTAGGCGTTACCAAAAGCGTATGTAGATAAATCCTCATTTGATGAGACGAGATAGATTACAGTATCGTTTTAAAGTAAACGTGTGGACCGGGATTCTAAATGAGAGAATCATTGCACCCTTTGATCTGCCAGAGTTCTTGAATGGCGAAACTTATTTATACCCTTTCAAATGGATAGGCCGGTCTGGCAAAATTTCGTGGCCAGCCCGTTCACCTGATTTAAATCCACTCGTTTTTTTTTCACTGGGGAGCGGTGGAAGTTTACTCAAAGCCAATCTAAAATTTAGCTGAGCTACGGGACAGAATGACGGAGGCAGCTGAAGATCAACCGTCTAATAACCCGATAACTTTTAAAAAGATGTCAAGTTTGCACTGCTGCTGAAAGAAGGCAGTTCGAACATTCATTGTGAATTTAATAAATACATTCAGGAATTAAGAAAAGTGACGTTATTATATGTCCTGCTGCCACTACGTAAAATGACACTGTCCATCACC
Source organism: Acanthoscelides obtectus (assembly GCA_963669975.1). Classification (NCBI taxonomy): domain Eukaryota; kingdom Metazoa; phylum Arthropoda; class Insecta; order Coleoptera; family Chrysomelidae; genus Acanthoscelides; species Acanthoscelides obtectus. Next base: position 8,680,852 of record CAVLJG010000002.1, on the reverse strand, counting down.
CCGTCTAAAAAAAAATAAAATTTGAAGTAATGGAAACTAAAAGATCGTCACAGGGTGAAGATTTTTCCGATTTTTATAGTCTATATTGTCAATTTGAAAAGTACACGACTTATATTTTTTATATTTTTCTGGTAACTATTTTGACTTGTCCTATTCCGGCTTGACGTCGACTTCTGTGACATCCTGTATATAGTATAATATATAATATTATAGTCAGTTATCAAACACTGTTACACCAGAGCTCCAAAGAAATGAGGCTACCATGTAAGGACAAACTCAATATAGTAATCCGAGCATTTTTTTTCAGGAAAAGCCTGAATAGTACACTAATGGTTCTGATAAAACCTACGTCTTTTTCATGTCACTGCTTGCATGGGAAATTGTACAAGAAGTTGTTTTGATGACGTGGGAAATATAGTCAATCTACTCGACGCCATCTTTTGTGAGCCAGCAAGATGATTGAAGCGTTAGTAAAAACTCAAGCCTACATATATGATCGTTTGTTGAATGGTTTAAGTTTTCGTTTTTATTTTATATTGTCTGTTATGTACTTTCTGGCAGAAAATAAATTTGAAAATTGGCGATAAAAAAATAATTCATAAATCATTGAAACTGTGTTCTACGACTTTCCTCTAAAGCAATTTTACCAATACGTCATAGTTTTTGGAATATCTGAAAAAAAGTAATATTTCTCAAACCTCCAGGGTTATTAAAAAACCTGCGTTTTTTTGTATTCAATGCCAATGTGTATGGCAGTTACAGTATCCTGACACCATTCGGCAACAAGCTGCATTATTTTCTGATTATCTTTCCTAACGATATTGTGTACTTCTAAATCATTCAGATTTAGGAGACGGTTATTAGCGGACTAATCTTCTAAATAAACTATATTATCGATATTTTTCAGCTACATGACCTGTAGAGACCTTTTGATCCAACTCATTTTTTATGAGATAAGGACGTCTGGTGAAAGTCGTAAACAATTTCATCAGTTTCATGGACCCTTTCCACTGAAATAATGTCATTCGATAAAAATTCATACGAAATATATGTACAGGGTGTCCCAGAAGTCGACCTCAAGACGTGGACTTTTCCAATTATACGCTTTAAAAAAATTTGAAAAATCTACACCCTGTGACGATCTTTTACTTCCCATTATTACAAATTTCATTTTTTTCCTAGGCAGAGTGACAAACAGCGTCATTCTACGTAGTGACAGCAGGACAGATAGTAATGCCACTTTTATTAATTCATGATCGTGTAGTGCCACCATGTCCTATGTCTTGTATCCCATACAGGGATACGCCAACATACACCTCATGTATGGGCAATGCTATTGCTGCAGCGAGGCTTTATCGTGAGAGGTACCCAAATGTTGCTCGTCGAGCTCCACGTTCAGCGAGTACAATCTCTACAACCCCGGGATTATCTTCCAATAGTTGAGCTTTTTCAACCGAGATCCTAAATGGGAATTATTGTACCTTTTGTGCTACCAGAGTTCTTGAATTTCGAAATGTATTTAGACTTTTTACAAAATCTTTTACCAAATGTATTGGAAGACGGCATTTACAGAGACATGTGGTACCAGCAAGACGGCTGCCCTGCAAACTATCCCCTGACTCCAATCCACTCGATTTGTTTATTGGGGAGCGGTGAAAGAAAAGCTGAAATTTGTTAATAACGGAAGATTCGCTCGTCAGATAACTCGATAATTTTCAAGATGTCAAGCTTGCATTGCTGCTGAAGGAACCATTTATTGTGAATCTAATACATATATTCACGAATTAATAAAAGTGGCGTTGTTATCTGTTTTGCTATCACCACGTAGAATGACAGTGCCCGTCACTCCGGCTAAGAAAAGTTTAAATTTGTAGTGACTTAGTTTTTTTTATATCTCTCTGATAACTATTATGACTTGGCCTATCTCCCGTTTTCTGCTTCTGGGACACTCTGTAGATTATATTGACCTACAATCATCCCTCATGATTTTGTGGACGAGAGAATTAGAGTAGATAGCCCTTACTAAACCCTATCATAATAGGATCGTGCCATGCACTTACATACGAGCACGATACGCGTTTGGATGACAGCATCCCATGAAGGCTACGATAATAGATTCGACTATCAGTTTTGGGAGGAGAAAGAGGGGATACAAAGTTTTCATTATTGAAACTATAAAGCTGCCCAGAGGAGTTCTGTCCAACTGATCGATGAATCTTCTCCAACAGACAGTTTCGGGACCTTTTTGCACTGGCGGGCCGTCGGCGATCTAGCTCTCTTCTACCACTAACTACATCAACGGGCTTTGCTCCTCAGAGGCTTTCTCCATTATGCCACCGCGCGATGTGCCTGCCAGACACACTCGCCTCATTTCGGCCTCCCATCCTAACCGTGTCGAACTTCGTACATCCAGAACTGTCCGATACGACCGTTCCTTTGTCCCGAGGGAGTCCAGATTGTGGAACAATCTACAAGAGGAAGCTTTTCCCAGTTCTACTAACAGGCAGTTCAAAAATCGGATTAACAAAATTTCTTTGGGATCCTCATAGCAGCTGCGGAGTCCTGGCATTTAGGCTTCTGCCTGAGCGGCTGCTTCGGCGTAAAAAAACAATGGACAATGGAATACGTAAAGCAGATAATCAATTTTAGGGATAATGGCAACACCACATAAGCTAGCTTTTCTATCTTCCTATGTTTGTCCTGCTGGATTGGTTATCTATACTAAGTGACATATAAATCCGAACACCCAGTTTAAATGGTTTTATTTTAATAAAATTTTGTATAAGTACTTAATGAAGCATAATAAGTAAATGCTAAAAATTTCAAAATGATTGCACTGCTTTACAGCCCTTTGACCTTTAATAATGTGTAGATGCACCCTGATGTGCTACGCATTCTCCAACGCGCCTAGGCATGCTTCTGATCAGGTGGTCAATGTCCTCCTGTGGTATCTCATTTCAGGCAACCACCAACTCCTCTCAAAGTGCTTCTAGAGTCTGAGGAGGACGTTGCAAATTGAGCAATCTCCTACCCATCATATCCCACACGTGCTCAATTGGGGATAAGTCGGGAGATCTTGGTGGCCATGGTAACAATGTGACATCATTATGTTGAAAGAAGTCTATTGTGACTCTTGCAACATGTGGTCGGGCATTATTTTTTTGGAAAGTTGGATCTGCCAGGGTGTCAAGATAGGGTAAAAGATGGGGTTCTAGAACTTCGTGGATATAACGCTGCGCGTTCATGTTACCTCTGATGAAGATTAAAGGTGACCTGGAACCATAAGCTATAGCACCCCAAACCATAACTCCAACAGTGTGATGAACATGTCTTTCAACAAAAAACTGTGGATTCCTCCTTTCACCACGTCGCCTTTTAACCCTGGCACGACCACCGTTCATGCCTAAACAAAATCGAGACTCGTCACTAAAGACAATACTGTTCTATTCCTGATCCCAGAGTGACCGTTGTCTGCACCACTCAAGGCGATTACGTCGGTCTTCTCGAGTTAAAGGGAGGACCCAGTGTGGCCGGTATGAAAACAAGCCAACACTTCTCATTCGTCGGTAAACACTTCGCATGCCAATAGGTCTTCCGTGTTCTGCAAACCATTCATTTGCAATGGACCTGGTAGTGGAGAAACGGTCCCTTAAGGCCAATAATCTTAGGCGGCGATCTTCACGGTCTGTTGTTCTACGGCGGCGTCCAGTGCCCCTTGCTCTTTGCGTACGGCCTTCTCGAAGCCATGCCTGACAACACCTAACCACAGTGTTTACACTTCTTTGCACCCTAACTGCAATTGCCCGAAAAGAAAGTCCAGCTTCCCGCAGTCCCACTATACGGCCCCTATCAAACTCACTAAGTTGACGAAATCGTACAGGTCTCCGTAATCTAGGCATCGTAACCGATCGTAAAGGATGTCAAGAACCAAAATCCGCCAACGTTGATTCTTTACTGCGGCTGAAATATTCATTTTTAGAGCGTTAGTGAATTAAAAAAAAGCAGTATAAAAACCGGAATGTCCAACTGATAAGGCTGAAAATTGTTTCACTTGTTATTTACAGTAAGATAAATACATTCACCAACTTTTATTAAAATAAAACCATTTAAAAGGGGTGTTCGGATTTATATGTCACTTAGTATATATATATCCACTGGCTTTATCTGGAATCTAGAAGATATTTCAGAGTACTAAATCGGTTTCAACAGAGGAAGTTGGACCCTCTGAAATGTGTTTCAGTTCTTTCAAAATTTGCTGTCCGAGATTATGGAGATTTTCACTCCCACATTCCGCAAAAATTGTCGTTAATACAGTTTACCTGAATATTGGGCCAAAGGAGTATTTTTTGGCCTAATGTGGTCGAAGCCAATGCCGAAGCTTCGTTCAAACCCTAGCGATGTCTAATTTTTGTGATAACGGCAAGATCTATTGTTATTATACAACGCGTGAACGCGAGTCCGTGGACACTCTACCGCTAAGTGACCCTACTATTAGTATTTCGTATACTTTGCTGCTGTTACGCTTTACTTTGGAATTCCATTCACCGACCTAACATTTTCTGAGTGTCTCTTTGAATCCGAAATTACCTAGGCCATAGAATAACAATGGTGGATAGTACCTAATAATGTTTTGTTTAGTCCTATATAAATATTACCAAAAGAAACACGTTTTGCCTTTTGGCCTTTTCCGTATTTTAAAATGATTCACATTATTATGCCGACTGGGATTCAACATTCTACCGAACATCTGGTCAGAATGGGATATTTGATCCATATGCTCCGAGCCTGACTCTTTTGCAGATGCTTATCTGTTGGATGTTGATTGTAAAACAAGTGAGCTTAGTATGTTAACAAAAATCAAGATCATTGGCAGCAGCGGTGGCCGCAGTAGTAGACTCTTCGGACTCCTGATCAGTCGCCGTGCGCTGAGCGACTTCGAATCCCGTCCCATGAGAAATTTTTCTATTGGCTATGGATGTTGTGGTTGTCCGTAGGTGCATGCACACGTGTTCCCTCGTCAAGAGTGTGGCGTTCCCCCTTTTCCATGTATACCCCTATAGCCCCACGGTACCCCATGGGTGTTTAGGCATTAGGCCTTCGTCGTAGTTGTAATATAAAAAAAATACAGGGTGTCCCAGAAGTCGACGTCAAGCCGGAAACGGCGGATAGGCCAAGTCATAATAGTTATCAGAAAAATATAAAAAAAAATCCAAGTAGTGTACTTTTCAAATTGCACACTTCAAAAAAATTGAAAAAATCTACACGTTGTGATGATGCTTTAGTTCACATTATTACAAATTTCTATTTTTTTCTTAGACAGAGTGATGGACAGTGTTATTTTACGTAGTGGCAGCAAGACAGATAGCAACGCCACTTTTATTAATTCGTGAATGTATTTATTAAATTCACAATAAATGTTCAAACTGCGTCCCTTCAGCAGCAATGCGAACTTGATATCTTCTTAAAAATGATCGGGTTATCAGTCTGCCGAATCTTACGTTATTAATAAATTCAACTACTTCCGCCCCGTAGCTCAGCTAAATTTTCGATTGGCTTTGAGAAAATTTTTTCTTTTACCGCTCCCCAGTAAAAAAATCGACTGGTCAGGTGACCGGGCTGCCACCGAAATTGTACCAAACCGCCCTATCCATCTGCTCAGGTATTCCACATCAATATATAGTATTCTCTAACTGAACGGGCATAGTGTGCCGGGCAGCCGTCTTGCTAGTACCACATGTTTCTGCAAATGCTAAGTGGTACGTCTTCCAATAAATTTGGTAAATGATTTTGTAAAAAATCTAAATAAATTTCTCCATTCAAGAACTGTGGCAGCTCAAAGGGTTCAATATTCCTGGTCCACATGTTTAAAACGATACTGTCTCATCAAATATTGATTTTCCACATGCCACTCGGTAGGAGGAAAAAAATCTGGACCGGCCCAAAAGCAGCGGTGAATCAAGAGCCTTTGTGTCACGCTGCATCATCTATAAAAAAAGTATATTATTGAATTGCGCGTGCGCACACATAACAGGTTTCTTTGAAGGCATCTTTTCCTTAAAAAAAATATTAACCTCTTTATTATAACTTTTCTCATTTTTGTTTGTAAGATTGTGAACATTTTTCCTGACATTTCAATTTAATATCCAATTAAAAACGGACGAGCTTTGGTTTCCTTATTGCTTGTCCGGGGATGCGGTAATGGCGTTGATCTGCCAGTCTGTGGCACCTGTTATACGAACAAAAAGCGAAGTAAGGGATGTGCCTACATAATTATAGGCAACCCAAATCTACATCCTTGGTGTCCCCAACTGCCTATGTATGCTTGGTAATGAAGCATAAAAATACATAGACTACATATAACTCATTTATTTAGTTTTATTTTAGGTTCGAACCGTTTTTCGGTAGAAAAAGTATCTAGATTGTTGCAATCCATCGTGAAAAATGCTGCCTGTTTGGGTATTTCGGTAAGGTCCAATTTCGGTATAAATACCGAAATATCGGTAAGTTTGGCAACACTGGCGGCGGTGCTCCGGTGGTCTAACGATATGGAAAGGGACAGCGTTGCCAAATGGACGATAATTACAGGAAGGGCAGGGAAATAATGTCTGAATAATTTTATGGACCTGTTTGACTAACTTGATCCGTCTAATTACTCTGTTGCACATGATCTATTTTTGTTTCTCAGAGGGTTCAACTTGTGCTGAATGGGCTGATGACGGCGTTGCGTAAGTGCAAAGTCAACCTACTTGACGCGATTTTTCACGATGTAGGCCGACATTGCGGTGGGGAGCCTGTAACGGTAACTGCCGACCAATACTACCAAAAAGTGCATAATATGGTCAAAGAATATTACAAAACGAACCATGATGCAAAATCAATCTCAAAATTGCAAGGCGCTGTCAAAGGGAAACCCCCTGCACTACACCAAGCAAGCTTTGAATTTATAGATTATCCACAATATTTGCCAGATGTGACTTTCCGTAATTTCAGAATATTTACAAAACAAGAAAACAATGTTAAAGCGATCAACAGGCTTGTTTTCAGCAGCCGGACAAAATGTTTATTACCATAATAGAGGTAGAGTGTAAGATGTAAGATAATATAAATCTAGCTTTATCTATTCTTTTAGTCCCTCCTTTGTCAGACAATTCTTTGGAAAGGATACCGTTGATCCCTTAATCCGACGTCGGTGTATTTGAAGGTCAGGGGCGCCGGATGTACAGTTTCAGGGGTACTGGCGGTACTGAGCCTGAAATAATCAGATCATCTCCATGTCATAATAATATTGCATTGTCAATTGCCATGTTAAACGTTCGCCATATTGGCTTAGAATGACGTCACTTTGCTTATTGTGTTTCTTTCGTCAATCCCTTTCATTTGTCATGAAAATGAAATGACAATTATAATCTATATTTTGCGGCGGCCGACACATTGGATCTAGAATGACGTCACGTTGCTTACAGTATCTCTCTCATCAAGCCCTTTCAGTCGATAACCATATAATAAACGCCATCTTGTGGCGGTCTACATATTGATTTGAAATGACATTTTGCTTATTGTGCTTCCCTCAAGCCCTTTCATCTGATGTCCATATTATAGAAGTGACTATGGAAATTATAAATCCTCAAATTGATCATACTGGATTTAGAATGACGTCAGTTTGCTTATTGTGTTTCTCTCATCAAGCTTTTCCATTTGATAACCATATCGTATACTATCGAGAAAATAAATCACAATTATGTAGCATACGCCATATAAGATTCAAAATGGCGGCAGTTAATCCATCATGTACTCGTATTGTCATACGAACCAGACAGGCAAACAAAATTTCAGCTCGATGGGCTAAGGTTAATTGGTTCAAAATTTAGTTTCAGGATTTGTCCCACACATGCATACTAACGAACTAACATACTAACAGTTACTTGTACAAGGCTTGTAAAAAGTGCCACTGTTAATGCCATTTAGGTATATTGGAATTCCAGCTCAAACTATTTATTTTCTGCCTCTCTAAAAATACTCTTAATTGCCAAACTATCTAAGCAACATTTTGTTAGTTTCCCAAATGCGCAACTGTGCCTTTATAAATGATTTTGTATTGTATTGCTTACCATTTCCGAATTTGAAATCCCTAGGGCATATATACAGGTGTATATAGAGTGCTTTTAGCAAAGTTCAATTAAAATTCAACGTAAATTTCAACTGTTCCTAGTAATTTCTCAGGTAATACATATTGGCTCAGCTTGGGGAGAACCCTGTACAACGTTGAACAGCTTTATCACAGTTAATTTTCACTTCATTTAATTTCGTCGGGCTTCAGAGACCGAGGACAGCTCCTTCAAGGGGTAGTTTCCCATTTTTCCTGATTTGTAAACTTGATTCGGCAGTTTTTCATTCCGTCAACAGCTAAATTTACACAGACTTGGTTATTTTATCGATAAAACACTTGCGTGTGGAGTCTAGCCCTCCCTCTGTCAAAGTAACGACCAAAACAAACTTCAACTTTGAATGAGTCTGCTGACATATACATCATATCTGTGTATATAAATATAAAATATAAGCGTAGTGTAGGTATAAGAAAATTTATAAGTTTACGCACATATCAAACAAGTATTTTGTAGATTCGGTAACCTCTAAACGGTATGTGATATGATGTGGGAAGCAACATGTAGGGCCGTAGTAGATTTCACATTTTCGAATTTTTTTTTACTTCTCACGCCTATTGACGAGAACGTATGGTAATCGTGAAAAAGGAGGAAGACAGGTTTTTTCATGTATATAAAATAACTAAACGATTTGACCACAAACGGCACTAATAGGTATCTTCTCCTGATTAGGGTGATGGTCACTTCAAGCGCAAATTCCGAACTTTACGAATAAGTATTTGGCAATTATATGTAATGCTTATCGGTTTTTCGGATCGCTAAATCCGAATCAGCGCATTTGAAGGTGTTGAGGTTATTTAGAATCAAATTGACAAAACCGGAAATCAAATGTACTAGACCTGTACGTAAGTTTTTGAGGGGGGAATCTGAGGTCATTTTTTCTACATTTGAAGAGCGTTTCAAAGTGATTTCATAGAAAGTTCAACATCAAAATGAGACAATGTCTAGGAATCACATCTACCAGATCTTTTCGAAACCCAGTTTGTGCAGACTAGTTCTGAAGATACGGAATATTTTGGCAGAGAACACACTCAACATTGAAAGCCTGCAGAGAAAGTAGCAAACTTTTTGTCAAAATAAGCTTCATATCGTATAGTTTCTCTACATTTAAACGGTTTTTTTAATCTCTTGCATCATCTATACAGGGTGCTAATAAACGCAAAATGTATTTTTTTTTTTCAAAAAGAATTCAAATGAAACGTCATGTATATTTTTCCAGTTTTGGTTTATCCTTTTTATAAGCTATATTTTGGTATACAATTTTTTGAAGGTTATATTAGTCAATACATTGTTACTGGGCGATTTAAAATAACTAAACATCACATAGTTCGTGGGAAGGTTGGAGATAGGAGGTAAAGTCCTGTACATATTCAACAAAAAAGCAACCTTTTATATAGTACGAGGTCTGTAAATTGGCAAAACTGGCAAAGTAGCGTTCGATCTAGCAACACTGGAGGTACCGGGCTTGGACGGGAGACAGGGGAACATGTCTTCAGTACAAGTTTGAACTTGCTCGAGTCATTTGGTTGTCCGTAGCGATATTTTTTTGTGAGTTTTTCCTATTGTGTTCTAAAGATGAATGACATCAATTTCGAGCAACGGTGTGCTATCAGGTTTTGTTTCAGATGTGGGCACAGTGCAACGGAAACTCTTGCTAAACTTCAGCAGGCCTACGGAGATAGTATTTTGGGTGTTGCATCATGATAATGCTCCTTGTTACACAGCAACGTTAACAATTTTTTGGCTAGTAGAAACATTCCCGTAGCTCTTAAGCCTCCTCATTCGCATGACTTGAGTCTTTGTGACTTTTTTCTCTTCCAGAAGTTGGAAGATCACCTCAAGGGAATTTATTTTGGGACAGTCGAAAACATTCAAACGACTGTAACCGATCCGCTAAAGGCTATTCCAGTATCGGAGTTCCAGCACTGCTATGATGAGTGGAAGAACCGTCTCCAGCCCTGTGTGATTTCAGAAGGAAGTTATTTTGTTGGTGACAATATAAAATTGTAATTATATTTGAATAAAACAATAAAAAGAAGTCGCATCACTTAATTTACAGACCTCGTACTTATTTATTCTCAATTGTGATTTCGGGAAAACTGGAAATAACTAAAGAAATAGTAATCTAGCCCCCCAAAAAAGTTTTATCATGATGGAGCTACAAAAAGGATAACCTAAAACCTTCAAAATATAAAGGGTGTTCAGAATGTTTTTTCCTGAGAAAAAATAATGTAGCCTTTATAAACACTCTGTATAGATGATGTAGAAGTATTAAAAAACCTCCGAACAACGAGAAAAAGTGGGATTTGATATACATGTGCGCAGTTGACTTTTTCATCGATTAGAATTTGTCCCACTTTGGTATTAGCAGCTACACACATTACTCTGCGTTATATAAACAAAAATAAAGTTTATAAAGGATTAATTTAGACCCTATGAGAAACTACCAACATGTGTAAAAAAGAAATTAAATGATTCAAATCCGTGAAACACACACAATTAATCCATAGACATCATTTCCCTGTCCTACCGGTAGGACCGTCCATTTGGCAACGTGGCCCTTCCCCCATGTCAGAACTCACGATGCGCCAGGGCCGGCAGTAATGATAGGACACATTTCGAGTCCCAAAAAAGTAGAAGAAAAGTCGCATATCGAAATAAGTGACATGGTTTTTCGTCCAAAAGCCATAATACCTCGTTTTGGAAATATTATTAGAAATATGTTCCAAGCATGTTGACTCACATGCAAATGCTTTGTTCGATCTTTGTAATTGTAGTTACGTTTGGAAATAAAATGAACATAATCCAGTTCATGACAAAATTGCGTGGAAAGCACCAAATCAGGAAACTTGACACCACCTTTTTAGACAGCATGCCCGTGGATCTCTTTCAACTTAAATAACCAACGCTATATTCGCAAATTCAACAATATAATGTATATACTTATTGAGCTTTGATCGGAATTTGATGCTTAGTAAACTCAAATGTCATTAGCTGCTTCCCCGAAAATCCAGCAGGTCAAAACAACACCAGAAACCATTTTTCGTTCGAGCTTCCACGAATTAACTAATGTTTTCAGTTAACGACATTAAGAGTCGAGTTACGATTTATAAACACCTGATACTAGGTATTGCACAATTAGAGCCCCCCAGACGTTAATACTGCGTTATTCTTGGTCAATAGATACAGTTAATACGGCAGAAGTACCTCAAAAGAACTTGGGAAGAATTGAAAAATCTGTACTCTGTAATGATCTTTTAGTTCCCATTACTACAAATTCCTATTTTTTTTCTAGACGCAGTGACGGACAGTGTCATTGTACGTAGTGACAGTAAGTAATGCTACTTTTATTAATTCATGATTGTGTAGTGCCACCATGTCTGTGTACTCCGTACAGGAATACGCCAACATGCACCTCATTTAGGGGAATGTACTATATATGCAATGCTAATGCTGCAGCTAGGCTTTATCGTGAGAGATATCCAAATGCGTCATGCCGATCACCGAGTTTTTGTAAATGTGCACCGTTTACTCTCAGAGCGGCGAGTCCCAAATCAAGCACATGGTGAAGGAAGAATTTCCTTTCCTTACGAGGATGTCGTAATACAAGCAGCCGAAGAAGACCTGAGTACGTCAAACGTATAGCGAGTACAATCTCTACAACTACGGGATTATCTTCCAAGAAGTGAGGTTTTGTCAAACAATGTTACATAGACACCGGGAAGATCCGCAATTTTTGAAGAAAATTCTGTGGACTGATGAGTCGACATTTAAAAAAGAATGGATGAAACAATATAGATCACGGTATCGTTTTAAACATGTGGACCAGGAACCCTTTGACCGTCCAGAGTTCCTGAATGGCGAAATATAATTAGACTTTTTACCATTTACCAAAGTTATTGGAATGCGTGTCACTAAGCATTTACAGAGACTTGGTACCAGCAACACGGCTGCCCGGCACACTATGCACGTTCACTTAGAGAATATCTTGATGCGGAATACCCGAGTATGTGGTCTGGTACAATTTCGTGGCCAATCCGTTCACCTGACTTAACCCATCCACTCGTTTTTTTTACTGGAGAGCGGAGAAATGAAAAGTTTACACAAAGTCAATCGAAAATTTATCTGAGCTAAGGGACCGATTAACGAAAGCAGCTGAATTTCAGAAGATATCAAGCTTGCATTGCTACTGAAGAAAGGCAGTTTGAACACTGATTGTGAATTTAATAAATACATTCATGAATTAAAGTGGCGTTGCTATCTGTCTGCAGTCACTACGTAGAATGACACTGTCCGTCACAATTGAAATTTTTGTATCACGATGAAATCGCTCACAAATATGCCCCAAATTGTACAACGAAATGCCTTCTGATTACAATTTATTCAAGAAAAAAACTCCGCATGCGTGGAAGGTATATCCAGGAGCATAATACATGATTATATAGACGGCAAAAAACAATTCATGTCACTTTTCACAACCCAAGTGAAGTCACCGTTCTGTAAATAATTATAATGTTGCTCCACTTTATTATATTTTATTTATTTATGCCGTATCTCATGTATGATGCACACTTCAATTTTAGTCTAATTTTATTCTATTCCACACTTGATGTATCCGTAACCTTATTGTTCACAACACAGATGTATCTATCAGTTTTGTAATGTCATTTTAGTTTAATTCTCCACTACCATTAATGTACGCTTTCAACGTGTTAATAGTGTACAAGCCTTTATTACAGTTTAGTTCAATATGCCTTTTAATGTACGAGTGGCGTCCTAACATGTTTAGTTTTTTCAACTCATGTTATTTATTATTGAATTTAGTTAAAATGTTTTGAAACGTGGCGATTTATTTCTCAGCATAGTCTCCTTTTAGTTTGATACATTTGACTCAACTTCTTTAACCCGTCTGAAAAATACGTTTTCTGGAAGACTGCAAAGTAGGCCAGCGTGGCGGCGATAACCTCCTCATTCGACTCAAATTTCTGCCTGGCGAGTAACTTTTTCAAGTATGGAAACAAAAAGAAATCGCACGTGGCCAAATCTGGAGAATACGGTAGATGGGGCAGCTGTACGTAGCCTAATTCGCAATTTGGCCGTGTTGCCATGTTGGAACAGCACTTTTTTCTTCGGCAAATGGGGCCATTTTTTTGCAGGTTGGCGTCGAATCGGCCCAATAATTCGGCATAATAGAGCCCTGTGGCGGTTTTGCCCTTCTCCAGGTAGTCGATGTGGATCACATCTCGTGAATCCCAGAAACCGGTGGCTATCACCTTTTCGACCGATAGGACAGTTTTTGCATTCTTCGGAGCACGTCCACTGATTCGACTGTTCCTTGGTCTCTGGGGTGTACCAGTGGATCTGTGTTTCGTCGACGGTCACGAAACGGCGCAGAAACTCCTTCGGATTGTGTTCAACAGCGTCAATCACTCCTCTGAAGTGGTCTCACGTTGGCGATAGTTGTCCGGAGTGAGCAAACGCGGCACCCATCGCGCAGCTTTCTCATGCACCATATGAGTCACGCGGTCTTTTGAGATGCCTACTGTATCACCTAGCCCGCGCACCTTCAATCGGCGGTCTGCCAATACGAGATCATCTATCTTTGTCACGTTATCCTCCGTGGTAGCCGATTTCGGGGTACTTGGGCGTGGCTTATCAAAAACTGACGTGCAACCATCTTTAAACTCGATAAACCAATTTTTGAGGATCGCCCTCTGAGAAGAGTCACCGTATACAGGGTCCAAGCACGATTTCCCTTCCAAAAACAAGAATCGAATCACCGACCGATATTGCTCTTTTTCCACTGTTCTAAGATCCGCGGACACGCCCGCTTCCGCACGCGGTCAAAACAAAACTACGAGTCTGATTCGGCTGAAACTTTGACAGTAGCCGTCTACGAGAATTTACTACACCATAGTAAATTTCTCTTGCGATAGTGGCGCCATCGGGCAGTGAGGCTAAGTACTTATCGGACCGCCCTCGTATGTCTGCGGGAGTGTAAAAGCACATAGTGCATTACCAAATATTGGATAGACGTTATTTATAACTGCGGATATACAGAAAACAAAAATGAAATGGCCACATACAAGATTTTTCTTTTGTGGCATTACTTTTATTTGTAATCGATACCCCTTTGTGACAACAATATTTAAAATTTGTATTTATATAAGCGTATTTGGCAAATAAATTATTATTATTATAGGTGCGTAAAATTAATGGGGTTGCAAGTGACCAATTTTCTACTACAAATGTTTATCCAAAGCAGCGCGGTGGCGTAGTGGTAGACGTTATGCGTGTATGGTTTATCTGAAGTCACTTGAAATAGCATAAAAACCTTTGGTCGGCGCGTCCTTTGTAATTTCATGACGTATGATAGGCGTGGGGTTATTTATTTAGAACGATAATAATAATGTTTTTATATCACAATAAATGGTTTTTCCTATCATCTTATTTTTTTGATTTGGGATAAAAAATACTTATATTGGGAGTTTACTTTATGTTGACTGAAAGTTAAGAAATGGAAAAATTACAGAATTCCAACGTTTGACATAGGCAAATATTTACATAGCAGGTAGGTATATAAAAAGGTATATAAAGACTTACATTATAGGTATTTATATATCATCCTCGCCTTCGGAGCTGTCGCTAGAGTCATCTTGTAGATGAATTACAACGGGATTTACAGGAGGCAAAACACAATATTCATTTTCTTTTTCAATAATATGCCTAGAACACTGCTTCCATAGGTCTGTGGCAGCAATATGAGATACTGCATCTCGCCAATAGCGATTCACTTAATTGAGGGGTCTGATTATGTTTTCTTACTTTTTTTTAAAGCAGCCCAGACCAACTCAATCGGGTTAAAAATGCAGTAATAGGGAGGTAGACGTAATACTTCATGGCCATTTTGCTGAAGCAGATTGTCAACAACATACTCTTTTTCAAATTTTTGTCTTTTAATAAGATCCAATAATATGGCTTTGGTTGATTTTTGTGGTATTTCCATTCCCTTATCCTTCATAAAATCAATAATGTCTTGTTTTTTTGTGCCTGTATTCGGAATTTTGTTTTTCTGTCGGGAATGGAGTGGCGCATTGTCCATAATAATCACTGAATTTGGGGAAATGTTTGGTATTAACTGCTGCTCTATCCACTTTTCAAATAAGTCGGAGGTCATGTCCTCATGATAGTCGGCACATGATTCTTTGATATTTTTGGCAGATAACAGCAAGGCATTAGGTATAAATCCATTTTCACTGCCAGCATGGAGAATAATGATTCGTTTTCCACGGTTGCATGGTGCATTTAAAATGCACTTGTTGCTGTCGTCAACCCAGCCGTACTGCACAACATCATTTGTATCATACCACGTTTCATCCAGGTAAATCAGATTTCTTTTCTGCTCTCTATAGATTTTAACTTTGTGCAAAAATTCTTGGCGCAATTCAACGATTCGAGACGACTCCATAATCACCATTCTTTTATCTAATTTTTTGTATTGAAAACCACACAGTTTTACAATACAGTGCAGTGAGTCTAAGCATTTGTAATTATAAAAATCTTCAGGATAATCTTTTAATTTATCCCGTATCATCATTTCCAACGTGGGCACCAAATTTTCTTTATAAAATCCGTATATTATACGACGAATATCTTCCTGAAAACCCACGTCTATTCTTTTTAATTTTTGCCCTATGCGCTTTCTGTGGAAGGAATGGTTGACTACATCTCCCCTTTTTATAACCCGATAAATGGTAGACCGACTGATTTTTGTCAGGATACAAATTCTGTTTAAAATTTGATTTTGCGAGGAATCTGGATTTTCGTTTTTCAGACAATCATACATATTTAGGATTACTCTTTGGGTCTGTTCCTCTAAATCTTTATGAAAGAATTCTGCCTGCACAGGTTCATCAACCATCTCCTCATGGCTTGGAGCATTTTCCCAAGATTTCCAAAGAGCCATATTTAGGACACACAAGAACAATCAACACAACAATTAAATCAACAAGTAAACCGAGTATTCAAAAGTCAAAAACACACAAACTAATAAAATCTATGAAAAAACACGGACAGACTAAAGAAAACACGTTTATTCACCGCTACACGTCACTGGCTAAACTGTTTCAATTTTCAGTAGCCACCTGCACTTGTTCGGAGCTCTGAAATACACGCTTTCTCATTGGCTATGTCCACGCATAGGCGTGCTTTACTCCACGTGGACCGGTGAAACTGCCTTTGATCTTATACGGGGGATATTTTCTGCGAAATTTGGCGATTTTTGCAGCAACAGAGCGTGTTAAATATAGATATATAAAACGCACCCGGTATTTCACAGTGTTTCAAGTGACTTCAGATAAAGTCAGTCGGTGTGAGCTGCGCGGGTTCGAATCCCGAGAATTTGTCTCTTGACTATGGATGATGTGTTTGCCCGTGGGTGATAGATGATCTCAGACTGCCGAACAGACTGTATAATAATAATAATAATGAATGTCTTTATTAATACACATACACATCAATGAAGCGAAGTTTAGCCAAAGGGCTACCCTTACACTTAAACTCACTGTGTCAGAAAAACTAACATAGATACAATCGATACACAAACAAATATAGCCCAACAGTTCCCACTGGTATTTAGGTTTTAGGTTCGTAGGCCTTCGTGGTGGTTCAAGTATAAAAAAACGGAACCTGAAGATGTTTTTATGATCATATTCAAATTCAGCCCGTCAAATTATATAAGTAAACCAAGTTTCATTATCTTGTAAGAATGTAAATTTTGTCCAAGATATAATATTTTCAAGAGCATTATCGTGATCGATTCTCATATTTGGCTCCAACAACACAGCTTTATTTTTCTCTTAGCCTCCCTAGAACTGCTCATATAAGTTCATTATATAGAATTCTCGGTTCTTGTAGTATTACTGTGCGTCCTTGGAACCGTAGTAAACCCATAAACCACTCCTTGAATACTATTATGATCAGAGTTGTATAGTGTTAGATCTACATAAATGAAACAATGAATGCCAGCAGACAGACAAGATTACACGCATGGAAATCGTTTTAGCATATATACTCGTATATGCCGGGTGTTTCAAATTCGACCCTCACCATTGGGATCTAGGAAACTGTAAGAGATACGAAGTCGTTTCAATGGGGGCAAAGTTGCATATTCAGGTAATTAAGAAAATCATTTAGAAAGTTACGAAAGTACTTCCGGAGAGAGGCGGAAAACAGAATTTTCCTTAAAGTGTTTTATTTTTCCTGGCTTTATTTGTAGTTGGATTTCAAAACAAATTGCACATTACCATTGTCAGTTTTTTTTCCTTTATAAGCTAACATAATTAGAACTTCAATATGACGTTTCGTCTTTTGTCCACCAGCATCAACTTTATTTTTTCTAATGGACGCCATACTGGATTTTTGTACAGGTGAATAGAGTATTTAATTCTGATTCCAAAAATGTATAATAAGCCATACATTGACATTTCAAAACCTTAGTTATTAAAAACAAACAATTTCCTAGGTAGGCCTTGAAATTATAAGCGCTGTCTGCGGTTGGTCATTGTTCCAGAGACAGAAGGAAAACATCCGCCTGTGTCTATTTATGCAAATATGCATAGAAAGCCATTGCTGGTTTTCTTCGTGAATACTTCGTATTCCGGCTACTTGACGGGTTGACCCTGATGGTGGTGCGACATCTATAAAGTTCCATTGATTATTCTACCTGCAGAGAAAATGGCCGACCTAATACTAACTATATTCCCGCGTCCAAGAAATTTGTCACAGCTATGATTCTCCTCTCCTCACAAATTATAAATCTACTTTGAAAAGGTCGATGTCACATATTATAGATAGCGTTGTAGCCATATATATGCTATATGGTAACATAGTTCTGAAGGACAAATATACGGAGGAAACATACAGGCTGTCAAAGAAGTCGACGTCAAGCCGGAAACGGGGGATAGGCCAAGTCATAATAGTAATCATAAAAATATTAAAAAATCCAAGTCGTGTACTTTTCAAATTATGGGCTGTCAAAAAAATTGGTAAAATCTACACCATGTGAAGATCTTTTAGTTAGCAAAATAACAAATTTCAATTGTTTTTTAGACGGAGTGACGAACAGTGTCATTCTACGTGACAGCAAGGCAGATAGTAACGTCACTTTTACTAATTCATAATTGTGTAGTGCCACCATGCATGTGTACACCGTACAGGAATACGCCAACATGCACCTCATTTATGGGGAATGTAGATGAAATGTTAGTGCTGCAGCTAGGCTTTATCGGGAGAGGCACCCAAATGCTGCTCGTCATTTGGGCACCGAGTCTTTGTGAATGTGCACCATTTACTCTGAGAGGGACGATTCCCAAATCAAGGACATGGTGAAGGAAGAATTTATTTTCCTTACGAGGACGTGGTACTACAAGCGGTCGAAGAATACCAGAGTACTTCAATACGTCAAATAGAGGCAATCACGGGGGCGCCCAAACTACAGCCCACAGAATCTTGCGAAAGAACGAGGTGCACTCGTACCACGTACAGCGAGTACAATCTCTCCAACCCCGGGATTATCTTCCAAAAGTAGATTTTCGTCGTCAACCAATGTTGCAGAGACACCGGAAAGATCCGCGATTTTTAGAGAAAATTTTATGGGCTGACGAGTCGACATTTAAAAAGGATTGTTACAGGAATCTACACAACTTACACGAGTGGCATGTAGAAAATCCACATTTGGTGAGACAAGACAGATCCAGTATCGTTTTAAAGTGAACATGTGGTCCGGGTTTCAAAATGGGAGAGCCATTGTACCCATTGAGCCGCCAAAGTTCTTGAATAGCGAAATTTATTTTGACTTTTTACAAAATCATTTACCAAATTCATTGGAAGACGTAACGTGCCGTTGAGTATTTACAGAGACATGTGGTACCAGTAAGACGGATGCCCGGCGCACTATGCCCGTTCAGTTAGAGAAAGATAAAGTTACTCAAAGCCAATCGAAAATTTTGTTGAGCTACGGGACAGAATAACGGATGCAGGTGAATTTGTTAACAACGGAAGAAACGCCCGTCTGATAACCCGATCATTTTTAAGAAGACATCAAGCTTACAGTGCGAATTCATAAAAGTGGCGTTACTATCTGCTTTGCTCACTTCGTCTAAGAAAAAAATCATCACAAGGTGTAGATTTTCCGATTTTTTTTAGAAAGCCTACAATTTGAAAAGTACACGACTTAGATTTTTTTATTTTTTTCTGGTAACTATCATGAGTTGGCCTAACCCTCGTTTCCGGCTTGGCGTCGACTTATATAGGACACATCTCATTTTCGAAATATTTCGCGATTACAATACTTGTCAGTCAGCTAGCTTGTCAACTGAAAATAGTAAAAACAAATTTACACCAGGTTACTGCCCAAGCTCCTGATTTAGATTAAGAGGCATCCGACTGAGGTGATAATTGAAAAAAATAAGAGTTAAAAATTGCTCCGACGAATGCGAGGTTTTTGCTTCTCCGAACTGGGGTCACTTATGTTAAAATATAGTATTTGTGCATCAATTTCATCACCCCGAATTTCAGCTAGTTACCTTGACCTGTTCAAATAAAAGTGGGGAAACATTTCTGAAAAGCAAGGTATATCAATATTAACATAGCATTATCGAAACTACAACTTATCAAAGCGGGTTATAATGTAGGATGGCAAGGCTGCATGGAAATTTCAATGGATTAGTTAAAATCAGGTATCTATGCTTCATTCAAACAGAGTCCTTTGTACATTCCAGAACGCGTCCGGAAGTGTTTCAAGCTTTTATTGCCGTGATCTCCGACTGAATATCCAAACAGATAACTATTCATTCCTTAGAGAGTTGTTTGCCATAGACTAGATACGAGACACACAGGTCAAAATCGCTTAGATCTCTGCCAAGGATACAGTGGCGTACCCCCTAAATAAAGCGATCATTTTGATACTCAAATAGTATCCGACCAAACTTTCGGTTTAAGTCAGGTTCTGTCCAAAACCAGAGTTTCGGTTTCGGCAGAAAATCTGCCGAAACTACAACCAAAACCGAAACAACGTTAGGGCGCCTTCGGTCAAATTTATTCAGACCACAGGTCAAATTTTTTAGGGAAAAACGTTGAAAGACTGTTATTCATGTCATACCATATCAGACTGTTCAATTACGATAATTAGATTATGTTCTAATGACCTGTTGCACCTACATTGAATTTGAGTTTTGTCAGGCTACAGAATTCTAGAGACTTTTCTATGTAATTCAAGATGGTAGATAACTCCCAAGTTATTTGGGAATTCCACTTCAGGCTCAATTTCAGAATATCCAAAACTGTACAAACTAAATTTCTTATAAAATGCCATAGTTACTCTCGGAAATACTTTTTGTTTTTGGTGTTTCAATCATCCTCCTAGAAAACCACCATTTATTAGTTCAAAATCATCGTTTAAACTACCATCACGACCAATAAAATCCATTTTTAAAGACTAAAAATGAATTAGACGGTCTTTAAACTCCAAAAATTGATTGCTTACATTGTACAAAATGTTAAACGGAGTTTCAGTACTTGAACAATAGAAATCTTCAAATTAAACTAGGTTTCTTTGACAACTAATTGTTAAATAATATTGATGCAACAAGCCATACATTATTTTGGATTTATTGTCTGTTTTTTTACAAAATTTTGGAAACAAAAAGACATTTATTATGTGTATTAAGAGACAAAGGTTTTAGTTTTCTTTACTTGTCTTAATAATATTTGATAAAGACTGATTATTACATATTATATGAAGTTTGTTTTTTTTTTCTTTGATAATAAACTGCCATTGTTGATTACTAATATTAATGATAAAGGCTGAGGTTGTTTTTTCTCGGAGATACACTACTATCTTACCTCCCACATTACACTGGTCAGTTGGAAGTTTGGGTTTCGGCAGGAACTAAAATAGGACCAAAATTTTGGCTGAAATACTAGTTTCGGTCGGACACTAAGTAGTTTCAAAAACCCAGCTCCAGATCCGTCTTTTTTTCTCTCTCTTTTGGGGCGATAGCAGACAATGATCATGTATTGCCAGCAGTGTAATTAGCGAAAAAATTTGTAATTATTATCGGGAGTTGTCAAAAAATGTTTTTTTGTGGCTATATATCCTCAAATATTCTACTACTTTCTATGAATTCCGAAAGAAAACTAAAGGGGAGTATGTTCTTAAAAATGAATTTTGTAAAATCTCATCCCTGAATGTTTTTTTTTTCAATCAAAATCTATCATGAGTCCAAAAGTTTATAAAATGAAATGAATTAAAAAGGCAGCATTAAATTACTGGTCCAGAACAAAGTTCCAATGTATTCCCAATATTCAAGTGTCATGTAAACAAAAAAAAAAGCTGGTAACATTTAAGAAAATAGTTTTGAAACTGACTTCTATAAAACAACAATGAATAAGTTATAACTAGATAATTCCTATATTTTTTAATCAAGTATAGTCTTTGATGCACAAAGTTTTATGTGATATATGATAAATATTCATTTCACTTTGATATCTATAAATACATCATTTGATTATTTAAACCATCAAGCTGTTGACAATCCTTCTTTCCAATCTAAATTCTATGCTTCACTATTTCACCTAGTCTACCTATTGACTATTTTCTCTATTAGCTGGTCTATATTTTTCAACATTCAACAGTACATTCCACAAAACAAGAGGGCAATCCTTCCTTCCAATCTAAATTATATGCTTTATTATTTCACCTAGCCGACCTCTATTTGACTATTTTCTGAATTAGCTGGTCTATATTTTTCAACATTGAAGACTATAAATTCAACAAAACAAGAGACCTAACGAAAACTTAATAATAATTTGTTAAAAAGCTCGTCATTTTTTGCCATCAAATATATGAATACACCAAAAAACAATATTCTGTACTTGCTTATAAATATATTAATACTTTTTAAGATCACTAAGGATACAGTAGACTATAATGCCTCTAGATTTATTCAAAACAATAGGTATTTACTGAGCGAGAGGCCAACCAAAACAAAACAAAAATTGTGTACTTCAGGTAAATCTAAGCTCAAGTTTGTAAATACAGAAACATAGACGTGCCAGGTGGAACCACTTAAAGTGAAATTGTGTAGGAGAGACGCCTGCTACAGAAAATAAGCTTCCAATAAACGAAAATAACATACCTAGGTAGTAGTTCTATGATGCACCATTCTTGAAACCCCAATACTTGGAATTGACATATATAAACGTAGCCAGTCAAGTTATAGTTCGGTATCAAAAACATTCATTTTGGTAAAGCACCCGGTCTGTCGAACTCGCACATATTAGAACACGGATAAGTAATCAAACAATAGACTAAAACATTGCGAACGTGGTTTTAACAAATAAATCTCCGACACAACATAACATCAAAAAGTTCTCACTTCTACTTCGACAGAGGCTTGCACACTTGCCCAACATCAGCTTCTGACATTCTCCGCAAGGTGCCGCGTTGCCAAGTCGCCCGTGACCGTGATCTTTCCAGACGATGGCGTCCTTACAATTTCAGATATTCGAAAATGTGATGGAGTGTTAAACCAAAAGTTCAAAAATGACAAAAAACGCTATTTTTTAGATTTTGACTATGCCCTAAGATGATCAGAAACACGAAAAACGAAACTTGGGAATATTTCGACTTCCGCCCATTCTTCCACTGCCACTGGGTCAGTTTTGGAAACCTGCACAGTGTTTTCGTCTTTCATAATTATGGTAGTAGCTTTGTGTAAAAATTTATTAAGATCCGTACGAGTATTACGTATCTTGAAAAGCGACATTATGTAGGTTTTTCTACAAGATGTTAACTTAGCACTATCTTATGGATACTTGTGAACTCGTTTTGTAGTTATACGTGTTGCCTAAACGTCATGAGGCTTCAATTATCAATGTTTGGCTCTGATGTGATGTAGAATCTGCTTCAGAGATGGCATTACTGGAGGTCTAAGCTCTAAGTTGTATACGATAGCCAGAAGGAAGCGGCAATGTATAGGTGTATAGTGAGAATTTGTGTGATAATAATATGTGTTGATGATAATTCCATTGGATTTTTGTATCAAATACACTTACTTGAGATTCAAAGCTAGAACTTAGTTGCGCATCCACTTTTCGTTATCCATTCTGGAATTTACATATGCAAATTTGCTAGATTCCAAAGATGAGAGAGATAAGAAATAATTATATTAATCAACTGTACACTGTCAAATTACAAGTTATGTACATGCTAACAGTAATTACACATAACGAAGGCGCGGTGGTGGTTTCCCGTAATTCCTCTCGAAGTTTTAGAACACACAAAACAACGTAAAAAATCGTAATATATAACTTTGTTTGAACATAACCTATTTTCAGAAAGGATCACATATGAATAACCCGTCGGACACAGCTAATAGGTAAACATACTTCATTGGCAACATATATTCAGTAATGATTTTCTTACACAGCAAATATCACTGGTTTGCTTTTTTGACGTTTTATAGGTTTTTTACGTAATATCCGTGTCGAGCACTAGTCATCCAAGGCTTGCCGAACAGACAACAGACATCAACAAAGTGGAACCGACAAAATTGAGTGGCAGTTTTTCGTACTACATCTCTATATGATATTTAAAAAACATATCTCAATTTCGAAATTTTTCGTGATTAAAATACTTCCTCTTCAGTTTACGAAAGCGTGGGAAGGATGACATTACGAAAAAATGCTTTTTACCTATAACCGTCAGTTAATAGTCAAAATTAGCTATAATTGTCAGTTACAAACTTCAATTAGCTATAATTATTAGTTGCAATTATAGCTACACTTTCAGTTACAAGTTGCCGTTATAGCTAGAATGGTCAGTTAAAAGTTACATTTAGGTGTACGACTTGTCAGTAACAAATTGCAATTAGTTATGCTTAGATAAAATACAATTTTGTAGCTGGCAATGCGACAATTATAGCTAATTGTAGCTACTAACTGACGATTCAGGCATGCAACATGTAACCACTGACGTATTGAACGGAGGCCTCGGGGCTTAGCCCCCCGAATTCCAGAGCGGATCCAACCACCCAGCCCTCTGGGAAGAGTAAACAGCTCCTCAAGTCCCGCCCTGAAGTCTCTCCACAAAACTTTTTTCTGGATACCCCTGTAACTGACGATTATAGCTGATTGTAACTTGTAACCGGCATTTATAGCTACTGCTCAGAAGTTGTTACATTCCTCACTTCAAATACAGATTTACATTAGTAAGTCAATTACAAAATTACTTTTTTCCGAGATAGATACTAGATTCATATAGAGATTACACGTGCACGCTTCCATAATTTAGTAGAGGATTTTCGTCCCGCACTTGGCAACGTCGAACGCGTAGGACAGTTTTCTAGTTATCCAGAGCCAAGTCGAAGTGAGAGAAATTCCTGGGAATTTCTTTAATTGATGGCCCCAAGCGGCAACTAAACATAGGCAACCTCTAGGCGCGCTGATATGCCAACCATGTGAGAAGTAAACGGCTGACCAATAATTAGTGAGAGTAGTTAACACGACGAGGCAACCGGTATTACAACACAGCGGATAAACTAGAGTATATGGTTGCATATATTAAGCTATAATCTGTACTTGAGCTAATATTCATATTTTATGTTAATTAATTTTTAATTCCTGAATGTGAATTGTCAACTACATTGTAGGAATGACAATGAAATTTCAGATTAATACCGAATTGAATGAAAATAAATGCACCCAGCAGAAGTGAAAATAGATAAAATAGTCGATTCATGTATGTTTTGATTAGTTCCTCGAAATGTTTAGTCAAATTATACATGTGTAGTTTCTGGTTATTCCATGTGTACAGCTGTAATAACGTCTAGTCATCAACTTTGTTTGGTCCTTCTTTGCCTTTTTGACATCAGTTTTTACAGCCAAAGGTTTATATTTATTTTAAACTCAGAAACTGGAGGATATCTACTGTAATTAAGTGCGTTGGTATAGGTATTTTTAAAAAAGTACCTACCAATTCCTCGTCTGTTTTCACGGAACTGTGCATATCTATAGTGTTAAAAATAGAAAGGCTAATTTAGGAAGCACCTCATGCGCCATGAAAAAGCAGGAGCCTGCTTAAAGTTAAAGATCCAGCTATAAGTAATATGTATAAAATTGTAATTCCTAGAAGTAGGTATCAAACATTTTTATAAGCAAGGTGGCAACACAGCGTCGTGACCCGTAATGCTTAGGTCACAATTTTAATTTGTTTATTCACCTAGTACATTTCTAAACAAATTAGTTTCATGCACTGATTTCAAAACATTGCGAGAACACTAATTTTCAAAAGAAATCCGACGATTTTTTAAATTTGCGTCAAGATTGTCTTTCCTGCAATTCCTGATGCATCCGTTGGTACTTCTCCCGAATCAAGATCATATTGGGAAATTCTACTATTTAAAATTAGATTTTTTTGTGAATAAGAAGCAATCTCCTCTGGTCAATTCAAGGCTTTTGCCAAATGATGATCACTAATATAAAGAGGATCACATCTAATGTGGCTCTATGGGATGTTCCAAAAGTACAAAGGTTACCTACTATGAAAGTTTTGCAATATGACAACCCCTTATTGCATGATTTTTTTATTTTCAATTGGGAAAAATATATGAGGTAGATCAGAAGAATTTAAAAAACATTTTTTATTGATAAATTTACAAAAAAGGATATGTATCGTATATGAAACTATGCACTAACAACCAGTCTTATGCGGTTATTCGGTGTTGAAGTAGGTAACAATTTCAGTCTTTATACGCTTTATACACTTTTGTGAGCAATATACTTTGAAGTTGAGTCATTAATTTTCAGATAATGATTGTAGAAGGAAGATAAACCAAAATATGTGTGTAAAAATAAATAAAAAATAATAAAAAATTTTTACCTTGTTTTATAAAGTATCCTCCCGACAAGTATTTCAGTGCGGACCTGTATTTGATCGTGAGGTCTTGGAGCACCGGCATGCCGTCCATATGTGAGGTCTTAAGTCAAATGATTCACGAACCCGTTGTACTACATTAACAAAGGCACGAGGGGTTGGTTGCACTCGATTGGGAAACCGATCCGCATAAACATGTGCCATTTTTTATTTCGTTTGAGCCACGCAACAGACACCACTATTCACTCACGCGTTGCCGACTGACACTGACTGTATACAACTGAATGAAATAATTGTAAAAACATCGTTCCAAATTCTTTCCCTTTTTTTTCCGATGCGATGAACCGATAAGGCGGATTATATCCGTTGTCGCCAAATACGAGCACATAATATTATTATTGAGACAGGGCGGTACTCAAACTTCCAAAGGGCTATAACTTTGTTACTTTAATTTTACCAGAAAAATGGTAAAGGAAAAAAACATTTCTTTTGATCAGATCTACTCACTGTTAAAATAAATGACTCAACTTCGAAGTCACCCTGTAGATTTGATTCGGTAGTTATTGCTGATATAATTTTCTTAGTCAAGAAGAACTTGAAAAAGTCTGACGGCAACCGGTTTTTAGTGCTCGGTATATCAACTGATATACCGGTATTTCGATAAAATACCGAAATATCATTTTTAGCGTTCTGACGTGTGCGATTTGTGTCTATCATGTGACATAGAGAACTGTATGGTAATTCAAATGCAAGTGCTCACCAGTATCAACAGATGCCGCTGTGAGCAAGACTACAAAAAGATGCAATTTATTGGTAAAATGCAAAGGTATTAGCTTTGGCGTAATCATAAACTAAGAACATTGCGTGATCTGTAAAAAAAAGTACTGCATACTACGATTAGTTATTACCGGGACTTGTGTATAGCTGATCAGCAGTTTAGTTTTACATATGTGGATTTGGCCGATTTGGGATTCCCATACATTCCAAGCTATAATAATGAACGGCAACACTGTACGAGACGGCCATTTCTAGCCTTTGCGTTTGTAGTTTTTGTTCGTCCTTGTTTAGTTTTTTGTGTCTTTGGTTTTTGATTGTTTCGGGTGAAAATGGTAAAAGATACTCAAGAATGCAGGTGGAAACACCTTAAATCTAAATACCCATTTGAAACACAAACATAAAAATGTTATTCGCACTATACTCTACGCCGGACATGCGGCCTCCACGCCGGACTAGACTACTCGGCGAAAGGCTATTGTTGTTATTGAGGTTTTAAGTAAAGGGTCCGGCACTCGATGTGCAACTTTTCAAAATGTCATAAATGCGGCTTGGAAAATGATTTTTATTTATTCCAAAGTACAGATTGTGTGAAAATATTCCAAAATGCAGAAATAATTCACTTTAGCTCAGTAAGACCACCTTTTGCCTTGACTATAGCATTGAGACGGTCCAAAAACGAAACACAAGCTGCCCGAATGTGACTTGACGATATTTTGGCCCACTAACACACAATGGCTTTCTGCAGTGTTTCGAGGCTGGTGTATATCTTAGCTCGGACCTTGCTCTCCAAAATGGCCCAGATAGAATAATCCATTGGATTCGCGTCGGGTGAATTTGATAATAAAAAGAACTGTTGAATTTATTTTGCTCTTCAATAATCCGAATAGGACTTAACGTAAGTATTGACTTTGAATTTGTTAATTTAGTGTCGCTATCTAACCTTAAAAATTAATTATCTAGTGGGGCAGGTTGTCTCAAATTAGCGGGGGCCTCTTGTCACATGTGACAACCAGCCCCCACACTAGACGATTAGCTTTGCACATCATTCTACGTAGGTATATGTATACAATGTATTTATTTAATATTTTTTTGACGTACTTTTAAGAGCTGCTAGGTTAGTGAGATTAGAATCCTCAATAAGAAAAGTGGCAGCTGACTTCAATGTAAATTACCGTACTTTAGCAAGATACTGTAAGAAAATTCCAGAGTCTGAATTACTTGATGATCGAGTTGTTGCACCGTCAATTTCAGTTGGCTACATCAAAAATCATTTAGTATTTGAGCCTGAACTTGAAAATCATCTAGTGGAATATGTACTCAAAGCATCTGATATTTATTTTGGATTATCACCCAAGGAAGTACGCGGACTGGCATATGAATTTGCTAATGCTATTTCCTCGAAAATGACGGAAAATTGGAAGCTCCATAAAATAGCTGGTCCTGACTGGTTTAGTGCGTTTCTGAAACGTCACCCTGTACTGTCTATTCGCAAACGGGAAGCAACTAATTTAGCAAGAGCCAGTAGTTTCAACGCATTTTTTTTGATAATTTACCTTCAGTTATGGAAAAATATAAATTTGAGCCTCACGAAATCTGGCACATGACGAACCTGGGATTACAACTGTCCAAAGACCCGACCGCATTGTTGCCAGAAGGGGATTCAAACAGGTTGGTTCGATAGTTTCATCAGAAAGAGGGACTCTTGTTACTTTAGCAAGTGCAGCATCAGCTATTGGAAATTCCATACCCCCTTTTTTCATTTTTCCACGGGTACATTTCAAACCACATTTTTTGAAATTCGGCTCCTCCTGGCTCACAAGGTTCAGCAAACCCATCAGGTTGGATGAAAGGGTCACATTTTTTGGAGTTTCTTAGATTTTTTGACCTTCATGTGAAAAGTACTGTGGAAAGACCGTGCCTGCTTTTACTAGATAACCATGGATCACATCTGAGTTTAGAAGGACTGAATTTTGCCAAAGCAAATGGTATTGTCATGCTCTCTTTTTACCCTCACTGTTCACATAAACTTCAACCTCTTGACCCTTCGGCCCTTTTAAGAAATATGTAAACACTTCCTGCGATGCTTGAGTTTTAAATAATAAGACCATGACTATATACGACATACCTTCAGTGGTCTCTATTGCATACCCCCTCGCATTTACTCCCAAAAATATACAGTCTGGATTTCGGGTGTCGGGTGTGTTTCCTTACAACAGAGATATTTTCACGGATGATGACTTTCTTGCGAGCGCTGTCACTGATAGGCCAGATCCGGGTATCTTGAACGAAGCAATAACTGGACCAAACCCGGAAACCCTAAACGAAAAGGAAGTTGGGCCAAATCCAACCATCTTGAACGAAGATGAAACTGTAAGTCTGATAAATATTAACACGCAGGAAGCAATAGATAATATACGAGAGGGCAAAACAGCTAATCAAACTAGTTTTGATGATCCCTGCTGTAGTAGTTCAGTAAGGCTGCATGCGGGAAATATAGTATTTCCAGAAAGTTTAAGACCTTACCCAAAGGCAGCGGCAAGAAAAATGAATCGAGGAACTGCAATACTCACTGACACTCCAGTAAAAGACGAATTAGAGAAACAGAAAAATAAATGCTCGAACAAGAAAAAGAGGAACAGGGAAACAGTGAAAAGGGATGTTTTGATTCAGAAAAAGTCCTGTTCAGATAATGAAACTGATGGAGAAGAATGTTTTTGCTTGATTTATCTTGAACCATTTTCTAACAGCGCGTCAAATGAAGAATGGGTGAAATGCTCATCGTGTAATGATTGGTCTCATGATGCGTGCACTGATGAACGCGAACTTTACATATGTAAAAACTGCGATAGTGACTAATTGTGAAAAAAACTCTTCTACTTTTTTCTCATAAAGATTTGGTATCTAAATACCAAATCTTTATGTCTTATTTGTAATAATAAATATGTTTAAAAGTATGATATAAATTATTAATGATCTAAAATACACGTGACAACCAAACCAAGCAATTTGACATCCAGCCCCAGCAAGGGGCAAGATGTCACATTTGTTTCTGTATTTTGAAACATTTTAATTTAATATTGTGAATTATTTTACAGCCTTATCGATTTTACATAGTGTTCCCAAAGGATAAACCATATTAGTTATGCACCAAATATGTGCATATAACGCTTCAGATCGAATAAAAAAAAAATTATTGAAAATTGTGACAACTAGCCCCGATCTCCCCTACATGGCTAGCACTTTCTTCTTTCGCACTGTGTTCATTTCAACTGAACAGTCAAAAAACGGGAGCGCCGAGCGGCGCGCGCCAGACGAAACCGACCTCGTGTGAAAGGGGCATTAGGAAGAATCTAATAAGAAAAAAAAATGGGTGCATCCGATTAATTGTGAGAGAGATGTCTTGTTTTTCATGATTTGCTTGAAGATGAACAACGATTTTTTTATTTACTTCAAAATGTCATTAAGTATTTTTAACGAATTGCATGATTATATAAAAAAGGATATAAAAAACAAGACACCAACTGGAGAAAGGCTATATCTACAAATATTTCAAGCCATGCTGCATTTTTTTAACTATTTTCATGGTCTGCGTTACTAAGATCATATAAAAAACGCCTTTCCCTCACTGACTTAGTTCATTTTTCTATGAAAGCCATCTTTCCAATGAGGCTTTCCACGAGTTGTTTGTATTTCTGACAATACAACGCAAGAACGCGAGCGTTCACACTGATCGGTGCGGTCTGACTGCCGCTGTGTCTGCGCGACACTGTAGAGATCTATTAGTTACAAACGGAACGCTTTCTATATGCGCGAGCCTATAGATCTCTATAGATTTGCCCAGACACAGCGGCAGTCAGACTGAGTCAGAGCGCGCCGCGGTCAATGTGGACGCTCGCGTTCTTGCGTTCTTTTGTCAGAAATACAAAGAACTCGTGGAACGCCTCGTTCGAAAGATGGCTTCTATAGAAAAATTAATTGATTTAGTAAGGGCAACGCAGACTATAAAAATCTTAAAAAAATGTAGCATGGCTTGGAATAGCCACGGAAATGGAAAAATACCGCGAATCTTTCTTTTGTAGATATAGCCTTTCTCCAGTTGACATTCAGAAGTACAGTAGAACCCCAATATCCGAAATAATGTGGACCCAAGTGCTTTCGGATAATCGAAATTCCGGATGAAACGGAAATATATATTTAGGCTCAGAATGCTCTGATTAAAAAAAGAAAATGCGTGTGTTGAGAGAGTATATACCTATATGAAGTTACGTAAAATATAAACGTACATATTTACGAGTATTTAGTAACAAAGGAAGTAATTTTTAGCTGTACACATTTTGCATTGTTCCTATTTTTGGCAGCAATATCCCTCCAACGTTTGATGAGTAGCAGATCAGCTGCTGTCGCATTTTCTTGTTGTTCGGCGTCAACGTCTTTTGTAATGCTTCTAATCCCTCAGAATGTGATATTTTGGCAGATTCCTGTCTCATTGTCACTAGGATCACTTAAAACTTTCATCGCCATTGCTACAAACAGTTTTTATTAGTTCTGTATCACTTAATTCTTATACCAATTCATCACCATTAATCCACTCACCAACATCTGCCTGGGTAAGATTTTCACACTGCTATTGTTACGACGAGCTCATCTAAATTTTCGTTGTTAATCGCGTAGTCTACGCAAGGTTCCATTTCTTGCTTAATTATTGACGACCAAGGTTTTTTAAAGTGGATTTTTTCACTTGGCTCCATGCTTCTGCTATCCAATATGCCACATTCTTGAGGTTAATCTCTTTTGAACGATCAACGAGTTTACAACCATTATCAACTTGATCTAAAATTTGATCCAATAACAAACGTCTGTAATTGCGTTTTAAATTTTCTAAAACTCCTTGATCCATTGGCTGAATCAGTGACGTTACATTAGGAGGCAAAAACATCACTCGTATTTCTCCACTGTCAAGTTGCTCCTCACTTGGACGGCTCGGAGCATTGTTTAATATCAAAATACATTTTCTCGGATATCCGCATTCATTCAAATATCGTTCTGTCTTGGGAACAAAATGATTGTAAAATCAGTCCTTAAATAGAGCGGCATCCATCCAGGCATTTTTTTTATTTTCATACCACACTGGAAGAGCGTTGGGGCGGACGTGTTTAAATGCTCTTGGTTTAGCTGATTTTCCGATTAACAACAAAGGAAGTCTGTGTGTACCGGAAGGATTGCTACAAGCAATTATAGTCACACGTTCTTTACTGCGTTTATACAGGGTGACTTTGAAGTTGAGTCATTAATTTTCAGATAATGATTGTAGAAGGAAGATAAACCAAAATATGTGTGTAAAAATAAAAAAAAAATAAAAAAAATTTTTTACCTTGTTTTATAAAGTATCCTCCTGACAAGTATTTCAGTGCGGACCTGTATTTGATCGTGAGGTCCCCTGTGAGGTCTTAAGTCACCTGATTCACGAGCCCGTTGTACTACATTAACAAAGGCACGAGGGGTTGGTTGCACTCGATTGGGAAACCGATCCGCATAAACATGTGCCATTTTTTATTTCGTTTGAGCCACGCAACAGACACTATTCACACGCGTTACCGACTGACGACACTGACTGTATGTATAACTGAACTGAATAAAACAATTGTAAAAACATCGTTTCGGATTATATCCGTTGTTGCCAAACACGAGCACATGATATTATTATTGAGACAGGGCGGTACTCAAACTTCCAAAGGGCTATAACTTTGTTACTTTAATTTTACCAGAAAAATGGTAAAGGAAAAAAACATTTCTTTTGATCAGATCTACTCACTGTTAAAATAAATGACTCAACTTCGAAGTCACCCTGTATACTTTTATAGTTTAGGCCCGTTTCGTCGCAGTTGTGAATTTGTTCAGGATTTAAGCCATACTGCTTCATTAATTCTTTAAAATGTAATGCAGCGGACTTATCGGCACATAACTTTTCTCCGCAAACTTTTAGTTCTTGTATACCGTGTCGTTTTTCCATCTATGCAGCCAACCATCACTAGCTGTAAGGTTATCAGGCGCCTCAATAACTGGCAATTCTTCACTTAATAAGTTGACTGCCTTTTGCTTTAGAATTGGTCCGGAAATTGGTATTCCACGTTCTCGATTCTGTGTAAACCACAGATATAAAGCATCATACACTTTTTGATATTCCCCCTTTTTCATAGTTTTCCGTGACGGCTGCGATGATGTCAGAATCCTAGACCACTTTTCAATTTTCTTGCGTTGTTTTTTCCATTCTGAAATGGTACTCACGCCCACACCCAAATCACTTGCCACGTTTCAAGCAAATCACCTCTATCTAAGCGTCTGATTGCCTCAAGTTACAACAACGCGTTTACGTTTATTTCTTGCTGCTGCTCCATCTGAGCGATTTTGAACCTGATTGAAACAAACATACACCCTAGTGGTGTTGAAAAAGTAACTATATTCGTTACTCATAGATACCCGAAGTAACAAGTACCAATCCGATCAAGAAATGATTACTCTGTTTTCCGTATCCGTTCCCGGTACCCGTACAATCGTTGATCGTTGAGTGGCAACACTGGTTTCACTGTAGTACTGCCGCTCATTCATCAGGGTCGCCAGGCATCCCTCATTCGGGTGGAAACCTGAAAATTCCAGTTTTAAAAACAATTACCAAATTCTATGTCCGCCAATCAAAAAAATTAAGTTTACCTATTTACACCGTGACTCAAATTCGCTTTTATTGTTGTGATCTTGGCAACCTGAAAAGGAATAAGGAGTCGATTGGATTGGAGCAAAGTTCGGAAGTATTTTGAGGCAGAAAAGCGACAAGGTAACAGCACCGTTCAGGAAAACGACAATAATAAAAGTTATGTCAATTTGATTCATCTTTACTTGTACTGTTTTGCCAAAAAATTATAATTCAGTATAACCACCAATAGTAGACTAAGCTCCATGTAGAATTTTTTATACTGGTATATGCTTAATTGAAATGCTTCGAAAAGTTACTCGCCATTCCGAATTTCCTTAAGCCCATATACAGATCATCTTTCTGGCTAAAAGACATGCTTTTTAAGCATTTCTAGTAAATACAAAATATTTCCAGTTTGTAGGCTCATATCAGTTACATGACACTCTATCCTATAATAACCCATCTCGATAAGCATAAAGCTTGAAGATACGATGTTAGCATTAAACACGACAGATTTGAAAAAACTATGCTTAAAACATTTTGCAAATTTTAAGGTTGTCTATTTTCTTACAAGATTCGGTTCCATTGAACACGACGGACGTTACTAAATCGTTATACTCATACTACTCATAGTAATGAAAGTAACGAATACAATAGATGATTACTTTGTAGAAGAGTAACGATTAGTAACGAGTACTCGAAAGTAACGAGAATCAACACCACTAATACACGCACACATACCATTAAATTCCGCAAACGCGCTTGGGGAATCACCGCCAGCAAATCTAATGACGCAAACTCCGAAAGGGGAACTACCGGCGGCTATTTCAGATCCTTCGCCGATTTCCCGAACAACGTCGGTTAAAACAGAGAAATTGTTGTATGCGATGTTTCGGATAAAGCGGATTTAGGATAATCGCGATTCGGATAATCGGGGTTCTACTGTAAATAAAAAAGCTTTCTTCATCTTCAAGCAATGCAGAAAAAAGAGCCCTAATTTCTTTTGTTTCATCTCTCACAGTTAATCGGACGCACCCAGTATCTCTTTTTCTTATTAGACTCTTCGAAACTCCACAAAAGCAATGCTTCATCTTCTGAAGACGGACTATCGAAATACATGTTCCTCCTACAATTGATCTTCCTAAAATGGAACGCAGTGTTCGTGACTGCCTCCTGTCAGTGTTATAACTCGTAACAGGATTGACCGGACGGACGCGCCTTGTACGCTTGAAGAAAAATGCTTGACGACGACCGGTGAGTGACATACCATCAGATAGAGGAGACCTTACACCTTGATGCACCAGCAACTCATTCAATTCTGCATGACCATTTACACTTAAGGAAAGTTTGTTTTTTCGGAGTACCGCATAGTCTGACGGAAGACTATGTGAACTCGAACAGCATCGTGACAGGTGACGAGACTTGGCTCTGTTATTACGATGTGCCGACCAAGACTCAAAAAAAAACGTTTGGGTCTTTGATGATGAGGACACACCCGTAACTGTCAGAAAATCCCGACCTGTTAAGAAAAAAATGATAGCTGTATTTTTCAAATCGCGCCGGGCACACAGAAGACAGTCACAGCTAAGTGGTCCACGGAACAGTGCCTGTCTAAAAACCTGCGGCCAAAGTCAAGAATGGACACTTGGTACCTCCACCATGATAACGCTCTAGCTCAGCGCGCCAAAGCCTGCAATTTGACCACTAATGGGCTGAAACTTATTGAGCACCCTCCTTACAGTCCAGATATTACTCCCGTGACTTTGCACTGTATCCACATGTGAAAATGAAGCTGAAAGTAAAACGGTCTTCTAGCGATGCGGACCTTCCGAGGGCTTGGGACGAGTGTGCCGCACTCCCGGGTGAAACTTAGCAGAGCTGGTTTTGGCGAATGGAAAAGTGTATTGAATGTGGTAGAAATTACTTAGTCAATAAAGCTGGATTGCAAAACTTTAATTGTACCCTTTGTATGATGAAATATCCCAATGATCCTCAGGTTAAACTTCATATGAATGTATCTTGAATGTTTTAAATATTGACATACAGGATGCTAAAATTTTTGAATCAAGTACCATTTCTTGACAAACAATGCCACCATTAATTTTTACAATTCTCATCCACTTGTTTCGCTTAAGAATTTCTCTGCATGGTCATGTGGCTATAATATAGAAATTGAGACAAAGATAACGCGATGTTTATTTGTTTTACACAAAAGAAAAATGTTGGATCAGGGGAAAGAAAATAAAAAGATGCAAAATCTTTGAAAACTACCAGCCTGCATTTAGGCGTTCTTACAATTAAGCCAAATATGACCCCTTTATACTTTTGGAATAGATCAAAAATATTCTCAATCAACTACAAAGTATAGGACCTTCGTTGTTTAAGTCCACAAAATTCAAAGTACTGAAAAAATAATTCAAGTAGATTCGATTCTGCACTCCATTATTTTTTCTTTGTGCAAAGGTTCAAATATTGGTAATTGAAATTAAGGCTTCTTAATTAAACAAAAACTTACGAAATCGTTTTTATTATAAGTGTTCATATCATATCATAACGAAAAATTTTACAGATCACTAAAGTCAAAAAATAAAATTTTTTGAACTCCAGTTTATTATGGAAAAATATTTATTATTATTGTATCAAAAGTTATAGCTATAATTATGGAGTTTCAGAAAGGCTACTTCTTCTTCTGTGCCTTTTCAGCTGCTTTTGTGACTTTGCCAGAAGTAGCATCCTTGAAGTTGACTGACTTGATGACACCTACAGCAACAGTCTGCCTCATGTCACGGACAGCAAAACGTCCTAGAGGAGGGAACTCCTGGAAAGCCTCAACACACATGGGTTTGGTTGGAACAAGGTTTACTATGGCAGCATCACCAGACTTGATTGCCTTAGGGTTCTCTTCAGTGGTCTTACCAGAACGACGGTCAACCTGCAAAAAAAAAGAATAACAATGAAACATCTACAGACAAAATCATTTCTAGATATCCTCCATGATCAAGAGGCTTTTAAGTAGACAAACATTTTTGTAGGCAAATAGAGCACAAATCTATTAGATGTTAAAATAGGAAATGCATAACCTAAGAATCCTATGCAATAATATCCTAAACAGATAAAAATTAATCCATAGATACAATGAATTTGGACTATGCATTCAGTATTGGAAAGGACAACAAATATAAAAGAAAGGAAAACATGTTTCCATACAAATAACATTTTTATGGGATTAAAATTCAACCATGGTTCAATATTTTCTATGCAAAGTCTCACCTTTTCCTTGATTTCTGCGAATTTGCAAGCAATGTGGGCAGTATGACAATCGAGCACAGGGGTGTATCCATTTGAGATCTGTCCAGGATGGTTGAGGACAATAACCTGGGCTGTGAAGTCAGCAGCTCCTTTAGGTGGGTTGCTTTTAGAATCTCCAGCTACATAACCACGACGCAATTCCTTTACAGAGACGTTCTTGACATTGAAACCTACATTGTCTCCAGGCACAGCCTCCTGCAGAGCTTCATGGTGCATTTCAACAGACTTTACTTCAGTGGTGATGTTCGCTGGGGCAAAGACCACAACCATACCAGGTTTTAGGACACCAGTTTCTACACGACCAACAGGTACTGTTCCAATACCTCCAATCTTGTAGACATCCTGTAAAAAACAAAGCATTTAAAAAAATAAATATAAATAAGATTCACTCAAAAACAGGAGACTTGTCTCAGAAAAGATTAAGCCAAGAAAAAATAATCATAGGAAATCATTGCTTCAGATCATCATATTGAGCATTCTGCAGTTGTGATTGAAAAAATTGAAGTGAAGATAAAAGTTGTTTTAAGGTTTATTTATTGAAACAACACCTTTATCTAGAGTACCTGATAAGGACTGCAATTAACCAATCAAAATTATACAGAACAAGCTACAAAAATGAGATGTACCTTAAGACATGTCAAAGACATATTAAAAAAGATGTAAGAATGATGAGCTGTGGTGGAAGTGTTTTTTACCTGAAGTGGAAGTCTGAGGGGCTTTTCAGTGGGCCTGGAAGGAGGAAGGATGGCATCAAGAGCTTCAATGAGGGTCTTGCCTTCAGCTTTTCCTTCTTTGCGTTCAATGGCCCATCCCTTGAACCATGGCATCTTAGTGGATGGCTCCAACATGTTGTCTCCATGCCATCCAGAGATGGGTACAAAGGCAACAGCAGCTGGGTTGTAACCAATCTTCTTGATGTATGAGGATACTTCTTTTTTGATTTCCTCAAAACGAGCTTCACCATATGGGGGCTCAGTAGAGTCCATCTTGTTGACTCCTACAATAAGCTGCTTCACTCCAAGAGTGAAAGCAAGCAGAGCATGTTCACGAGTTTGACCATTCTTGGAGATACCTGCTTCAAATTCACCAGTACCTGCAGCCACAATAAGCACAGCACAATCAGCCTGCGATGTGCCAGTGATCATGTTCTTGATGAAATCTCTGTGGCCAGGGGCATCAATAATAGTCACATAGTATTTTGCGGTCTCAAACTTCCATAGAGCAATATCGATGGTGATACCACGTTCTCTCTCGGCCTTCAGTTTGTCCAATACCCATGCGTATTTGAAGGAGCCTTTACCCATTTCTTGAGCTTCTTTTTCGAATTTTTCAATGGTACGTTTATCGATACCACCGCATTTGTAGATCAAATGCCCAGTCGTTGTAGATTTACCTGAATCTACGTGACCGATTACTACGATGTTAATGTGAATCTTTTCTTTACCCATTTTGAGTTATCTGTAAAAATAGAGAAAAAAAACTGAATTAAAATATGGCAAAGCCCGTTCGCATCGGGATTAAGCGCTGCGTTTCAAACAACAGGTGGAAATTAGCAAGCCATGCACTTAGGATTACTCATTGTCGGCACCGGAATGAAAGTCTACTACCCTGCAAACACGTGCAAATTTTTGAAAAAATACAATTTTGGGCAAAAATAAATTAACCGTAGTCGGAATATTTCAGTTAAATAGAGTAATTGCAGTAATAATTAAGCTGAAATTTGATTCCAACATATGGCGGCCATTGTATCTGAGAGCACTGTACACGTGGTTCGGTCAGATTTTTGGCAATTTCTCGAAAAATACGTGAAATAAAACTAAATTAATGATTAAATACGTGTTAGTACTTACATGGAATAAATTAAATGCAACAGTTGACAAATAAAACCTTAAAGTATAAGGAACACTTCAACTTTAACAACTTAACTTAACGGGAGACTGCACCGTGTGACGAGCAACTCAAAAAGGAAGATAATCTGAGGTTGCCGTCCGACCGTCCGTCTACTCATTCCACTTTTCGCCGCTGATACCTTACGTCACTTCCGCTTACAGCGCCCCCTACCAAACCAACTAAATTCGATTTTTCCCGCCACTCCTCACGTTTGTCCACTTTACATCATTATACTAATTAACTGCGCGGTTCAGATCATAAAATTTGACCATTTCACTAAAAATATTTCGATACAATCCATAAAAAGTGTACAACCCATTGATATTTCTGTTATTACGTGATTACAAGATAGTAGCTCATGCGCCCTCCCATTCGAGTAAATTGTATTGCATACCTTCGTGATATACACGTGCATGAGATTTGACCCGGGTGAAAATTAATGACTTATTTTTATTATATGAAAACAAAATATACAAAAGTTATCTACCTCTATGTCTTGTCCTTGGATTTCGTAATGCTTCTTTTTTGAGAAAATACAAATCGCCGTTTTACAAATATGATTCTGTGGTGTTCAAGGAGATGTGAATGAGAGCTATTTTGCTGATTTGTAATATGGAAATAT
The DNA here is from genome assembly GCA_963669975.1 of Acanthoscelides obtectus. NCBI lineage: Eukaryota > Metazoa > Arthropoda > Insecta > Coleoptera > Chrysomelidae > Acanthoscelides > Acanthoscelides obtectus. Next base: position 8,641,469 of record CAVLJG010000002.1, on the reverse strand, counting down.
GTTTTTGCAATCTACAGAATTTATTTATCAAATAAATAACATACACAGACAGAATTTTCCGCTATATACGGAATTACAGCTATTTTTGATTACTTGTCGCTGTAATGAGAGGTCAATGAATTTTGCAACTTTCTCAGAGCTCAAAACACTCGATTTACTCAAAAACAAATGGTTTTCAAGATTCTATTTCCATTCAGGAAACGAGTTTTTCTACAAATCATACGTAGTGTTTGAAAAACATCTCATAGGAGACTTCAAATGTTTATAAGAAAACATTTACATCTTCGTCTCTCGTTGTTACAAGCAAATAAAACTTTGTATACGTTGTAATTTGCCGAATATGAGACATAGAACATGTCTCACTGGGGACCCCTTAGGTCAAAATTTGGCTTAATAGTCATAACAGTTTACCTTATTTTTGACGAGAAGTGTTATCTATTATGTAAAAGTCTACATGTGTATCTTTCTATGGCATCATAGCTTCCCAATCGGTAAACCGATTTACTGCATTTTTTAATCTAGGGTAGGTAACTTTGGACGACGTGTAAGTTCAGCATGTCCAGACGGTTTTCAAATTCAAATTCAAAATACATTTATTTGCCAAAAAACAAAACAAAAAAAACATATTTACCGTATTATAGAAAATACACACACTTAATATTTTTGACAAAAAGGACAAATCCTCGATCAAATGACCGTTAACACCCAGCCTTTCAAACGGATGAACCGATTTAAGTGCACTATCTACAATTTGGGTAGGAATTACAGTTTTAGCTGTATCGGGTAGGTATCTAACCCTAGAATGGTTACATGAACCTTTCATATGCTGCCGGTTTCATGGTGTTCTAGGATACCCCATCAGAAAAACATCAATATAATATCTTCCTTTAAAGTTATCTTTATTTGCATACTATACAAGAAATATATATCATTAATATTTAGGCAGTTTTCGCACACTTTAATTTGATGATATGGACATGCGATTGGATTGTCTGTCCAATGATCTGGTACACAAGTAACACCTACTAGTTTTAACAATCTTTATAGGTGGTTCTGATGTAGAATTTTCATACAATATGTCTTCAATATCTTTTCGAAGTTCTCCAGGTAAGTTTTATTGAGCCTTCTCTTCATATCTGTTTGCGCTAACTGAAGTCCAAGTTCATTCAGGAATTTTGAACAGTTTTGTCTTGGTTTCTCGCAAGCTCAAACAATAGCATGGAATTTATGCCAGCTTGATCAAGCATGCCATAAAAAACGCAAAGCCCTTCTTCTGGTTTTTCGTGATACCGTATAACAATGCGCCATTTGATCAAAGGTGCCCACTCCGCCTTTTGTTGAATTTTAAAATTCATTATTTCAGGTTTTCTTGTTTCCTCGTTTATTGTTTTTGTTGAGTGCATAGTTGAAATTAATATTACTGACTTTGATCTTTTCGGTGTAAATGAAACCAGAGTTTTTTTTCATGAAAGGCAAATTGTGAGGACAAAACATCTTTGTTTCTGTTTGGAAGGAATGTTTGGGGTATTTCTTTTTTGTTATGCCGAAGTGTTCCTACAATTGTAAGTTTATAGTCTCTTAACATGTTATCTGCCATTTAATTAAGGTAAGGTTATCCATAGTGATATTTCGGAAAGTTCCGTGAATTGAAGCTGTTAGTGATTTGACCAATTGCGACGCAAGAGGTTCTTCTATAACTCTGTTTTCCTTTCCAGTATATGGACTTGCACTGAGCATAAAAAACGTTCTTCTCTCACATATTGTTACTATTTTAAGTACATATTTGTCCGGTTTAGATGATATATTTATATACACGAAATGGACAATGTCCTCTAAATCCAAGCAACTGGTCGTCAATTGTGCAATATGCATGAGGTGTATAGCTTTCCGTGCAATTTGCGAGAAATAAATTCCAAAACTCTCTTATTGGCGAAAATTTATCGTCACGATTTCTTACATTTTTGTCATCAAACCTCAGACAATTTATTAAAAATTTGAATAATAATAAAAGAAATCTTAGAGCTCGTCTCTCCGAGCACGTGTATTAAAAGTCCTATCAAAGCTAATATTTCCACTGAGTCAGTAGGATCAACAAACCTAGCATGCTTGTACTTATCTTTTTGTCTATAAATTTTTAAATGACAATGCTGTCAATCATAGGAGTTAGAAAAAGAGTTTGCCATGCTTGTTAATTCATTTGCAATATTTTTTGGGCTTTTATTCCAGGCAATTTTATTACTATATTTCGAGAAGCAGTTTTAGTTTTAAGTGGTTCATTCATGCTCCACCTAAAACCACTCATAGCTTGCAAATTATCCTCATCTTCACTTTCTGAAATTTCGTCCAATGAGATTATGCTACCCTTTTCAGATAGAATTTTGAGATTATCCCCACATTCAATAACATTTTCTCCATCTTCACTACACCTTATTTCACGAGTATCCATCACGCTTTGAGGTGAACAGCTGATCACAAAATGGATATCTTTGAGTTAATTTGTAACGTTGGCAATAATGAATTTCGGGACCGTATTCAGAGCTGTTGTTCACATATCAGGATTATATTTTTGAGTGGGTGGGAAATGTGACAATAAAATGTACAAGCACAGATATAGAAAAGTTTATTAAAAAATTATTATAGTATATCTGGGATTTATTGATTACATGGTATGTCAATAGGACAGGTTGCGTAGTTCTTTCCAGAAGCTATAAATTTACCTGTAAAAATAATATAGGCACGCGTTTCTGGTTTATTGTCCGTCATCAGTGTAACGTAATTCAATTACAGATTAAGTATGTGCAGAATCTATCATAAAAATTAATAATGAATACAGCTTGTTTGAAATACCACAATGATGTAAAAGGAATTGGTCTTGCACAATATATCAACCTGCAAATTAAATAGTTGCAGACTCGTGTCATTTCAAAGTAATTGTGGGGCTAGTACACACATTAGACGCAATCCCACTACGCTAGTCACTAAAATAACTATCTGCACTATCCTCATCAGACCCAACTAAATTTATAATAAATGGCTGACGATTTTCGATAACAGGCCTTTCGAGTGTACAAAGAACCACAACAAAATACGGGTCTGTCTAGCTGGAGTTCACCGATCCCTCGGAATTAATTATGTGTCATGTGCCGTTATGGGGAATTTTGAAATATTACTAGATAACGAGCTGTCATTGTCCCGTGATGGAAACTCGTGAAATAGGGTGTATCGATTACTCTAAACCAACGTTGTCTCCCCAAAATTTGGATCTGTATACATATTTCACTTGAGACATTTCCGCTTCAAAAAAATTATACAATTAAAACTTTATAATCAGAAATGGTTACTGAGGTATTTGAGTATCCTTACTTACCTTTTTCTCAGTAACAGAACTTGCGTATAAATGATCACATGCGTTAAGATGTTGAGCTTAACCGCTAGAATAGCTAGACGCTCAAAGTTGCCAACCTTAGCATTAGAAAAATACCGTCAAATGAATGATCACGTGGGGTACTTTAGTACCCCTGTAACCTTTCTAGGGTTAATGGGGCTTTTGCTAGTGAACCATATTTCACGAGAATTCATCACATTTTTGTGATAGTCTGCGACGTTGGCATTAGTGAATCGCGTGTAAATCTAGAAAAACTTATTTGTAGCGTTTTGTTTTTTGCAAATGATCTTTCTAACTAAAAGAGCTGTTAGCAAGTACAAAATGTAGAGCACAAAAAAACTAAAAGAAAATACAGCTCTGGCTACCTGACGTTGACGGATCCGTCAGAATTATGTCCTGTGCCGATATGGGGAATTTTGAAATATCACTAGATAACTAGCTGTCATTGTTCCGTGATGGATATTCGTGAAATGAGGTGCACAAACATCAACCTGAACAGCGCCGTATTTAGGGTGGAGCGTTCGCTATAAAAATATACGTACCTAAAATATATGTCTGATTACTCTCGCAATATGTTAAATTATTGATTAATTACAAAACCCACGAACGAGATAATCGTGATAAAAATTGCAAAACATCGTTTGATAGTGATAGGGGTCCGGGGTGACTGCTTTCCGAACTCCGCGCATGCCGGTGGGAGACTCTGCTAGCCGGCGCGCTGCCTTGGAGATTTACACTTAAGAATACAAACAAATAATACTATGTGCAAATAATATGAATATTTTGTTATAAGATTTGCTTATTTATCGATTGATTATTCACTACAAAAAAAGATTTCTGATACGAATTTATTTATGTCTTGGCAAAACTAATAATTTTATTAATGATTCGTTGCTTAAAAATTAAACTGGAAGAGTTTGAACCATAGTCATAAATCATATTTCTTTCTTATCTCAATTCTTTCCACAGAGTGAAATATTGTATACTTACATCAAAAATAAAATATTCTCAACCTTGGCAAATGAGAAAAAAAATACGTAAATAAAAATGGCGTGTTTTGAGGTGAAATGACCATCAAAATGCTAAAAATACTTTTTTGCACAAGACTTTTGAAAATATTACCAATAGACTACTATTTAAAAAAAGGCCTCGCAAAAATGTTTTGCTCCAGGCCTCGCATCTGCTAAGGACGGCTCTGAACATGAAATTGACTTGAAGCTTGAGTCATTTATTTGATTTGTCTAGCAAATTTTTTGGGCTCTATGGCAAAGGTTATGTTAGGTTTCTTGTGAGTGCATAAATAACGATCCTCCACTGCGACTCTTTGGTCTATTGTGGCTCACGCCTATTTATATTTTCCCCAGTAGCTCCGACCTCATGAGGAAGTCGATTAACTTGTTTGGAGAAATATCGTTCAGGTCTTCTGCTTGGAGTACTACGTCTCCAAGTATGTTGTGCCTGATTCTGCACAATACTTGCCTGACCTCTGTGGCAAAGAAGAGTATTGGGTAAATAAAAAGACCTTATATAATATAAAACTCTTTTATTTTGTTTCAAAATCGTTTAATCAAACCCACAAGAATACTTTGGTTTGGATTGAAACCTGAAGATTAATCTTCTGAATAGATTTTCTTTAATAATTTTATACAGGGAAAACCAAATTTGTCTGACGGCTTGAGTTCAATGCGTACGAGATAGAACTGTGTATCAACACATTAGAAACAGCTAGAAGCCGCCTGGTCAGCGAAGGTCATCACCACATTGCCTAGCAACGGTGACGGGCGTGCAATCTGCCGCGTTGCCAATATGTTACACCAGAACATGTCCGCACAGGCTGCTACAATAAGTTAGGCTATTGTCAAACCCAAGACGGAACATTTAATTTAATATTCTGTTTTCATTTTGATTAGAATTATTCATTTCAATTTTGATGCGACTTAGTGTTTCAATTTATTTTAGAATTATATTTGATAAAATCAACACATCCTGAGTTATTGTTACATTTTGCGACAGCGCTGCGGCCGGAAAATGTAACAAAAAACGTTACGCAATGCAAATTATCACTGTCTGCGTGTATGCAGGTGAAAGACATTTCAAAGCTCAAATATGATCATGGAGGTGGAAACCTTGCCTTGGAATCTACAAACGAAGCAATGCAATGTTGCAGAATTTGTGGCGATCCTGACCTTTCATTTAGACCTAAAATGGAGCGCTCTTAGGACCGATCCGGAATAGATAATAAATAAATTCGACACGATTCAGAAATCTGTACGCTCAAAATAAAACCATTATTTGGGCGTAAAGTATAAAGTAACACACATTTTCAATATTCGAATTAATTCAAGGAACTGGTGTAACATATTGGCAACGCGGCATATTGCCGCATCTGCATTGCTTAGCAACGTGGCGATGAGCTTCGCTATGCACCAGGCTTCCATCTATTTCTAATATGTGTGCCTACACATACTTCTATCTCGTACACATTGAACTCGAGCCGTCTTATAAGTATGGTTTTTAGTGTATTTGATATAAGGGTGTAATAAATCCATGGATTTCTTCATGAATCGAGTTCTTGACCAAATTTAACAGGAATTTGACGTCAAATAAATCCGTATTTTTAAACAAGTTATAAAAAATTTATTTTTTTGCTGAACAAAGAAGGTTCTTAGCGTCGTATCGTCAGTCCTTCCTACAATTGTTATGGTCTCATTGATTTCCATAGTTTTCTGCTGTTCCGTGTCAGCGCTTTATTTTGAGGTTATTTCACAAATATGTATTTGCATCAAATTGATTTATTAATAAATTTCTACAATCCAAAAAGAAAACATGACTTCACAATATGAGAGCGCTAACGCTGACACGGGACAGTAGAAATCTAGAAATACCCCAGCCTTTCTAAAGGAGAGAAAAGACTATGAAAATCAAGGAGGCCATAAAGGCGTCCTACAATTGTAGGAACGACTGACGATGTGCCCCCTAGTAATTTTTATCTACAATTCATAGTCTAAAAAATACTGAGGATGGGCATTCTCATAGCTTGAAAACTTCGTCAAATCAAAGACTCATCTAAATATACATGATGATTTTTTATAAAACCAAACTTCAAAATGAAGCGTTGATTCTGTTCATTTTGAATAGTCATGAGTTTTAAAACCCCATAAAAACAGTAGCGTTGCATGACGTGTAAGTCCACCCTTGTATGTACACTTTGAGTGTCAAAAACAAAATAATAAAATCACATTCACAAGTCTATCTTGAGATCATATGCTAAAAGGATATGATTTTTTCACACAGTGGTTTTCAATGTGAAGAAAAAATATACAAATTCAAAACTAAGTTGTGGTTAAAACTTGAAACGTTTCCATATATGCCAGCTATATAGTATATCTATATAAAAATGTAAAGTATTTACATTATTTTGTACATGTTTATTTAAACGAAGCACTATCGATAATTGTGACGTCACTAGATTTTTTGCAACCGAAAAACAAAGGACTGAGGTCCGTATGTAGTTTTTTGGGAAATGAATACAAATCAAATTTCAAGTTGACCGGATCAATCAAATTTAGCATTTAAATATTTCAGACCGAGTCTATTGAAACTTATGCATTTATTTTTATTTGGCCCAAGTTCCACAATTTCGGTATTTTCGTTCAAAATGCACCCATTTTATATTTTTTACACCATTTTTCTACAAGAGATATGATTGCAACTGCGCTCACAATAAGAACAATTTAAATTTTCATTATAATTGTGTATTGTTTCAAATTTGCAATGCAATGGAAAAAATGCATAGACACGATGAACTTAAAATCCAAGTAACTTTCACAAAACATGAGTATTTTTATTAAGCTCTGTACGTAACTATCAATAATCATCAATTTTGCTTCCCTTAATTTTATATATAATATATATAAAAATATATAGACAACATATTTCTTACGAAAATATTTTTTATTTAATTAACATTCTAAACAAGGCACTCATTAACAACACATTTCAAAGTGCAATATTGTGGATATAAAAATTTAACAAGACAGCGGAACAGTATAAAAATTGCCTCAACAGTACCAGAGTGTTGTTTCCATAATCCACTGATTATTTAAATCTGCAATTTTACAATAATTGATAAAGTACTTTGAGACTATACTACTACACTTTTTATTAGTATTGTGATATGTGGTATAATAAAAACTCTAATTTACAAAACACCGTCGCTGGACGATATAAAAATACTAACATTCTTATTCACAACTCTAGACAAACATAGCAACATTTAAAAGTGCAATATTCTTTTTTCAGTCTTCTGACAAATTTTTATAGTCATTTGAAGAAATATCGAGTGTTTTTTAGAGGAAATACACTAGGAATAAATCATCGATTGTTCAAGTATGTAGAACGTTGAAAATATCGCCGACGCAACTTGGCAAACTATAGTGTATTCAAATCCAACTTACCCGCCATAAAGTCAAACATAAGTACTCGATCGCTGCTTTTATTGCCTTACCCAAGCATTTATGGCCTGCTTGCCAATATAACAGAAGCGCGATTTTGATGGTCGCACACTGGTCTTTGTTTTGACGGGCGTAAATGGGGCTTAAATACATTACAGATCAAATTAACATCAAGTAGAGAGCATTTTTCTGTCTAGAAATATAACATTAGCAAATCGTTCCGAAATTATAAATTTATAATCTAGTAACCTCATACAAAGTTCATATAAATTTTGATGCGTAGTTCAATAAAATCGTAAACTTTATAAGTGTTTTTATTTTATTTCAACATTCCATACCTCTAAAAGAGCACCCGTTATTACTACAGTTAGTACGAGATACTTCAGATAAGTATGTGACAAATTTTATGAAAAATGATTCTCTTTTTCATCAAAATCACCTTGCCTAAACCTAATAATAAAGTTAAATCAATAACTTTCCTTCATTTTTCTACCACGATATATGTATCATACCACCTGATCAAACTAGTTTAAAGCATATCTTTGCATAAGTTGGCCATATACTCGCGTCCTCTTTCGCGTCAAAAGGGCGCACCCAGCTTAAAAAGGAAGGGAGGCACCTTACAAAAATTTAGATTAGTTGAATTAAAAAACTAATTTAATCATTCGTCCTTCTATAACTTGGAAAATATTACTGGATTTTGGAGAAATTTTGAAAGGCCTGTTTAATGGCCTAGTTTCATGACCACAAAATGTATAACCGTAGTCAGAGTTTATTTGAAGGAATCAAAGATTGAGAAATCCGGCAAAATCATTGTAGTGATTAACATAAAAAATAATCTTCAAAAATGCTGAAACTATCCAGAGGCGTAACTGCTGCAACAAGTTAGACATGTCGGGTGAGTTTGTAGTATGTAATTTTTATTTTATGTTATGTAGTTCCACTCTAATAACTAGAATTTGATATATCTGATAGAAAACAGCGGATTATTTCATTGAGACCAATCTTTCACTTATTTTACAAATTTTTAGTATTTCGAGTTCCTATATCATCTACTTTTACCATTGACTAACGTGATCTACCTCAAAATAGTCAACCTAATTCCGACATCTAAACATTTTTCCGAGATGAAATATCCTGGCGTCATCTATGACAATTTTTCACAGCCGTTTCGCTTATTTGCAATTATTAGAAATTTAATGTGAAAAGGGATCGGAAATATACTATTTATGACACAGTAACAGAATTCGAAAATGAATTTAGAAACACACTTCTGAAAAAAGGGTTAGTGTTTTTAGTTCTGCTACCGTCTCATAGATGGTGCTAGGATCTTCGTTCCGTTTTTCAATGCCTAAAGGTACCAAAAAAGGAATGAAAATCCTAATAGTATATTCTGGCGTCTAAGAAATTATCCGAGATGACATATCCTGGAGTCATTTAAGAGAATTTTTCACTGCTGTTTCTCTTTTCCGCAATCAACAGAAATTTAATGTGAAAAGGTTTAATGGCGCTATAGTCGAACATATGAGCATAGCAAAAGCGACCTGAAAGATACTACTATTTATGAGACAGTCACAGAATAATAAAATGATTTTACAAACACACTTCGAACAGAGCTAGAATTTTAGTTCTGCTATCGTCTCATAGATGATGCTAGGATCTTCAATCTCTTTTTCAATGCCTAAAGATACCTAATTAAAATGGGCATTAGAGAACCGCCAAAAAAGGATTGAAAATCCTAATGCCAGTGAGACACTAGCAGAAACAAATACTTCATTTCCAAAGTAGATTTTTAAATCCATGTTTGTGTTCTGCTACTGCTTCACAGATGACGGTAGAATATTTCAGATCACTTTTTTTTTATCCTCAGGTAGAATCCGGCTTTGTCGGATGTAGCCTAACGCGCGGTGTTTTGTAAGTGGCCTCAAGTACGCGCCACTCAAGACGAAAGAACGGCTAAAATTCCTTTCCGTTTTATCATGGCGTGTAGCGATGACCCCTATCACAAAAGATTTTATGCAAGTTTTTTGGAAGCCACAGAATCTCCGCGCGAAAGAGTGTGTGTGTATGGCCAGCTTCTCGAACGCCGAATAGGACTTATAACCAGTAATGTATTGGATAAAACGATAAGAAAACATAGTCGAATAGACATCAAACTGCAACTCAACTTTTCATAGATCTCGAAAAAAATCTTCAAAATTTATAACCCAATTAGATTCATTAATTCTTATGTGATCCTGCAAATATAAAATATTTAACTTACATTAATTGGACAATATGCAGAGTTTCCATGGAAATCGCTGTAAAACCCTGTTCCTAGGATATAACAAAAAATATAGATGAAGTATATTTTCTTTTTTGTATCTATGACCCTGATAAGGAAATTTCATATGCTTCTGCGTTTTTTTAATCACGCTTCAATAACAAAAAAAAACCTCTTCAACATATATCGCATCGACATATGTATACACTACACTAATGTTGCTGTAGACCTACTCTTGCCTGAATTTCCAGGTGGATTATTGTTCTGCTGTTGATCTTTATACCAGGCATCCATTTCTGCTGAGAAGTTCTCAGACACAGCTAGGTCTAAGCTGGTGTTCAGACTACCAGAATTGTCCGCGCTTGGTGACATATTTGTACTGCAACGAAAAGAAACAATCAAATTACTTGGTCCCAGGGTCAAGAAAAAAACGTACGCCATGGCATAAGTCTTGCTGTCATAAGGTGCGTTTACATCTGAGCACGCACGCACTGATCCACCGTGAATGCGCAAGTGTAAACGGCTATGCGCGCACGCTCACCCTGTATCTTCAAGTGCGCGAGCAACAGCGAACGCGATCCGCCTGTTGTCGGTCTCAAGACCTTGCTCAGAGGAATTAATGGGCTCGCGAATGCTCAGTGTGGACGGAAACGACACCGCGGCGCACAGGATTAAAGCGTTGATTGTATTTAGGGCCGATTTCACAATCTAACAAACCATTATTTGCCACCAATAGGGTACGAGTACCAAACAGACCGTCAAATATGCCCAATCAGCTTCAAGATCTTTTCGTCAGATTTTTGGCAGCAAATAGCATCAAAGTATTCAAAACAAAACACTGTAGAATATGAAGTGATAGCTTGTCAATGAAATGTTATAAGTTTATTAAATATTATGAAACTATATAAAATTGAGCCAAAATTGTCACATTTACATGTACTTAGGATGTTCTGTGGAATAAGGATAAATGTAGTACAGTATTATGACATGAACATGTGAATCCTGCTCAACAGAACATACTAAAATATAGGTAGTGTAGAAAAATGGAGTTATCTTGTTTTTACAGCGAAGAGACGACGCTCTATTGTGGAGCTAGAAGCCGTTTAAGCTATAGCCTGTGAAATAGGAATTACAGGTTTGAAATTCTTTATTAAAATCCACCATTTTGTTTTGTATAAAATTTTAATGTAGCCAGAGTCACTCGCACCACTAAGACGAACCCAAAGACACCTCATATGTGAAAATCTATCAAGCCGTTTGATCTGTAGCCTATGAAGTAGGAATCTTTTATTAAAATCCACCATTTGGTTTCTTATAAAATTTCAATGTAGCTAGTGTCACTAGCACCGCTAAGACGAATCCAACGACACCTCATATGTGAAAATCCGCCCAACCGTTTGGCCTGTAGGTGAAAATATGCACGTTATCCATATCAACCCAAATGATAATCACTCTCCGCGCGACGTCATGCGCGCCGGCGGTCGAAAATCGAACAGCGGAGCATACGGCCCTGTGTAATTCTGCACAAAAAAGATCTTGGACAGAGCACTTTTTATACGGAAATTTGTTCTTCCAAAATTCCATTTTTCACAAATACCTCGTCGTCAAATAACACAACAAGTGACCACAAAACATAGACTACAGTGACGTTGGAGAAGAAGAATAGACCACAGAAGATCGATTATCGATCACAGGTTGGAATGGATGCGCGGCGTTGCCATACTTCGCCACCTGAGAGGTGTATAGTATAGTCACATCGTGGTTGACTGATTTTGAAGTATATCAACATGTGAATCATACACGTTAGAGCTCAGCAATCTTATTACAATGAAAAAAAAAAATAAAAAGATATAAAAATTCTGTTTTATATACATATAGGGTGGCTCATCGAAAACAAGACAGACGCATTTACTGGCAGCTCAGTTTTTTTTGGAAAAACGCTCAGACCCGTCGATTTTGTTTTCGAGGGGGACACAAGTTTGACAAAAAATCACGTTAGCACGTGCAGCCCTAAGCGGGGGTGACACCACCCCCAAAATCTTAAATGGAAAGGGGGGTCGAGTGATACCTTATTTTAAAGGTCTTTCAATTCCCTTTATAATGATATAAGATTAATGTACTTCAGTTCAGTAGTTTTAAAGATTTATTGATTTAAAGCTTAAATAAAACTAATACATCATCATTACTGGAGATCAATACATTTGGCAGCAAAGTAATTTAAAAATGAAGAATGAACTTACCCGTTAGGCAAGTAAATGTTGAAAATGGCTTAGAGGGGCTGCACGTGCCAACGTGATTTTTTGCCAAACTTGTGTTCCCCTCGAAAACAAAAATCGACGGGTCTGAGCGTTTTTCAAAAAATAAACTGAGCTGCCAGTAAATGCGTCTGTTTCGTTTTCGATGCGCCACCCTGTATATACATATTTCATTTATTATGTTGTTTTATCAAATACTGTTTCAGTTACTGATTTTGTTCATTTGTTGTTTTTGATTATTTGTTATTTATGTTATTATTTATTAACTCATTTTAAGCAGATATACCTTTTTACTTTTTTTAATTTTCAATGTCATAAAACTGTTTAGCTCTAACGTGTATAGTTCACATGTTAATATATTTCAAATCGCAGTCAACCACGATGTGACCACACACCTCTCAGGTGGCAAAATATGGCGACTCAAGAGGTGTCAAAATTCGAATCCATTCCGTCCTGTGCTCGATAATCAATCTTCTGTGGTCTATTCTCCAACGTCACTTGTTCTGTGTTGATATTTGACGGCGAGGTACTGCTGGAAAATAGTATTTTGGAAAAATGAATTTCCATATAAAAAGTCCCCATCCAAGGTTTTTTTAATGCAGAATTACATATTACACTGTCGTGTACACGTTAAGCTGTAATCCCTAAATACGTGGTTATGTTAAGTGTACAATCGCCAAACTACGATTTACAGTAACTACTATTTTCACAACATGCTAGATTTTTCAACCAATTTCCACATAAATATTTTTGTTTTAATATTGAGGAATTGACAGTTGAAATTAGTGTCTTATAATGTTAGTTCTGGGAGAATGCATTTGTGAGTAGTGGAATTCATTGGAACGGTCCAAAAATATGAATGAATCGTTTTCACTTAATCTTTACTGAAAGACTGGAATATCCACTTTTTTAATGTTTCTATACAGGGTGTTCCTTAATGATATGCGAATATTTAAGGGTGTGAATCTACATGCAAAATTAATGTTAGTTTGCTTTATAAACTATAAGGCTTTTTTCGCGAGTCCACGGTGTAGTACAGTGCACTACCGGGAACCGATAATCAAATTTTCGCGAAGAACGAGAATAGGGGAAGACTGATGTGATGTCATCCGAATGTCAAAAAATCACGTGGTGCGGGTACCCGCCTAACGTCTGAGAGGTACTAGCGGGTGACAGGTCATATGTCAATGTCATTTAAAAAACTAGACATCTCAATTGAAAATTTGTCTTGGCAGTGCCGAAAATTGTGTTAAATTATTAAATCATAAGTGGAGGAACACGTCCACCTGATTTTAAATGACGAGGGAGAAGGTCATCGAAGATATATGAACCGCACTTGTCATATCAAATGATTGATTTTATTGATATATATGTACATTGCACAAAAAACGATCGGTCTTTTTATTACTGATTCAAACAAGGCAGCTGAGTTTATCAAGGAGCTTAAACCAAACATTTTGCGCAACATGCGCCATCTAACCACTCCCGCTGTACCTTGAAACTGTCAAAACTTCGAGAGGGAGAGGAAATTCCATCTGTTCCTGCTCCCTTCACTACGGGATCTCGCGAAAAAATCTCTTATGGTCCAAAAATGTTTCCTTACAAAAACTCGGGGCGTTGAAGTTTTAGGAAAAAAAATTTCAGAAGCGCTTCAGATATTTCACTGATATTACGTAGTGAAGTTAATAATGTTGCATATTTTTCAATGCGAAAATAATTTTTAGCTTTAACAGTGGCGTGCGTACGGGTATTGACTTCGATATTTTTTAAGAAAAAATGGTACGCCAATGTTTTTTTGTCAAATAAAAATTATCTTTGAATTCCCCGTTCAATTTGAAACAAATTATCTCTCTCGAATTGTTTTCCTTCGATACGCCATTTTTGAGTAAAAAAATAAAAACCGTTCTATTGTCCGAGAAAATTAATGTAATAATTGAAGAATGCAATTTAGCAATAAATATCTAGTTGCTCTGGGATATGTCACTGGCTTTTGACATCTGACAAGTCTCTGTTATTCAAATCTGTTCGCTGTGAGATCTTTTTCATTATTTAGTTTTTACAATCTTGTTAATAATGCCGACGGTAATGGTGAGCAAGCCAGACGGATTTATCACGAGAGATATCCCGATCGTGCTTTGCCAGATAGTCGAACCTTTTCTAATATTCATCGTCGTCTTGTTGAAACTGGTTCTGTCCGAAAAGGAACATCTGAAGGTAGACCTCTAAGTGTGAGAACACCTGAAATTGAGGAAGCAGCGCTGCACGAAGTCGAAGAACATCCTGAAACGAGTACGAGGAAGATCGCTAGACACTTAAATATTTGCCATCAAATTGTTTGGAGAATTTTAGTGGATTTTTTGTTATATCCTTACCATATTTTAAGTACAGTCATTACTTCCCATATATTATATCTTCAAAAAATTACACAAAATCCGAAATTTGAATCAATGATTCTGTTCACGGACGAAGCTAATTTTTCTCGAAATGCCATTCAGAATTTCCACAATAATCATTTGTGGGCAGAAGAAAATCCCTATGCCGTAATCGAAACCCATTTACAACACCTATTTTCGGTTAACGTATGGACAGGAATTATTGGCAATCACTTTATTGGCCCATTATTCTTGCCGGGACGACTTGACGGAGAGACTTACCTCAATTTTCTTCAACAACAGTTGCCTTTGCTGCTTGATGATGTTCCGTTAGTAATAAGAAACATGCACGATGGTGCATTAGCGCATTTCAGTGTAGCGGTTCGTAATTATTTACAAACTGTTTATCCAAATCGTTGGATTGGCCACCAAGGTCCCCAGACCTCAACAGTTTAGATTTCTCTTTGTGTCTTAAGACACTAGTGTACACGAGTCCCATTAACACTGTAGAGGAATTAAGAGAAAGAATAGTTGCAGCTTGTGATAGAATAAAAAACACTCCAGGGATATTTCAACGAGTGCGCAATTCCATGAGAAGGAGGGCGGAAGCATGCATACTAAGTGAAGGAGACCATTTTCAACGTTTTTTGTAATCATTTCGTTGGTTTTAATGATATGTTTATGTTGTCAGTTGTTGTAGCTCATTACCCCTAATGTGTTTAATGTTTCCAATTAAATTAATAATAATTTTGTTAGACAATAGAACGGTTTTTATTTTTTCAAAATCGAAAAAAAATGGTGCATGGAAACAACTAGTAATACTATTGCGAAGCACAGAAAAAATTAAAAGTCTGATGGGATCATTTCGTCTCGAGAAAAAAAGCAAAATGAAGATTTTGACAGTCTGAAAAGATACTGCAAGCTGCTGTAGGAGTCTCCAGTTGCCACAAAAACGTAAGGTTATGGCCAAACGTTTTCTTGGTGATATAGATTTTCGAAACTGTGTATCAATTTTTATTATCGTTGGTGTTACCAACGTAAACAGGTATTCAAAGTCAGCCTTGGTCATTCTTGTAAAATTTCTGAATTGATCATACAGACTGTTTAATACTAATTCCTTTCGTTTCCGATTTTCTTTTATTTTAATTAATTTATGCAGTATAATAAATGTTGCCGCGGCTATATGTCTATTCTCCATGTTAACCTCGTACCCGAACGACAGCTTAAACACTCTCCACACACGCGAACGAATACGTGCGCGTATGCTCAGTGCGTGCATGCTCATATGTAAACGCACCTATATGGCAATTAAATAGCGCGCAGCTAAGTTGTTTACATTTTTATAAAGTACCCACTAGGTTGTACCAGTCTATGGGGCCAAACGCATTTTGGTTCAAATTGAGATACGCTTATCTTCTATCTTTTTTCTCAGAAAATAAATATTATTGTGATTGGGGAACGATAACCTGTGCCGACTTTCGGTCAAACTTTAAATTTGAAAGTTAAAAAGGAAACCATGTATGGATTTCAAAACCTAATTCTTATTCGACAAATAAAACACTGCTTTATTTGTATCTTATATTTCTTACAAGAACATTATTCACTATATTTTCAGGATATTCCTGCCTGTGTTCTTGTACGCAACATAATAAAAATTGTTTTTGTTCCTCATCAGCAGTAATTGAGCCATAGAAGTCTTGCATGAACTTGACTGCTCTTTCTGTAGTGTCGTTAACTGCGCTGTGTTTGCACCTTATTCTTAGCGTGTTGAAAAGAATCGTTATGTGGCCATGAAGTTGGGCACTCGTAGAGAAATTTTGAGTCGACTGAACAAGGACTTGCTTTTGATTGAAACAAAGTCATCCATATTTTTCTCTGAAATCAAAAAACGATAAATAGCTAACATGTACACATACTGGTTTTGTCCGGCCGACCACTGACAGTCAACCATGGGCAGATGTTTTGTGCGTTTTGGCAACTTATCAGCCTAGGCTTGGCTTCAGGTTAGAACAACGAACGAAAGCATAGCAATTAACCTCTATCTGAGGTATAAGATATATCGAAACAAGACAGTATAAGGTGCCATCTATTGCCAGGATCGCAGTTTATGCTGGCTTATTTTAACAGTTAGCATATTATATCGAAGCAGTAAAAGAAGACAAAGGAACATCTATTCGTCATACTTACCATAACGTGGACCAGAAAGTTCTTCGTACGATGGAATGTAGCGTATGCCGTGGGCTGATGGACTTTCTTTGGCTAAATTAGCAACAATTTTTACTTTAGTTTTTTTATATACGTCGTCGACAAACAGAAATAAGACAGAGACCTCATCTGCCAAATACCATAAATGCCGGCAGAACTTTTGTAAAGCTGCCTTTGAAATGGTTTTGTCAATTCTTTCGTAAGCCTGCATTGCCTTTAAAAACGTATAAGTCCTGGTTAGTTGCTTTTACCAGTAAAGTGCATTGCAACCACGATTTCACGTATGTTGTCACGATGAACAGACAGATATCTAACAGAGCTGCCATATCCTTATTAGAAAGTTTGAGCTGGGGACCGAGTAACGCTATTTTTAATGAATAGATTGCTCTGGCAATGCATCGAGCTTGATGCATGGCGCTTGGCGGTCGAACCTTAATTTTTTCTCTGTATCTCCGCCAAGGAATATTATTGAAAGTTCTATTAATTCTCGATAGTCATCTCTAGCAACTTCTTTGGTCAATTCATGTCGATAAAATTCTAGCAGCTTGTCAGTCTCTGAAATATTCAGGCATGATAGCTTTTCAGTATAAATCTGTATGTTCTCGAGATTCACACTGTTTCAGCTCTCGCGAAACTTTTTAAATATTGGAATGTCAGGGCTTGTACTTACTTGGTCGATCTTTGATTCAAAGACGTCTTTAACACCAATTCGTAGACGTGATGGCGGCAATCAAAAATAAGCATTTCGTTATTAAGTTTCTATTCGTAAAAGCATACAGGCAATGTTAATGGAACCCGTATTTGAAGCAGCAGTATCACAACAGAGTATCTGAACTTTATCTTGAAGATTCCAGTCAATAATAGCATCCCAAACTGCCTGAGCCTGCTCGTTGCCTGGAGAGTTATCCAATTTCTCATCTACGTCGTCGTCAATCAGAAATAAGACAGAGACCTCATATTTCAAATACCATAAATGTTGGAAGAACTTTGGTAAAGCTGCTTTTAAAATGGTTTTATCAATTCTTTCGTAAGCCCTCATTGCCTTTAAAACGCTTAAATCCTGGTTAGGTGCTTTTACCGCTAAAGTGCATTGCAACCACGGTTTACGTATGTTGTCACGATGAACATTCAGATATCTAACAGAGCTGCCATATCCTTATTAGAAAGTTTGAGCTGGAAACTTACTAACGCTATTTTCAATGAACAGACTGCTCAGGCCATTCATCGAGCTTGATGCATGGCGCCTGTCTCGAATCTTAATTTTTTCTCTGTATCTCCGCCAAGAAATATCATTGAAAGTTGTATTAATTCTTGATAGTCGTCTCTAGCAACTCCTTTGGTCAATTCATGTCGATACAATTCTAGCAGCTTGACAGTATCTGAAATATTCAGGCATGATAGCTTTTCAGTATAAATCTGTATTTTCTCGGGATCCACACTTTTCCAGCTCTCGCGAAACTTTTTTAAGCACTGGAATGTCAGGGCTTGTAGTCACATGGTCGATCTTTGATTCAAACACGCCTTCTTAACACAGTTGGGTAGATATTTAGTAGGAATACATGCCTTTTTCCACTAAATAATGCACTCACGTATAGTAAGGTTGGCGGTATGACTGACACTTACTTTCACTTCCCGGACATTATAGAACAAACTGCTAGTACTTGTACCATTAGAGGGAAGTTTTGAACAGGTAATTTGATGCTTTACATTCCTTTTTTAGAACTGCGTAATTCGTTCGTCATGTTGAATGAACGAAAACAGTGCGTTTACTTATATAACAAACGAGCACTGCAATACGTTCGCTAGCGCTCGCCTAATATACAAGTTTTGACATGTTCCACCGCAACTCGGCACGGGTTGCCCCAGTTCTAGGTACATAAAACTTGATTTACAATGGTTTTGACATTGTTCAAGCAAAATTAGAGGGTAAGCGTTTGAAAAAAGAACATTATTTTTTTGGGACACTCTATGCAAAGCAGTACGTAATGCCTTGTTACCTGTTACTATATTGCAACTTTGGGGAGTATTGGCCTGTAGAATCATCAAACCTTTCAGTCAAACTTCTTGCACTGGCACCGGTCCCAACGTTTTGGTTCAATCTGCTCGGCCCATCCGTCTCAACTTTGCTAGGTGACTTTTTGAACTTTGTTGAATACTTGTAAAAGTCTGACATTTCAAAAGGTTTCGTTTCTTCATGGTAAGGCTTGCAATGGCCAGCTTGCACTATTGTACAATTTTTTGGAATGTTGTTATTGAAAAACTCTATATTTGTGTCCTGTAAAAGAAATCGCATAATATGGTGAAAGAATAACACAAAAACTACCAACAGAACCCAGGTAGTCAGGGTGGGAGAAGTGGTGTCTCAGGAAAGAGAACTATCCATCGGAGTTCCACAGGGCTCAGTATTGGGTCCTATATTCTTCCTGTTGTACATTGATAACAAGCATAGATGCTTCTTTGATATTAAGGCATTGTTCAATGCGAGTGAACTTGTGCTAATTAGAAGCGAATTTCATATTCATCACTCATAACAGCACAGTAGCAGAATTTTGATGACAGAATGCATTTACGAATTTACGATTCCGTAGGTTAGTAATCTTGTACATTTTGAAGGACATCTTAATAAATTCTCTCTTTTGACCCTGAACATGGAATGAGCAGGATTTTAATAAAAAAATGATATGACCGTTCTTGCTAGACCAATATCAGATTTCAAGGCCGTTTTGTTAACTTTTAAACATCTGAAGAGCAAAGGCACTTTTGATCACTTTTAGAATGAGAAAATCTTATATGTACTCGAGGCAAAGGGTTAGTTAAATATGACCCTTGCCTGCAAGATCAAGTTCACATATTTTGTGACTCAAGAGATCCATGATAACCGGGTGCTTGAAGACTAAGAAATCTCTTACCTGTACTCGGGGGGAAGGGTTAGATTCTGCAGGTATTTCTAAAGGAGGTTTTGGTGTGATGGGTCTACAATGTTTAGGCGGTGAACTAACATATTTTTCCTCTGGAGCTAAGACCGTTGGTATCACTGGTTGAGATGAAGATCGAACTGACTGAGTAGGTGAGATTGACCCATCCAATGATGTCTCTAGCCTAAAATCAAACAAAACTTTTTTATTTCAATAACAGATCAAATCATCAGGTGCAAACGTATCTCGCACAATGACAGACGTATAATTTGCGACGTTACCATTGAGATATTTCAGCAGATTTACTACTCTCTGTGATGTAAGCCCAGTTCAATATGTTGGATGATTAAACGAAATTGAACGGAATGCACTGAATAGTATATTCTCCAAGAAGATGCCCAGTCATATGTTGTATTTGGTCGTTATTTTACAATTCTTGTCGTCACAGCCATGTTGCCAAATAGGATCGTATGAATTCCCTTAAAAGTAATAAAAAGGGCTCTACCTCCTTTTAAAGAAAATTGTTTATTCTTAAATATGTCATCAACCTTTCAAGGAAAAATCATCCCTTAACCTCCTAAGACGGAAAAGGAAAACCAAAAGTCGAGATTTGATTAAGGAGCTCAAACATTTTCTTTATTTGACTTATGGAAAATTTAAAAATGCATAGGTAAATGGTTGAGAAGCACCAAGTAAAATCCACTTGCCACTATTTTTTCTTCTTTCAGCTGTTGTAGTTGTAATATGGCAGGTTAATCACCGACTACTAAACACGGCTAGACCCGGCAAAAGATCCGAAAATTGGGTGAAGAGATCGCCAAGCTTCGATTCCGTGTTGCCAGAATTAAATTGTTGACCGAATATCTGCGACAAAGCCTTATTCGAACAGCGAGCGTTTGAACATTGTTTATTTAGAAGATTCATCGACTGGAAATTGATAAAAGAAACACATTTCGTTCGTCAACCGTTTCGAGGAGAACGAAGCGCGGATTATTTTGCTGAACATCGAACAACAGATGAAAATTACGACAACTTGCATATTTATTCGGCAACACCGCTACGATCATAGTACTCAGACGTACGTAGGCAACACCCACCTTCATTCATTTCTGTAAAATAACTGCCATTTGGACGTTGCACTTTGTACTTGTGGTTCCTAGTTTGTTCTATGTTGTTGAGCTTTCATTTGCATTTTGGAATACGGTTAGTAGTGTTTTTGTGTTATTAACCGATTTTTATCAAAATCAACAATGGTTAGAGTGTGCTTTTTGTGTAAAGTGTGTGATTACCAGTCTGGTGCCGAACAATTAACGTTTCAACTGGTATTTTAATGCTGCTGTTTTGATTACTTTACGATATTAATCGAAAGGTTTATTTCAAGTTTTGAAGCCTAATTTTAAGAATTTTGTTGTCTGCACGGGCCTACAAAACGATTCATTTTACGAATAAATGTATTGTGTGGAGAACCAAAGAAAATTTTATATAACGCGGCTTGTTCAAAACATATGATAACTAATATTGAGAAATATCTGACGCGTAAAAGTTAATGATAACCTATAATCCATCACTTACCTCTTATGATGTAAATGTCAATTTGAATTCTCTAATAATAATTCTCCCGTTACTGGGGCGAAATTTATCCAAAAGCTACTCGTACATGTGACAAGGTTAATGACAATTTCTACACAATATAACATGATTTCTAAAAATATTATTTATGAGGTGTTATTATTTTTAGGATACCTAATAACCTTCAAAGAAGACAATGTTGTCTGCTTTGGGCTATACTCCAGATCATAAATTCTCAAAATTGGCAGAAATATGCTCAACAAACTTCATTGAGATTGATTATGTGTATCGAGAAGATGGGTCCAGACTCCTGAAAAGGGATGCTGTACCGATTCAGATGCAAGCAGCGTTTGATCTCTCTAGTTCAAGAACTTTCAGGTGTGTATTTGAATATTAAAGCTCTTATTTTACACAGAGCTTTGTGGTTGTGATTTTTGATAACATTTTTGATGGTATAGAAATATTTTTCATGATGTTTCCTGGGTGGCAAACATTCTTTCATAAAACCTTGTGATATCAGTAAATTTGTATTGTTCCACTATGAAGATAAAACTGAAATATGAGAAAATCTCTATATTTAATGTTATGAGCAGGATCACCTGATGATTGGTTGTTTTTCAATTCTCTTTTAACTGATGACATGTCACAGAAGGAAGATTATGTAGGAAGTACATCAGCAGAGTCCAGTTGTAGCCAAACTATATGAGATGACAATAGCTCAACCAGGAAAAGGTTAGTTTTTAAAAACATTTGATGCTCATACGAAAACTTAATCAAGATAAAAATCCTTATTCTGTAGTTTCCAAGCTTGTAGAACATGCTGAAAACAATATCTTGATGAAACAAGAAATAACATTACATTCAATTCTGTGTTTATGTGATTTGATTGATTAAAAAATATGGCTTTTGCACATACCCAGAGAAGTATTTAGAAATATTTTTAAAATGATTTCATTTTGTATTGATTAGATATATATTCCTATCTCCCTAATATGTATTCATATCTACTTAACCGGAATATCCGACCGCTTTTGTATGTTCATGTTCACGTGTATTTATTATTTATTTGTATATCTATATAACATATTTGGTAACTAGATTATTATGTATAAAATTGTATTTTCTGATGACGGGTATATCAATACGAATATATTTTTATATTTTCTTCGTCTTTGTTTTTCCTGCACAACGTTATACAGACTATTTTTTACAGCACCCTGTTTACAGTCCAATATGTACATGGTTGTTAAAGCATTTGCATTTCCCAGAACATCCCCTCGACTACGTTTATCAATAATTAATGCAACTTCTGTAACCAATGATTCCCTTTTTATGCTTAATCGCATTTTCCTTGACCAATCATTAAATCAAGGATGTATGCTTGGTGAATATTTCGTACTTGGGTTTTGATTGCTACACTACTTTATCAAAGTATAAATATAGCGCATTTGGAACGTTATACTCCCTATTACATAGTTTTGCTATATTATCCATTATATAGTTTTAATTACTCGTCGAGAAAATTCGACGTTTTGACAGTATGAGCAGATTCTACGACTCTCATCATTAATGTCTGCGACACAAATCTTTGTGGTACGCCTATGGTGAAAACAATCACAGCAATGTTGCCAAATCTTTGCAAGTAGCAGCTTTTCGGTCAACAATTGATGTGTTCACCCACTTTATTGGCAATTGATGAATGAGTTGCAAGGTCTAGCTGTGTTTAGTAGTCGATGGGGTTAATAATAGAAAGCATTCTACTATCACGTAGTCTACAATCTAAGGTTTAGCACTTGGGAATAATTATAATAAACTGGTCATATACACTTTAGATTTTTAAATAGAAACCCCAATTTTTGTAATTTCTAGATTTCCAATGAAATTTTTATAAACTTTTGTATAATATGGTTTACACCCATCTTCAATCGTTGTGAAGCTATTTGAGCCTATAATAAAATTCGACTAACTTAATACTGATAATAATGGAATGCAAGGCAAAAAATAATCATGGGTAGTCATCGTATGTCAATTCAAGAAATGGTAGAAATAGCAAAATTTTATTACCAAAATGAGCTACTGCCCGGTTGTTTAATGCGTTACATCTAGACAAACATATTAACGATAAGTATGTGGCTAAGTTGACAAGAACATTTGAAGAAACTGGATTTGTGTCTAATATTCACCGTAATCGCCATCGATAAAATTGACCAGTAGAAATGAAGTCGCAGAAATAGCAGTTTTGGGAGACGTAGCACCTGACAACAACCAAATCACTCGAGTCTGGCTACTTCTTCAGGATTTACACGCTCAACAGTACAAAGAATTTTGAAATATAATAAATTTCACTCGTACACGATAAAACTTGCCCATGAAGACGATTTTGATAAAACGTTGGAGTTTTGCGAATTAACGTCCCACCGTTTAATCAACAATGCATATCTGTTATTTAATCATATTGTAGGACCTTTCTTTATCCCTGGAAACTTGACGGGCGAGATGTACTTGGACATGTTAGAAAATACAATAGAGCCGCGAATTACCGAAATAATAGAAAATGGCGTTAATTGTAATAAAAGTATAGTCATTTGCAACAAGATGGTGCACCGCCGCACTATGTGGCTCCAGTACGACAGTTTTTGGACACCCATTTCCGAATCAGTGGATCGGCAGACGAGGCCCCATCGAGTGGCTGCCCAGATCTCAGGACCTAAGTCCTTTAGATTATTTTCTTTGGGGGCATTTGAGAAGTAAAGTTTTTAGTACGAAGCCAGATTTCATCCAAGATCTTCGTCGGTGGATTACGGCTGAATGTAGACAAATAACTCAAGACATGCTTGAAAATGTCGGGAATAAATTCGACAAAATCTTTATTATTGCATGGAGGTAAATGGACACCACTTTCAGCACTTATTATCACAATGACCTACCTCTTTACAGCAAATTACTTCAATTCAATTTTAATGTGCGTGTAACCTGTAAGTTGTTTTTTGTTTTTTCAATACTCGAAAACTTGTTTTTAATTTTGCAGTGAAGTTTTGTAACTATGGAAACTATATTGATTATAATTTCTACGATATATTCCCTCATTATCACAATTTCTATAATTTTATTATAAACTCAAATAGCTTTACGATTTAATATAGGTATAAACCTTATTATTCAAAAGTGACCAAAAACGTCATGAAGAATCCAAATGGGGATTTCCATTTAAAAATATAAAGTGTAACGTAATATCTTTTTTTTGGATCACCCTGTATTGTACGGCTATAGATGAAAAAAAATTCCGGAAATCAAAATTGACGTGTCCGAGCGTTTTTCCCAAAATATACAAGGAGAGTCACAAATGGGGGTGCGACCTTTTCGTTGGGCCACCCTGTATCTGTCAATATACCTTAACAGTGTTTTTACTGGTTAAGCAAGTCCGTCCGAACAAGAAAAGAAGATAGCCAACCATGGACAAGCAGACCACTTCTACATTTAGCCATCTAGCTGAGATTCATGACAATTCCGACTAATAGCAGCGGTTTGATTCTGGTGTGATAGATGGCGCTTCGCGCTATCTCATGCTGAGTGTTTTTACTCTTCTTAAGCTGGATGATTATGACTATCTAAATTATCACTTTCAGTTGACTGGATTCTTTGTCCTTTGGCGAAAACTTCGGCTTTTTTGGACGAAGGGTGAGTATGTATTTTTGCCCAAAATGTTGTCGAAGCTAAACCATTGGTCGGACCCTACCGGTAACCGGTGGCAACAGTTCCAGAAGTAGCACCCCAAGGCCTAAAGACAGTTGTATGCATAAGTAGTTGTTGGTGCCATGGTATAATAATATAATTATAATACTCGTAATAATAGCGTCTATTTTCAGTTGAAAAATTGCTTAGAATACAAAATAGGGGAAACAAATTTAACTTACTGCAAAATGGACCAGCAAACAGTCTAGGACTGATCAAAGTACTGGCCCACTGACAAAACAAAACAGAGACCACATTTTTATAGCCGTCTACGGATAATACAATTTTAACCAATTCATTCCAAAATGACAAAAATAAACTCCAGAAAAAAAATTACATACAATATATTATGTTTCTGTAATCAAACTTCAGCTTAAAACGCATACCTAGATGAGAAGGAGAACCCAGGAGAGACTCAAATATTACTGCTCCAAAAGAAATTTCTTTTGAAAGCTGACATTGGCATGGACTTAAAGTCTGTGGAAACGTGGTTGTACAAGCGATAAATAGAGTGTAAAAATTACCTACTGAGCATTGCAGTGCGATGTGGTGGTTGAGAAATGAGACATCTGAACTGGACACTGACATTGTGAACATCACTACGGAATGTAATTTTATTATATAAGTAGGGCGGAGTTTTATAGAAAATAATCTTGAAAAATGAAAAATAACTGCAGCGCGCAGGTTTCTCCTTGCCTGCATGTTTAACCAACCTGCTTCAGATAACTTGTAGGGAACAGGTACAAATTTTCTAACTCCACAGATAAACCTGAGACAAGATTTTTGAACATGCTGTATCCGGCCAGTATTATTTGTTGCTAAGCAAGGACCATACATTGAGTCACAGTATTTGAACAAAGACAAAACAAGCGTATCACAAAGTAAAATCTTGAGGTCACTGGAAAAAATATGACGGTTTGGAAACAGAATTATAAGCTTGACCAATGCACTTATCAACATGCTTTGTAAATCTCAAATCGTTATCTATGACTAACCCTAAATTCCTTGTAGAAGATGTATGTGGGATAGTACTATTATTGATTGTAATAATGAAAGAGCTTACAAGACTGATATAGTGCTTCCCAAATAACAAAACATTTGATTTTAATGGATTTATAGATAACTCAAGAGCTGAACTTTCGTTTGCCAAATTACCAAGATCCTCATTCAACAAAGCAGTTGCAGAGTTTGTCAGCGTGAGAAAACTGAAAATTCAATTGAGTATCATGGGCATATAGATAAGGTTTTGAATATTTTAAGCAACTAGTGATATTAGTAGAGTACACCGAAAATAATAAAGGACCCAGGATAGAGCCCCGAGACACCCCACACGGAACAGGCTTTGAGTCTGAAGAACCTGATGCAGTTACGACAAACTAAACTCTCATTGCAAAATAGCTTTTAAAAAATGTAATCGCTTTCTCAGAACATCCCATATATTTTAAAATAGAAAACTTCAATTGATGATTGATAGTATCAAATGCCTTTATATAATCGAGTAATACAAGGGCCGTCGTGTTGCCGTCATCCATATCCCTGAAAATATCATCTCTAACATCTAATGGTTTGTTCGTACAGCCTGTTTGCTGACAATCAGCAAACTGATAGTCGGCGACAAGTCATAACCTAGTTTACGCAGTTAGCTGTCATTGACACGTCGCTGACTGTATTAATTGCGTACATGAGAACGTTACGAGTTGGCTGAGGGAGGTCAGACCGATTACCGACAACTAATCCGCTGTTCGTACAGAAACTGACTGTTTGATGACTGTCAAATCAGTCAGATGATAATTTGCCAGTAAATTGTCAGAGCTCGAAATCAAGTACAATAATTATTCGAATATAACATTTTTCAGAATAAAGTAGACAATCCGGAAAAAGTTGGGGGTTCATTTGATGTAAACCAGAATGATCTAGGATTTTTCGTCCAACTGTCCAAATGAGCCGGAAATTTCACTTAGAGAGGAAAACATGGACATATTCTAGAAAAAATAACAGCATCCTAAAATGTCAAGTGGATTTACTCTCATATAAAAAGTATAAACATAAATTCCAAAAATATGATTCCACACATCGAATGACAAGTTGAAGAAGTAAATACATAGTAAGAATTCTAAATAAACGTCTGCAGTGATTATGCATGAGAAATGTACAAAGTATTGTGAATGACTTTTAATAAAACTCGGATAGCAGGGTTTTTGTTCCCTGCTCCCTTGTCGCCCTGCCTCGAAGTGTATGCACAAACAGTATTTATATATTCTAGCTATGTAAGTCCAACCCAAAGCTGATGAAAAAATAAACAAAATAACGGATTCTGGAGATTTTGTGATACAGCTTTTTCTCACGGGTGCCCACGGAGAGGGAGTGACTGCTTCTGCTGGGGTGAAAATAATATTTTCCCTATACAGGGTATTTTAAATTCGACCCTCACCATTGGGATCTCGGAAACTTCAAGGGATACGAAGTGATATAGGGGCAAAGTTGCGTATTCAGATAATAAGCAAAATGTCGCTTAGACATTTTTGAAATTGAAAGTAGTAGTAGTCCGGAAGGAGACGTAAACACGAAATTTCCCAAAATGGTTTTAATTTTCTCCTGTCTCTATTTGTGGTGGGATTTCAAAATAAATTGCACATGAACTCTGCCACATTTTCTCCTCTACAAGACGGCACAATTAGAATTTCAATATGACGTTTCGTCTCTTGTCCTCCAGCATCAACTTATTTTTTTCTTATAGACGCCATATTGGGTTCTTACACACATGAATAGAATTTTTATTCTGATTTAAAAAATGTATGTCATATATTGATATTGCAAAACCTCAGTTAATCCAGAGGTTCCTAGGTAGGCCTTGAAATTATCAGATTTCATTTGTTTGCATAGCAACAGAGTTTGGAAGACTGTTAATACCTCTGCTTATTTATGGTTATTATTGTTGCTATAATCAATAAAATAAAAATCGTATTAATTATGGTTCTTGAAAGTTATGTCCTCTATTGTTCGGATTTTTCATACTGTATTCATAATCTTCATTTTTCCATTACCGGGTCAATAAGCACAAAGCACTTTGGCGCTGGCTGATATTTAAAATGGAATTTGATTAAAATTTCTTCTGCCACTTACTCACCCGAAACTGTTACAAAACCTTGTTTCTGTTGAATTGTGGCACTGGTTTCTCTTCTAAATTAAGGTTTTTGGGTTTCATTCTCTCCTTAGTAGATCTTCAAGGTCTTCATCTTCTTGGTATATCGCTCAGTTTTTTTTCACACCGAAGCAGCCGCGCAGGTGAACCCTACATGTCAAGGCACCGCGGCTGCCTTGGGGAGCTTAAAGAAATTTTGTTATTCCCACTTTTGAACTGCCTAAAGTTAGTAGAACTGGGAAAATCTCCTCATGTAGATTGTTACACGATTCAGACACCTTCGGGACAAAGAAGCGGTCTTATCGGCCAGTTCTGCATGTACGAAGTTCGACACGCTTACGATGGGAGGTCGAAGTCAGGTAGGCACATCGCGGGGCGACACCATGGAAGCCCACGGCCCGCTGGTACGAAGGTGTCCTAAGACCGTCCATTAGAGAAAAGTTCATTAAATGCCTCTTGCGAAGCAATTTTAGTCCTCAAGATAGTTTCGACACACTCTGATACCCGTCACTGTCACTGGTTGTCCTCTGATCTGTCCGAAGGTTCTGTACGAACGGCGGATTAGCTGTCAGCAAACACTCAGAAACTGTACGAACAGCTAACATCTCTCTGATTCTGATTTTGACAGTCACCGACAAGTTACCGACTACTGTACGAACAAACCATAAAAGCGCAGTCGTACAACTAAAACCCTTACGCAAAACCTCACTAATATGAAGGCAGTAAATCATAGTAATTTAAATGTTGCAATAATTGAAATTTCATAATTTTTTCTAAAACCTTAGAGAGTACGTGTAGTACAGAAATTGGACGAAGGTCAGACAAGCTACTTATAGTGCATTTTTTTGGCGGATGATGAACTTTTGCTACTTTCCAACAATCTGGAAAAATGTCATCAATCAAGCAACAATTGATATGTGTTACAGCTGGCAAAATGTACGGACAGCATAGCAGTAGCATTTCTATAATATTAATACCATCTACCCCTGTTGCAAGAGTTTTAATTTCATCACGATAATACTAAACAACGGCTTCAGAAACTGGTTTGAGTGGAAATAGTATGTATGCTCCTTTTCGCGCAGACACATTTTTCAATTGAATTGGGTATACTCTAGTGATATGCCTAAACCTTAAAGCAACCCAGATAAATTAATCTCACCATTCCTTTTCCTTATATTTTCTTAAATTCTGATTTATCCGATTGTCACTTCCACATGAAGAGTTATCGTCACTGGGATATAATATACTATCCACTGTTTGTGCCCCCACACTACCGAGAGACTGAGTCCTAACCAAATTTCCATTATCTTGACTTCTCCGACTTACAACCTGCAAAAAAATCATATTAATTTGAGCCAGTAGACAAATATGTATGTAATGAATCTTCACCTTGGAAGTTAATTCCGATTAGATGGTAAATGGTTGCTTTATTAGTCATAATAAACACTTTACAATAAAAGTACATAGCATCACAAAACTACAATGTCCAATTTAATTTGCCAAAGAATTGACAGCGAGTAAAAACTCCTCTCACATAAATAATTTTTCGACTTCAATCCAAAAATACTTCTCCCCACCACCACTACTACTACTACTAGTACTACTGCTATCACATTTGGATAGATGTAAAATTTCATCGAACTTTTGGTTGATTCTACAAACCTGGGATGATTTTACTGATGCACTTCTGATTTGATCCTGGTAGTTCGGCACCGTGGCTAATGTTGCAGACTTATTATCCACATTCGGCGATATCCGTTTAGAAATTCTCTTGTTTTTCCTTCTGTCTAAACTACCAAACCTGTAAAAAATACTTGTTGAAGCCTTACGAAATAAATTTTTTTCTACCGTCGATTCATACAGTTTCATCTAATTAGCAACTCAAGAGAAATTGAAAATCTTTAATTTAAAAGGAATGAACTTGAGCATCTCGCATCTCCATATCGACACCGTAGAATATATGAACTTTTTTAATATGTTTAATAAGATCTACATAAGCCTAAATAATCGTAGAAAAAGGAATTAAAATCAGGTAAGCTTTTCAGTATTTTAAACAGAGTACAACTATTTACCGCAAGCAGCTTACAATCTAAAATTTTCATCCCGTCCAAACAGTGTCTGAAAATGAGCAGGAATTTCTGAAACGTTGTAACACTATGTTCTAGCGATTTTATGTCCGGCGCCTTTGAATCAATTCTCAAAATACTTAAACGATGGAAGTTAAACGCGATAATATTCGAACTTTGATTCACAGGTTTTCTGTTGCTTAAAGATATCTGCATCACACAAGTCCATGTTTCTCATTTATGTCGGTTTGTCAGTCATCATTTGTATATCAATGCCTCATAAGTACTGAGTCAATCTACTTGACGAAATATTCAGAGAACCATCATAGACGGAGTAACACATATTAAAAGTTAGGCGACATGGGTGGTACATTTAAAAATCATAAAATTCAGCAAAATACATGTGTGGAGTCATCATTTACAAAAGCATCGCAGAACGCTAAAGTGGTACGTACTCCTAATATCTAAATATTGCTAAAATATATAACGTTTCCCCAGTTCCCCAGTTTGTTACCAATCGCAGAGTCGGCAGTGGCCTCCACGACGATTCAGCATTACCAATGATTGCAAAGTTATTTCAAATTATGGGCACATTATACGTCGGACTTGAATATTAGAGACAATACATTTACAATCCCCTACCACCACCAAGTTTCAACCCCTACAAAAAAATTTCCGAAAATAAGGGGCCTCTGAAACGTCAAAGAGTCCAAATTTTTAAGCGAATTTTATTTTTTTCGTGTTTTTGACATTAGCTCCGCCACCACTAGACCAATTTTCATCCTTTTTCATCCTTGTCTGACAATTACATCAAAATTCGAGCAATACGTTCCAAGTTATAGGCGGTTATAAAATTAGCGAACAGATCGACAGAAATGAGTGACACGTTTTTTCGTGATGTAATGTCATATAACAATCAAATTGACTGATTTTACCTTTCATCGAAAATGTACTGATAAGAGTGAATCCTAGACACTGTACATACTTCAATATTCCATTTTGTAGAACGAATATTGGTTTAAGCCCTGCTCTGGTACGAATGTAAAGAAATCTGAACAACTATGGTAAATTTGATGATATTTTTGCTTGTGAACTGTTAAAGTTTAAATACTGGATGAAAAACAATGTTGGTCACTCCCTTGCAACCTACGTTCCCATTCTTTGTAATAATTTTTTTCCTTACTGAACCGGGTGGCCCATCCATGTGTGGACGGAATATTACTCATACACAAATACATTTTGAGAAAATCTATTTATGGGATGTTATACATGATATTTGAGGGCACATTTATAAAATTTTGGCCATTATACAAAGTGTCCCAATTTCGACATTCATATCAAAGTTGTGATTTTTCAAATAGAATGCCTAAAATGTTGTTGCATATTTGGATAAACCAATTCAAAAGAAGAAGATTGATATAACATACTATGGGGTTTTGGTAATTAGCTACTGAGATGTAAGGTGTTTTGTCCAGAAAAACCGTCCACTTTGGCAACCCCTCAATCCGCCATTTTGAAATTTTAGTGCTGAATTTTGTATCAGAAAAACTTACACACCTCAGATTTTATCTTATTTGTTATTTTTTCGAATTTTAATTTTTGCTCCTACATGGTGGTCAAAAACGCAAATTGTAGTTTTTCTAAAAAAATGAAAATGCATCACCCTGTATATTTGTGCAAGTTTGGATTCAGTTTTTTATAAGCTTTTTTTATACTAGACACATAACGGCTATTTTTTCAGTTATTAGCACGTCTTTTATGGAACGGCTTAATTCCCTAAAATATCGCATCATCCTTGGAAACAAATAAATTTTTGATTAGTTACAAACTGTCAAAATTAGCTTCGTGAGCATTATAATAAAAACGTGTTTGAAAATGAATTTTTCTAAAGAAGAAATAGTGAATATGGTGTTCGTTTTGGGCGAAGTCCAATGAAATAGTTTTCTAGCATCTCGCATTAATAAACAACGGTACCCTAATATGCGACATCCAAGGCCGGAAACATTTTCCACACTATGAGAACATTTTGAATCAAGTGGAGCAGTGGAATATAGTAAAAAATGTATAAGTAATCCACGTGTCACCAATGAAGCGAATCAGTTGGAGGTTCTGTTAAAGTTGATTATTCACAGCATCGGTACCATCCATATCATCTATGCTTGCATCAAGGCCTTCGTCCTCAGGATTTCGCAGCTCGAATGGAGGTTAGTAGAATAATGCTAAATAAAGTGAGTGAAGACACTACTTGCCTGAATAAGGCTTTTTAGCGTTGAGGCAACTTTTAACAGCATAGGTGTTGTCAACAGGCATAACATGCGACGGAAAACCCGTACTGGGTTAGGCAAATAGATTTCCAAAATAATTGGAGCTTGAATGTTTGGGGAGGAGTTATTGGCAGACAAGTTAACCGTTCTTTTGCGACAACAGATTAATAGGTACAGAATACTTGAATTTTTTGATCGAGCATTTGCCTTTGCTTTTGGAGGATGTCAACCTGCAAACTCGGATGTATATGTACTTCCAACATGACGGCGCACCTGCGCATTATCACAATCGTGTGCGTAACTATTTGGACACCTGGAGTAACAATTATTGGATCGGTCGTGATGGGCCTATATCTTGGCCTCCTAGATCACCAGATATGACACCGATAGACTTCTTTCTATGGGGCTACGTTAAGCAAGAGATTTATTGATATCCACCATTCACCCCGGAAAATATGAAGGAAAGAATTAAGGATGCTTTTCTGAACATAAGGGGGATGTGCAACGGTCATTTATCCAAAGATTACGGCTATGTATTCAACATGGTGGAGATATTTTCGAGCAGTTTTTGTAGAATAGGTCTTGAGTAGTATAGTTGTTTGTTTATGTTGTTGTTATAGTTGTTTTTCTCTATTACGCTTGAAGCTGATTTATACTGTTCTAATTGTTATTGGTTTTTACGTCAAATCTGTACTCTTAGTGGCAATATGGAACTAGCCCACTCTTTGACTTTTGTTTCCATGGATGATGTGATTTTTTTCCTTAATTTTGGTGTGTTGTTCTATTAGCTTAATAACTCAAAATCTAGTGATTTTATCTGATTCAAACCTTATACCAAAAAATCTTATAAAAATTGAATCCAAACTTGCACAAATATACAGGGTAATGCATTTGAAATTTCTGAGAAAAAGTATAATTCGCGTTTTTGACCACCCTGTATGAGCAAAAATGAAAATTCGAAAAAGTAACAAACAATATAAAAGCTTAGGTGTGTGAGCTTTTTGATACAGAATTCAGCACTCCAAATTTCAAAATGGCGGATTGAGGGGTTGCTGAAGTGGACGGTTTTTCTGGACAAAACATCTTACATCTCAGTAGCTAATTACCAAAACCCCATAGTAAGTTATATCAATTTTCTTCTTTTGAATTGGTTTATCCAAGTATGCAATAAAATTTGAGGCATTCCATTTGAAAAATCACAACTTTGATATGTAGGTCACAATTGAGACACCCTGTATAATGGTCAATATTTTAGAAATGTTCTCTCAAATGTCATGTATAACATTCCATAAATAGATTTTCCCAAAATGTATTTGTTTATGATTAATATTCCGTCCACACATGGATGGGCCACCATATATATATGTATATATATAAATGAAACACTTGTCTTTGGGGATATCGACAAATTAAGCTAAGGGTGTGTGACTTACAAATACTCAAGCTTTCGACAGGCTATGCTGTCATCTTCAGGAGTTCGTCAATGAGAATTCTAGTTTAGCCCAAGATGTGAATTTGTGAACTTTTTAAGGAATTTTATTCAGTCAACAATGTTTGGCCCAATCCATCCATATTTTATTAAAACATAATTATGTTTTCTACAGTTTTAAAAAAAGAAGAAGAAAGTCATAACTGTGCTGTTTTGCCACCAGCTCAAGTTCATCAACCTTGTTTCTCAAACACTGTACGTTTAAATGTAAAGTTTATACCGACAATCATTCGTGTCCACTTCACAGACGTGAGCGTGTGTTAAGGAATTTTTTGATACATTCTGGTTACCCGAATCATGTGTCTTAGGTGATTAGTATCGGATTCACACTGGCCAGTGATTTGCGAAAACCATTTTTTACTACTAAAAACTTCATTGAACGGTTGGGGTTATTTTAAATATAACACATTACTTTGTTTTCCAATAGAACTGCTAAGGTTTCATCTACAGGCTCGGACTTAAGAATTACTAGATTTGTAAATTTACCCAGTGGTAATACATTTCTAAGAAAACTGTTAAATGTTTTGTGGTTGCTTATGTTTCTTGTGCTGAAAACAATAATTACATAATAATTTTGTCCATGATCCAAAGTTTGAGTGAAAATATTACTTGTGATATTTTCAGCCTCTGTGTTGGGCTTAACAATTCCTTCAACTATATAGTCTATGCTCTTCATTGAATTATGTAAGTTTCTAGCACAGTTTCTGGCCAATTGATCGCCCACAATGAGCAGTTTCTTGGAAGTGTTCGCACTGTTCCTGGATTGTTTAAAAAGTTCATCATACAAAGTTACATTTTCCTCAGTCGTCTTCAGCTGTTTATTCCTATTGTCTAATATATTCTGTTGATCGTTGGCATTTCCTTCAGACTTCTCCGTCAATCGACACCTGTCTTCTTTTGCTCTTTCTTCTAATTAGCATATTTTCCTTGAGTATGCATTGTTTGTTACTTCTAATGGTTTTCAGCATATCGGCATGAATATTTTTTAGGTTCGTCATCACTGTTTGCATGTCTTTTGTCATCTGTTCATAACTGTCCATCTGTTTCTGAAGGTTTTTGTTCTTCTCCTCTGCGTCGATTATTTCTTTTTGTAGTGTACACATTCTTTCTTTTTGGTTTTTCAATTGGTCCCTAAAAGAATTTCGCTCCTCTATGAAACTTTGATTCAAAAACAACTTCTTCAAAATCCTTGGCCTTCTTCATTAAGCTTATTATATGTTTCTCTTTTTCTTGTATCTCATCATTTAATGAGTTAATTTCTGTAGTGTATGAATCGTAGTTTCGATGCTCGTTATCCTCTGATTCACAGGCAGCAGAACTATATACTTTGTTATTTGAGAGTTTCACAATTGAACTCAATCTACTTGCACAGCTAGCGTGAAAAATTGCATGATGTGCAAAAAATAAGAAACGAGCTTCTTTTGTTTTGCAACATTTAAACCTAGCTACCATTTTCTACCGGATACGGGCCTGTTTATTTTTTTATATCTTATATATGGTGATTAGGAATATACTCACTGGTCGATTTTTCTCGTGCTGTTTTTTGCGTACTTATTTGCGTTTTGCAATTAATCCTCAAAATCAGTATTTCTGAGTTGCAGTTTTTTAGCGTATAATTTATAAAAATTGCTCACATGTGGATGCAGCACTGGTTAAAATTTGAAAATTTTCTCTCAGTGATAACCCACTATAGTAAGCAAAAACAGACACGACGATAAAAGAAGATGATACACCACCATTGGATATTGAACATATTTTAATTGTAATGATTGCAATTTGATATGCATAGGCCAAATTTCTAGATCACTAAAGCGCAGAATAACATCGCACAGGAGTGATTTCAGATTGCATCCAGAAAGATAAGCTTTGGTTTCACACTACAGGTCATTTGATGTGCTATAACAATATCAAGATTCTTGATAAAGGAGAACATCCCTCTAAACGTTTATTCATAGAAATGTCACACATCTTCATGACTGGCAGTTGTATGAACAAAAGGGCAGATGTCAAGCAACTTAATGTTATCCACATATATTTGGTAAATTGCGAAAAATTGGAACGATTGCACACTTCTCCCTATATTGATTTGTCACAATAACAGATATAACGTTACAATGGGTAAAACCAACAGGTTTTCCAATAAAATAATATTTTTCTTCCTCTTTTTCTCCAGGACAAGTCTTTGATTACATCAACCAATTTTGCCAAGTGGTGAATCGTATTTTTACATCAACAATATAATTTAACAAAAATAATTTTTTCATAATAAATTCCGAAACTTTTCTATTACGTTTTGTGCTAAAACTAACGCTCCTCTTAATGTATCACACACATATTGTTTTTTTAACATAAAACCAGTTCCCCTTCTGCTGCCTGAATGAAAATGATACCAACTTCACACAAAAATTTCTAACCTCTCGACTACGCTAGCATTTTTAGGTTATTCAAAAATGTAAATTTGAAAAGTTGAATGGGAAAAAATTCATCTAATTAATTGTTGTCCAAATCCTTCTGCAGTGGAGTATTAAAACACAGTGACGTTATAGCATCGTTTTTTGGCGTAGATGCAGTCTTTTGATCACCTTACCATGTGTCCTTTTTACATTTTTTAACATGGAATACTAGCACCATTCTCACTGACGGAGTAAGTAAAATGATTTCTAGTCAATTGAGCATGGTTGATATTTTAGTGTTTTTAAATTGTTTTTTCGCTCCAGATGATGGTAGGTACACTTAGCATAATTTGTTGATATCCCAATGAAAACATCTTACATTTAACTGGTTATTTCGACAATAACTATGAATCGCATAATATAAAGTGAATTCGAGCAGAAAATAATATATATATAACCCAAGCAATACGTATTTCTGCTTGTTGGCTTCATCAGGCCCGAAATGAATGCATATATGCAACTATAAAAGCAGATACACATGCCCATACATCCGGATACGGGTGTAACCTGAGGAAACGAAGATGGAGAGGGAAAAAAATGACGCACGAAGTCCACAACAAGAGCCAACCTACACATTGCAGTATAAAATGTCTCGAATTTTCAAGCCGACATCTAACCACAACCACGCGGCCGGTTATAGCCAATTGCTGTGGTACTTCAAGCCCATATGGTCTACAAAGAGAAAATGATCATGCGGAGAAAGTTATACTCGTTTAACAAAAAATAAGGAAAATAATGGTCAAAATCCGCAAAAAGAAGGAAGGTGGATTCGAGCAGAAAATAGGATAGGTAACCCGTATTTCTGCTTGTTGGGTTCATCAGGCCTGAAATGAATGCACATATGCAACCACAAAAGTAGATACACATGCCCATATATCCGGATACGGGTGCAACCTGAGGAAACGAAGATGAAGAGGAAAAAAATGACACAGGAAGTCCCCAACAAGAGCCAACCTACACATTGTAGTATAAAATGGCTAGAAGACCTCGAATTTTCAAGGCGACATCTAACCACAACCACGCGGCCGGTTATAGCCACTTGCTGTGGTACTGGTGATGTGTGGACTTCGTGTGTCATTTTTGCCATCTCCATCTTCGTTTCCTTAGGTTACACTCGTATCCGAATGTATGAGCATGTGTATCTACTTTTATGATTGCATATGTGCATTCATTTTGGGTCTGATGAAGCCATCAAGGACAAAAACGTATTGCTTGGGCTATCTATTCTATTTTATATATACCTTTCTCCCCATGATCATTTTCTCTTCATATACATACATCATATATGTAGATCATAAATAACAATCCTTACAATTTAGTATGTTTACCTACGAGTATCTGTGGATGTCTAATTTGCAGATTTTCTCTGTTATGTCCATAATTTGTCAAATAAATATTATACAAAAAACATATCTCAATTTCGGCAATTAAAAAATATTTCCTCGCCATTTTTGACATAGTAAGTAAAAATATCTCTAAAAAATTTATCAGTTTTGCCTGGAAGACCATTGTATAGGTTTGTAACAGCCCTTACCTTTTGTCACGCTGCCAGTTGATATCAATAGTACTCGAATTGCACCAAACAAATTCCCCACTCTCTGTTTTCTTCCAACAACCACCTAGTCCTGAAGTAACGTTCATCTGTTCATATTGCTGGTGAGGTTGAATTTGATGCGGATTTCTATAACTCCCCTCGTAACCCCTATAGTTAGACATCCCCTGCGAGGGATAGTATTGAACCTTAGGGGGACTTTGAATTTGGGGATTATGACTCAGTCGATAATCTGAGTATT
This sequence comes from Acanthoscelides obtectus, assembly GCA_963669975.1. NCBI lineage: Eukaryota > Metazoa > Arthropoda > Insecta > Coleoptera > Chrysomelidae > Acanthoscelides > Acanthoscelides obtectus. Next base: position 8,603,112 of record CAVLJG010000002.1, on the reverse strand, counting down.
GGGGATAACTGTACACGTGAGAATTCCTCTGCATTTGCAGACTGTGTTGCGACATTTGAGGGCTATGCTGATGAATGATAGGGCTATGTTGTGTCACATGGGACATGTGTGGACTATTTTGTGAAGAATGTGGGCTGTGCTGAGACATGTGCGGGCTATGCTGGGATAAGTGAGGACTATGCTGAGACATGTATGAGCTATGCTGTGACATGTGGGAGGAATTTTGGCCTGCATTGAACTGATACATGCTTGGAGGTGTCGTGGAATAGCATGAGGGGTACACATTCATATTTTCTCTCCTGGAAAAAAAAAATATATATAAATAAATAAGCACGACAAGAAGTTTTATGGGGAAATCGAGTGCATAGATTCCGAATCCAACACAAATTTGACTCGTAAGACTCACAGGGGATCTGAGTGAGTCATTTTCTAACTTAAACTATGGCCCATGACACTTCATGATTTTTTGATGGTCATATCTGAATCTAGCACCTTAAAACAGTGTACCAATTTTCATTTATTTGTAGTAAGGGAAGCTAAAGAGGAAAATTTACACGAAGTTTCTACGTCAAATCGTTGATTAACGTATTTTTAAATATCCAACCTAATACTATATTCGTCACAGCTTTCTCTTCTTCCCAATAACTAGGAATCTACTTTGAAAAAGTTAGTGTCTCATAGATGGCGCTTTATGATTATATATAGACGGATTACAAGACACGAACCTTTTCAAATTAGACCTGCTTATTGTGGATAGGAGAAAGAAACATTCTCATCATCTCGGATAATTTTTTGAACGCCCTAATACAGCATTAGGTTGGCTATCGTCAGATGGAATACGTTCATCAATGCTCAAATTCAGTATGACTTCACTTCACTATATCAATATAAATATATATATATATATATATATATATATATATATATATATATACATACAGATTCCGATAGTTAGGTCCTCCACTTATTGGCTTTTTAGAGTCGATAGGTCCTCCGTTGCGCTAGGTCCTCCGTATATGGAGGACCTATCGCAAATTTCACCAGTCGGCCTGAGGCGCTCCCCTTTGTCACCCGGCAAAATTCCAGACGGTTGACCCAGATCGTGTTTTTTTCAAAATTTGGGTACCGTAGTTCCGGGCTTTGCCGCGCCGGCACACAGAACCTTCTTACAAAACCCCACTGTAGAGAACAGACAAGCCGACGTCGAGTCCAGACAGAAATATAACGAAGCGGTGCCAAAAACCAGCACGATATAAAAGTTAGGCACAGGATGATGTCGCGGCGCAATGGCAGTCGGTCTTTCTGGACGCTGGCCAGGCAGATTGAAAAGAACTTCTCACACAGTAGTAGCCTTCCAACACTTACGTGTCAGTATGGAACTATTGTATTCGACTCAAAGGCCCAAGATCTTTGCTGAAAACTCCACCATGGACGTCCCCCCCAACGCCCAAGTGCCGTCAATTCAAAGGGTTCCCTGCACTATGCGGGAGGTAACATTAAGACATGAGACCGTACGACGAGTGCTCTTGTCGCTCGACATCAACAAAGCTTCTGGTCCGGACGTGATTCCTGCCATTGTACTGAAGACGTGTGCAGCGCAGCTTGCTCCAGTTCTTTCGTGTCTCTTCCAGATTTATTATGAATCCGGCACCTTTCCAGAAAACTGGAAATTTTCTCATGTCCAACCCATCCCAAAAAAAGGATCTAAGACCGACCCTTATAACTACAGGCCTATAGCTCTGCTTTCTGTTATAAGTAAGGTGATGGAGAGGTGCATAAATCGCGAGCTTCTGGACTATCTCGAACGTCACAGCTTGATTAGCGACAGGCAATATGGTTTCCGGCACCTCCCAGCTTATGTCACGCAATTGTGGAGTAAGCTCATCCAGTCTTATGGTGAGGCTCATGTCGTTGCTCTTGACATCACGAAAGTATGACAATGTTCGCACTTAACAAAACAAATGTCATTAAAATTCAAATATTCGTTGAGTCATGACATCAGCTTTTCAACCCGTAAATCATTTTCGAATCGCTTTCCACAGAAAAATTTCTTAACGTTTGGGAAAGTTAGAAATTTGATATGGCGCATTTTCGAGTAAATGGATTAGTTCAGAATGCCATACCATACAGCCCTAACAACGCACCAATCGACATTTTTTCTTAATTTTATCTTTGACAAAAAAGTTTAAACATTTCTTAGTGAAAGGCGATTCGAATTATGCATGAATAAATGGTGAATCTGATTATGTTGTTGAGTAGAAAAATGGTTATACTTTATAGTTTGTGATACAATTTATGCTCATAATTAACTTCTACTTTATTGAACGATGTCATAATTTAGTATAACTCGCGATTAGGTCATCGCATTCATCCCTTTTTGAGGACCTTTTAGCCTAAATGTGATTTTGAAAGTGAGCTAAGACTACATTTCTCTGATCTTTAGTTCAAGGAACTAGAACTCTGGTATTTTTCTTCGGAAAAATTATATCCACTTGTTGAGATTCCGGATCTGGATACGGTCCTTGGATATCTTCATACTGATATGGAGGTTCTGGGTGATTATTATCTTGCTGTGCTTCTGATATCAAATCCTCGTCCAGATGCAAATTAGCGATTTTCTTTTGTAAATGACCGGCCTCGCCCTTCTCCATCAACGTCAGATTCTTGGAGAGTCTAGCCGTTTGGTAGACGTCATCTGGTAATCGATATGATGCAAGGTGGTCAAGTGTATGTCCCATAAAAGATGCTAGTGGTTCCATGTCATTTTTTGACATGTTTTGCTTGGCACACTCTTGAGTACACAACAGATTTGCATGTCCATGAATTTTCAGAACATAGATAAAAGATAGACATAGCTCTATCCTACTCCTACGCACCTGATTTATAGACGGAATGGAATTCAAGTGATCGGTAGACCGATATGACGCCGTTCAGTTAATTCGGGTATTGTGGACGACTCAGCACTGCTTTCTAACACTGATCTAACAGTGTTTTGTAAATTCGAATATTTTGAGAGACTCAGTGTTGTTTTTTTTTGTGAATCGGAGGGTATTTTGATGGGCGATGTATCATACGGCTTTTGGTTGGCGTGTCTATATAGTTAATTCTGAGCTATTAGAAAAAATCAAAATCAAATAAAGCTTGATTTCCTTATCCAAAAATAACGTCACATAATGGCAAGGGAGAAGGGAAGTAATTCGAGTATTTTCGGAGACTCAATGCTGCGAACCGGAGGCTAGCAGAGTATTTCAATTGCAAATATTCCAAGTTTGAAAGTACGCTTTATATTTACATCACAAAAAGCCATGTTTTTCAATTCCGTCGGTTTGTCTGTTGGCGATTTTATTAGTGCATAATCCCAGTAGCATCTGCGCCGATTTCAATTGGAAGTGATGAGATGTAAACACGTGATAGGAAATAATAGATTCTTTTTTATGTTTGTTGGGGGTCTCCGTTCATTTTCTGTCATGTTCAGTTTTTCTTTATGGTGGGTTCAAAAATTTTTGAAACTCAAAAACTTTGTTTTTTGCTTTTTATCAACCCAACCAGTCGTAAACAGCACCGTTTATCATCGTTAGGATGTCGTCGATACGACATAGGCTATCGGAGATAGACGGAAAGCAAAGTGCTCCGTAGAACATACAACCTCTCGGACAAGTGATAGAAGATAAGGTATGCTTGATTTTGTGGGCTGCTCGATGTTCCGATAGATAGTTGGGCATCCTTCTTTCGCATGCTAGCGATGTTTGTATAGTCTAGATCGAGTAATTAGTGTACGAAATGTTGCTGTATTGTGTTGAAATCTTTTGGAGACTAATGTTATGGTATTTTATTAACGACTATCTCAGAAATTCGATCACAAAAATATCGTTGGTCCCTCGTAGAGTTGGTTTTATAGGGTTCACGCATTGGCAATCAGCAAAACACTGTGGTTTTTCTCCGTTATTTGTTTTCCTATTGGAAATATCTTCATCCAGGCTACTCATTTAACTTTCCTTCATAGAGTTGGGTGTTCTAGAGAGTGTTTTGCAGATTGCCAATGCGTGGACCCTAGAAAACCAACTCTACGAGAGACCAACGATATTTTATGAGTAAATTTCTGCGATAGTCGTTAATAAAATACTATAACATTAGTGTCCAAAAGATTTCACACCAGACTGAGTCGCTAAGAGAGAAAGATATAATACGAATGCAATTATACAAAAGAAGATCATTAGAAAGGGTTTGGCCTAGGAATCAGCACTCTACCATTAATAAAGAGAAATTCAAATTAGTAATAAGCGTGTCAAAAAAAGGTTACGTGATTTTGGCACGTGCCCACTCTAAAGACTATCTGGGGATTATGCAACCAACAAAGCATAATGGGGAACTGACTTACGGCTTGCAACATGGTCATTGAGCGTGTCGTGTCGTTAAGTCATTCCTCCAAGGAAGGACACTCACACCGCTCATAGGGAGCAAACGCGGAATGCATTTGCACACTAGGAACTATCTAGGCAGCAAATTATCATTATGTCGTTTTTTATTTTAGGTTTTTTACGTTATAGCCCTGTGGAGCATTCCTAAAATACCACCCCACGATACTTAACGGTTTTTTTGAAAGTTATTTTCAAATTTCTATATTTTGAAGTTTCCTATGAGACAATTCCTAAAATATCTTATGCAGATTGAGAATCCGAAATCAATTTGATGCTAGGATACAAGAGAGGCCCCAAGTGACCTGTTTTCACCTTCTAACCAAATTAGCTACTAGCTTCTTTGCTTGTATCTATGAAGAAAGTAAGACATTTTTCGTGGCAAAGCCAAATATGTAAAAATAGAAAAGCGACGCAAAAACCCTTACTTTTCCATATACTTGCTATATCCATTGAGACTCAACCTGTAGACACCAGAAGTTAATAAATCCTCGGGACGATAGTGTGTTGCGATATAAGACATGTCCGAATTTCGATACATGCTTGTACTTGATGTTTCGTATCTCTGTTCAGTGCTGTTGCCACTTTGGCTTGAAGGACTGTGCTTTGCTGATCTTATACTGTGTCTGAGCTCAGTTTTTGTAAATGGTTCATTCACAGTGGCCCCCAGAGATACATTGTCTTCTGAAACTGCAAGAAAGATGTTAAAATGAGGCCTTTGACACAAAATTGAAAGAAAAAATATGATATCAAACTCAAATGATTTTTATTTTTATGTAGTCTTTATAGTTTAGTCCAAAGTTGAAATTCATGAAAATGAATTGGTGACACTGCCACCTGTGTGTAGTTCGCCAATGGTTGGTACATCCCTCCTGTATATTTGGCATGCGTCTATGAAGTTGTACAATGTGGTTTGAATTGTAGATTTTTTGGTCAGTGCTATATTGCTGCTTGTTATTTGTTAAAAGAATCCCTTGGAGTAAGATTTTACTTATAATAGATGAGTGATTATATTGCAAAATACACTTTAATCTGGTGTTTGTAAACTATATGAAAACACTCAAGATTGCTCCTAATAAAAATGTATACCCCACTAATGGTTATGGATATCTTCACAGGATTCTAGAGGCAAAGTTGCAAAATGTTTCATAAATTCGCAAACACAGCCCTAGATCAACTGGAACTTTGAATTCTTTTTGAGGAATTTTTTGTATGAACATCCTGATACTTACCAAATTCAGGGGCCCTTGGCTTTTTCTTCTGTTTGTGCTCAGAATTTGCTTTTTCTTTCAAAAGTGCGAGTTTTGATTGTAATGCTATGCACTGATTTTTATGCTTCTGATACTCAGCTCTATGTTGACGTTTCATAGTCTAACAAAAAATTATGATTGCAAATAAATATAAGTGCAATGCAAAAATACTCAAAACATGGAAAGTACAAGTCACTCTACTTGACACCATTTTTTTATGTGAAGGCCCATACCTTGCTCATGTTTTGTTCATTTGCCAGTCCCAATGCTGCTTCAGCCATATTAGCATGTAGCTGAATTTGCAGCTCTAAGTCAGCTATAAGTTCATCTTTGCTAGAGTTTTTTATTAAATTCTCAGAGAGTTGGTATGCTGTGCCAACACGTCTCCTTATACAGGGTAGTGTTTCCCCTGGTTCTAGAGGCATCTCTGGAGGTGTGATACCAGTCAGTTCTGCTTCCTGAAATTTATAGTTCATAGTATACCTGCCAACATTGCATAAAAATATGTTTTATCTATAATTGTCAGTTAAAAATGGCAATTAGTTACATTTGTAAGCTAGAAGTTGTGAATAAAATTATAAGTTATAACTAAATACCACTTCTAATTGAAAATTAGAGTGAATGTGCCAGTAACCTGGGTAACTATTATAGCAGTCAGGCAAATCTGATATCATTAAAAATACTCGAATATTTGGAATCCTACCCTTGCTGGTGATTGTTACAAGATTTACCAACTAAATTGTGCTAGTGTACAAGCGTTTCACATTGTTATCAACCTGACAACAGTAATAGCTAAAGTTCTACAAGAATTTAACCAACTGTCTAGAATTATTCAAAATCGTAAATCTTTTAAAACTTTTAAGAGGAAATTACAATTATTTTTAAAAATATAGGGTATCCAAGTAACAGACCAAACTCCATTTGCCTTAAATTTGTATTTATAGATAGACAAAATTCCTTTGTATGCTATAAATGTATGGAATGTGTTTCTATATAGCCATGAAAACTAAAGACATCCATTCTACTATTACTACTAATAAATGTAACTATATAGTTAATTGCAGTTTCTAAGTGAGAATTATCATTTACGGCAATTTGTAACTGAAAACAAAAATAATAGATTTTAATAATATAGCTTGTTTTATCTGACCACAGTCAGCTAACCATGCTAACAGCTGTTTTATGCAACTCTTCAGCATAGTCTAGGCTTGGCCTCTATCCAGAGTATAAGGCCTATCTATCTTTGTGCTGTTATTTCAAAGCAGTTTTTGTGACATCCTTTCCATGCTTTTATAATTTGTAAATAATATCCATACTTTTGGAAATTGTTACACCTTCTACTCTCGAGTAGATTGCTTAAAATTGCAATGCAATGATTCAATAGCTTAAATCCTGATACCTGGATGCATAGCTGCTTGAGCTCTTGGGTACGTTTAGCTAAGGTTTCTTCAATTTGTTTTTTCCTTTCTTGTAGCACAGCTATCCTAGCTGCATTATTGTTGCTTGTAGCACCCATTTTGCTTAGTTTTTCCTCAGAATTAGCCTCATCCTCTGAAAAATGATCCCCTTAACTTGCAACAGGTGTAAACAAAAGTGTAGGACATGTCTGGCAAGAAAACCTACCCATCTTATTCTTTTTTGTATGTATTCACTAGGCTTTGGCAAACCATCATTGGTGCCCAGAGAGATGATTCAAATAGATAAAAATATCCATCATCTTTAGAGATAAGTGCCAATCAGAATTTATCTCACAATGTGTGCATCGAATGTTTGTATTTTATTCAAACAGGCCTGAATCATCGTATCAAGGGCGTTTACTCCTGTTTAGTAGATTCAAAAAGTTTGGTAGTTTCATGTGACCCAAATTGTATTTGTTTTCCTTTTTTACGCTTTTAATAATAAATAAACATCCAATACAACCACCATTTTGATTTTGACTTTTGAGGTTAATCACATTGACATGTGACATTCAAAAATACTGTTTCCTGGAAAGCATTATATCAGTGGAAACAAGGCGTGGTCAAAGGAGCGGGGGTAGGCGGGCACTACGTAAGGTAACGCCTTTTTTGTATAGGAGGTACCAAATTTGATTCAAAAATGAAAATTTTGCAGGGGCGCATCCGGCTCTCATGCCAGGGGAAGGTCACAGGATTCATGGTTTTATTGTCAAATAACAAAGTTAATTCTTTTTTGTTTGCCTGCAAAAGTGCCAGTTAGGCTATCTTCTGCCACAGAGGCTCGCAACCACTTGATATTATCGAAATCAAACATGAATAAATTTCTTGAAACAACCGCAGGTTTACATACATTCATGTATATGGAACGGCCAACACTATCGAGGCGGTTTCCGATTTCCAAAAATATTATTTTGAAGTCATTATTATACAAAGGTGTAAAAAAATAGCAATATGACTAGTCCGTATCTGACGAACTAAATTAGTTGATAGTTTTCATTGGATTATATCGTCGACGAAGTTCTACCACAGCATAACTCAAAACTGAATTTTAAAAGAGCAACAAACGGCGGATCTTTGGATCATCTACCGAAATAACACGCATATTTTGTGGGCACCATCTTTTGAGTTACGCGATGTTAGAAATTATTTAAGAAAAACCTATTCTCAACGACGGCTCCTTAAGGGGCAAGTTTCTCCGGAATCAGAAAGGTGTTTCGCAAATCGAGAGGATCAAATACAGTAGTTTCAAAATAGTCTCAAGAGTCACCCATTGGATTCTTGTCCCATGTTTGGGAAACACCCTGTACAAGAGTAAACTAGGACAATACCATCATGCAAGTTACAAATGTGAAGTGTCAAAAATATAAAGTAGTACACACTGAAAACCAAATACTACTGGTATGTAATTTGTACAAGAGAGAAGCGCGAGAAGCGTGCAATATGTGTGTTAGAAAGAGATAGAAGCTCCTCGTTGCCTAGCAACCCGAGTACGAGGTCACGGAACCCACCGGCGCACTCTCTCTAATATACATATCCCACGGTTATCACGCTTCTCTCTCATACACCAAATTTGAATCTCACGGTATATGTTTATGAATTGATAGATCAAGAGAGCGAGATTTGAACACTCTTGCGGTTAGATAACTATGATGCTTACTACATACCATCTCCTGTTAGTCAAATGAAACCGCTTTTCTCTGATGTTGTCCGTCAAAAAATATGTTCATCAAATTTACTGGAAGCATTAAAGGTGCGTGCGAGAAAGCTTTTTTATTATATTCCTGTCTGAATGTCTGAATTTTCAATTAACTACCTTAATCATAGAACAATTGAGGCTCAACTTCCAATAATTATCTAAAGGACATGCAGAATCGCTATTTTATTTATATTTGCGTCAAGCTGAACGTATAGGCTGCCTCTTATTTCCACGCCATCATGGATGCGCGATGCGCTTAAAAACTGATCAATGTTGCCAGGTGATGTGATTTATCACCAGATTTGGTGAAAAATCACCCGTTTATATCCATTACGTATTTGAAAAAAGTCTGTATTTACTTAACTTTATCAACGATATTTGAAAGTCATAAATGTATTACTAGTCAAACCCAGGGGGGTCATGACTTCCATAACCCCCTGGATCCGTGCTTGAAATTTTGTCCCACAAAGTCCTATCAATATTTTGAGGTTTTCTACCAGGTAATTTCCGAAACCACTGCGTAATTGTGATCTGAACAAAAATTCATTTTCTGTGTGAATCAGGAAATTTAAAGACCTTTAAAGCACAGAGTGCAAACATTTTGCTATTTAGCTGCGGCTGACCAATGACGGAAAGGAGGAAAGGTCACGATAGTTGGGCAACACCCCATTTTCTTCCCATTTTAGCTGCTATTTTTTCTGTTATAACTATAGTCACGTGATATGTTACTTATTTATTGGTTGGTTTTCAGCAGTGGAAATAAGGTGCGGTTAAAAGGGGATTTATATACAGAGACAGCCAATCGGAAATGGGGCGTTGGTTCACTACTTCGCTTACTGGTCACCCCAAAGAATTGACAAATAATCTGCATACTGTCAAATTTTGTGGTGAAGGAAGTGTCAAACAACCACTTACTGAAACCATTTCATAAACAATAATTAAAAATTACTCATACTCATATTTCATTTCCTGAAAAATGACCTGCAAATGAGAGGTGTTTATCGAATAAGGTGAATTAACTAGTTCGTAGTAATCATATATCCTGTTTGCTGGTTCCTGAGCGCAAGCACTTTCACGCACCATAAGGTATTTTTCAAGGAAGACCTATACTTATGTGAGTATTAATTTGTTTCACATCAAACTGCAAGAGCCTTTCTTGCATTGTGTCCAATTTTTTGCATGCCGCTTTTGACAGTTTTCAAAAAGACATGCGTTCAATAAATTTGTCATTGACCAAACGGAACATATTGCGGCGTCGCCAAAAAACGGCACCTCAGTCGGCGCATGGCGTCAATATTTATTTAAATCGCTTAATTATTAACGGGAGACAAAGTAGAGCGACTAAAGCCACTAAATTTTTTCACGAGTCTCATCCAGTTGTTCTAAAATCGCCGAGTATTGGGCGTTTTGAAAAAAAAATAGGGAATTCCGTCGTGCGCCGTTTCTTCATATATTGATTTTGGGTAGGACGTGTGCCCAGTGGCCACAAGAAATTTGTAAACTGGTGAATCAGTCATTCTTGCCGATTGTCGATGTGATAAAAATCTTGGATTAGAAATTTTTCAAGGGGTGCTCTAATGTATTGTGAATTTCAAAGCTTTTTGCACAATTTGAAAACAGCTCTATGACAAACTAGTATTTCTTGAGTATTGATTTGTATAATTTATATATTAGCCCAAGAATAAAATTGTTTTGTTGCATACTGAAAGTGAAGCTTGACTATACATATTTCCAGGTCTGGACTATTACTACTATAAGAGGTATGGATTATGATAGATACAATTACTACAAATTCACATATTAGAAATAGGCTTTAGATTTCTCCAGTTTGATTTGTCTAGCATTATCACTATTCCTTAACCATGTTACGTAGGTAGTACTTAAGCTATACAAGGTGGTGCATTTGAAAAATAAAGACTATTAATTTCAGAATCACTGTTTTTTCAAGGCAATATTTCATTTATGAATAATATGCTTTTTTATTCAGACAAGGATATTGAGTAGTATTCTTGACATACTGGTTTAGAACACCTGCTTGTTATTTCCATAGCACTCTGTATTTTCATTCAAAATAATATTACACTATGACTATTTTAAAAAATGTGTGTAACATGAAGAAATATTTTTTCCTATTACTAATTTGGTAAATTCATAGTAGCAACGTCAACAAAAGTTCCCTGGAATGATGTTTCACTAGAAAATGCTATGTATATTACTTGTTAAATAGTTAGCACTTAGTTTAATATATAACACAGATTTATTAAGCCACAAAGGAATATTGAAATGCTTCTATTAACCATATTCTAATTGACAATGTTATGATTCATTTTTTGCATGTAACCTTGATTAAGAACATTTCATCACACCTATAAAAATTCTATTCATAAATTGCATGTACACAGTATCTTATAATAAAAAAATCTCGATATTGTAACTATATAATTTATATATACCAGTAATAGTTAGATAATAAATAGTTTCATATTTTTTACCCACACATGACTATAACTTTATGCATTGTTATGCTATATGTATTTATCACATATTTACCTTCTCAAGTTACATGCTTTCTCCCTTTTGTAGATACTAGTTTTACCTGCTTGTATACTGATATTTTAAGCAAAGTATAATAGATGTAAAAAAATTATAATTGTGCTTGTGCATGTTGTATAGAAAGGCTTACACTTTACACTTTCTATCCATTTTTTTGTAAACTGTCCTTCACTCGATACTTGTTACATATTTATTTGAACCATTATTTCAAAATATATTATTTGGAATAAATAAAAATCGATTTTTTTTTCAGAGGTAATTTTTTCAGATGTTAAAAATCTCGGAATCCAATCTTTTACTATCACTTTTTGAAGTAAATTAATATCACAATTCAAATTTCCCTGCTTTCTGAACACTTTTTCACACTTCAAACTCATTTTTTGTCTTCAATTACTGCATTTCTTGATTTGTTGGTACAGTATCTCTACCTACAGAAGGATTTTATAGTAAAACATACATGCCGAATTGGTATGATATCCAAATTATTTATTATCCTTTAGACATTGAGATATACATTAAGGATTCTTCAACTTGCATATATAACATTAAATAAAAATGTTTAAGACAAACAACAAACAAAATAACAATTATTAACAAACAAGCTCTGAGACGGCATAATAACATTTAGATAAAAGGAATTGTTTAAACTGGTTGATATTGGAGCATCCCTTGATATCCTTCGGTAGCCTATTGAATACTTACTTTAGGTCGCAGTATGTCGGGCTATTTCATACCAACATTGTATTTAGCAAAAGCTACATTCGAATTATTAACCTGCCTGGTATTAAAAATCTATTAATTAAAAACTTATCTTTATTATTAACAACATACAAAAACAATGAGGGAAGGGGTTAAGTCTTCTAAAAATATCTTTACACAAATTAAACTGTTAATTCTAACCAAACATCTAATTGCTCTTTTTTGGCTCAAAAATACTTGCTCAGCGTTAGCTATCATAACTCCAGAAACACAAAGTGTATCTTAATTTTGACTCTATTTGGGTATAGTAAATAGCAACTAACTGACTCTTCAATAGAACTGTTTTTAATTTTCGGTTTGTATATGTTTGACAGTTTAATTTTGAGACTAGACAGAATAGCATGTTGTGGTCAGATAGCAGTCCCACCGACAATCTTAGGCTGATTCTACCTAGGAAAGAACGTCTTTGACTCTGAAAGGAGCCATCGCGCCTAATGGGGGTGTTACAACATTTTTCAGTTTTCCTAACTTTTTGGGAGCGTACAACCAATCCTGGTTTTGGGCCAACAAGCCTGCCCCATTACCATATATCCCAGTACCCAAATTAAGTGAGACCAGTTGCTTCATTGCTACACTAACGAAAGCGCCTTAAACATCAATTTGATTCCAATTTGAAACCTCTATTTTATATAGATTATGTTACATATGATTCCTTTGGCTTATATATAAACAATGAAAAACAAAAATATATTGCTTCTGTATACATTAAAAATATGTACTTCTTAGGAAAGGGGTGAAATACGCGGGGACGTAGTACAAAGGATTATTATTTTTATTATGAGATATAGTGCACAGGACGATTCGATTTAGGAGGAATTTAGGATTTGATAACACTGGCTTGGCTGGCTGATCAGATGATCTACTGTGGTCAAAATCGGCTTCACCAATTTGTCTGTCTCAGTCAGTATTGCCACAGTGTCCTTTTGTATGTCATCTGAGATGAAGTAGGGGAATTGCCCAGCTATTTTATCTATCATATTAAGGCATATCTCTAATTTAAGAGCCACTTTTACTTATGCGTGGGAACACAGCAATAAGTATGTTTGTCAGTACCGGGTAGATTTCGATTTCACTTCTATAGGAACATTCGAGCCGAGTCCCATGATTTTAGACATAGCTGCTCGATTAGCCTTAATAATTTTTTCTTTATTGAGGTCATTCGTTTTATTGAGATTGAGCCCAAGGTATCGGATTTGTTCGAGCACGGGGATTACGACTGTTCGCTTCCCATTCCCGCCAAACTTGATCTGTTCAGGGCACGTACGTGCTCGTCCAAATTCAGTAAACTCGATTTTCTGCTTATTACAAGTAAGCCCTCACCGATCATAGTACTCAAATATCGCTTCCATTGTCCACTTTGCTCTCATTTTGGCGTATTCTGACATCGTTTGTCCTGCAATGTTTTCTACCGGCAGATCAGCAACGTATACGTTCTACAGGTAGGGCCCGAGGATAGATCCCTGTGGCACTCCGAAGCGTTGGAGGTATATTTTTGTTTTGGCATGAATGTTTTTGCAGCGTATTTGTCGAATGAGCAAGTAAACAGCATAACAAAGCTCGAAGCTTGGATATAGCACGTAACATTTCGCATATTTTATATTCGCCTTGGCATTGCCTTTATTGTAATATCCTACTATTAAATACACAATTTCCAATTTTAGGCATTAGCTTTATCTATTACAAATGTTTCTTCTAGGTTTCCAGACGTATTATGGAAGTTTACTTTCTAAACTCTAAATAGAAATGACCAGTTTGACTTTGGCGTTAGATAATATTGATGTTGGTGATAACACTGAACAAATTAGCAAACTGTTTCCAAAGTGTAGACCAAGAAGTGATATTAATTTGAATCCTATTGTTGCCTCGGGAAGGGAACATGCATGTATTGATAACACAACAAATACTGTCATGAATCTAGACAGTGAAACTGATAGGTAAAAAAAAAACTTCGCACAAATCGCTTCTTTGTTCATCCTTGGTTTTCATCTTTTTTATTACACTTCATTTTTCGTTTGGTTTTGTAGTGTTCTTTAGTTTTGTTGTGTTGTACCTTTTTTTTTGTTTATAATTTTCCGTTTTGCCATTTTCATTTTGTAAGGTCTTCTGTATGGCTCTTTTAACCTCTTGAAATCAGAATCCAGGTATTCTAAATTTTTCAAACGAAAGGTAAAATACTTAAGCGAATGATACTTAAGTTCATTTTAACAAAAAAAAAGTAGGAAAAGTTTTCGGTGTGAATTGAACCGTTTAAAAAAAAATATGCTACTCGTCTGCTCTGTTTGTCAATGCAAGAATTCAAACTTGAGTCACCCTTAAATTCAAGAACGAAATTTGAACACACACATAATTAAATTAAATTGAGATCTGCCAAACAGGCGAAAATTGTGGTCGCTCTTTAATCCCTTGATTTTCTTTCCATTGTATTCCTGTTTTTGTGTGACAAAAATACTAAACATTTATCTGCACGATCATGTGGCTATCATGTAGAAATTAATACAAGATAACAAACAACCTAATGAAAACATAGGGCTTATTATTTTTTATGTGAGAACTATGTCTCTGTAAAAAAATGAGGTTAATGGGGATATAATAAATAATTTTGGCTACACGAAAACTGCTTTTAATTCTCCACGAACGCCTTGAAGATTTGCAAAAATTTGTTGTACATCGGAAAACGCATCTTATTGTACCCATTTTTATTAAAATATATAGAATGGTATCATAAATATAAAAAAGATATTTTTTGAAAACTCCATAATCTCAAAATTTAGGTCTAAAAACAGACTCATGAATATTCACTTAAATATTTTACCTTACCTTGAAATACCCTGTATAAGGTTCTACGTCAAACCGTTTGTCCTAGGTCTATCTTTTTTATGCAAGGTTTGAATTCTTAGATTTATTTTTCTTATAGTCTACGAGCTGGCAACATTAAACCCTCTTGATTTGTTTACGGACGAAGGAATAACATAGGACTGTATGGGGTGCCTGCCCACCCGGATTATTTTCACTGGAGGGCTAGCAGGCACTAAAGGCAAAATAATTTTAGTTGTTAACTTACGCTATATTTTTGTTGATAGATGGCTAGCTGATAGTTCCTGTAATATAAGTAGAGACAGTATTACCCAGTTGCATTCAGCAGACGAGGATGATATTGTTGAGCAACATAAACATACTGGAAGCACATACAAGTTGTGCGACTCTAGGTATTTTTACACAAATATGCATGATTACATCGTTGTACCGAAAATGATTAGAGCAACAAATCACATCGCACGCGGCGTCCCGTTGCATTGGTAAAGCCAGAGCGTGAGTATCCCGTCGAATTCAAGGATATGCTGCGCTAGCCAGTGACGTGCGATATGTTCCTTCTCTCCTTTCCTTTTCGGTACTCGACTATAGAACGCAACAAGTAGTTTTATTAAACTATTTTCGTGGATTTTTCAAAGACTTGATATGGCAACAAACGAACGTTTGATCACTCCTGTTCTTTTGAAGCAGCGGTTTAATACTGCTACTATTAAAAAAATAGATTAATTGAAAAATTTCCAATTTGATTTTTGTTTCATAACGTCTGCCAGGCAATAACCCGGTGCAAAATATTCCGCAGAAACTTTATGGGTAATGGATGGAAAACGCTGTCATGATGTCAGGAGCAACGACATGAGTCTTACCATAAGACTGGTTGAGCTTACTCCCATACGGCCTGTCGCTAATCAAGCCGTGACGTTCGAGGTAGTCCAGAAGCTCGAGATTTATGCACCGCTCCATCACCTCACTTAGATTACTTATCTCTCCATCACCTTACTTGTAGCAGAAAGCAGAGCTATAGGCCTCTAGTTATAATGATCAGTCCTAGATCCCTTTCTTGGGATGGGTTGGACGTGAGCAAATTTTCAGTTTTCTGGGAAAATGCCGGATTCGTAAGATATCTGGAAGAGACGCAAAATAACTGTTGCAAGTTCTACTGCACACCTCTTTAATACTACGACAGCAATCAAGTCCGGACCAGAATCTTTGTTGATGTCGAGCGACAACAGCACCCGTCTTACGTCTTATGCCTGAATGTTATTTCCCGCACAATGCAAGGGACCCTTTGATTCCACGGCATTCGGGCGTTGGGGGACGTTCATGGTGGAGTTTGCAGCCAAGATCTTGACAAGCACTTCCGCCTTAGCCTTTGAGTCGGTTCCATCCTGACACGTAAATGGTGGAATTCTACTCTGTGAGAAGTTCTTTTCAATCTGCTTGGTCAGCGTCCAGAAAGACCGACGGCCAATTATTACCATGTGCCTAACTTTCATATCGTGCTGGTGTTTGGCATTGCGGACCGCTTCGTTATATTGTTTATTTCTAGACTTGACGTCGGCTTGTCTGTTCTCTACAGTGGGGTTGTGTAAAAAGGTTTTGTGCGCCTTGATCTTCTGCTGACGAGCAATGCCGCAATATTTGTTGAACCAGCCGTTGGACCATAGTTTACGCACTTTTACTGTATGAGGGATATATTCCTCAATCCCAACGTGGATAATTAGGTTATCGATGAACAGACAGCCGACGCGGAAGCGTCGGCTAAACAAACATCTCTTCAAGGAAAGGTGGAGAAGAAGTCTCTAAGTCCCTCCCAGTCGGCGTGTCCGTAATGCCAAATTTTGCGGCCTGGGCGAGTCTCTGCTGACACAGCTGTTTCTGACCGAAACCTAATCTCCACAACACCGTGGTCTGAGTTACCCAGGGGGGACAGGACAGCAGTGCTTTATCGGGCAGGATGCGTGGTCAGAAAGAGATCCAGCAGGCTACTGAAGTGTGACGAAACGTGGAGAAAAAGTAAGGCGCGTCACCAGCTGAGTCAGTCCTTGGGTAATGGCGAACGCTTTAACTGCACAACCTGCTGCATCGGTCTTGTTTGAGCCCAACCAAAGCTCATTATGGGCATTGAAATCACCGAGGAGAACTACCTCTGAAGCGGGGTGATTGGCGTTCAGGAAGTCGATCTTGACGGCGAGGTATATTTAAGAAGGTCATCCCAGTTATGGTCCAAGGGAGAGCGATAAAGGCAGCACATACTTTTGTGGTCTGATTCCATAGAAACGTCTCAGGAACAGAAAAGGTTGCTGCGGACAAAAGCCACAACTTTCCCGTTCTTTCTCAGATTGGCGTGCACCTCGTATTGGGAAGCTAAGATGATTAACCGGTGCAGACTCTGAGATTTGTGTTTCCGCCAAGAAAAGCATGGCGGGACGATTGGATTGGAGGTAGTGATTTACGGCATCAATGTTGCTGTTAATCCCGCAGATGTTTGTGGAACAAATTTTATCATCGATGTTGTTCTCTCGAGTCCACCCTCCACCCGGACAATTAGAGAGTGGAGTAAGTTTACGTCCGGAATTCTTATCTGTCAAACAAGCTTCAACTTTGTTGGCTATCAATCAAATTCTATGTAAGTTTGGGCCACTCTGTACATGTGACAGAATTGCAATGTTGAACTGGCCAGCAAGGATGATGATGAAGACGTGAATACATTAAATAATGTAAATATCACACGTCTTTAGATATAGCGAACCTTACCCACAATATGCTGTAATAGAGTGCGGACTTCCCAACTTGGATGCACTGTATCGGAACTTGTAAAACTTTGATTGCATAACACTTTTATTCTACATGTTGAAATCTATTAAATTCTAAATTAAAAAATAGTGGAACGTCGTTGTCCATAATGTTTCTGAGGGGTCTTTGTTTAAACAAACTTGTAATAAACGAATTCCAAAAAATTGTTTTGTTCTAGGACTATTTCTTTTTTGGTGTTTTGGATAATTTTGGATAAAAAAGGTCCTCGTAACTTTCTCTTAAATGCTCAAAAACTAGGTTAATACTCATTATTTTTGTGGTTGGCAAACACGTAAATTGAAGTTCAAATCTCCTCAAATAGATTATTTTTAATTATTGTTTAATTGTTAATAACGCGCTGTGACCCAGGCGCTCTTGTCTCTAGCGTATAGAAGATACCCTATTTCACGAGTATCCATCACGACAGAATGACAGCTGATTATCTAGTAATATCTCAAAATCCCAATAAAGGCACAGGACACATAATTCTGACGGATCCGACAACGCCAGGTAGACAGAGCCGAATTTTGTTTTGGTTTTTGTACGCTACAGATTCATTTTGCACTTGTTAACAGCTCTTTTATTTAGAGAAGTTCATTTGCATACAAAAATCAAAAATCCACAAACAAGTTTTACTAGATTTATACCCTATCGATTATTGCCAACGTTGCAGACTGATACAAAAATTTCACTTGCTGATCAGCTGTTTACTTCAGTAGACGTTAAAGCGGGATGGATATTCGTGAAATAGGGTTTACCCTGTAACAATGCTTTGGAATAGTTCACAGTACATAACCCACTTTATTGAATGATTAATATATATATCCTATTTCATGAGTATCCATCACGGTAGAATGACAGCTGGTTATCTAGTAATGTTACAAAATTCCTCATATCGGCAAAGAACACATAATTCTAACGGAGCCGTCAATGCCAGGTAGACAGAGCCATATTTTGTTCTGTTTTTTTTGTACGCTACAGATTCATTTTGTACTTTTTAAGAGCTCTTTTATTTAGAAAAGGTAATTTGCATACAAAAAATAAAACGCTACAAAAATTTTTGGATACTCGTGGAATACGGTATACTTGAAACTTTGCATACAACTTCCTTTTGGTGGGTCCGACAAGCTTTTTATCAATTTTTGTTCATCAAACTCATGACTTACGGTTATGAGATAAATATATACTTAACTTTGAAGAATTTGTAAGCTCATATGACAAGAAATTGGAAAAAAATGATGCAATGAGCTTGTCCGACGCCTCGAACATGACGAACATTACGGGGTTATGATTCCCAATAATATACAGGGTGTTCCTTAATGATATGCGAATATTTAAGGGTGTGAATCTACATGAAAGATTAATGTTAGTTTGCTTTATAAACTATGGTCAAAAAATGTTTCCTTACAAAAACTCGGGGTGTTGAAGTTTTAGGAAAAAAATGGAAATTAATTAATATTTTTAGAACCGCTTCAGATATTTCACTGATACACTACGTAGTGAAAGTTAATAAAGTTGCATATTTTTCAATGCAAAATGGCACGCCAATGGTTTTTTGCCAAACAAAAATTATTTTTGAACTTCCCGTTCAATTTAAAACAAATGGTGTCTCTTGAATTGTTTTCCTTCGATGCGCCATTTTTGAGTAAAAAAAATAAAAACCGTTCTATTGTCCGAGAAAATTAATGTAATAATTGAAGAATGTAATTTAGCAATAAATATCTAGTTGCTCTGTAATATGTCACTGGCTTTTGACATCTGACAAGTTTCTGTTATTCAAATCTGTTCGCTGTGACATCTTTTTCATTATTTAGTTTTTACAATCTTGTTAATAATGGTGAATTATTCAAATGCAGAAATGGCGGAAATGCATTACGTATATGGCCTTACCGTCGGTAATGGTGAGCAAGCCAGACGGATTTATCACGAGAGATATCCCGATCGTGCTTTGCCAGATAGTCGAACCTTTTCTAATATTCATCGTCGTCTTGTTGAAACTGGTTCTATCCGAAAAGGAACATCTGAAGGTAGACCTCTAAGTGTGAGAACACCTGAAATTGAGGAAGCAGTGCTGCACGAAGTCGAAGAACATCTTGAAACGAGTACGAGGAAGATCGCTAGACACTTAAATATTTGCCGTCAAATTGTTTGGAGAATTATAGTGGATTTTTTGTTATATCCTTACCATATTTTAAGAGTACAGGCATTACTTCCCATTTATTTTCCAAGGCGTGTGACCTTTTGTCAGTGGTATCTTCAAAAAATTGCACAAAATCCGCAATTTGAATCAATGATTCTGTTCACGGACGAAGCTAATTTTTCTCGAAATGTCATTCAGAATTTCCACAATAATCATTTGTGGGCAGAAGAAAATCCCTATGCCGTAACCGAAACCCATTTCCAACACCAATTTTCGGTTAACGTATGGGCAGGAATTATTGGCAACCACTTTATTGCCCCATTCTTCCTGCCGGGACGACTTGACGGACAGACTTACCTCAATTTTCTTCAAGAACAGTTGCCTTTGCTGCTTGATGATGTTCCGTTAGTAATAAGAAACAATATGTGGCATATGCATACCGGTGTGAAGTTGGCAGACAAAATTTAGCGGACAATTTGCCGAAGATACCCGAATGACCAGTGGCGTTGACATCCTCGACCAGACTGTGATTGTGAAGGATTCAGCTAACAGCTCGCAACAGTAAATATATATGCACGAGAATAAGCACCCCTATAGGAAGAATCATTTTCCACCCCAATTAAATAATTCGCAGGAACAAGACTTAACCCAAAACCTTTCTTCGAATTTTCAGTTACGGAATATGGTATATTATATGGTATTGAAAGTAATTAACGAGCTAAATAGCATATACTGAGAAAATCTCTAAAAGGGTGGTAGATAAAAAAATGTAATCAAAACTTCATTTTCACCGCCAAAAATGATTCCCCAAAATCAGTTGTACCTCAAAAAAATATTCTATTATAGAGACAATTTATAGGCTAGGTGGCATGGTGTGAGAAAGCTTCTGAAAGGCTGGCAGATAAAAAAATATGCTAAGAAAATTCATTTTCACCCCCAAGGAAATGATTCCCCAAAATCAGTTGTACCTCAAAAAAATACTGTATTATAGAGACAATTTATAGGCTATGTGGCATGGTCACTCCCAAGGAAATGATGCCTCAAAATCAAAAAAATACTCTATTATAGACACTTTATAGGCTAGGTGGCATGGTGTGAGAAGGCTTCTGAAAGGCTGGCAGATAAAAAAATATGTTTATACATTCATTTTCACTCCCAAGGAAATGATGCCTCAAAATCAAAAAAATACTCTATTATAGACACTTTATAGGCTAGGTGGCATGGTGTGAGAAGGCTTCTGAAAGGCTGGCAGATAAAAAGATATGTTTATAAATTTATTCTCACCCCCAAGGAAATCATTCCCCAAAATCAGTTGTACCTCAAAAAAGTTTATAAAAAATTGAATCCAAACTTGCACAAATATACAGGGTGATGCATTTGAAATTTTTGAGACATTTTGCGTTTTGACCTCCCTGTATGAGCAAAAATTAAGATTTGAAAAAGTAACAAATAAGATAAAAGCTCAGGTGTGTAAGTTTTTTTTTATACAAAATTCAGCAATCCAAATTTCAAAATGGCGGACTGAGGGGTTGCCGAAGTGGGGGGTTTTTATAGTTTGTTATATCAATTTTCTTCTTTTGAATTGGTTTATCCAAATATGCAATACAATTTGAGGCATTCCAATTTGAAAAATCAGAACTTTGATATTTAGGTCAAAATTGGGACACCCTGTATATTTGCCAATATTTTAGAACAGTGTCCTCAAATGTCATGTATAACATGCCATTTATAGATTTTCCTAAAATGTATTTGTTTATGAGTAATATTCCGTCCAAACATGGATGGGCCACCCTATATATACATATACATATATATGGACACAAAACTGGAAATTTTTCTTTACAGTCGTATCATATTTTATAGTTCGGATTCAATTTTTCATAAGCTTTTTTTGTATAAGGTTTGATTCAGATAAAATCACTAGATTTTGAGTTATTAAGCTTTTAATAGAACAGCACACCAAAATTAAGGTAAAAAATCACATCATCCTTGGAAACAAAAGACAAACAGTGGGCTAATTCCATATTGCCACTAAGAGTAGAGATTTGACGTAAAAACCAATAACAATCAGAACAGTATAAATCAGCTTCAAGCGTAATAGAGAAAAACAACTATAACAACAACATAAAAAAATAACTATCACTACTTAAGACCTAATTTACAAAAACTGCTCGAAAATATCTCCACCATGTTGAATACACAGCCGTAGTCTTTGGATAAATGACCGTTGCACGTCTCTCAGCATGTGTTCCCTTATGTTCAGAAAATCATCCTTAATCCTTTCCTTCATATTTTCCGGGGTAGATGGTGGATATCTATCTTACTTAACGTAGCCCCATAGAAAGAAGTCCATCGGTGTCATATCTGATGATCTAGGAGGCCAAGATATAGGCCCAATACGACCGATCCAACGATTGTTACTCCAGGTGTCCAAGTAGTTACGGATACGATTATGATAATGCGCAGCTGCGCCGTCATGTTGGAAGTACATATGCATCCGAGTTTGCAGGTTGACATCCTCCAAAAGCAAAGGCAAATGCTCGATCAAAAAATTCAAGTATTCTGTAGCTGTTAATCTGTTGTCGAATAAGAAAGGCCCGATAACCCAAGGCCAAAGGATAGGCCAATAATTCCTCCCCAAACATTCAAGCTCCATTTATTTTGGAAATCTGTTTGCCTAACCCATTAAGGGTTTTCCGTCGCATAATAGTGCATGTTATGCCTGTTGACAACACTATGCTGTTAAAAGTCGTTAAAAAGAATCTTATCTAGGAAAGTAGTGTCTTCACTCACTTTATTTAGAATTATTCTACTAAACTCCATTCGAGCTGCGAAATCCTGAGGACGCAGGCCTTGACGCAAGCACATGTGATATGGATGGCACCTATGCTTGTGAATAATCCTTTGGACAGAAGTTCTGCATATATCAGTTTCTGCTCTAATTTGCCGTGCACTTAAATGGGGATGTTCCTGCAACTTTAATAGAACCTCCAACTGATTCGCCTGACACTTGGATTATTCGTATATTTTTTACTATATTCCACTGCTCTACTTGATTCAAAACGTTCTCGTAGTGTGGAAAATGTTTCCGGCCTTGGATGTCGCACATTAGGGAATTAAGTCGTTCCATAGAAGACGTGCTAATAACTGAAAAAATAGCCGTAAAAACCCTTATGTGTCTAGTACCAAAAAAATCTTATGAATCCAAACTTGCAAAAATATACAGGGTGATGCATTTGAAATGTTTTAAAAAACTACAATTTGCGTTTTTGACCACCCTGTATGAGCAAAAATTAAAATTCGAAAAAATAACAAACAAGTAGAAAGCTGAGGTGTGTAAGTTTTCTTTGATACAAAATTTAGCACTCCAAATTTCAAAATGACGGACTGAGGGGTTGCCGATGTGGACGGTTTTTCTAGACAAAACACCTTATATCTCAGTAGCTAATTACCAAAACACCATAGTATGTTATAACAATTTTTTTCTTTTGAATTGGTTTATCCAAATATGCAATAAAATTTGAGGCATTCCATTTGAAAAATCACAACTTTGTTATGTAGGTCGAAATTGGGACACCCTGTATAATAGCCAGTATTTTAGAAATGTACCCTAACGAGGTTATATTTTGCGATTAAAACATATCCAATTTTAAAATGTTCTAGTTAAGATAAAATATATTACTAATTGTGGCCGACAAATTGTCTGGCGCAAAATGCTTAAAAACGCCAAAAACAAGAAGTTGCATTATTTGAGGTACGGTAATTAGTTCTTTTACGGTTTTTAGTTATAACTCAAATAGAGAGATAGACAACTGATCGAGAGCTCCGCGTTTCAAATTTTGTCTACGATGCCAGTCTTATGTCTATGGCTACAGGACTTGAAAAAAAAAATATGGCGTGTTTTGTTTGTAATTTTTTTTCTGATAAACCTGAATATTAGGTATATAATAATTATTCAATAAAATGGGTTTTGTACTGTGAACTATGAACACAAAATACTGTTCTATCTTTTGCAATGTGAGATTATAACTTTAATTCAGACAGGCAGTCATAATATTTAGCGTTGTAAGCATTGAAAATGTCCATTTTTACGGTTTTCAGTGATCAGTTTTTATGTAATCAGTATAAATAAATTTTCGCGAAGTTGCCGCCCGGCAACCTCTTGATTCATCTTAAAGGGCAACAGAAAAATGTGATTATGTAAAAATAGAGTTAAAACATTTCTCCCAGGAACACGAGGGTTTTGCTTCGTCTATAAGGAAGATCTCTGCAGACATTTTTCCATATTTGATACCCTAGAAACAAAGAAGCGGTCGTGCTGGCCATTTCGCGTTGTACAGGGTGGCCAACTAAGAATGCGTGGTACTGTAGCTGGGAACATAGCCATCGTCAAGGCTATTATCACTAAAACGGCCAAGAGAAAAACCTGGAAAATATTTTCAAGTTTCTGAAATGGCCACTAGGGGGCGTAACTGTAATCTTGAATCTAAAAGTGACGTTTCTGCGAGTTCCGCTATATTAACCTAACAAAAATATAACTGATCTTTAAAGTCGAGGATAATGTGAACTTTTTTTTGTGTGGGGGGGTATTCAAAGGTTTCCGTAAAAAGCACCCTGTATCTAAACATGGGCTAGGTCTGTTTCCATCGCCTTCGCCATCACCAGCCTTAACTTGTCTTGATTTTTATTTATGAGGACGGTGTTTCAGACTCAACTTATAACCAGAGAAGATATGAAAAACCGGATTCGTAATGCAGTACGTAACATACCGAGAGCCGGAATTTTTGTCTACCTATGAGAGGCTTCAGGAATTCACAGAGCGATGGTCAGCATTTCAAGAGCTTACGGGGACATTAAAACCTTTTTTTTAAATCGGTCCTTTTCAGGGCCACAACTTAATAATGAAAAGAAATTCCAGAAAAATTAGTTTAAAGTAAAATTTTCTTTGGCCTAAATTTTAGATTAGCAACAAGATATCTAGATACCGTTTTCGCGACCTTGTATAGACATCGTTTAGCTACTTTTTCATAAAAAAAATCATACCAGTGCATTTGATGTTTTTGAGAAAATTAGCCATTTCTGTCGGAATGCCGAAAAAGACCATCTAGCGGCCACATGCGAAAATAAAACTTCAAATATTAGAACATCTGTAGCCCAAGAATAGCTATTTTCAACTAGCCCAAGTTTGTTAAAATCGGCTCAGCCGTTTGGAAGATACAGGGTGTTTCTATGGAAACCTTTGAATACCCAAAACCACTTTATTTTTAGAGATACAGCAAAAGTTGACAAACAAAAAAAGTTCATATTATCCTCGACTTTGAAGAACAGGTTATTTTTTGTTAGGTTAATATAGCGGAATTCACAGAAACATCACTTTTTTAGATTCAAGATTGCAGTTACGCCCCCTAGCGGCCATTTCAGAGACTTGAAAATATTTTCCAGCTTTTTTCTTGGCTGTTTTAGTAATAACTTTTTGCGGTAAGCCTCTTCGATGGATAGGTTCCCAGATACCGTACCTCGCATTCTTAGTTAACCACCCTGTACAAAGTCCGGGCGTACTTGGGCCAACTAGGACTTTTTTGGTCAGTTGTTAGATCCACTTGAACAATCCTTGGAAATAGTGCGTTTTGAAGTTCAAGATTATGAAATATTTGCCTCAGTAATATATTTAATATTATTTATAAGATGTAGATCGATATAGCATTTTAATGATTAGTTGTGTTATTCCATTCCATTTTAAGAAAGTTCCACGATAACCCTCATGCATTCTCAGCAAGAAAGTTTATTCAATCTATTCTAATCACGATCTGTATTGTATGTCTCCATTTTGAGTCTAATAACTGAAGTACTGTGGTAAACTAACTCCAACTCAAATATGAGTACATTAATTTGATATGGAGCATTGCTTGTATATGGTATGTATTACATTGTCCAGGATTTAGATTTGATTATTATGGGTTTATTCACTTTCTCGAGAAACATGATATCTTCGTAGATTAACGTACATCATATTTTATTTTGCTGCGTGAGCAAAACCATGTGAACGTTTCATTCAGTTATTGTGTGCAGTGCTAGAAACCCCGTTTGAAATTTTATTTTCAAATGGTGTTGGTAAGAACTATTATTCGGTCCTAGTTGTTTTGCCGTCAATACCGGGTGGTAGAAGCTCACCGTTCGTCTAGTGTCTAGGTTCAAAGCCCCCGTGCATAGCGTCTATCAGAACTATGTTGATGGGTACCGATAATTCCTGAAATGGTATTCTTTTCTGACACATGTACGGTTCTGGTAGGAAAAACACATATTCATGAAATACTCGATCCGCTTGTCACAGTCTGCTCAGGTGTTCATGGCCCGGTAGACATTAGGGGCGCGTGAATTGGAACATTACGCACCGGAGTTTGTTTAGACGATTAGTAAATAAGTTTTGAATACACTATAGTTATTATGCTCCAATGTTCTACGAACGTTTTCGCAATATTTTTCGATGTATTTTGTGCTCTTGAAATATATTCAATGACAAAGAAAATAAAACATCAAATAAAAATAATTTTATTTGGATGAAATTTCGTGTAAAGTTAGATACGTGTGATAGGAAGTTGTGGATAAATTTTAAAGTGAAAATATTCGCTGTATCGCTGGATTTTCCTAATGTGTTAGACTGCCCCGACCCCATATACGATCACACCTTGTTAATGTCACAAAACGGTAGCCATCACCTTTCCGGCCGAGAGGACAGCCTTCACCATCTTCGGAGCACGTTAGCCGGGTCAAGTTCAGTTTCGACTGTTCTTTGGTCTCTGGTGTGTACCAGTGGATCCATGTTTGGTTGGTGATCACGAAACGACTCAGAAACTCAGATTGCGCTTAAACAGCGTCAAACACTGCTCTGAAGGGGTCTCGGCTTTCTCATGACCAATATTTCATGCAGAATATGACCCATGCGGTATTTTGAAATGCCTACTGTCGGCGTCTGCCAATACGAGATCGTGGATTTTTGTCACGTTAGCCTCCGTGCCTC
This sequence comes from Acanthoscelides obtectus, assembly GCA_963669975.1. NCBI lineage: Eukaryota > Metazoa > Arthropoda > Insecta > Coleoptera > Chrysomelidae > Acanthoscelides > Acanthoscelides obtectus. The sequence goes on along the minus strand of CAVLJG010000002.1, from coordinate 8,576,220 downwards.
CGTGTTAGCCGTTTTCGGGCCACCTAGGCGTCGAAAAACACGAATCGAATCACCGACTGATATTGCTCTTTTTCCATTGTTCTAAAATTCGCGCGCACATCCGCTTCCACACGCGGTTAAAACAAAACTTCGAGTCCGATACGATAGTAAATTTCTCTTGCGATAGTGGCACCAGCGGACTTTATTCCAAGCTACCAGTACTTGCTTCCGAAAAGTTTGCGTTTGAAGATGCTGATGTAAAGAGGTCACTCTTCTTCGTATCATATCTCATACATGTACCATAGGCTAGAGCTAGAGGTATTGAGATGAAGGAAGCCAACAAAAAAGGCTAACTTGAGCATATTGAGGTAGTTCATTATAGCTCTAGCATTATGGGGACGCTTATTATCTTGTCGAAAAATAGAAGCGTTTGGACAAATGGCAAAACATGACTTGACACCATTTCTAATGGCGACCCAAACTATAACTCCTATATTGTGGTGAATGTGACGTTCAGCTGAAAACTTTACGTACCATTTTTCTCGGTGACGTCTTCTATCTCCTGTCTGTTCATCATGGATTCCTAAATAGAACAAAGACTCGTAACTAAAAACAATGTTAGACTGTCCATCAAGAAGAGTAACATTTTTACCTCATTCTCTACACGAGAGCTATGAGCCCTTGAAAGTACAGCTAGCAGGAGCAGGCCTCTCCCATCTAGCAAATATATTTTATAATTGTCTAAACTGTCCTTGCTATTTTATTTTATAATTGCTTTAATACTGCTATTGGAATGCAATTTTGTTTTAATAAAATCGCCAGTAAGACCATTAAGCTTTTAAGAAATATTTTGCTTTATAAGGTAATTCTAAGAATGTTATTAGAGCAAAAATACAAAACAGTTTTCAACAAATTTTTAAACTGTTTTATAAATGTCTGCACAACAATTTTATACGATATTTGAGCTTACTGAACAAATTTGTTTCATAATAGATTTATACTGGTATTATCCGATAGGAGTTTATTCATTTGCGAACATCCATAAAATTGTTTTATGAGCGCTCTGTAGAACATTTATATAACTAATTTATTAATATTTTCTTTCTGATATTATTGCTCGCTAAAGCATATATGGTACCTTAAAAAAATATTATATAGCTGTCACTAACACCGTCATAATAAGAATAAAAATTATAAAACAAAACAATGTTTGTATGCGTACAAAAGCATTTATCAATACACTTAAAAAACGAATAAGGCATTCATTTTTCCGGATAATTCCGGAACGGCTTCACATTTGTGTAATTTTAAAACGGGATATGGTTAAGCATTGAAATCTACATTCTTGCCTTAATTTAACGGACCTCCCAACTAGGAAAGGTATTTTATAATTTTAACTGTCCGAGATTGGTTAAATTAAAGCAGGAATGTGAATTTCAATGCTTAACCTTACCCCTTTTTAGAATTAAATAAATTTAAAGACTTTCCCGAATTACCCGGAAAAATGAACTCCTTATCCGTTTCATAAATGTACTAATAATTTTTATACAGGGTGTTTGGAGGGTGAGTAGCCAAACGGAAATGGCGGATGGCTGAGGCTATTTACAACGCCTAACTAATTTACAGTTTACCTCAGTTTTAAGGTGAAACAATGATTTTTTCTTTTTCTTTTGAGAGTTTTTAAATTTAAGTGTCAATATTTTTTCTATTTACGGTCGCAACGGCGCAAAATTGATTTTATTCTTAAGTCTACTGTTACTTCATTCAGATTCAACCAACATTTGATACAAACAGTTGAAGAACAAGTAACAGTGGAGCAACAAACTTCTTTAAATCCATGGATAAAAATTTACGCCCACTTTACAATAAGCAAAAAAATAACACAAGAGAGTACGGGGTTTTCAAATGTAATTAAAAACTTATCTAGTTAACAATCTTCCTAACGGTATGCCACATGTAACATAAATAATTAGATAACTCAACAAAAAATAAATTTATCTTCAACGATTCGTGATAGTGGATGCAGCCAAATCATTCCAATTACCTATACAAACTTCTGTCTCATTCTAACAGCTAAACCTATTTTTCTCTTTTTGCTCGGTTCATTGTCACTCTTTTTCAAATTGAGTTCCATTATTTATAATACATACATAACATTTCTTTCTTACCTATTTCTCTTGTGGCCTCAGACGTAAAAATCAAGCGGAGTCAAGTCCGGCGATCTTGCAGGCCATGGGATCGAACCATCTCTGCCAGTCCAAGCGTTGGGAAATGCATTGTCTAGGTTTTCCCGGACTGCTAATATCCAGTGCGCTGGGCAGCCATCGTGTTGGAATGGCACTGGTTCTTCATTATCAAAATTTGGAACTCCATTCATGAGTTCGAGCAGATCACTTATTATAAAATTTAGATAATTTTGCCCATTCAACTTGTCCGGTAAATAATGTGGACCAATAAGTGTAACCTGCACAAAGGTTTACCGAAAATTTCCCTTGAAAGGACACTGCTCTCTTCATGTTTGGGTTTTCGACTAAATGCCACATCAGGTACAGGTAATGAATCGAGCTACGAGGCAGAGGAACGATGCAATAGGTTTAGCTGGGTTAGACGGAAATGCTTTGGCTGCATCCACTATCACGAATCGTTGAAAATAAATTAATTTTTTGTTGATTTATCTAATTATTTATGTTACATGTAGCATACCGTTAGAAAAATTATCAACTAGAGAAGTTTTTAATTACATTTTAAAACCCTGTACTCTTGTGTGTTATTTATTTTGCTTATTGTAAAGTTGACATAACATTTGTTTAAATTGATTTAAGGGAAATTGTTGATCCACTGTTACTTGTTCTTCAACTGTTTGTATCAAATGTTGGTTGAATCTGAATGAAGTAACAGTAGACTTAAGAATAAAATCAATTTTGCGCCGTTGCGACCGTGAATAGAAAAAATATTGTAACTCAAATTTAAAAACTGGGCATTTTCTCAAAATCATCATTTCTCCTTAATTAATTAGGCGTTTCCGTTTGGCTACTCACCCTCCAAACACCCTGTATATAGCTTTTACTACGACGGTTTCTATATGATAATTTTTTATGATACCATTTGAGTGCAATATGCTTTAGCGAGCGATAATATCAGGAAGAACATATTAACAAACACCTTTTAAAAACGTTTCACATAACACTAATAAACAAATATAAACTCTTATCGGATAAAACCGGTGTAAATCTATTATGAAACAAATTTGTTCAGGAAGCTTAAATGTCGTATAAAATTGTTGTGTAAACATTTAAAAAACAATATTAAATTTTGTTGTAAAACTGTTTTAAATATTTGCTTTCAGCACGCTCTTACGACTACCTTATGAAGCAAAATACTTCTTAAAAGCTTAATTGTCTTACTGGCAATTTTATAGAAACAATATTGTAATAATAATAATAGGCCTAGGATTTTACCTGGCGGGTATCAGCTATTAAGCTGCTCTTACCACGAACCAGAAGTAGTAATAATGCAATTATAAAATAAGATTGCACGGTGTTGAATATTGTAAAATACCTTTGCTAGTTGCAAACAAGCATTGAAATCTACATGATTACCTTAATTTACGAACTTTAGCGATGACTACGACTACTTGTGTTTCAACTTCACTTTACGTCGGCCATTTTTAAATGTATTACAAAAAGCATTTTTTTGCAATGATAAAATGTCTCACCTAACTACTTCAGTGTTTATACAGGGTGGTCCATAAGTTCTTTGAAATTTCAAATTTGAATAAAATTTAACGGGTGAGCGTGAGCGGCGCGGGCGAGGTGGGGGCAGTATCTTCAGTGTCTGGGAATTCAGTCGCCATGGAGTGTTTCACTGGAGCGGATCGTGCTTTTTGTGTGCGCGCGTTTTATCAAAATAATGATTCGGCAACCATTGCGCGGCGTAAATATCGAGAATACCACAATTTACACAATTTTACAAAGTGTCCAACAGCTCAAACGATTAAGAACTGGGTTGCTAAGTTCGAAGAGACTGGTTCGACGTTAGATAAACAGCGGTGGGGTCGACCAAGGACAACTCGTATTGAAGAAAACATCAACATTGTGGCACAGTCTGTTCGTCAAAATCCTACCCATTCTACTCGTAAGCGTTCCAGTGCACTAAACGTACCCAGAACATCTTTACAGCGGATTTTAAGGAAAGATTTACGTCTGCACGCTTACAAAATTCAGTTAGTGCAGGAATTAAAAGATAATGACGCTATTCAGAGACTAAACTTTGCGAATGAAATGTTGAATCGATTTTCTTCGCTCAGTAATGTGTTGTTCTCGGACGAGGCTCATTTCCATTTAAACGGGCATGTAAATAAACAAAATTGCCGTTATTGGAGCCCCGAAAATCCAAGGCGTAAGCATCAGAAGCCCTTACACAGCCCTAAAGTTACAGTTTGGGCTGCTATGTCAGCGCATGGCATCGTAGGCCCTTATTTTTTTGAGGACCACAGAGGTCGCGCATTAACTGTTACTTCGGAGCGGTATGTAGCAATGATAGAAGAGTTTTTGACACCAGCGTTGCAGAATTTTCCAGGCTATAATACGCAGACCTGGTTTCAACAGGACGGAGCAACTGCCCACACCTCCAACACTTCTATGCCCGTCGTCTGTCAACTTTTTCCCAGCAAAGTAATTTCTCGAAGAGGAGACATTTCCTGGCCACCACGTAGTCCAGATTTGACCCCAATGGACTACTTTTTATGGGGCTACCTCAAGAATAAAGTGTACGACACCACTCCGCGATCAGTTGATGTCCTGAAAGAAAATATCCGAAGAGAAATGGCAAGCATTACAGTGTTGACTTGCCGCGCAGTCATCGACAATTTTAGACGTCGTTTATATGAGTGCCGTGATCGTAATGGATTGCATTTAGACGATGTGATTTTTAAAACATAATTCCCATTCAATAAGGATGATAACAAAATATAATAATTCTTCATAATGTAACTAGTTTGGTTTTATTCCTTTTTTTCCAGCTCAAAGGACTTATGGGCCACCCTGTATAACGGTATGAGATGGTTCACTTGAATTATAATATGTATCACACTACAGGCCAGAATAAGAAAAAAATGCAAAATGAAAATTTTGACCTTTTCTCATAAAATTCAAAAACTAATATACTTGAGGCGCTTCAAAATTTTGATATATGTATCCCATAAAATATACAAAAACTTCTTGTGCAAAAAATATCAATCATATCGAATTACTGTCTGGTATTGGATGTATATGTATATTGGACCCAAGTTTGAAAATACCACGGAGATTTAATTCAGTCAAATCTGTTCTTAAACATCACTGATTGAAGATTAATAGTTGTAGTAGAAAGTTTTTCATCATACATATACTAAGTGACATATAAATCCGAACACCCAGTTTAAGTGGTTTTATTTTAATAAAATTTTGTATAAGTACTTAATGAAGCATAATAAGTAAATGATAAAAATTTCAAAATGATTGCACTGCTTTAAAGCCCTTTGACCTTTAATAATGTGTGGATGCACCCTGATGTGCTACGCATTCTCCAACGCGCCTAGGCATGCTTCTGATCAGGTGGTCAATGTCCTCCTGTGGTATCTCATTCCAGGCAACCACCAACTCCTCTCGAAGTGCTTCTAGAGTCTGAGGAGGACGTTGGAAATTGAGCAATCTCCTACCCATCATATCCCACACGTGCTCAATTGGGGATAAGTCGGGAGATCTTGGTGGCCATGGTAACAATGTGACATCATTATGTTGAAAGAAGTCTATTGTGACTCTTGCAACATGTGGTCGGGCATTATCTTGTTGGAAAGTTGGATCTGCCAGGGTGTCAAGATAGGGTAAAAGATGGGGTTCTAGAACTTCGTGGATATAACGCTGCGCGTTCATGTGACCTCTGATGAAGATTAAATGTGACCTGGAACCATAAGCTATAGCACCCCAAACCATAACTCCAACAGTGTGATGAACATGTCTTTCAACAAAAAACTGTGGATTCCTCCTTTCACCACGTCGCCTTCTAACCCTGGCACGACCATCGTGCATGCCTAAACAAAGTCGAGACTCGTCACTAAAGACAATACTGTTCCATTCCTGATCCCAGAGTGACCGTTGTCTGCACCACTAAAGGCGATTACGTCGGTGTTCTCGAGTTAAAGGGAGGACCCAGTGTGGCCGGTATGAAAACAAGCCAAAACTTCTCATTCGTCGGTAAACACTTCGCATGCCAATAGGTCTTCCATGTTCTGCAAACCATTCGTTTGCAATGGACCTGGTAGTGGAGAAACGGTCCCTTAAGGCCAATAATCTTAGGCGGCGATCTTCAGGGTCTGTTGTTCTACCGCGGCGTCCAGTGCCCCTTGCTCTTTGCGTACGGCCTTCTCGAAGCCATGCCTGACAACACCTAACCACAGTGTCTACACTTCTTTGCACTCTAACTGCAATTGCCCGAAAAGAAAGTCCAGCTTCCCGAAGTCCCACTATACGGCCCCTATCAAACTCACTAAGTTGACGAAATCGTACGGGTCTCCGTACTCTAGGCATCGTAACCGATCGTAAAGGATGTCAAGAACCAAAATCCGCCAACGTTGATTCTTTACTGCGGCTGAAATATTCATTTTTAGAGCGTTAGTGAATTAAAAAAAAAGCAGTATAAAAACCGGAATGTCCAACTGATAAGGCTGAACATTTTTTCACTTGTTATTTACAGTAAGATAAATACATTCACCAACTTTTATTAAAACAAAACCATTTAAACTGGGTGTTCGGATTTATATGTCACTTAGTATATATTAGCTTGAAAATGTTTTTTAAGTCTAGATACGACCATTTTTCCAGGAAAAACAGCCCCTCAAATCACAACAAAATGCAACAAGGCTGATGTAGTTACTCAAACATACTTTATTTGCTTAAAAAGGTCTAACGTTTGGCTTTTTGTTATTTGTTATATCGACGACCCTTAACAATTATTCTCACTTCAACAACAAAAGCAAACTTTTAATGTTAGCTGCATCTAAGATAATAAAACAACTTCTATAAATATGTTTTATTGTAGCACTATAACTGTTTTCAATAAAACTGTTTAATAATTGTTGCATACTATGTTTTTTAATAATTTTAAAAACGTTTAAAGAATTATCTGGTGAAAGCTGGGACATAACAAAACAAATTAAATAACAAAATTGCTGAACAATTTCTGTTGACGTTATTAGGAATTTATAAAACATAAATTGTTAGTTGCCGGCTACAACTGGACGAATGTATACGGCATAGGAGGTGGGGCGGCAATACATTATCAGAGCAATTCAGCGATACATCAAACGCTTTTAATTCAAGATTTAATCATTTCTTTCTCTCAGTTATGTCCACCTGTATGTAAAATTTCGTTCAAATCATTTTTACAGGGTCGTCTATTTCCTTTGTCACGGAGTGTATCAAAACTGTTTTGAAAATTATTCTGTATAAGTTAAGGTGTAATATCTCCGGTATTCTTCCGTGATTCTAGGATCATAGAAATAGCAGGGGGAAGAGAAATATACTCGCAGAGTCGCAGCAAAGCGTTGAGGAAATCTCGAAGTTTGCTGAGCACCAACGAAGATGGAGAGAAGAAACCGCAAAAGTCTCCGATGAGACAGGGGGTTTGGGAGTTGCGAACTCACGGTGACACCAAAAAGTTGCGCAACTCCAGGGATTATACGGAAACGACATTTTCGTCGGAAGTGTGCTCTGTGGTGCATGAGCAAAATGAGGAGTCAGACGTAGGGAAGACTAGTCCTGTCAGTATGACCTTTCCGGGAGAGGTAATTATTACATTATTGCTGTCCATACATCTTTCATACTGTAGGAATTATGAAAATCGTAAAAACACAAACTTTCGCGATCATAAATATAACGGGTGTTTCAAATTCGAGATACGAAGTGGGAGCAAAGTTGCGAGCTTAGGTAATTAACAAAATGTCGCTTTGAAAGTTTCGAAATTCAAATTCTCTCAAGAGAGACAGAAAAAACCAACTTGGTTTTAATTTTTTCCAGACTTTATTTGTAGTAGTATCTTAAAATAAATTGCACATGACGTTGCCACTTTTTCTCTTCTATGAGATGGCATAACTAGAATTCCAATATGACGTTTTGTATCTTTTCCTCCAGCATAAACCTTATTTTTTCTTATGGACGCTATAAAAACTAGTCTCGTCTTACGTTTTTGCCGAGTTTTTAGCATTCTTAACAAAAACTTTGCGGTCTCATCTTGGTCTACGATTGTTGTCACCAAAATAAGGTTTCCAACGCTGAATCTTTGCCGCGCGTGATGCTAGGTGAAATCTGCCAAAATTGTCATGTGAGTCGGCTCCCACACCTCCGATCCCAACAAGAAGCGCCTATTTGCGATGCTCACCACTGGTCCCACAGCCATGCGCTTCATTACCGTCACCGCCAGGTGCGAAATTCGTGCGGTCAACCGATTTTTGCACGCACCACCCCTAGAAATTCATCGCCACTTGATTGAAGTATAAGGGAAACGTGTATAAGCATTCAACATGACCTCAAATGGCGAAGAGAGTGCTCTGACGGCAGCACGGTCATCCACGATGAATAACGAAGTAGGAGGCCGAAGTGTAAGACTGCACCACAACAATGCGCATCCTCGTCTCTCACAACGAGCGAAGGACTTAATCGAGCGATTTGGAAGTCATTGCCCACCCCCCTTACAGCCCTGGCATCGCGTTTCGGAAATTGACGGAGCACCTAAGTTGTCAACGGACTTCATTGAGACGGGAGTGCAAAAGTGGGTTTCATGTCTAAAAAAATGCGTAAAAAATGGCGACTATGTAGGAAAATAGCTTCAACAATTCGTTTTTTCAAATCAACAAATTGGTTGCGCTTGAAAAAAATGTGGAAACCTTATTTTTGAAACAACCCTCGTATTACTGATTTGCAAATAAAATCAGCGAAAATAATTATAAAACGCTACATTCTTACAAAGCAGAATGGAGTTTAGCTCTTTTCTCGGTGTTCGGTGGTTACGTCAGAAAGTCATACGAAATAAATAAACATATCGTCTTAAGACCAGGCTGCCTAGATAACTCGCGATCATGTCAAATAGACCGGCGATTGGTCAAACAATTTGAGGTTAGAAAATTTTTGGATTCCAAGCTGACGTACTTCTGTTATTAAACCAAGTCTTGGGATATTCCGCACAGGATTAAAAGTCAAATAGCTATGTGGCAACTTACATGTTCTGAAAAGAGCATCTCTTGCGAAAAGTGTGATTTATAACATTGTTGAATGAAGAATGTATTTCGTAGGTTGCAAATGGATGGTAAATATTTCCACCATGAATAAATGTCCAAACAAAAGTAAATTTCAATAAAAAGGAGGTGCTTAATGAATTCATTCAACAAGACATTTATTTCGGACTAAATAAGAACAGTCGCCATCAGCTGTTTTCTGGACGCCATGTTTTTGGAATCATATTTTATCTCTCTCTGATTTTCTATTTATATAACCACTCTTTCGTTTGACATTAAACAATATTCATTTTTTGTCGTTATTCAATTTCATTAGTAGTGTCCAAAGTCACAACACTCTGTATCTCGAAAACGAAATTTTTGCGAACCCACATTTATATGAACTTTTGTCTTGAAGACACCTACCGAATCGTCATATGAAATGTTGGATACTTATTAAGAAAAACTGTATTTATACAGACCTTTTTTTAATTTTGAAGAGCTGAATCTGTCTTCAATTTTCGATAACATTCTGTAGCTCTTTCTGGTTAGTTAACTATAACCAGGAGGTTAACTTGTAGGTGTCTCCAAATGCACAAGTATTTTGACAGCGCCAGTTAACTAACCAGAAGTTCATCATGTATTTATGTTGCAATCCTGCAGCCGTGGTTCTTAGATATCGTTGTTACGTGCGATTTGTGCGCTTGGCATCTGTGGCTTGTGTCACACATGACAACTCGCCTTTTTTTAATGAAATTTTATAAAATAGTCGAAATTTGAATAAAACCTTTGTCAAGCAGCATAAGGTTTTCCAAACATTGCTTGTACAAATGTTTAGTAGTAGAATCTATAGACGGGATTGTACGTGGTCTGTAAATTAAGTTGTGAGACTGATTTTGTTAACTTGTTCTATTCAAATATAATTACAATTTTATATTGCCACCCTCAAAATAACTTTGTTTTGAAGCCACCCGGCGCTGAAGCCTGTTCGTATAGCAATGCTGTAACTGGGATACTTGAATAGCCTTCAGCTGGTAAGTTACAGCAGCTTGAATGTTTTCGACTGTTCCAAAATGAGTCTTAAGCTGACTTTTCAACTTCGGGAAGGAGGCTCACGACCCACAAGAATGTTTTTACTGACCAAAAACTCGTTTATTGACATTGCTGCGTGACAAGGAGCATTATTATGACGCAACACCCAGTTGTTCTTGATCTGATGAACGGTGGTGTGAGTCAAATTTAACTCTGCACGATCATTCTGACTGCCCGCCGACGATCTGAACGCACAAGAGCCCGGATCCTGTCGATATTTTAATCGGTTCTTGAAGGCCTTCTGCTTCGTGGTTCATCTTCAATCGAATCTCTTCCTTCTGAAAATGCCTTAAGCCACCGAAAAACCTGGGCTCTTTACACACCACTATCTCCGCAAGCCTGTTTAGCAAGAGTTTCCGTTGCACTGTGCCCAAGTTTGAAGCAAAATCTGATAGCATAGCGTTGCTTGAAATCGATTTCACTCATTACTAGAACACAATAGAAAAAACTGTTTCACAAAAAAATTGACACGGATAACCAAATGGATCGGGCGTGCTCATACTTGTATTGAAAGCGGATCACGTGTTTCCCTGTCTCCCCTCCAACCTCGGCGCCTCCAGTGTTGCCAGATCGAATGCTACGTTACTTAATTCACAGATCACGTAGAAATGGTGATGAGGAAGGTAAAAAAATATGCTAAAAATACAATTAAGTTTGTAAATATCTGTTGAGTAGCGTACTTATCAACTCCTTTGGCATCACTAAGATAATTCACGACTCAAAAATAAAGGTCTTCAGTAGCGGAGAAAAAAATAGATAAGTGTCAGTTTAGTATGAGAAATGCTGTTTTCATTATTGAAGCTACGATTGAGGCACTTGGATATAACACTGACGAGTTTGCTATAAACAAGTTCTACATTCAAAGAAATCTTACCGAAAAGTGTAAGGAGCGCGCAGAAGCTATAAAGCTTGATTTCCAAATCAAGTAACCAGATACTGTAACTGTCCACTGGAATGGCAAATGCTGCCACCTTTAAATGCACGAAAGTCTGAAGGCAGTTTGGGATGCTATTATTGACTGGAATCTTGAAGGTAAAGTTTAGATTCTCTGTTGTGATACTGCTGCTTCAAATACGGGTTCCATTAAGGGTGCCTGCGTACTTCTCGGACAGAAACTTAACAAAGAAATGCTTATTTTTTCTTGCCTTCATCACGACTACGAATTGGTATTAAAAGGCGTGTTTGAATCAAAGATCGACCAAGTCACTACAAGCCCTGGCATTCTTATGTTTAATAAGTTTCGCGAGAGCTGGAAAAGTGTGGATCCCGAGAAAATACAGATTTGCACTGAAACAGGCAGGTATATCCTGACTGTAAAAAGAAAACTTTGAAAACAAATTTAGTACATAATGTTATTTTAATGATAAATATCTAAGAAATAGATACAAATAAAGCAGTGTTTTATTTGTCAAATAAGAATTATGTTTTGAAATACATGGTTTCCCTATTAACTTTCAAATTCAAAGTTTCCCGATTGCAACAATATTTACTTTTTGAGTTGTTAGAATTGAATGGCAAAAATAGTGGATATGCGCATTTCAATTCGAACAAAAAATTGTTTGCCCTCATAGGCTTGGCAATCTAATAAAAATGATGTTGAAGAAAGCTTTTTCATAGATATCTATAAGTTAAGACTAAGGTCGTAGTTATGCTGAAAAACTGGGCCTAATAGTATTTGTAATTGCCGGAGGTGGTGGTGTTCGACGACATAGGCGAGACCTGGAACCTAGTGGAGCCAAAACCTGCTGAATCCGACCGCACTGCCAATGCTAAGTTCAACTCGAATGAGTCGAAGGGTGATAAGGTGACCAAGGTGATAGGGAACCTCCCTATCGCCGTGTATGAGGGTTCCCCAAGACGTTATGGACAGAGGCATACGGAGAACAACTGCTCACATCCTCAACTACCCAGCGCTCAAAGTTTGCTTTCATCGCCTAGCGTTTATCCACCAAGGCCCGGGTTTCCACAGAGGGTTGTCAATAGTCCGGATTCTGTCGACGCAAACTCCGAAAGCAACATAGAAAATAATGTAAGTAGAGGAGCAAGAGAAGCAAAATAATTTATTCATTTCTATTTCTCGCGCCACGGGCGAGAAAGTATTATAATCGCGAACAGTTTCGGAATGAATGTTTTTTTTCAGGATTCTTTATAGTGATATAGCAATCATCAAAATTCCATTCTTCTACTCTCAACATGAATTATTTAAACTCTTTACTTATTCCCATTATTGCTGAAATTCTAGCTGCCTAGTCAAACGTCAAATATCTTATACATATTAGTCATACACATTTTAACTTTCGAACTGTTTCATTAACGATGTTCGAGACGCAATCAAAAGCTTAAAGAATTCTGAAAGTCAATATCCTCATCGACTTTAAAATTATGAAGATCTTAAATATCTTGAACCTTTAACTAAATTGATAAACATGTGTTTAGAAAATAGTGTCTTTCCTGACTTCTTAAGATTGGCAAAACGATAAAACGATACATGTAGTTACAGACCCATTTCCATAATATCTATTATAGCAAAAATTTTCGAAATACTACTGCATTTTGCTTCAAAAGTTGTTGTTGTACGGTTTTAGTAAAAACGACCTGTCCTTAATTACCTCTTTATGTTATCTGACAAGACAGGATGTTAGTTTTCAAAATTGTTTATCTATCACTAACCGGGTGATTCTCTGAGGTGGCTCACCCCTATAACTTTTTTATTATTGAAGATAGAAAAAAGAAATTTGGGGGTTGCGTATTATAGATAAATTTACAATTTTTCACATATTCACTTGCTTTGACGTACTTCCGGTTTTACCGGAAACGACCCCAAATTTCTATTTTTAAATAGGACACCCTATATATTTTTAGTGATTTCGACGGAGAATGACATTCTGAACTCAACAATGCCTCACTTGTCAATATTTGACAAATAAAGTCATTTTTGTTTCAATTTTTATTTTTCGATCTCGAATGCCATGTATCCTGTAAATCGCTTCATTTTTGATCAAGTAACACGGGAAAAATACGATTTTGAGACGAACGACCTTACAGTCGTTTTAAAGATTTTCTAAAAGTTACAAACACTAATTTTCCATTTTAATTGATTTTTTCAAATAGGAAGTGGGCGGCTCGTCGACTTTTTCTCAGAGACTATTTTCTTACGAATAGTTTGACACTACACACTCTTATTTTATTTTCACTATTTTTCTGAATAATTGTAAGAAACGATCATACCTAACAACAAATAATACGTATCTGCATTCGGTATACCTATGCACTAAGTCCTACTATTCTAGTTAGTTATCCGTGACAAACAATGAAGGTGTCGCTTACTTCAACAAATACCTAACCTAGCTTATTAAAAATACTGTCAGTTTTAAAAATTGTTTTGTCACGTAGTTAATTTACAATGGAAAACTATACTAGAAGCGAGAAAATTGACATGCTGTTGATTTACGGGGAAGCAAGAAAAAATGCAACTGAGGCAGCTCGAATTTATTCTCAGAGATTCCCCAATCGTCGCCATCCCACCCGGCATTATTTTCCAAAACTCTGGAACAGAAAAGATGAAATGAACCAAAAGAAAAAAACCGATGACTTAATCGTCAGCGAAGGCCTATGTTGGAGTATATTGTATAACGGCAAATTGTTTGAGAATGTGACATAACTTATTCATCCGTTTATCGAACATTCAAGTACCAATTACACCAATATATTTATGTTGACGACCACAACCGAAGATTAACTTATTGAAAATGGTTTTTGACTAAATACTAGACTAGACTTTACTAGAGATGTACGTTTTCCAAGTAAAATTATTTATTCAGACGAAAGGCGGTTTACCAGCTTAGGTATGTTCAACCGGTATAATAAAAGGTATAGGTATCAGACAGACTTACGTCTAATGCAAGAAGGAAATTTTCAAGAGCACTTTGGTTTCAACTGCTGAATGGGTGTTATCGGAGAAAAACTTTTGGAGTCAATAATTTTCGATGGACAACTTACTGAGAGAATTAAAAATCAGGTATATGAAACTGCGTCAGATACTCGCGAAGAACTGGAGCATAATGTAAGGGCGGCATTTCGGAATATCCTGCGGAATCGTTAATCAATGTGGTGCAAGCAACAATTGATAAAGTTGAACTTTGCCGTGATCAAGGAGGAGGTCATTTTGAACACTTAGAACCTTAATTTTTGAATTTTATTTTTTATTATAATAATGATAGGGTATGTATTTAATTCATTTGTCTACTTTACGTAGGCCAACTCGTCTATTTCGCTTTCTTCACTGTTGATAAAGTTATTCACATTTTAACTTCTGGTTCGTTGCACATTTTATATTTCGAAATCGACACCTTAAATTGTTTGTCACGAATAACCAGAATAATAGGACTTAGTGCTTAGGTATACCGAATTCAGATACGTGTTTTGTTTTTAGGTATGATCGTTTCTTATGATTATTCAGAAAAATAGTGAAAATAAAAAAAAAGTGTGTAGTGTCAAACTATTCGTAAGAAAATAGTCTCTTAGAAAAAGTCGACGAGCCGCCCACTTTCTATTTGAAAAAATCAATTAAAAAGGAAAATTAGTGTTTGTAACTTTTAGAAAATCTTCAAAACGACTGTCGTTCGCCTCAAAATCGTATTTTTCCCGTGTTACTTGATCAAAAATGAAGCGATTTACAGGATCCATGGCATTCTAGATCGAAAAATAAAAATTGAAATAAAAACGACTTTATTTGTCAAATATTGATTAGTGAGGCGTTGTTGAGTTCAAAATGTCATTCTCGATCGAAATCAGTAAAAATATATAGGGTGTTCCATTTAAAAATCTAAAGTTGGAGTCGTTTCCGGTCAAACCGGAAGTTCGTCAAAGCAAGTGAATATGTCAAAAAATGTAAATTTATCTAAAATACGCAACCCCCAAATTTAGTTTTTCTATCTTCAATGATAAAAAAGTTAGAGGTGAGCCGCCACGTTATATTAACCACGGAGTTCCCCACGGAAGTGTCTTCGGACCGATTCTTTTTTGATTGAATCAATGATATGCCAAACTGTAGCATGAATCAATGTATATTATTTGCAGATAACAAAATTATAATTTTGACGAGGTATTATTCGATTCTCAACAGCATTTTGACTAGATACAAAACTGGTTTAATGCCAACAGTTTGTCTCTTAATATAGCAAAAACTCAATCTCTTTTACTCAACACTTACCCACATAAAAGTAATTTAATAGAACCCGCGAAATTCCTTGGAGTGTTTATTGACTCGTACTTATTTTTTGAAGTCACATCACCACTATTATTAGAGTTAGACTTTGATGACAACCTATAATACTTACTTCAGATCTAACTTACAATACTGTATACTGATTTGGGGTCATTCATCTCATGTATCGAAGCTGTTCAGAGACGATGCTAGAGGATAATAGCAAACTTACAATTGAGACAGTGTTGCGGGATGGCATTTACTGATCTAAAAATGTTAACCGTACCATGCATACAGTGAGTGTAAAAAGTATTCGTACACCTGGTTTCCATAACGAAAAATACCATATCTCGCCTAATTTATTGGTGTTAGACATCCGAAAGAAAATAGATATGTACATTAGATTCTGCTTAATTCACTTTTATCGATGGAATCCAAAAACAAAACAGAATAGACTCTAAAAATAATAAAAAGTCACAAGAATGTGCCTGGTGGGCGCAAAAAAAGTATTCGTACAGTCGTAATAATGCCGAAAAACTCGCTAGTCAGCCGCACAATCCGAACGCAGGGCGACCTCGCTCATTCGGTAGACGATACTACTCCCTGGGTTGCTCAGTTTCAGATTCTGTGCTGTAAACATGGGCCGCAAAGGCAAAGAAACGTGTTTAGAGGAGCGAAAGTTAATTTTAAGGCTCCATAACCAGTGCAAGTCGCTAGGTGCTATATCAAACTTAGTGGGACGACCCCGGTCGACTGTACAAAAAGTAATTGATCGGTACTGTGAAACCAAAACGTTTGTAAACAAGGCCAGGAGTGGACGACCCAAAGTTTTGAGCGAGCAGGACAAGAGAATGATTGTACGGACAATCAAAAAGAACCCAAAAGTGAGTGCGCCGAAGATTGTAGCTGACCTGTCACAGAGGGGGACCAAGGTGTCCATCGCGACAGTGCGCAACATGTTGAGGAGCGAGGGGAATCGCGGGTGCACGCCCCGGAAGAAGCCGTGGGTAAGCAAAGTCAACAGAGCCAAGCGTATCGCCTTTTGCAAGGGGCACCTAAAGGACACTGCAGAGTTCAGAAATAAGACTATTTACTCAGATGAGAGTAAATATAACATTTTTCGTTCAGATGGTAACAAAAAAGTGTGGCGCAAGAAAAATACAGATCTTTCTCCCGAGAATTTGTGTGCCACTGTAAAACACGGTGGTGGATCTGTTTTAGTGTGGGGTGCATGAGTGCTTCTGGGGTGGGTAATTTAGCTTTCATCGATGGCATCATGGACCACAAGAAGTATATAGAGCTATTGAAGCAAAATTTGAAAGAAAGTGCGATTAAAATGGGTTTAGGAAATGACTACATCTTTCAGCAATACAACGATCCAAAACATACCGCAACAAATACGAAGATGTGGCTGCTGTACAACACCCCCAAGCAGCTAAATACCCCACCCCAATCACCGGACTTGAACCCCATAGAACATTTATGGAGTTACCTAGAGACAAAAATAAGGGAAAATTGGCAGATCTCTAAGAGAGGGGATCTGAAAACTGCTTTACTGACCGTGTGGACCCGCATACCCCCTTCACTGACGTCTAGGCTGGTAGACTCCGTGCCAAACCGGTATGAGAGTGTTTTGAATGGAAAGGGGTACCCAACCAAGTACTAAATTGTTGTGATGTTCATGTATCATGTGCAAGACTGACAATTTATGACGAAAAACCACATGTGTACGAATACTTTTTTTTCGCCTTCCAGGTAGATTTTTGTGAGTTGTTATTTCCTCTAGAGACTATTTTGTTTTGTTTTCGAATGATTGATCAGATTGAATAAAGAATACTTTGATGTAGATGTCTATTTTTTTGCAGATGTCTAGCAACAATAATTAGAGAGACATTCAGTCTTTCGCTTAGAAATCCAAGTGTACGAATACTTTCTACACTTACTGTATATAGACTGGAATGTTTGAACCATGTTGAAAATAATTATGATGATTTCATAGCTCCAAAAGAACTTCACAAATATAACTCAAGGTTCAATAATGAATTAATACCAGAAAACACAAGACTAGCAACAATCAGACACGGTGTAAAATTCTTTAATGTTCTGCCCAGGTTTTGTCAAACACTCAACCCAACCATTTTTAAACAAACTGTGATAAGATATTTAGTGACGAAAGCTTTTTACAGCACAGACGAGTTTTTAAATATTGATTTTACCGACTTTGTTCCATAATTGTTGACTATCTGTCTTATTACTGTGTGGTTGTTTACGATTTTGTTCGTTTTTTAAGTGTATGTGTTATTCTGTTACTGCTTTTTATTGTTCAAATGCTGAGACTTGCTTCAACGTGTGTAAGCTCATTTGTGTATAATCACAAATAAATTATTATTATAATTGATAACAATATATCTTTATTAAGGAATGTATTATAATGCAAAGCAAAATTTTGGTTTGAAAAGCTTACTTCCGATTTAGCATCTTAAGTTTTTCTATGAATTTTAATTGTCTTATTTTTTTAAACGAGTACAGAAAATTTCCTATATAAAATGCTATGTTTCATATCCCATTATATTACCTTTCATTTTAAAAAAATTCTTCGAAGAAATTCCAATTTCAAATACCCCATAACTTAGCAAATTAATCTGCTACGAAAAAAAACGTGTTTTCTCTTTCACACCTACTACTACCCAATATGACGACTTGTAAAACCTAACTTTTTTCGCTGTTCGCTTCACTTGTTTGATTGCGTGAATTGTGACTTTTCAAACCCCTTGTTCGTTTTTCGCATAATAGTAGTCTTATGTCAAAATCTCATCCGATACTTTCCGTTATACATTTGTCAAGGATTAGCAGGCAGACAGGCTGACGGGAATAAGTGACTGGTTTTTTATTATATCTCATCTTTTGCGATTATAATACTTCCTCGCACGTTGGTATGGGAAACAAAAAAATTACCTTATTGTTCCAAATAGATTAGAAGCAATTTATTACTTATACTTCCAGGTAAACTGTCCTCTAACTCCAAATCCGACGACAACCTCGTCAACGTTCGACTATCTGTACGAATTCTCCGAAACTCGGAAGGTTCTAGAAGAGTTCTTCAAATGTCCTCCACCAGAAGAAGATAACCGATTGGACGAGGAGTTCCAGGACCTTGAGTACGAACTCCGACGACAAACAAGTGATTCTGGAAACTCGTACGTAGGACAGCGTCTGGCTAAGAATCTCCCAGAGGAAAATGAATTCTGTACCAGAATTGATTCTCCCAAGAAGTGCTTTAATATACCTACAATACAGGTAAGTATTGATTTATGTTTTTTTCACTTCAAGGTTCCTGCAGATGTATACCAGGTCTGTATATTAAGTGATGGGACTGGAATAGCCTTCAGCTGGTCGGTTACAGCCGTTTGAATGGTTTCGACTATCGCAAAATGTGCTTCCTTGAGGTGATTTTCGGGAAGAGCAAAAGCCATTGTTTATCGTCATTGATGTCTGACAAGAAGTATTTTCGTGATGCAACACCCAATTGTTCTTGATCTGATGAGCGGTGGTGTGAGTCAAATTTAACTCTTCTCCGATCATTCTGACTGTCTTCCGACGTTCTGAACGCACAAAATCCCGGATTCTGTCGATATTTTAATCTGTTCTTAAACATGTTTAGCAAGAGTTTCCGTTGCACTGTGCTCAAGCCTAAAGCAAAACTTGATAGCAGACCGTTTTCTCGAAATCGATGTCACTCATTTTTAGAACACAATAGAAAAAACGTGTTTTACAAAAAAATGGCTCTCGACAGGCATATGACTCGAGCTAGTTCAAACTTGTACTGAAATGGATCACATGTTCCCATGTCTCCCCTCCAAGCCCCGCGCTTCCAGTGTTGCCAGATCGAACGTTATGTTGCCAGTCTCATCATTTAATTTACAGACCTCGCACTGCTTCCATTTCTATTCTTTCTTCAACTGCCAAGCCACATTTTTTTCCAAATTGCTTTTTTATGCTGGAAACGCTTTCTTATAGGTAGATGTGTATTTTAAGGATAATCAAAGTAAGTTAATATATTTTTCTTCCGTTTCAAATAATACACGATCATTGCAAAAATATCAACTTCGGTGATACTGCAAAAGCGTGATACAGCAGTACTCAGTATGGCGGATCTACATTTTCTCAATTCTATAGGAGGAAGGAAAAAGTGCTTATTAGAATACATTTTTTTAACTGAACCTATTTGCCATTTCGCTGCCTGTTGTTTTATAGGAATGTGATAAGAATTTACCAATATCTTCTTTGGTTTTAATAAATATCGCTTACGTATTTTTGCCGCTACAAGATAGGGATGCAGTCTAATTTTAGTTGTGTGTTTTTGTTATTAAAATTTTTATTATTCTGTAATGATTTAATGACATATAAAAACCTTACAAGCATTTATAATGTTCCTTATAAAATATCGAAAATATTGATAAATCAAGTCCATGAGAAAAATAACGATGATTATTTACAAATAAACATCCATAAATCTGGAGCACGAATCACTCGTGTCCAGACTTCCTGTAAAGAGTGGGCCATTTAAAATTTGTAATTTGAATCAACTATACAGGGTGTTCAAGATACAGATCTTATGCATGAGTATCTCAATGCCTGTGGGAGATACAGCTTATTTATAAAGGGTGTCCCAAAATTAACGCAAGATTTGAATTAAATAGAAAATGCCATTTTTAGTCTTTTAATAGTTATATTTTTATTGACTCATAAAGTACATAGGATAGGGTTATGTATGGAATAACACATCGGACAAATGGCCTCCACGGCTTTGCATGCACATGCGCACTCTTTTGTCGAAATTTTCCATGACCCTTCTGCATAAATGTGGCTGAATTTCGTTGATGCAGCGTTGAATCTCCTCCTTTAATGCACGGGTGGTTGTGGGCTTGTTGACATAGACTTGTGATTTCAAATAACCCCATAAAAAGAAGTCTAATGGTGTTAAATCACACGATCTAGGAGGCCAATTTTGATCACCGAAACGAGAGAGTACACGACCGGGAAATGTCTCATGCAGTAATTGAATTGTTTCACGGGCTGTATGACATGTGGCACCGTCTTGTTGAAACCACATATTGGGTACATCAATATCATTCAATTTTGGCAGAAAGAACTGTGTAATCATGTCGCGATATCGAGCACCAGTAACAGTCACTGCTTGACCAGCATCATTTTCAAAAAAATATGGCCCAATTATGCCTCCAGCCCAAAATCCACACCAGACAGTCACGCGTTGTGGGTGCATTTCTTTTTCGACAATCACACGTGGGTTCTCCGAACCCCAAATGCGGCAATTTTGGCGATTGACAAAGCCATCAAGATGAAAATGTGCTTCATCGCTTAGGATGATTTTGCTTGAAAAATCAGGGTCCATTTGTTGATGTTCAATAATCCATTCAACAAACTCTCTTCTCTCTGCATGGTCATTAAGCTTCAATTGTTGTGTTAATTGAAGTTTGTAAGCATGAAGACACAGATCTTTGGTGAGTATACGCTGTAGAGAGGTTCTTGACATTTGCAATTCTTGTCCACGACGTCGAATTGAGGTTCCTGGATTGTCCGCAACACTCTCACGCACTGCTTCGATATTCACATTTGAACGGCTTGTTTTTGGACGACCAGTGTGTTTGGCGTCTCCAACGGATCCAGTCTCCATGAATTTTTCAATTAATCTCTTCACAGTTGACGAAGTTAAAACACTATTCCGGCCATATTTTGTATGAAATTTTCGAACTGCAGCCGCCAAGCTTTCACTATTTTTGAAATATTCTTTAATAATGAAGACACGTTGTTCTATCGTGTAACGCTCCATTTTTCATAACCCTATACTGTTAGCTGTCAAATTGCTTTTTTTCAGGGTTGCCAACACTTCACTGCACAAATGGCGGCAAATTCAAATCTTGCGTTAATTTTGGGACACCCTTTATATGCCGTTGAGAAATTTCATGGCTTACTGAGATATTTGGGAAAAATATGGCCAAATCATTTTTGTTTTTCTGACTTTATTTAAAGAAATATCAAAAAACTAATGAAACCTTTTCATTGGCACTTTTTAGGCACTACATGATAGTGTTTTTAAATTTTGTGCTAGACGGTTCGTTTTTGAGAAACCATCATTAACTTTATTTTTTATATTATATGGTCCTAAAATAGTACACCCTAATAACCTTTTTTATGCGAATTAAACGATGTATCACAAGATACATTAATTTTTTTGGTTATAAGGAAAAATGCGTTTTTTCTGATTGTTTCATTTTTTTAGGTAGGCGCTGCAAACAAATGTTTGACTTTGCATAAATACCTATCACCGAGTATTGTTATTATTATGTATTGCTTTTTTGTTGTCGAATATTTCAGACAGCCATTTTAGCAATGCTGACGTGCTACATTTTATGCTTAAAAAATACTGCAAAAATGTATATTGATAACTTTTCCGAAAGAATGCAGCCAAGTAAGTCCATTTTCGTAGAGTTGGCTCGAAATTTAAATGAATATGGTTCATTCAAAAAGCCTGTTTCGAAAAAAGAAGCAAGCAGTTGCTGAGAACTAGGCAAATTGAGAAAAATATAGGTGTAGCCAAATCCACAGCCCAACTTAGTTTTGCGTAAAAATAGATATCACTCGTATAAACTCAGGATTTGCCAAGGACTTAGTCCAGGGAATAGCGATCGGCGCCAGCATTTTCATGAGTCGTACACGCGAGCGTGTGTAGAAGATTCTAATTTCGAGAGTATCGTATTTTTAATCGCCGCAACACTCATACTCGGCTCAAGAAAATCTGCGGCTAAAAAAGTATCCAGATATCAAGAATGTTTGGGTTCAATATTTGGTGTAGATTTCTAGAGACCACAATATTAGGTCCAGCTATTTACCATAACTCATTAACTGCAGAACGTACCTCCAATTTTTGCAACATGATCTAGAAGTCTGCTTGGATAATTTACCTTTGGCACAGGTTAATAGCTGTTGGTTTTAACAATACGGAGCTACTGCACATAATGCTGGGTAAGTTCGAGAGTACCTTTCTTAGTGATTTACCGGTAGGTGGATTGGAACCTCCATTGAAGTGTCCTGGCTAGCGTGTTCTCCTCTGGATTTTTTTGTTTGGGGTTTTTTTAAAAACCAAGATTATTAGCATACCTTTAAAATTGAGCAACAGTTACGAGAATTTTCAATGGAAGCATTTATTATGATTACACCAGAAATGTTATGTAATGTTTTGAATTCCACTGTTAGATTATATTTATGTTTAGAAAATAATATCAACCTATTTGAACACCTATTGTGAATAAAATAAAAATAATGTTAAAAAAAGTATTCGTTACTCTGAGTATCACTAGATTAAGCATCATTTTATAGAATTTTACGCCATCATATCACTATGCAATATGCAATATCATTAGTAATCACATCAAAAACATTTTTGCAACGTCTACTTAAATAAAATAAAAACAATAAAAAACACATTTTCCTTCATAACTAAGAAAACAATATCGTCGAATTAGTAATTTACAGGGTGTACTTTTTCGGACCATATAAAAAAACTTGGTGATGGTTCCTCAAAAACGAAACGTCTTGCACAAAATTTAAAAACAACATCATGCCAATGAAAAAATTCCATTAAATTTTTGAGATTACTTGAAAGTCAGAAAAAATAAAAACGATTTGGCCAAATTTTAATTTTTCTCGAATACCTCAGTAAGCTATGACATTTTTACAAGTTTCTCAACGGCATGTATACTAAGTGACATATAAATCCGAACACCCAGTTTAAATGTTTTTATTTTAATAAAAGTTGGCGAATGTATTTATCTTACTGTAAATAACAAGTGAAAAAATTTTCAGCCTCATCAGTTGGACATTCCGGTTTTTATACTGCTTTTTTTTAATTCACTAACGCTCTAGAAATGAATATTTCAGCCGCAGTAAAGAATCAACGTTGGCGGATTTTGGTTCTTGACATCCTTTACGATCGGTTACGATGCCTAGAGTACGGAGACCTGTACGATTTCGTCAACTTAGTGAGTTTGATAGGGGCCGTATAGTGGGACTTCGGGAAGCTGGACTTTCTTTTCGGGCAATTGCAGTTAGAGTGCAAAGAAGTGTAGACACTGTGGTTAGGTGTTGTCAGGCATGGCTTCGAGAAGGCCGTACGCAAAGAGCAAGGGGCACTGGACGCCGCCGTAGAACAACAGACCGTGAAGATCGCCGCCTAAGATTATTGGCCTTAAGGGACCGTTTCTCCGCTACCAGGTCCATTGCAAATGAATGGTTTGCAGAACACGGAAGACCTATTGGCATGCGAAGTGTTTACCGACGAATGAGATGTTTTGGCTTGTTTTCATACCGGCCACACTGGGTCCTCCCTTTAACTCGAGAACACCGACGTAATCGCCTTGAGTGGTGCAGACAACGGTCACTCTGGGATCAGGAATGGAACAGTATTGTCTTTAGTGACGAGTCTCGATTTTGTTTAGGCATGCACGATGGTCGTGCCAGGGTTAGAAGGCGACGTGGTGAAAGGAGAAATCCACAGTTTTTTGTTGAAAGACATGTTCATCACACTGTTGGAGTTATGGTTTGGGGTGCTATAGCTTATGGTTCCAGGTCACCTTTAATCTTCATCAGAGGTAACATGAACGCGCAGCGTTATATCCACGAAGTTCTAGAACCCCATCTTTTACCCTATCTTGACACCCTGGCAGATCCAACTTTCCAACAAGATAATGCCCGACCACATGTTGCAAGAGTCACCATAGACTTCTTTCAACATAATGATGTCACATTGTTACCATGGCCACCAAGATCTCCCGACTTATCCCCAATTGAGCACGTGTGGGATATGATGGGTAGGAGATTGCTCAATTTGCAACGTCCTCCTCAGACTCTAGAATCACTTCGAGAGGAGTTGGTGGTTGCCTGGAATGAGATACCACAGGAGGACATTGACCACCTGATCAGAAGCATGCCTAGGCGCGTTGGAGAATGAGTAGCACATCAGGGTGCATCCACACATTATTAAAGGTCAAAGGGCTTTAAAGCAATGCAATCATTTTGAAATTTTTATCATTTACTTATTATGCTTCATTAAGTACTTATACAAAATTTTATTAAAATAAAACCATTTAAACTGGGTGTTCGGATTTATATGTCACTTAGTATAAATACGCTCCAAAGAACGCAGTTTTTTCCTAATTTAACCTAAGCTGTATCTCCCACAGGTATTAAGATCCCTAGGCATAGGATCCTGATGAACTATTTTCTTGAAAAAAAATTACAAACTTGAGGGGGGGACGTTATTGGCTAATTGGAATCGCGTAAGTTCCATTAGAAGCTGAGAAACGCTTACTAGCATCAAATATCAATTTTGCGACGTTTGTACATATGCGCTATTGCAGGCTGTTACGCAGTTTCGCAGTGTCACCGATGAAAGTTGTCACCGACTAGAAAATATATGCGTCCCTATTTGTTTCAGGATCAAGAAATAGAACACGAAAATAATTTTTTAGATCTGTCAATAGGTACAGGTTCTAGTGGTGATTTAGGTGAAACGGAAGTAGGTCTGCAAGTAGGACATAGTAGAAATTTTACGTTATCCCCTGAAACAACAGACTGTGACTCTAATTGTGGAGACTTAGATAGTGAAGTATCATTAATGTTAATGGAAAATACAATGGGTCCATCTGCCGGACTTTTAGGTAAGTATTGTGACCAATTTCATGACATATTGCGAGCGACAAAGAACTTAAATATTATAGTATACTACACAATGCTTTTCAGAAAGGTCCCCCACACTTATTTTTTGAACGGGTGAAGTTAGTAAGCTAAAATTTGGTGAGACGATTTTTATAAAAGGAACACAATTTTATATTGTCACCCTCAAACTGAATTCCTTTTGAAGACTCACAGCGTTGAAGATGGTTCTTCCACTCCTCATAACAGTGTTCGAACTCCGATACTGAAAAAGCCTTCAGCTGGTCGGTTACAGCCGTTTGAATCTTTTCGACTGTCTTAAAATGAGTTCCTGGATCTGATTTTTCAACTTCGACAAGAGAAAGAAGCTACAACACTTAAGTCAGGCGTATAAGGAGGCTGAGGAGACACAGGAATATTTTTACTTGCCAAAAACTCGTTTGACATTGCTGTGTGACAAGGAGCATTATCGTAATGCAACACCCAGTTGTTCTTGATCTGATGAACGGTGATGTTAGTCAATTTTAACTCTTGCCCGATCGTTCTAACTGTCAGCCGACGATCTGAACGCATAAGATCCCGGATTCAGTCAATATTTTCATCGGTTTTTGAAGATGAACGTCTTCCGCTTCGTGTTTCATCTTCAGTCGACTCTCTCCCTTCTGAAAATGCCTTAAACCACCGAAAAACCTGGGCTCGTGACGAAACACTATCTCCTTAGGCCTGCTGAAGTTTAGCAAGTGTGACATGTGCACTGTGCCCAAGTCTGAAGCAAAACCTGATATCACACCGTTGCTCGAAAGTGATGTCATTCATTTTTAGAACACGATACGAAAAACTAAAAACACAAAAAAAAAATCGCATACAGACAATCGAATTACTCGATCGAGTTAAAGCTTGTGCTGAAGGCGGATCATGTTCCCCTGTGTCCCCTCCAAGCCTGGCGCCTCCAGTGTTGCCAGATCGAACGCCACGTTGCCAGTCCCATCAGACCTCGTATGAGTACTTTATAACAGAATATAACTGTCAATCAATCTTCAATACAAATTTTCTTATCTTGAAATATTTTCAGCCCGCTAACGTGGCGCGTTCGAAAAATAAGTAGGGGTGGCGCTTTTCGAAAAGCACTGTATATTTATTAGGCTTTTTGTTATTTTCAGGATCAAATACAGACCTGATGGGTCCGGCAGATTCTCTGCGACTATATTCTAGTATGCCAATACTAGAAGATGGTCTATCTTCGGGCCATGCTAGTGACACGGACAACAACAATCCAACAGTGATGCTAATGAAAAGGCAAATCACTGAAATTGAAAGGGAAATCAATCAGGGAATATGCAAGTCTAGCCAATCGAAAAGCAGCGGTAGCTGTTTATCACCAAAGACCGAAGTCTGTGGAACTTCCTCGCTAGATTTAAACGGCTGTATCAGTAGTTTTGAAGAACCTATGACAATATCGCAAATCGAATTGCTCGGTACGTACTTTTAAAAAAACCCGTCAAGTTCACGTGTATTTACCGTTCCGCCATTGTAATTTTAATGAGAAAACACGTTTGCACAACTCTGATACGTAAAATGATCCATAATTAAAATTAAAAACTAAAAAGTTTTTGGATGACACATGCGCAATATAAAATGTCCGACTGGTAGTATCTAACCACAAACGGCTAACCATGGACAGCTTTTTCGTGCTATTTGGCAACTCTTCAGCAGTAATATTAATGAATGAAACATGAAATTAGAGGCATACCGGCCACCATAAGGAGCCAGCGCCTAGACCGCTTTGACGGGCCTTTACATTCCTTAGACTTCAAGGCTTGTCATTCTCTGCCTGTAGTAGCTAAGAGCCTCACAGCGACACGGAACGCGCGCCGAGGTCTCTTTCTCTATCCCACAGCGCTCACACAAGGGATCCTCAGCCACCCACACCACGTGCAGGTAGGGCACCTTAACGTGTTATAGCCAGAGAACAGTCCCACCAGCAGCCTTACGTTGGCTCTATCCAAAGATAAGCAGAAACGTCTATCCTTAGTGCTGGGCCCTACAATGAGTTCCCGTGCCTGACGGAGATGTCTGAACATGCTTCTCCATTTCTGAGAGTGTTGTCTTGCAATCCACTTCTCCATTTTCCTCCTAACTCTTTGCGCGAGCACCCCTAAAGCGGGCTCAGGACCAACGAGCTTGCTGGCTGATCCTGTCTTCGCCAGAGCGTCCGCCGCCTCATTGCCCATTATCCCAGCGTCCCCCAGTACCCACACTAACGATACCAGATGTCTCATTGCTAGACAATCCAGAACCTCCCTGCATTGCAATACAAAGTAATCTTACAGGCACTCAGTTCCTTCATTGCAGCCTGGTTGTCGGAGAAGATTGTTATTCTTCTCCCCCCCTGCCTTAAAAATTAGGGATACACAAGCCAAAAATACAAAGATTTCCGCCTGGAAAGTAGTGGTGTATACATGAAGAGGCAGATATAGCCTAGTTCTAAGCCCACAGACACCGGCGCCAGAGCTCTCACTCTTCAGCATAGAGTCCAAATGTTTTATTCAAGTCGTTGAAAAATGGTGCTAAATTGAAATATCTTAAGTACCTATTTAGTCCAGGAATTATTTTAGTATCTACTCGGAAAACTAGTTGTCTTTTTTTCATAACCTTATTCAAAAAGGAACCCTGTCATCGGATCTGCATGTTTTTGGGGAATGAATTGCTTAAACAAATTCCAAAAGTTGTTTCTTCAGTACAGGTAATGTTTTTTATGTTTCTTGGGTCATTCTGAACAAGAAAAGTTCTTATGTGAAGTTGTTACTTTTCGAGATGAGCGAAATTATGCCATTATCGGCCCTGAAGAAGAATATGATAAAATGGTTCATTCTTATATTGCAGGTATGCTGGCGACACGCTTTTTCCCACTTTTTGCGATCCATCTCACTTTTACTCACTTTTCATTGAAAACATTAACTTTTCTCACTATTTTCGCTCTCGCTGTACATTTTGAAGTTCATGAACGTATTTGAATGAGCTGTCCTCCGTTTCTCAAGCCCCATGAACTTCAATATTAGTTATTTTTTTATAAATTATAATTTTTATTTTTTTTATTGTTTATTGTTCATGTACATGGTTCTCCCCAAGCTGAGCCAATATGTATTACATGTGTACATAGTTCTGCTTTGCTAAAAGCACTCTATATATATATATATATATAACTTGAGACGTGGTCATTGTCGTCTAGACCAGTTAGGTGAAAAATTAAAGCTTCCGCTTTTTGTTGGGTACTTCGACAAGATTTAAGCAAAAGAGTCCTCTTTGCTTAAATCTTGTCGAAGTACCCAACAAAAAGCGGAAGCTTTAATTTTTCACCTATATATATATATATATTAGGGATTTAAGATTCGGAAACGGTAGTACAATACAAAATCGTTTATGAAGGCAAAGTTGCGCATTTAGGTAACTAATACAATGTTAGTTTGACAATTCAGAGTATTTTTAGAAAGACAGAAAATACGAATTTCCCTGTACCGTTTTCATATTCTCTTGGCTTAATTTGAGCTAGGATTTCAATATAAATTGCATTAATATTGTCACTTTGTACAAGCCTTGTACAAGTAACTGTTGTATGTTAGTTTGTTACTATGCATGTGTGGGACAAATCCTGAAACTGAGTTTTGAACCTTAACCAATCGAGCTGAAATTTTATCTGCTTGTCGCATTCGTGTGACAAAACATAATGAATTAACTGCCGCCATTTTGAACCTAATATGGCCTATGGTAGATAATGGCGATTTAACTGACGTCATTCTAAATCCAATTTTCCGGAGACAGCGATTCGGCGATTGATAATTTCCATAGCCACCCCTATAAATAATATGGGCGTCAGATGAAAGGGCTTAAGAGAAACACAATAAGCAAAATGTCATTTCAAATCAAATATGTCGACCGCCTCAAAATGGCATTTATAATTTCTGTAGTTACCCCTATGATATGGTTGTCGGCTGAAAAGGCTTGATGGGAGAGATACAGTAAGCAACGTGACGTCATTCTAATCTAATATGGCGGACATTTAATACGACAATTGACAATGCAATATTATTATGACATGAGAGGATCTGATGATGAAGCCAGGAAGTGGCCATTGGAACCCATCGAATAGAGCCTTGCTTGATTCCTAATGACAAGTACTCTAATCTTACTCATCTAGCATAACTATATCAAATTTCAACTTTTTAACATTAGTTCGTTAAAATGTAAATGTAATTACTGTTGCTTACGTCAATAAAACAGTAACAGTATATGACCTATTCTCGTTTTCACACATTCTTATTTATATTATCCGTTTAAATATGGCATTGTGATAATCAATTTCTTAGAAAATTAACTCACTTTTTATGTGTAAATTCACTGTTTCTCACTACTTTTTTTGAAAATGTTACTTTTCTCACTTAAATTCATACTTTGGGTCGCCAGCACCCCTGATATTGCTAAAGCTCCCAATTAGTCAAACGTCAATTAACAAAATCCCAAAGCATTTTAGGGAGCATAGGCTGCCGATTTGTAACTCGCACATCGAGAGTGTGATTTATTAACAATTAAAAAACATATGTTTGCAATAAAAAATTTACCTAAATACTTTGGTGTTTGAAGAATATTTAGAAACTTTGGCAACACTGAAATTTTTATTTTTTCGTATTGTTTTTCAGGGTCAAAAATGAACTATTTTGGACTTTTCAAAATATTAAATCTCTCACATCTCGGAAACTATCAACCTTATGACCACGTTTTTTATTCAGACTGTCCCAAAAACCTAAAAGAATATGGTGGAATTTTGTAAAAGCTTTGTAGTTTTTGAAAATCGTCCAGTGGCGGTGGAAAGAAAAACAAAAAAACAAAAATCGTTCAAAGTTCAGAGGGTCCTGATCGGCGGTTGAGGTTTGTAGGGGGTGAACATTTTTTGATCTCCCAACTCTGGTAATTCTATGCACCTATTAGGCATATTTGACACATCATAGATTTCTCCTTACAATTGCATTCAAAACTTAGGTAGAGAAATGTTTTCGATCCGCGTACTCCTACCAAAGCTCAACCCCCCGGCGAACCGCTCAGACTAACTAATCTCAGAGGATTTAAAAATGCGCTGAATTTAATCCCTTATGAACTTATGAAGGCGTTGCGTAGGAAATGCAGAGGCAACCTACTTGACTTCATTTTTGAGTAAGATCATACAAAAAAATAATCAATATTCTTACGAGCAGAGGCGAAGATGCTTTTTGGACTACGAGAGTTGTTTCAAAAATAAGGTTACCACGTTTTCTTCAAGCACAAGGAATTTTTTATTTGAATAAACATATTCACCAGTGGAAACGCTGATCTTCAAGCTATTTATCTCCATATTTTCAACCGCCTGTCCCCGGATCGTAATTCGCCGATCTTCGAGTAACATTTGTTCAACCTTCGCCATAATTTCCTCGGGGATCGACGGCCTCCCGCTTCGTTGTTCATCGTGGATGTCCGAGCGGCCGTCAGAGCACTCTCTTCACCATTTGAGGACATGTTGAATGCTTATACACCTTAGGAAAAACCATTGTTATACATGGGAAATCATTTCTTGGTAACAGAGCATCGGCTCGTCTACTTTCATCGCTATTCGTACATATTTCCTACCGTTAACCGCAGACCTGTATCACGAATGAGAATAATAGGCAGATACGCTGTGTTGCCAATTTGAGTAGAGCTTCCCGAATTGTGGGGAATTTAGAGTTAAGTGTTGATTCATTCAAGCTTTTAATCAGCATGGCCTAGACGTTAGAACTTCATAAAGATAACATTGAAGCTGAATGCTGCTGGAGTATAGTGTTTCGAATATTCAAAGCGGAGCGGGACACTATACTCGTTCAATGGGTCATCAAGCCACAGTCTTTTCAACAAAGAAATTATTTTACGAAAATGCCTTATATTTTTACGATTTTGTCGTCACCAAATCTCTGTTTCTCAAAATGTACGTCTATTGTAGAATTTTCAGCAAACTAAGCAAGAAACGTGATCTAGTATTTACTCAACATTACGGATTTCTCGAAATACATTAAAAAATGTGACCTAGATACCTAACTGCCCCAAGCTCTTTAAATATAACACCTTAAACCAGGGTTACCAGGTGCTCAGTCACGTTGATTGTCATGTTGTACTGCGCAAGTCAGCAAACAATCTGGCGTAATAAACGTTAGGAATCATCAGGTATTGCCAGATTCCCGAATACCGGGCACCATAGTAACCGTTATAGTTGTCCTTTAAAGTTGTCAAATCGCCCCTATGGCGCAAATTCGCCACACCAGGCAACTGTGCTATAAACAAACCCTGTTTATCACTACTATTTGATAGTCATATGGTAGTTGTAGCCCTATCTAGCGGTCCATGATTTCTCTCAATACTGTTGTATCTCTACTGGCAGCAAGAATAGGTATTACAAAATCAT
Source organism: Acanthoscelides obtectus (assembly GCA_963669975.1). Classification (NCBI taxonomy): domain Eukaryota; kingdom Metazoa; phylum Arthropoda; class Insecta; order Coleoptera; family Chrysomelidae; genus Acanthoscelides; species Acanthoscelides obtectus. The sequence continues at coordinate 8,544,501 of CAVLJG010000002.1, read as the reverse complement.
TTATACAACAATATACAAACATGAAAAATATGATTTGAACCATGAAACATTAATACAATTTTAATAGTTTGAACTTTTTTCATTTTTGGAATACTCTTATGTGGAATCCGCAGCTATTTTTCCCGAAATTTGGGTAGACTTAGATTTCTTAGAAATATGACATATTGGTATCGGCAACTCTGCGAATGAGAGAAACAAATCGCATTTGTTGAGCGCATCCGTCTAAGCGGTAGGCGCCAGCGCCCGTTCTGCCATCTCTCTCTTTTATCACTCTTCTACTTTACCCCGTTGTCCGTCACACTGCGACGCTGCCGATATGATCGAGTGTCTTTCACGCACCTACATACTTTTGTATATTTCCATCTCTCTTCCTCATCATAATGTATAATAATGGTTTTTTCCAAGGTGTATGTTTCCCCACATAGTTCACTCAAGTGGCGATGAATTTCTATGGGTGGTAACTTTTTTGCTTGCAAAAATCGGATGGCCGCACGAATTTCGCACCTGGGGGTGACGGCTACATTGCGCATGGCTGTTGGGCTGATACTAAGCATCGAAAATAGGCGCTTCTTGTTGGGATCTGTGGTAGGAGACCCGACAAACACGACGGTGCTGTCACTTGATGCTTATGTTTTATTTTGTTCTTTTTTTTTTTTAGAAAAAACACCGCCACCTCCCGCTCCAGCACCCCACCGTTTGATTCCTGGCGAGAAACCGAACAACGTAGAAGCAGCGATCAAAGATATTCGATTAACGTTGCAAAGAACAAAAACCCTTCCTTTGCAAAGGCATCCAGAAGAAGATTGTGATGAAAATGCTACTAGTCCTATTTGGGTACCAAGGTATGATGAAGGGAAGGTACAGGACTCTTGTGGATTTTGGTTTGCTATGTCATTAGGCCATAAGACACATTGCTCCACAATCTCTACAATTTATGGTAGGGATTTTTAAAAGTGTTATGAGTCGCAGTGGCGTAGACTACATTGTACCTTGAATTGTTGTTTTTTATCAACGCCTAATATCACTTATTTGTTAAAATGATACCCTGAGGTCAGGTTTGGAATAATATGATGATTATACTGTCAGTCACACTTTTATTTTGTTATTTGTACGGAATACACAATATTTTAATTCAGTGGTGCCATATTTTTTTTGCACATATTTTATTCCCACTGTTCCCTCAACAGGGTCAATTTTTAAAGTGGCGATTTATTCTTCAACACACACTTAACCCAGCGATGGTACAACTTCTTTAATCCGTCTAAAAAATATGTTTTCTGGAGGTCTACAAAGTGGGCCTCCGTGGTGGCGATAAAACCTCCTCATTCGACTCAAATTTCTGCCCGCCGAATGAATTTTTTAAGTTTGAAAACAAAAAGAACTCGCACGGCGCTAAATCGGGAGAATACGGTGGATGGGTCAGCAGTTCCTAGCCTATTCGACCAGTTGGGCCGTGTCGACGGCGGAGGTGTGAGCCGGTGCGTTGTTATGGTGAAAGATCACGTTTTTCTTCGCCAAATGGGGCCGTGTTTCCTGTATTCGGCATCGGATCGGCATAGTAGAGCCCTGTGACCATTTTGCCCTTCTGCAGGTAGTCGATATAGATCACACAACAATAATCGAATCACCGAACGATATTACTCTTTTCCCATTATTTACTATCAACAAAATCAAACAAATAAGCATCTGCAAAGGGGCCAGGAGTGAAGCATAGTTATCAACCCTCATACTTTTTGGAATAATAATAATAATAATAATAATAATAATAATATATATATACAGGTGAATAAATTAAAAAAGAAAAACCACAAAAGGATAGTGTCCTTATGCGTGGTTCAAAGTTCAGTATATGTACATACTTAAAATCTATTCAAAGGTAAGGGGGTATATGTGATCTCATTCTTTTAATACATCAATTTTTTATTTATCTTAAACTTTTGATATTAGTTTTGCCAGTGAGAGTAGGTGAAACCTGTTATTTTATGATTTGGTAGGCTTATTATCCAATTTTTTATTGATATTTTAAATTGATGATTTTTATATTTAAATAGTTCTTTTGGTGTATGATTATACGAGTATATTAGCAGACCCTGGAACATAAATGACTATAATATAATTTATTTTTTAGGTATGAGTAGGAGTATTTTTGTTTTTTGTATTACAGTTGTACAGGTCAGGTAACGCCTCAAGTCAAAGTCTGACCATTTTCGCTAATGGGCGATTATTTACTTTGAGAATCAGTACTTACTTTTTCTACTTATTGTTTAGGTACTTCAAATTTTATTTGAGAAACGAGTATTAACTCCCAAATATTAACCTTTGCCTGATTTCAGCATTCACTTATTTTTATTGACCTGACCTCTTGGTTTATATTGCAGTATCTATTTAGATACAAACATATAGCCAATCCAAAATACACAAGTGTGGCTGTACCTTTGATAAAAACTCAATTTGTTTTACATTAAAAATAGTCATTTCAGGCAAAGGGGAATATCCACGACCAGTGCAGAATCTGAAAGGAAAGCTACGAATAGTGGGAATGAAGAAGGTAATTTTTTCCATAAATTATTCAGTATTCAAATTATACTTGATGTTCTATTATTTTCATATTTTTCACATTAGGAATAGTATACAAGATAACTAGTGCCATAGACTACGTTTTATATTTCCCTTCCAATCTTTTTTTCAAGATCTATACCGTGCTGACGAGTCCCAACAAGTATACGTAAACGGAATGCAAATACAGGGGGTCATAGAATGTTGTCAGGAAAAGAGGACAGCATCAGCCAATTAAAATATAAAAAAAAAACATACAAACATCGCTCCGTAATTGCTTTTTGTTTAATCATATTGCTACACACAAATGTATGATCAAAAGCCACATTAACGTGCGTAGAATTGTTTTCTAAAACACTTATGTCAGTGGTATTTTGCAAGTCACTATGCGAAAAACAGCATGCTTCTGGTTTTTGTGAGATTAGTATCAGTGTCTAAAAGACGTATTGTCATCGCGAAAATTTCGAAGCTGAGACATTATGTTTTTTTGATGTCTGTCTGTCCGCTAATCTTACAACCGCCTATAACTTGAATGCAAAATCGATATAGCTTTGAAAAAGTGATCCTTATTTTTGCAAACAAATGGCCTACAACGTTTCGATAAACAAAATAGTTTACACGTCTCGAACCATAGAGACAGGAAATTTCCGGACCTATGTTTATGTTAACTTTTTTTCATAATTTCACATGCTGTATCTGACTTTAAAATTCCCTGACAACATACTGTCATATGTCTAGACATATGACCTAGAGGAAAGTATTCAAAACCGCAGCGCCATTTTGTTATTGATATGAAACATGAAAAATAAGACAAACATGAAAGACGTGAGTGCTACGTGTCAGATTCCTAAGCTAGAGACTACAAAGCCAATGAGGTTAGGGGTCCGCTTTAGTGGATTGTCCGGTTTTGAGCACTTTCCTTCATTTTGAGAACTTCATACTTTTTTACGGTGATTACTTCTCTTTGTTGAACCACTCTGTATTTATTGTGCCAGAAGAAAACGATACCGATTTAGAAACAGACCGCTTACTGGGACAACAAAGAACTGATGACCAAGGATTCTACGATGATAAGGTGAGTTTGATATTTTCAAATTTCTATCGAAAGATCGCACATGTTCCCAAAGATCGGTTCACACAAAAATAAAATCATTTTCTTGTATGTGATTACAAAGTATTATTTTAGACCAGGATATCTAGACTGAATGAATTTTACAACGGAATTATACCACCCTATCAAAATAAACAGGGTGTTTCTTAATTGAATGTCAATATTCAAGGGGGCGATTTTTGGGTTCATTTTGAGAAGAAAACTTCATATGATCTTTTTAAAAGGTAGAAGTTTTCAAAGATAAACCATTAAATATTAGTATCTGTAATATCACTTTAGATGTTTCAATGAATTTTGGCATACATGCACTAAGTATTAAGAGGAATTTTTAATGTACCAATTTTTTTTTAATTTACACCAGTGGCGTTTGTTCGGAATTTCACCTGCCTATTTTAACAGGCATTTATGGTGCGCCGCTGATTTCCCGTAAAATCAAATTTATTCTTGATTTTTCAATCCGATGCACGGTTTTCGCATTAAAAAAATTAAATTATTTCTTTACATGATCATAACAATATCGTTAATACAATATCACCATGCAGAAAAACAGATTTTATTTTTTTAGTTGAAAACTGTGCGCCGGAATAAAAAAAATCTGTTCCAGACGGCGTCTGGTGCTGATACGTTTCAAAACTTACAATATTTTCTATAAGAATGTTGCATATATAATAGGGTGTCCTAGTAATAGACGTCAAGCCGGAAACGAGGAATAGCCTAAGTCATAACAGAAAAGTATAAAAAAGCCTAAATTATGATTTTAAAATTTTTTAGATTTTTCTAATATTTTTCTGGTAACTATTATGACTTGGCTTATCCCCAGCATCCGGCTTGACGTATATTACATATTCAGATAGATCTTTCCAAGATACTATAGCATCCAGTTGCCATCTTGAAATTTGCAATCGCCACTTCCACGCTGAACTAAAGGGTGATTCATAAAAAGTGGCAATATTCTTGGGATAGAAAGTACATCCAAAAATAACAAAAAAGTTCCTATAAACATATATTCTAATATGTGGCATTACCAAAATACAGGGTGTTTTAAATCTTTGCTTCACTGATGAGACTGAATAAGGACAAAACGTGAACTTCAGTATAAAAAATAACGCTGTTGTGAGTCAGTATTACTCTCCAAATACACTACATCCAATTTTCAGTTTACACTTGTAACTTCTCTAACATTTCAAAGTAAAATGCATTGATCCTTTTATACGGATTTTGCCTCACATATTCAAACCAATTTTCCTCCAAAAGGAATAAAAAAATCACCCATGAACATTTCGTGCTATTTTTAGATGGTCTCAATTCCCTAGAAATATTGCCACTCTTTTTAATCACCCTGTATAGGACCACCAATTTAATCACCCCGATTTCAGCTTGCTAACTTAACCCGTTCAAAAAGATAAGTGGGTATTCTTAAATAGCCCCGTTCCGTTGTAAAATTCTTCTATACACTTTAGTCTAAAACAGGGTCCATATATGGCTAGTCAGCCTTATCTGTTATTATTTATTTTTTCCATCCGCACTATCAGGGCTGGAGAAAACCCAAAACTCGGACCATATTGCCGCAGATTAGCCTGACCACCTCAAAAACCGTTCATAACAGTATGGACGAAGACACCCTTCCCTTAGTTGCCCCTGAGACCCAAAATTCTGAACCCCAATCCCCTACTGCTGTCTCTGAGAAAAGTCAGTCGCCCCTGAGTCAGAAAGGATCAGTGTCATCAAATAAGCAGAAAAAGGTGCGATTACAAGCATGCAGATAGAAGATTTATATTAAACTGAGATCGGTCGGAGAGCCTAAACACACATTTATTCTGCAGTAATTGTTGCTTGATTCGGTTAGGGTACGTTTCCAATACAACAAATTGCAGACACATGTGCTTTGCTCATGCTGTGCAACATGTTGCAGCCTGTATAAAATGGTACAGTGCATATTTTAATGGAAACGTACTTTTAAAATGCCAGAAGTCGCCAAAAGGGTTGGGAAAAATGCAGGCTTGGGGCAATGATGTATCCAAGCCACATTTGAATAAAAAACACATTTTCATCTAAAAGCGTTTATATCGGAAGTTGCTTTTTTGATAATTCGCTGATAGATCTCGCTATAATTTCTAAACGACATTTTCGAACCACCACGATATCCCACACATGCTTACACCAAGAAAGGTATAAGCCACTGAAATTCCAAGATGGGCGCCAAAAGGAAAGTAGTCGATGGTAAAGACAGTTGATGTTTCAGTAATACAAGGAATTTAGTTCAGATTTGGTCGGACGAACAAAAACATCATATTTAGTTTATTCAGATTGAAAATTAAAGAGCGCGGTGGTCGTCGCAAATTGAAAAACATGCAATTTTCTTAAACTCGGATATTTCGGGGTGTGTCCGGACCCCCTGGATCCGCCACTGTAGTCGACCAAATCTACTATACTACCAGAATCGTCAGCGATCTAGCGGTCACTACTGGGATCTTTATAGTTCCAACAAATAGCAGCTATCCGCTCTCTGCAGTGGTCGAATCTGGTGATGGTAGACCTTACCTCCTGGATAAATGACAGTTGCGATGTTTTGGATTTAGCTCAGTTAACAGTATGAACGCCAGGCATTGACTGATAGCAGTTCTGATAGAGACTCTGAGCGAGTAACTCAGGCGAATAAATACATTTGTGGCTTATGATCTGACTGCCGTTTTAGACGTGGCTTATGCTTTTGTTTCGTAAAAAACTATTTTTTGTTTCACAATACCACTAGATAATGATTTCAAATAATATATTTATGAGAATATATGATTCTCCGTATTGAGAAGGAGTATCGTAGATCGCGAATAACTTCAGTAATATGTAATTTTATGATGTGTGGCTTATATTCTTGACTAAATAAATTAATCTTAGTAGCTAGTGACCTTCTTCAGTCTTTAGAAACATTCAATAATTTTTCGAAGTAGAGAACGCTTATGACACAGTCCTAATGAAAATATCTTGGCCATATCGTAGAATTGACCATTTCATAACATGGTTTTCACCATGTCGTTAAGTCGTCAACATTTAAAGATTTGGTCATCCACGATTGATCATATCGTAAAATGTCGTATGTCCATAAAAAAATCAGTAACAATCCAGAATATGTGACGAACTCGTTTATTGTTCTTTAAGTACAATTACTCTTATGATTAAAACTAGTAACTTTAGGAAATTAAAATAAAATACTTATATCACAACATTCTTAACTTGCACAGCATGTCATAATTAAAATTTTTGAGCATATCAGATATCATCAATTAAGTTATTACCTCGCATGGTCACCGTGCTCTGTTTTATTTGACCTATAACCTAAAAATGAAATAAGAATTACGATGAGTTTTACATACGTATAACAATAGACAAACCCAATATTTTAGCAGGCACACGCTTTTGACTTCCAATAAATGAATGATAATGTGACGATTCAAGCGTGAAGTACTAACCTGTGAAACGCGTTCCTAACTCCACTGCTTTTTGATGTTTTGATCGTCCTTGCGTGACCCACATAGTGCTGGAGAACTCAGTACCTTTTTGCCGTAAAGTCTTCTAATCTCACTTTCTTCTTTTTCACTCATTTAGTAACGAGCTATTAGAATTCTCACTTCGAAAAACAACCGTGTTGAAATGTAAATAAAGCGCCAGTGGCTCTATCGGTAATTAATGTAAGTATTTTACGATTTGATCAAACATGCTTGACCACTTCATGAAGTAGCTGCGGGTTTAGTTGATCATATCGTTAGACGATTTGTTATCATTGATCTGGTTAACGCACATCTCGATTTAGCCAATAGATATATATATATATATATAGATGCACCATTTCATCAAATGGTCAATTTTACGATGTGGTTACGTCAGATAAATAGAACTTTTACCCATTTGCCATGAAAAAGAATTTTAACGTAGAGGATGTCGCCAAATTTAATAAAGTGTTCATGTTTAACAATGGACACCCAAATTACATATGTATAAAACAAACCTTTTTTAAATTATCATTGGAGTACAACTTTTTTCAATAAGCCACTAAGCAACAGTATTTTCAAAAATGAATTTATATTACGCAAATGCTCTATATTTTTTCGTTTCTATTGTCATCAAATGATTTTTCCTCAAAATGTAAACTGACTGTGGGATTGCAATCGAAATTATGCAAGAAATGTGATTTCAGGATTTACTAAAACTATGGATTTCTCGAAATAAAGTCAATGTGGCTTACGTACCCTACTGCCCCAACCCTTCAATTGTTCCCTAAATCTTTTGGAATACCTGCATTCTGAATTAAGAAAGGATTAGTCAGGAAGGAACATGTGTTCAGAGCCTAACCAAATATTTTTCGTAACCCAACTAGAAATGGAACTTGTGAATTGCACTTGGATAGTCAGTTCAATTCGTGGATGTATTCAACGGTGTCAGAGTCCTTTTTTTTCTTGTACGAAACAACGTTACGGACAGTTGGAGTCAAATAAACAAGAACAAATTAGCCTTCTGCCGAAGAATACCAGTGGAAGAGCCGCCCCCGGAAAAAACATTCTGCCTCGGTGGCTGAAATGCTACCTGCCATTTGAATGCGATCGCCCATTCATTACCTGTGGTAATAGTAGGTAGTCTCATCGCATCTGCTCGCAAAAATATTCTGATTATGTTTTTTGCACATAATAGCAATTTTTGACGCAATTTAGGTATAGGTTTGTCAAAAGGGGTCTTTTCTAAATGCATTTTAGAAAAGAACTGTTATTCCAACATATTTGGAATCCGTTTTTTTTATACAGGAGCTCAGGACGTGGTGTAATTGACAGACGAGATCCAATCAAATTTTTTCTATGATTCATGGGTGTAACAGTGTCAAAAACGCGATATCACAAAAATGGGGTGTGTAGTTTTACTTCTGATTCTCAAAATAACAAAGAACTTGGTAGAGCTGGCTTGTGTAGACCACGTAGTAAAACGACTGAAAACTGGAGTCAGTTTCACTCATCTTTGCGAACAGTTTTCTACTGATCATGTTCTTCCAATTTTACACAAGTGCCCAAGTCTGAAGCAAAACCTGATAGGACGCCGTTGCTCGAAATTGATGTCACTCATTTTTAGAACACAATAGGAAAAACTGTTGCATAAAAAAATGGCTACGGGCAACCAAATGACTCGAGCGACTTCAAACTCGTACTGAAGACGAATCACATGTTCCCCTGTCTCCCATCCAAGCTAGGCGCCTCCAGTGTTGTCAGATCGAACGCTACATTGCCAGTCTCATCACTGAGGTGGTGAGAGCACTTTCTAGCTGATACCCGCCAGGTAAAATGAAGGCGTATTATTAAATAAAGGCCTATTGTTACTTAATTTACAGACCTCGTATTTAGTCTAAACGATAGTCCATATTAAGAATTCAATAACATATTCCCCTCGAGTACTGGTTTACTTCCGAAATTCAACGTTTTTGTCTAATTTCCATGGACTATTTTATGGAAAAACCTCATATCTGTCATGAGGTGTATGGTACTTTTATCTCTATCCATTACCCTTTTCACCTGGATTTCGACTAAAAATCGCTGATTTCCAAGACTATCTAATTTCAATCCATAAGTTTTACGTCTAGTTGTGTTACAGCAAAATTAAAGATTACAGTTAGATTACCGAGTTAAATTTATTCAAACAATCTCGAAGATATAACACGTTAATATTTTTTAATTTTGTGAAATTGTAATTCAGTAGGCGTGTAAATTCAAAATACTCGTAATCTCTGGTTCGAAATATTGGACAATATAATCCTGAGCATCCCTGGCTGTATTATTCCAGTCATTTTAGTTATATCTAGAAACCAACTAAACGCCATAGGAAGCAGTCAAAATTTTCCCAAAAACAATTTCGCGAAAGAATAACTTTTTAACTTAGGATTTTCTGCAATAGTTTGTGTTCATATGGATTTCACAGAGCACAATAAATTTGGAATCTTAGATTCATTAATGACTGGAGTAATTTACCGCAAAAAGATATAGCAACACTTTCCAGAAATGGGCTTTTTTTATTTACATTATAACTAAAAATGTTCATACACATACATACGTATTAACCTCATCAACTGTGATTGTTCAATAAAAAATATCGAATACTTGCGGAAATTTCAGAAGAAAAGTTTGTTATGTACCTAATCGAAAAATAGTGACAACTATTTTACATTTTTACATACAGTGAACACCAAATTTGCTTGACGGCTTGAGTCAATGTGTACGAGAGAGAAGCGCGAAAAGTGTGTATCAACACATGTTAGAAAGAGCTAGACGCCGGCTGAAGAGCGAAGGCTGCCAATATGTTAACCTGAAAATATTCGCACAGGCTTCTACAATAGCTTACTGTCAAACCTAAGAAGGATGTCTGTTCGACTATTTAATTTGACATCTTTTTTTCATTTTGATTAGAATTATTCATTTCAATTTTCATGCGATTTAGTGTTTTAATTTACTTTAGAATTATCTTTGATTTCCACCGATGGTGATAAAATAAACACATCCTGAGTTATTGTAACATTTTGCGACAGCGAGCGGCCGGAAGATGTAACAAATACCATTACGCAATAGAAATTATCACTGCCTGCGTGTACGCAGGTGAAAACCATTTTGAAGCAGGATGACACTGCCCTAGATGGGCACTGACCAAAATCGCTCATCTATGATCATGGAGGTGGAAACCATGCCTTGGAATGTACGAAATGCGGTGTTGCCAAGCGAACCAATGATACAATGTTGCAGAATTTGTGGCGATCCTGGCCTTTCATTTCGACCTAAATTGGAGCGCCGTTTGGACCGATCCGGAATCGATTCTAAACTGATTTGACACAATTTGCAAACGTGCACGCTCAAAATAAAACTATTATTTGGGCGTAGTGAATGAACTAACATATATTTTCAACATGTATCTTAATTCAAGGAATTAGTGTAACATATTGGCAACGCAGCAGATTGCCGGGTCAGCGTTGCTAGGCAATAGGGTGATGAGCTTCGCTATCCAGCCGGCTTCTATCTCTTTCTAGCATATGTTTCTTTACACACTTTTCTGTCGTACACATAGAACTCAAGCCGTCAGTCAGCTTTGGTTCTCAGTATATATGGTACACACACACACACATACAGGCTGGCGCATCGAAAACGAAACAGACGCATTTACTGGCAGCTCAGTTTTTTTTTTTGGAAAAACGCTCAGACCAGTCGATTTTGTTTTCGAGGGGGACACAGGTTTGGCAAAAAATCACGTTAACACGTGCAGCCCCCTGGGCGGGAGTGACACCAACCCTAATATCTTAAATGGAAAGGGGCGTCGAGTGATACCTTATTTTAAAGGTCTTTCAATTCCCTTCATAATGATATAAAATTAATGTACTTCAGTTCAGTAGTTTTGAAGATTTATTGATTTAAAGCTTAAACTAGACTTTAATAGGTACATCAGATTAGTTTGTACTACTTTCAGAAGAAATTTGACTAAAAGAATTTACTTAATGAGTAAATGCTTTTCTTCACTACGCCCATGGTTTGTTTATCATTTTTTGTGGCAAAAAAGTTATTTCTTGAAGAAAGATAAGGAAATATCTCGTACTTATTTTAAATAGGAATTTAGTACATAGTTTGCGATTGATTTGACCAAACTTTGTTGCTAAAATAACTTGTAACGCTTTATTACATAAATTAACCATGGTATATTCCACAGCAGAAAGAGTTGAAATTATCGAAATATTGTTCGGAAATAATCAGTGCGCTAATAGAACAGCAGAAATATTTAATGAGCGACATGAGAACAGTAACGTACATTGAAAATCCCATAAGGAACAAAGGAAGCAATAGAAGTGGGGGTTTTAGGGCAAGTTTATGTAGATCCGACGTTAAGTACCCACAAATTGGAGACTGTATGTGGTGTTAGTCGACGTACTGTCCAACGATTCTAAAGGCCCATAGTTTTCATCCGCATAAAATTCACCTGGTACAAGAACTTAATGAAGACGATTTTGATCGGCGATTACAATTTTGTGAAGATATGAGTGAACGAATTATAAACGATAAATATTTTCTATTCAACACTTGCTTTTCCGACGAATGTGCCTTTTTCTTAAATGGCGTAGTAAATCGTCATAACTGGAAATTTGACCGGTGAAATGTATTTATAATTACTGGAAGACGCCATAGATCCTACATTAACAGCCATAATTGAAAATCAGAATGATCGCCGGTACATTGCGAATAGGTTGATGTTCCAACAGGATGGTGCCCCACCACATTAAGCATTACGTGTTCGACAATATTTAGATCAGACGATCGATGGATTGGTAGAAGAGGTGCCATTGAATGGCCCCCAAGATCACCTTTGGATTTCTTTATGTGGGGTCATTTAAAAAGCAAAATCTATGCTACTCAGCCAACATCATTAGAAGACCTGCGACAAAGAATTGTGAATGAGTGCCTTTAAATTACTCCTCAAATATTGTAAAATGTGCGGCAACGTTTTGACCAAAATCTTTATTATTACATGGAGAGTCATGGTGGCCATTTTCAACATTTACTTGCCTAACGGGTCAGTTCATTCTTCATTTTTAAATTACTTTGCTGCCAAATGTATTGATCTCCACTAATGCTGATGTATTAGTTTTATTTGAGCTTTAAATCAATAAATCTTCAAAACTACCGAACTGAAGTACATTAATTTTATATCATTATAAAGGGAATTGAAAGACCTTTAAAATAAGGTATCACTCGACCTCCCTTTCCATTTAAGACTTTGGGGGTGGTGTCACCCCCGCTCAGGGGGCTGCACGTGTTAACGTGATTTTTTGCCAAACTTGTGTCCCCCTCGAAATCAAAATCGACGGGTCTGAGCGTTTTTCAAAAAAAAAACTGAGCTGTCAGTAAATGCGTCTGTTTCGTTTTCGATGCGCCACCCTGTATAATTCTCACAACACAACCACAACATAGTCGAGAACCTTTGACAAGCTTTGAGTGCGACAGCACTTTGCATGTAGGCAGTGTAGGTTTCTGCCATCACGGCTATTTCATTATAAAAAAACGAAAGTGTCTAATAAAATACCTTGTTAAAGGTTCACGGCTTATCCTCTCTTATCACGTACTCAAAATCTAAAAGCCTATTTTTGATATAAATACTGTAAAGTGATACGCGATGTATCTGAATTGTAGAAATGGAATAGACTGTAGCGAAAATGCATGAAAATTGCATAAAAAGCGCTAGCCTGGATAAATTCATCCTTCCTCTGCAGGCACCATTCGCTATATTTTTTTTATTTACGAATTTTCTGCACCTTAACCGCACATATCCCGTGACATGCTATAAAAACTAACATTTCCCTATGATTTTGCACACCAGTAGCACAAGTTTCCATAATGGTCAAATCCGAAAGATTTTTGCATACTCCAACCAAAACATCTTAAAGAATAAAGTAACCAGAAATTGAGAAAAAAAAATGGAGAAAAAGTTTAAATTTTGGCTACACCCTGAAATATACAGGGTGTCCCAATATTTCGTGGACATTAAGAACCACGTATTTTTAGACTCTGAATAAGTCGATTGGACATGATTTACCTTTATGCAAATGTGCTTCATTTGTCCATTAGAGGACGTCAGTTTTCTTTTTGACACAAATTTTTATGGTATTTTAAGAACCAATTGTCCGTTTTGAACGAAATTTCGAACACTAATGTTTTCCTAGTCGTTCGAATATTTGACTTTTACAAAAAAAACGAAATGGTTCGAGAAAGGTGACAACCATCCCCAACCCTTCATAAACCATAGCAAATTTTTTGGAAACTTTCCCGTTGACTCTTTTTTCATTTAGCAGATCTTATTTACTCATTTTTTTGACTCTTATAAAAACTCAGTACAGTGAAATCTCCTTTAGACGGACACCAACGGGACTGACTGAAAGTGTCCGGTCAGGAGAGGTGTCCGTATAAAACAAATACAACAAAAATAATGTTTTTAATGAAAACTGAATATATTAAATAAACGGGAACATTTATATGTACGAGTATATATACTAAGTGACATATAAAACGGAACACCCAGTTTAAATGGTTTTATTTTAATAAAATTTTGTATAAGTACTTAATGAAGCATAATAAGTAAATGATAAAAATTTCAAAATGATTGCACTGCTTTAAAGCCCTTTGACCTTTAATAATGTGTGGATGCACCCTGATGTGCTACGCATTCTCCAACGCGCCTAGGCATGCTTCTGATCAGGTGGTCAATGTCCTCCTGTGGTATCTCATTCCAGGCAACCACCAACTCCTCTCGAAGTGCTTCTAGAGTCTGAGGAGGACGTTGCAAATTGAGCAATCTCCTACCCATCATATCCCACACGTGCTCAATTGGGGATAAGCCGGGAGATCTTGGTGGCCATGGTAACAATGTGACATCATTATGTTGAAAGAAGTCTATTGTGACTCTTGCAACATGTGGTCGGGCATTATCTTGTTGGAAAGTTGGATCTGCCAGGGTGTCAAGATAGGGTAAAAGATGGGGTTCTAGAACTTCGTGGATAAAACGCTGCGCGTTCATGTTACCTCTGATGAAGATTAAAGGTGACCTGGAACCATAAGCTATAGCACCCCAAACCATAACTCCAACAGTGTGATGAACATGTCTTTCAACAAAAAACTGTGGATTCCTCCTTTCACCACGTCGCCTTCTAACCCTGGCACGACCCTCGTGCATGCCTAAACAAAATCGAGACTCGTCACTAAAGACAATACTGTTCCATTCCTGATCCCAGAGTGACCGTTGTCTGCACCACTCAAGGCGATTACGTCGTTGTTCTCTAGTTAAAGGGAGGACCCAGTGTGGCCGGTATGAAAACAAGCCAAAACTTCTCATTCGTCGGTAAACCCTTCGCATGCCAATAGGTCTTCCGTGTTCTGCAAACCATTCATTTGCAATGGACCTGGTAGTGGAGAAACGGTCCCTTAAGGCCAATAATCTTAGGCGGCGATCTTCACGGTCTGTTGTTCTACGGCGGCGTCCAGTGCCCCTTGCTCTTTGCGTACGGCCTTCTCGAAGCCATGCCTGATAACACCTAACCACAGTGTCTACACTTCTTTGCACTCTAACTGCAATTGCCCGAAAAGAAAGTCCAGCTTTCCGAAGTCGCACTATACGGCCCCTATCAAACTCACTAAGTTGACGAAATCGTACAGGTCTCCGCACTCTAGGCATCGTAACCGATCGTAAAGGATGTCAAGAACCAAAATCCGCCAACGTTGATTCTTTACTGCGGCTGAAATATTCATTTTTAGAGCGTTAGTGAATTAAAAAAAAGCAGTATAAAAACCGGAATGTCCATCTGATAAGGCTGAAAATTTGTTCACTTGTTATTTACAGTAAGATAAATACATTCACCAACTTTTATTAGAATAAAACCATTTAAACTGGGTGTTCGGATTTATATGTCACTTAGTATATGTGTTTTCAAAATAAACAAAAAACTTAAGAAAAAAGGTTTGTTACGTTTAGATATATACAAAGTATGTACATACATATGTATAATATATACTCAGTGATATTAGAAGTGTTACACCCAGAAAAAATGATTTCGTCAACTTGATTTTTTTGGCAATGAGGTAGTCTTACATCAAGAATGAAACGATATAATTCTCACGAAATTTTATTGACAAGTAATGAGAAAAAAAATGTATTGGGCGACCCCGCAGCTGAATAACATACACTGCCTGTATACGTCTAGGCATCGACAAAATGAGATGATCGATATCTGGTTGTCGCACCTCATTCATTTCGTGGATTAGCTGTGTCAGATTCTGTGGCTAATGGTGCAAAGTAGATCTCCTCCCCATCATATTCCACACATGTTCGATGGGATTTAAACCTGGTGAATGGGGTGGCCACGGCAATACATTGACGCCTGCTTCTTAAAGAATGGAGACGTGCGTTGTCTTGCTGAAAAAGGACGTGTGGACGGCCCTCTAGAAACGGCAGCAAAGTGGTTTGTATATGCTCACAATTTTCGTTCCTTCACATAACAATACGGCCCAAGAGATTTTAACACGTGATGTAAAAAGAACAATTTTTAGAAACCAGGTCCGAAGACTATGCCGGTTTTAATATATTATATAATAAAAAAAATATAAAAAAATGGGTTTTAACAAGAACGGACAAACGAACCACTTTTGCATAGAGATAAATCATGGCCAATCGACTTATTTTGGGTCTAAAAATACGTGGTTCTTCTATGTGCACTGCATATTGGGACACCCTGTATAACCAAAAAGTTGTAAGCATCGAGTAACGGGTGACATATTCAAAAAATCTTGGCACTTGCAGACGCAACAAAAAAGTAACCACTAAGTTTTGTGTTAATACTATCAGAAAGTAAAGGCCTATATGTAATAACCGAGGTTCCTTGTATTTTTCTTTGTGCTGCTGGGGCGTTGGTAGAAATCACATCGTCATTTCTCCATCATTCATATCTATGCTGGTATTAGAACTCAGTTCAGGAATTACACGAGGAAAAAAACACGTATTCATCGAAGAGATTTTCCAACTACTTTTTCTTCATAACCACATTTTTTGGGTGCTCCTTAACATGAATTAAGAGGTCGCCGGGAGATACTCTGAAAAGCTTTCGACTATTTCTTTAGAATTTGGTATGTTGTAAATTCAAATACGCCCATGGGTCCAAAATATTTTACAGATACAAGTACTTCAAGTTGGGTTCCCATACCCCAATAGAGCGTTTTGTGGGTTCAGTACTGGGTATCTAACATCATATCCACTGATGAAAAAAATTAAAGGTTCCAACATTTTCCCGGAATTTTTAGTGATTTTTCAGAACGCTGCACCTGAGTCAAAAAATGGTCAATCTAAGCATTTTGAAGCTCCAAGTTTCTAGTTTTAAGATCATTAGGGAAAAAAATCAAAGTTACATGTTCCACGCACTTTTAAGAAATAGGACGAAAAAAATGCTATTTGTTTCTCTTTTTTCCAAGTCTGGACTTGAACAGAATTATACCAATTATGCCATGGTATGGACCAGATAGCTTATTTATTCAGCTTCCATTTGCTTTTTTAAAAACTCGGTACGACCTTTCTTATCTGAGATATCTTTAAATCAAAATGGACTTTTCTGTCTTCGATCGACGATATCTCAACAACCAATGGTCGAACAGAAAATCTTAGGACAGTTATGAAAACTGAAATAAATTGAATACGAAAATCCGTTGCGACCTTGAAGAAACATTTTTTATCCTTGTCATAAATTTGAAAAACTAAAAAAAAGGGTGATTATGGTTTTTCATATCAAAGGTAAATGTACGGGGACATCTGTGATGAGTGAAGTATGTCTAATTGGTGTGTAGAATTACTGTCAAAAAAATGAGTTACCCTCTCCCACCGCGTGCAACGCCTAACCACGAATATTTAACACTTAACACTAAAAATGATCAGAAGCGATTGAACGATTTTTTTTCTTTTGACCTTTTTCGCTGTCGTCACTGAACGGATTTTTGAAAACTACAAAGCTTTTTTGTCATTGGCATAGCAGTAACCTTGTGTGAAAATTTCTTCCAAATCCACGCGGCAAATTATAGACGGGCCAAGGATTAACGGACAGAAGGACCGACAGACAGGCAGAACGAAAGACAGACAGGCAGACCCACAGACAGACCGACAGATAGTCCGACACAAAGACCGACGGAAATGACTGGTCTTTCGTGAAGTACAGAGTGGCCAACTAAGAATGCGAGGTACTGTATCTAGGAAGCTATCCACCGCAGAGGCGTTTGGCAAAAAAGTTCTTACTAAATCGACCAAAAGAAAAACCTGGAAACTATTTTCAAGTGTCTGAAATGACAAAACTGCAATCTTGAATCTAAAAAATGATGTTTCTGTGAAATCCGATACATTAACCTAACAAAAAATACTTGATCTTTAAATTCGAGAATAATCTGAACCTTTTTTGTTTGACAATTTTTGCTGTATCTCTAAAAATAAAGTGGTGGGGAGTATTCAAAGGTTTCCGTAAAAAAATACCTTGTACGAGTATCTTCGAAACGGCTGAGGCGATTTTAACAAACTTGGGCCAGTTGAAAAGAGCTATTCTTGGGCTACAAATTTTTATAATATTGGCCATGGAAACAGACTTCCTTTTCTAATCTACCGCTGTTGAAATACTGCATTAATATGCTCTCGCACAGTAATAGCAAAACGTGCTGGGCAACTAGTCAACTGCAAAAACAAGTTTTGTTTGTGTAGTTTTTTAAAAAATAAAAATTCAAGGGATTTTCGTGAAAGATACCGAGATGCGGTTTTCGCGAGCTTGTTTAGACACAATTTACTTTCTCATAAAAAAGTCATACCAATGCATTTAGTTTTCTGAAAAAAATTAACCGTCTCTGTCGGAATGTCGAAAAAGGCGATCTAGCGGCCACATGTGAGACTAACAAAACTTCAAATATTATAATATCTGTAGCCCAAGAATAGCTATTTTTAAATAGCCCAAGTTTGTTAAAATCGGCTCAGCCGTTCCGAAGATACAGGGTGTTTTTTTGGAAACCTTTGAATACCCAAAACCACTTTATTTTTAGAGATACTGCAAAAATTGTCAAACAAAAAAAGTTCATATTATCATCGACTTTGAAGATCAGGTATTTTTTTTGTTAGGTTAATATAGCGGAATTCGCAGAAATATCACTTTTTTACATTCAAGATTGCAGTTACGCCCGTTAGCGACCATTTGAGAAACTTAAAAAATGTACAGGTTTTTCTCGTGGCCGTTTCAGTAAGAACTTTTCTTGTCGCAAGCCTCTACGATGGGCAGGTACCCAAATACAGTACCTTACATTCTTACTTGGCCACCCTGTACATGTCATGTAACATCCAAAAAACATGTCTCATTTTCCATATTTTTCGCGATTACAAGACTTTATCGCCATTAGTCGCGAGAAGTAAAAATTGTTTACACAAATTTACCGCCCGGCAACATCTTGATTTATCTTAAGGGGCATCATCTAACAAACCTGATTATGGAAAAAAACGAGTCAGAATATTCCTCTGACGAATGCGAAGATTTCACGTCTTCTAAATTGTAAAGTGGCAGTATGATATTGTTTAGTTGGCTTTTGCATAGATAAAAGCCTGTTTTAGCTGAAATAGATGAAACCTTGTTTTTTTCTCGAAACTTTTATGATACATTTCAAATTACAGGAAAAGGACAGTAAAAAGAAAGGCCGAAATAAAGAAGGTAAGTGGACTTTTTGATAAAAAATTGTTATTTTTTGTTTTGTAAATGTCTCGTGAAAATAACAAATTTATTTAACTTGCGATACAATTTGGAATTTTATGGTAAGTTATCAATGTGGAATGTAAAAAAAGGAAACTGAATTTATTTTATGTTGGCAAGGCCAAATCTATACATTTTTAGGACGTATACAATGACTGCACATGTATGACTATATTGATTACATTATAACTGTTCCCTGAGTGAAAGGTCACATAATCCAACGGTGATATATGACAACTGATCGACTAGAATAAAGGGCTATTAAAACCTCTTATCTATAGGGGATATGGGACATGGAGACGGGACAGTTAAGCAATTATTTTGCGACTGCTCAGCTGTCATATAAACCATAGTTTTTTTATACCGAAGCAGCCGCGCAGGCAGAAGCCTAATTGCCAAGACACCGCGGCTGCTATGAGGATCCCAAAGATATTTTGTTTGTAGAACTGGGAAAAGCTTCTTCTTGTAGATTGTTCCATAATCTCGATACCGTCGGAACAAAGGAGCGGACGTATCGATAAGTTCTGGGTGTACGAAGTTCGACCCGGTTAGGATGGGAGGCCCAAGTCAGGCAGGTCTGTCTGGCAGGCACGTGGCGCGGCGGCATCATGGAGGAGAGCTCTGAGAAGCAGAGCCTTTTGGTGTAGCGGTAGGAGAGAGCTAGATCGCTGACGGCCCGCCCGTGCAAAAGAGTCCCGAGACTGTGTGTTACAGAAGAGTCATCGATCAGTCTGACAGCCCTCCTCTGGAGCATAAATAATGTAGTTGGGGCGGCAGCGCCCCAAACGTGTGAGCAATACTCGAGGTTAGGTCTTACTGTACAAGATCGTTGCGTCCCCAGGCAGTGATAACCTCCAGGTCTCTCTTCAGAGAGGAAGTCGCCGCGAGTCTTCTTTTTTCCAGCTCACCGGCCGAGATCGGTTTGTCGCTCTAAGCTCCTGCATGTAGAGTGCTGTCATCATCAAAGCTGTGAATTGGGGTAGCTGACGCGAATTTACCAAGGCCATTTTTAGAGTAAGAACCGGTTACGCATAGTACCCGCCCATCCTGTGACGTGATGTCCGTTCAACCTCAGCCATTTTTTCACTACGCCGCAGTGTTCCCGAACCTTTTTCGGCATTTCTAAAGAAATAAGACCTTTATTTAGTGAAATACCGAAAACGTCCTCATTTTCCACGGTTTTTTAAAACAATAGAGATATTTTCAGATTTTCTACCAAAAGAGGGTCAGAAACAAAAATAAAGGTGAAAAAAACGGTATGTCGTAGTTGTGTAGTTTTATGCCTTTCAGACTGTCAAATCAATGGGATGAATTAACACAATCAACAACAATAATTTCAGTTATAAAATTGACGCTGTATTTACTTGAATTAAACAATAATTGAAGGGTACAGGGTAAAAAAGATGAATGTCATAAATTTGGTGTTTTGTAGTTAGAAACGGCGACATGAAGCCTTGAAGCAGTACAATCTCATGAGGTATCGGAAACAAGCAAAAAGAATGTCAGTCCTAGTTATAACCAATTGAAAAGTTGCAGTGCAGGCAAAAAGGCGAATGTCACAGCCGTTGTATGAAAAAAATATGAGCGTCCGCTGATCGTCACCGAAACTAGTAGCTACTACAGCAATTCATCATACACCAATCTGCGACGAGAGAAAATCATTTTTAAGCAGTTACCATTAATTTTATTTTGTTTATTTCTCCTATATTCTTTTGAATAAAGATTTTTTAGTTCATTGTTTTTTCCTGTCCCAATTAAAAAAATACTTAGAAATAATTCTGTTTGAGCTATTGGGGTTAGATAGATCACCTTTTTCTCATGTTCTAGGCCCTGTGTAATAAATTTCCTGTTAAGGGAGCTCTCGTATTAGAACAGATCGTAAAACCTAAGATAGGCATTTCGCTGGTTGACCTA
Organism: Acanthoscelides obtectus; assembly: GCA_963669975.1. Taxonomy (NCBI): domain Eukaryota; kingdom Metazoa; phylum Arthropoda; class Insecta; order Coleoptera; family Chrysomelidae; genus Acanthoscelides; species Acanthoscelides obtectus. The sequence continues at coordinate 8,523,616 of CAVLJG010000002.1, read as the reverse complement.
CCCTTAGAATTTATATGGTGTCGCATATGACGAAAGGCTCACTTCTAACCTCAATATCTCAAAAAAAGTTGAATTCATCATTCATAAAAAAAATATTTATAATTTCTTGTACATAATAAGGAATATGGTACTCCGTCAGATCTTTGACCCACCCTGTACATCCAGTCTAGGAGTCTTCAAAATTCGCAACTTACTTTTTGTGACTTTCATCTTTTTTTCCCTATACCCTTCAATTGTTAGTAATATTCGAAAACGGATAAAGGGATTGATAGCAGTGTCAATTATGTGCTCAACAAGCCAAAGAAGCTCTACATAAAATGCACATATTAATTATTTACCTAGAGTTTTCTTCAATATAATTAAGAAAAGTAAATAAACAGTGGCGATTTCTTAGGTTAGTAGTGAAAAAATATAATAGTAATATGACTTGACAGTGACAACTTTGTATAGATTTGGTCCCATTTAATATGGTTTCCACAATAATGTAGTATCTTATAAACGTAAAGTACAGTGTTCATAAACAAAAGTGCATGAGAATACACTAAAAATGAACTTTACTTCAAGTGAAATTATGGTAACAGCAATACAATCCAATCAAATACGATATCATACTAGAATTGCTGGATGAACGTCGCGAACTTTTGCTGGTGACGCTACGCTTCGTGCGTGCGTTTGGACGACGGCATTGCATAAACAGACCATGGAGGTTAGCTTGAATGAATGAACAATCAGATTATAGATTTTATTAATTTTCATCCAAAAATTCTTTCAACTACATTGATTGTATAAAAGTGATATAACGGAATATACGGGAATAACATTTGAATCATACAAGTTCACAAGAAGTCGGCGTCAAGCCGGAAACGGGGGATAGGCTAAGTCATAATAGTTATCAGAAAAATATAAAAAACGATCTAAGTCGTGTACTTTTCAAATTATTGGCTTTAAAAATCGGAAAAACCTCCTCCCTGTGATAATCTTTTAGTTCCCTTTACTACAAAATTCAATTTTTCCTTAGACGAAGTGTCGGACAGTGTCATGCTACGTAATGAAATCTTCGATTGCCTTTGAGTAAACTTTTTCTTTCGCCGTTCCCCAGTAAAAAAATGAAGTCATTTAAGTTACGTGAACGGGCTGGCCACAAAATTATACCAGACCGCTCTATCCATCTGCTCAAGTATTCCGCATCAAAATATTCTCTAACTGAACGAGCATAGTGCGCCGGGCAGCCTTCTTGCTGGTACCACATGTCTATGTAAATGCTTACTGGCACGTCTTACAACAAATTTGGTAAATGATTTTGTAAAAAGTCTAAATAAATTTCACCAATAAAGAACTCTGTCACCTCAATGGATACAATGATTCTTCTACTTAGAATCCCGGTCCCGATGTTTAATTTAAAACGATACTGTGATGTATCTTGTCTCAACAAATGTGGATTGTCTACATACCACTCGTGTAAGCTGTGCAGATTCATGTAACCGTCTTTTTTTAAATGTCGTTTCATTAGTTCATAAAATTTTCTCAAAAAATCGCGGATCTTCCCGGTGTCTCTGTAACATTGTTTGGTATAACTCAACTCTTTGGAGATAATCTTGGGGTTGTAGAGATTGTACTCGCTGTACGTGGTTCGGGTGGAGCTCGTTCTTTCGCAAGATTCGGTGGGCTGTACTTTTAGGCACTCCCGTGCTTGATTCTATTTGACGTATTGAAGTACTCGGTTTTCTTGGACTGCTTGTAGTACGACGCCCTCGTAATCAAAGGCAATTCTTCCTCCATCATGTACTTGATTTGGGAATCGTCCATCCGAGAGTAAACGATGCACATTCATAAAAACTCGCTGATCGGGATGACGAGCAGCATTTGGGTGCTTCTCACGATAAAGCTTAGCTGCAGCACTAGCATTGGATCTACATTCCCCATGAATGAGGTGCATGTTGTCGTGTTCCTGTACGGTGTACACAGACATGGTGGCACTACAAAATCGTGAATTAATAAAAGTGACGTTACCATCTCTCTAGGCAGCAGCGGTGACCGCAGTAGACTCTTCGGTCTCCTGATCAGTCGCCGTGCGCTGTGTGTGTTCGAGTCCCGTCCCAGGAGAAATTTTTCTCTTGGCTATGGATGTTGTGATTGTCTGTAGGTGGTAGATGGTCTCTGACTGTCGAACGCGGAGGTACCACCGGGCGGTTCTCGTAGGCGGAGCCAGACTGTGTGCACGTTGGATGCACACGTGTTCCCTCGCCAGAGTCCGTGTGGCGTCCCCCCTTTCCCATGTATCCCCCTATAGCCCCACGGTACCCAATGGGTGTTTAAGCCTTAGGCCTTCGTGGTAGTTGGAGTATAAAAAAAATAACACTGTCAGTCACACTCCGTCTAAGAGAAAATTGAAATTTGTAGAAATGAGACCTAAAAGATCATAACAGGGTGTAGATTTTTTTAAAGCCTCTAATGTGAAAAGTACACGACTTAAATTTTCTTTTATATTTTTCTGATAACTATTATGGCCTATCCCCCGTTTCCGGCTTGACGTCGATTTCTGCGACACTATGTATATTGCGTAATATCCATTAAGTTTGACGTAGTAGATCTACCTTTCATGGAGCCGTGCTGTGAAGGTGTTATAATTTTCACGTTATCAAAGATAAAAGAGTAATATTCCATTTCAAAAGCATTTACAAAGTTGTTTAAAATTCTTATAGCTCTAGAGTTGAGTACATTAGAACTAAGCATAGGTAAACCCTATTTTCGATTTTAATCATGTAATAATCTACATATATGAGATGGATTGATATTATAAAACTTAAAGTGTGTATAAGAAATATTTTCCGTCTTATTTAAAGGTAGTATCGAAACCATTGGAAAAAGTATCATTTTGAGAAACTGATAGAAAACTGAAAGGATGTGGTGTCATGTAGAGCGGCTCCACCGTGTCGAAATAACGCTTATTATAGTCCATCAATGGGTAAATTATTTGAATGTCCTTTGAACACGCTTCAAAATTTGAAACATTCTTTAATTGATGATGGAGTTGAATAAGCAAATGATAACTGTCATTTTCAAAGCCAACTATAAAAATATTAGTTTTTTAGATGTGTAACTTATTATACATCTTTGTAATCAGAATTAAAATACTACTCACCTGTGAAAAAAACCTAATATGGCATCCAAAAAAGTGAAGTTAAGTATTGATGGACAAGAGACATAATATTAATATTCTAATTATACCACTGTTTATTTTGGATTCCCACCTCAAAGTTAGGAAACAATAAAAACGATCCTTTTCAGTTTGTTAGCTCCCTAAATGCGCGACTTTCTACTCCGAATGGTAAAATTCGTATTTAAAACACCCATTATATATAGCCTTTCTTGCAAATATACAGGGTGACTTCGAAGTTGAGTCATTTATTTTAACAGTGAGTAGATCTGATCAAAAGAAATGTTTTTTTCCTTTACCATTTTTCTGGTAAAATTAAAGTAACAAAGTTATAGCCCTTTGGAAGTTTGAGTACCGCCCTGTCTCAATAATATCATGTACTCGTGTTTGGCAACAACGGATATAATCCACCTTATCGGTTCATCGCATCGGAAACAAAAAAGCGAAAGAATTTGGAACGATGTTTATTTTATTCAGTTCAGTTATACATACAGTCGCGTGTGAATAGTGTCTGTTGCGTGGCTCAAACGAAATAAAAAATGGCACATGTTTATGCGGATCGGTTTCCCAATCGAGTGCAACCAACCCCTCGTGCCTTTGTTAATGTAGTACAACGGGCTCGTGAATCAGGTGACTTCGGACCTCACAGGGGACCTCACGATCAAATACAGGTCCGCACTGAAATACTTGTCGGGAGGATACTTTATAAAACAAGGTAAAAATTTTTTTTATTTTTTTTTTATTTTTACACACATATTTTGGTTTATCTTCCTTCTACAATCATTATCTGAAAATTAATGACTCAACTTCAAAGTCACCCTGTATATATATATATAAAAGAAAATGATTATGCGGAGAAAGGTATATAACAAAAAATAGGAAAATAATGGGCAAAATCCGCAAAAAGAAGGAAAGTAGATTCGAGCAGAAAATAGGATAGGTAACCCGAGCGATACGTATTTCTGCTGGTTGGTTTCTTCAGGCCCGAAATGAATGCACATATGCAACTACAAAAGTAGAAACACATGCTCATACATCCGGATACGGGTGTAACCTGAGGAAACAAAGATGGAGAGGGAAAAAAATCACACACGAAGTCCACAAGAGCCAACCTACACATTGTAGTATAAATTGGCTAGAAGACCTCGAATTTTCAAGGCGACATCTAACCACAACCGGCCGGTTATAGCCACTTGCTGTGGTACTTCAAGCCCAAAGGATCTACAAAAAGAAAATGATCATGCGGAGAAGATTCCTTCTTTTTGCGGATTTTGCCCATTATTTTCCTATTTTTTGTTATATAACTTTCTCCGCATGATCATTTTCTTTTTGTAGATCCTTTGGGCTTGAAGTACCACAGCAAGTGGCTATAACCGATTATATATATATATATATATATATAATCTATATAATCATAATAATAATAACGAAGCAGTACCGTGCAACTTTTTCCACTATCAAAGCATTTAATCGTGGACAAACAAGTTTTTTTGTGACGTGAGTTCCACGTACGCTACTTTACAGCTCAGTAGATACCTAAGCTACTATTTACACTTGGCAAGCACAGAGTTTCAGAGAATGCAGAGCCAATAAGACCAACCGCCCGCTTTAGCAAATTTAATACGTCACCGATGATTCTGACTATCAATCGACGATCTGAACGCATAAGATTCTGGATTCTGTCGATATTTTCATCGGTTCTTGAAGATGAAGGCCTTCCGCTTCTTGGTTCATTTTCAATCGACTCTCTCCCTTCTGAAAATGCCTTAAACCGAAAAACTTGTTTCCGTTGCATTGTACCCAAGTCTGAAGCAAAACCTTATAGCATACCTTTGCTCGAAATTGATTTTTAGCCGCAACAGAAAAAACCGTTACCCAAAAAATCGCTACTGTCAACCAAATGGCTCGAGCGAGTTAAAACTTGTACTGAAGGTGGATAACATATGTCTCCCCTCTAAGTCCGGCGCCTCCACTGTTGCCAAATCGAACGCTACGTTGCCAGCCTCATCACTTAATTTACAGACCTCGTATGGAAACTTCTGATGCACTTCACTTGTTTATAATCACTTTTAGACCAATCTCTGGAGTCTGAACAGTGTCTAGCCACTGTTGAGCTCTTGTCTGATAGACTCTATCTGTTATATCTGTTACAGATGTGATCCAACGTTCAGTATTAATAGAGGGAGTGTTATTTCGTGCGAGATATTTGGGATCTACTCAGCTTGTATGTGAAGGACAACCTACCAAAACGACGAGAATGATGCAAGCTGAAGAAGCTGTTTCCAGAATCAAGGTAGGTATTGTTTTTCTTTGTTTATTTTTATTTAGTTGTTGCACTGACTCCTGAGATTTTGCATTCTTTTGCTTTTCTCATTGAATTTGCGATGTTACGAGGATGATTTGATGAGCAATTGAACTTACTCCATTTTACAAATACTAATATTTTTAACATAATTTAGGGTAACCTTTTATACACGATTTGACGGATTGTCGTAGATTTGATGAATCTCCAATCTTGGACTATAACTCGTGATTTTATTGACTATAGTGAATATCACTACACCCTCGTATAAGTCTGACTCACCGTAGTCTATGTAGTGGATGATAAGCCGGCCATACACACACGTTGTTTCACGCAGAAAATCTTGTGGCGTTGAGGAAACATGTGTAAAATCGTTTGACAGTGCCGTCGCTATATTTCATAGGTCAGCGAATATAGAGATTTTGACTGTCAAAATTATAGTGCAACAGAAAATGCTTTTGGTAATATCGTTTGAATAGCGCTTTAAAGTGATAAGCTCAAATTGACGACTGGGGCATTATCCGCCATTTTGATAAACGCGTATGATCAAATATCTCGTAGACTATCGGTGAAAAAGTAGTAGAAAAATTTTTGTAGGGAATTAAATTCTCTATTATTTTGCTACATGTTATATGTTATAGTATATTTGCTTATAATTAGTAAACTGACAAACTAAGCGCATAAAGACTAGTATCTTTTTTGTAGAGAATAATATTTGCTACAAAAAGATCTCCTTCGTTTTTTTCGGTAGTTTATTGGTTCTTGAAGTATAAGAAATGAAAGCTTAGAAATTGTATCGAAACTGTCGCGCGGCGCATACAATATTTTACGTGAAAATAACTTCATAAACATCATCTAGGATCAAGAATGCTATTTTAAAGTGAATCACTTTTTGTTACCATGTTCAAGTCTGGAAAATGTAATATTTTTTTGATAATTCGTGATATTTTTATCATGCAGATCAAGTCAATCACTCCCTTCAGTCTGTCTATTAGCGATTTTGTCATTGAGTATTTTCAGTAATCATTGAAGTGATTTTAATGGAGGATAAGATGAAGTAGGTAATGGTAGTTTATGGTGTTGTATTAAAATCGTAACGGTCGCTGGGGGCAGTGATAAAATGGTCAATAGACAGACTGATGGAAGTGATTTGCATTTTTATGATGAAGACATCATAAAATATCCGAAGATATTACATTTTCCATAATTATTCTTGATCTTGGATAGTGACTCATGGAGTTATCCTCACGTGGAAACATGTTCTATACGGAGTATGCCGGGCGTCTGTTTTAATACGAATTTTTGATTTTCGCTCCTTATACTTGAAGACCCATCAGGTTGTGGAAAAAACTTAAAAAAACTTTTTTCATTGTAGAAAATTGTATTCACTATAAAAAAGATACTGATCTGTATGCAATTAGGTGTACCTTAAATTTCTCGTAGCCTGTCGACTAATTTAGTTCCTTACAAAATAATATATCTCTCAGAGTATCGATTCTATGTAAAAAGTAGTAGAAAGAATAAAGTATGGAATTGAATACTCTGTCATTTTGCTTCTACAAAATATTAACAGCTTACGGGAAATTCAAGGATAAAGCTACATGTTATGGTATGTTTGCTTATAACTTGTAAACTAACAATCTTAGCATATAGAGACTAGTATTTTTTTGTAGAGAATAAAATTTGCTACAAAAAGGTCTCTTACGTTTTTTCGGCAGCTTGATAGTTTTTGAAGTACAAGAAGTGAAAGCTTAAAAATCGTATCAAAAGATTCGCGCGTCATACTTTGCACACTACGTATGTTTACAACATTATTTCACGTGGCGATAACTCCATAACTATTTAATTTAGTATTTCTGGATGATTTGTGATGTTTTTATTATGGAGTCACTTCCATGACTCTGTCTTGTTTCATAACGAATCTTGGCCCGACAAGCCGTAGTTCCCGAAGTCGTGATCATGTCACGTCAGCGGCATTTAGTGACAGTCATGATTCGTGATTTAAGAATATCAATGACTAAATCACAGTTCGTGTAATATTGCCACCACTACGCCAAATGACAGTTTTTGTCCATATAGATACGGATTTTACCTTTGGAATCAACCGAAAATATTATACTCGCACAGATCAACCGCCACGTTCCAACACCACAATTTTTTGCACGAGTCGTGTGTATGGCCAGCTTTTTACTTAAAATATGGTCTCATTTCAAATCTATTTGAAAATATAAAAGATGTAGTGCCGATGGGATTTGAATCTACTACTCTGGCATTCCAGTAAATAGGTCTTTTTTTTCTTACAAAAAGTGCAACAGGCTTTTTTATTGATATCGTTAGAATACTTTATATATATATATATATATACTGCTTTGTAATCGTTAATCAAAGTTTGCGCCATTTTGATAAACGCTTTCGATCAAATATCTCGTAAACTATCAATTCTGTGTAAAAAAAGTAAGTTGAACAAATTTGTAGGTGAATAAATTCTCTACCATCCTAAATTTTTCAAAGCTGCATGTAATATTTTCGCTTAAAATGGCTAAGGGTCGTATCGTCAGTCGTTTCTACAATTGTAGGACGCCTTTATGGTCTGATTTTCATAGTTTTCTGCTGTTTCGTGTTAGCGCTCTATTTTGAGGTTATGTTACAAATATCTGTTTGCACCAAATTTTTCATGCTTTTGATTTATATCATCTCTTATATCAGCCTGAAATTTTCTACTACTCAAAAAGAAAACATATCCGTACAATAGGAGAGCGCTGATGCTGACACGGTACAGTAGAAATCTAGAAATTACCCAGCCTTTCTGAAGGAAGGAAAATACTATGAAAATCAAGGAGGCCATAAAGGCGTCCTACAATTTTATTGTAGGAACGACTGACGATACGGCCCTTAACCAGTTTAATAGTATAAAGGATAGAGAGTAGAACTACACAATACAAAAAGCATCTATGTTTTCCGACAGCTTGAAGTAAGAAGTGAAAGATAAAAGTTCGTATTAAAAGAGGGTACATTATTTCACGTTGGGATATCTCCATAATCATTACATATGATCAACAAGCCTATTTCAAAGGAAATTCATTTTTTTAATGCCTCGCCAGATATGTTACGAATCCAGCACTTTCCCAGAATTGACCCTTACAACTTCAGGCCTATAGCTCTGAGACAGGCAGTATGATTTCCGGCACTAGCAATCCTCGGGGGTCCTCCTTGCTTACGTCACACAACTCATCCAGTCTTATGGCGAGTCTCATGTCGTTGCTCTTGATATTACGAAAGAGTTAGATCAGCTGTGGCATGCTGCCCTCTTATGGAAACTTCCATCCTATGACCTCCCATAGAGATTTGCCGCAAGATATCCGTCCTAATAGACGGGTTATCATCTTCATCTCACATGAGGGTGTTCCCCAGGAGTCGGTCTTGGCTCTGACATTGTTCCTCTTATATATCAAATGCATCTTTCCGCTATTGAGATTCAAGAAAAAAATAGGGAGTGACAATACTTTTTTGACCCACTGTACGTAGCATGCGGAAAATACCACAAGCTGTCGGAAAAACGTAAATAGTAATAGTAAATTTTATTCTCTTCAAAAAAAGATAGTAGTCTTTATTAGCTTAGCCATTATAAGTGCAAATAACATTACATGTGGCTTTGTCGTTGAATTTCTTATAAACTGTTGACTATTTGTAAAATTTGTATGGAAGCAAAATGATTGAAAATTGAATTCTCTACAAAATTGTTTCTATTACTTTTTTTGAATAGGATCCATAGTACTTGAGCAAACTTGAACAAATTATAAAGTGCTATTTAGACGATACTCGTATCAGCATAAACATTTTCTGTTGCACATATTTTGTTATTCATAATCATTACCGTTATTCAACTCGTGTCGACTAGAAATGAGTCCATACCAAAAAATTCGTCACTGTGCAAGTTTTTTAAATTGTCACTCATCTCGTTCATTATCTTGCATTCACCCATTCTTCCCGAAAAATACTCGAAACACAACCCCATGTTTGTAGATAGTTTTTTATATAATGGTTGTTTTATACTATGATACACATTCAAACTAAAACGGAAAATAATAAAGCTACACAAATTTAATAAAATTACTATATAAAAAGGTGTATGTATATAGCATGTTAAGAAGAATTGTACTGATTCGGTTACCACTGCAAAATGTTTGAGTTCATCTAGACCATGTTCCTCAAAGGAGTGCGAGATTGTTTATAATCGGGTTTTTGGGATAAAAAGTTGTTATTGATCGTTTTAGTTCTCTTGTCATGCGTGAGTAGTAAAACTGCAAAAGGCAAATTTGGAATACCCTTAATATTTTAATTTTGAAATTCTGGATCACACTGTGTATATGGAATATCTCAACTAGATTTAAACGCCTAATAGTCTATAATGGTTCCAAATGACCACGCACAATTCTTACGGAAAAAGTGATTGGATATGTGCCTTTATACAGCAAGACGGAAAAGTATTGTTATTGAAAGCTGTGGCAATAATAACTTCCGTTTTTCCCGTTACTCCCCTTAAAAGTCGAAGGACTGTCCCTTGCTAGGGGTTATTTGTAGGAAGTAACATTCAGGCATAATCCCGGTCTTACGGGTGCTCGTGGCGCTCGACAAATAATAAAGCTTCTGGACCGGACTTGATTCCTGCCGTTGTACGAATATTGAAGAGGTATGCAGAAAACTGTAAATTTGCTCATGACCAATCCATCCCCAAAAAAAAGGAATTTAAGACAGAGCCATACATCTACAGGCCTATAGCTCTGCTTTCTGTTATAAGTAAGGTGATGGAGAGGTGCATAAATCACGAGTTTCTGGACTACCTCGAACGTCAGCGCAAGGCAGAATGGTTTTCTACATCAGCGATCCACAGTGGACCTCCTGGCTTATGTCACGCAATTGTGGAGTTAACTCATCCAGTCTTATGGTGAAGCTTATATCATTGCGTTCGATCAGCTGTGGCACGCTGCCCTCTTATGCCAACTTCCATCCTATGACCTCTCAGAGAAGCTTTGCAGATGGGTAGTTGATTTTCTCTCTGGTCGAACGATATCCGTCGTAATTGACCAGTTCTCCTCTTCATCCCACAACGTCAATGCGGGTGTTCCCCAGGTATCGTTTTGGCTCCGATACTGTTCCTCTTACATGTCAACGAGCTCCTTTTTATACGATTAAGCCAACCCACAGCTTTGCTGATGACAGCACTCTACATGCAGGAATTCAGAGCGACAAGCCGATCTCTGCCGGTGAGCTGAAAAAAGCAGACTAGCGACGACTTCCTCTGTGACGAGAGACCTGGAGGTTATCACTGCTTGGGGACTCAACAATCTTGTACAGTTTTACGCTTTCAAAACAGTACAGTACCTTGACGAACAAGGAGCGTCCTAGCGCTCATCCGGTTTCAATGGATGGCCGAGTTTTACCAAAGAGCCGTTCATTTCGGCTGGTCGGAGTCCAGATCACCGAGGACCTGATATGGCACGAACACATCTCGTCAGTAGCGGCAGCAGCTGGTAAAAAGCTATGTTATTTGTTTTGGGCTAAGAAGTACTTTCCTCTACATAACCTCCTCTTTCCGTACAAGGCCCAGATAAGACCTAGCCTCGAGTAATGCCGCCCCAACTACATTATCCATGCTGTTCAAAGGAGGGCTGTCCAACTGCGCGATGTGCGTGCCAGACAGACCCACCTGACTTCAGCCTTCCATCCCAACCGTGTCGAACTTCGTACATCCAGAACTGGCAGATACGACCGGTCTTTTGTCCCTAGGGTATCGAGATGTGGAACAATCTACGTGAGGCGGCTTTTCCAGTTCTATTAACCTTTGGCAGAATAACAAAGTATCTTTAAGCTCTTCATAGCAGCCGCGGTGTCCCGGCATTTAGGCTGCGCGGATGCTTCGTTGTAAAAAGATGACTTCGGTACGGCCCTAAGATCTTGTCTTTTAAGAAAGTATATAGGTATAAAAGCTTACTGCAAATGTCTAGGAATAATAATGGACATTGCAGCACTGCGGTTCACTACGGCGTGGAACATGCCTAAGTTACTATTTACACTTGGCAATAAGGGATCACTACAATTTGTTATTGCATTATAATATTTACAATGTTTAACAGTTAACAGAAAGCGAACTCAAACATTTCACAGTGTCATTTTAAACCACCATAGAAACATTTCGTTTGTTTTGATTTTTATAAATAAATGAAAACGAGGCATGTGAAGGGCATGTCATGTAGCACGGTTTAACTTTTTTACCCCTCTTAATCGATTGAAAATGGTTGTTTTTACCCCCTTCCCAAACATTGGAATACTAGGCACGCTTAACAATCTTTAACTTAGAAAGGGGATATACCAAAAAAGGTTACTTTTTTTGTGGTTAAGTAACAAAAAAATGTTTGGTTATGCCACTGTTTTTAGGGCGATATTTAAGTCGTGCAGATATGACATTTAATGTGTGAGGTCATTTTTAACTCCCTTATCTTGACAAGCAATATCTCCTTTTTTTTGTTACTGAATTGGTTTTATGAAGTTTCGGTGTAAAATTTACTCAAACACGTGATAGAAACTTTACGTTAGCAACTACACTACGGCCCCTAACCCCTTTTCAGATGCTTATTTAATGAAGTAGTAGGTTAGTAGATTATATGAACATTAAATATTAAATGTATGTCACAGTTTTGTTATGTGCTTTTCGATTTATATATGACATAAATCTCAATTGGGTCCTGTAGTGGTAGATAATGTTTTCCTACAGTTTTGGCGACAGTATTTTTTGTTGTTGTGCATGACGCTAATTTGAATTTGTCATTAGGAGGCGTTAATTTAATGATATCATCAGATAAAATTACTGTCGCCCAAATAGTAGGATTCCCTTCGATATTTCTTGGCCTAAATAGAAATGGATCCTGTTGATCAAAGCTGTAATTAAATATCTACTAAAAAAGGGTATGGCGCCCAGCGAATTCAAAATATTGTCATATTCTTGCTGGGTGTGCATTTGCTTTGGTGTTGAGATTTTAAGTGTGTAACGGCATCTTGTAAAACCAACATGGTCGTGGGCCACGTATACTGCGGTACTTAGGTAAAAGGCAGTGAAGTATAAAAGTCCGAGGAAATTGAGTTCAAAATTTCGGATCTTTTCGAACTATATAAATAGTATTATGACGGCAGAACAAATATAAATAAGTGTTGCAAAGTTACATGATATTAAAGAGAGTCAGGCCTAAATAAATGACATTCCGTCTTTAATTGTTGTAAATCAAAAAGCAGTAACATGTGATTGTCTGCTCTTATACTTTGCAAAAACAAATTTACTACCTTTTTCGTAGTTTTCTATTTGTATTATTTTTTTCAAAGGGAAAAAGCAGCAATGCAGAATTTTATTTTATTTTCATATAATTTATTCATATTGAATTTGACATAACATTCAACAAAAGTAAGTACACAGAAGTCGACGTCAAGTCAGAAACGGGAGATAGGCCAAGTGATAATAGTTATCAGAAAAATATAAAAAATCGTGTACTTTTCAAATTATAGGCTTTAAAAAAAATCAGACCAATCTACTCCCTGTGATGAATTTTTAGTTCCCCTTACTACAAATTTCAATTTTTTTTTGTGTGGGACAGTTTCATTCTACATAGTGACAGCAAGACATATAGCAACACCACTTTTATTGTTGAATGTATTCATTATATTCCCAATAAATGTTCAAAACTCCTTCAGCAACAATGCAAGCTTGGCATCTTAAAAATGCAAATCTTCCGTTATTAACAAATTCAGCTGCTTCCGTTATTCTGTCCCGTAGCTCAGCTAAATTTTTGATTGGCTTTGAGTAAACTTTTCCTTTCACCGCTCCCCAGTAAAAAAATCGAGTGGATTCGAGTCAGGTGAACGAGCTGGCCACGAAATTGTACTCGACCGCCCTATCCATCTGCTTGGGTATTCCGCATCAAGATATTCTCTATCTGAACGGGCATAGAGCGCCCGGTAGCCGTCTTGCTGGTACCATATGTCTCTATAAATTCGTGCTGGCACGGCTTCCAATAAATTTGGTAAATGATTCTGTAAAAATTCTAAATAAGTTTCGCCATTCAAGATCTCTGGCAGTTGAAAGGGTACAATAAACCCCCCCCCCCCATTTAGAACCCCGTTCCACATGTTTACCTTGAAACAATACTGTGATCTATCTGGTCTCATCAAATGTAGATGTTCTACGTGCCACTCTTCGAAGATAATCCCGGGGTTGTAGAGATTGTACTCGCTGCACGTAGTACTGGTGGAGCTCGTTCTTTTGCAAGATTTGGCTGTACTTTTGTGCACTCCCGTGCTTGCTTCTATTTGACGTACTCGGATCTTTTTCTACTGCTTGTAGTACGACATTCTCGCAAGGAAAAGAAATTCTTCCTTCACGATGGCTTGATTTGGGAATCGTCCATCTGAGAGTAAGCGGTGCACATTCATAAAAACTCTGGAATCAGGAAGACGTGCAGCATCTTGAAGCTTGCAAAGCACTAGCATTGCATCTACGAGTACATTCCCCATAAATGAGGTGCATATTGGAATATTTTTCACGACTATTTTTTCGAAGCTAAAGTAATTGTTTATAACGATAAATACGTATGCATAAAATAATAGAATTATTACATAATACACTAAATAAGTAAACATCATAATTTTCTGCTTTGATAAATTGATTTACTGCTTTTATGCTTAGGAAATGTAGTTCATATGAAATATTTGCCAAAGTGAAAACCTAACTACTTAAATAACGTGATCGATGACATATTTTGTGTTTTGGATTATTGGCGTGAAAATTTAAAAAAGACAGTAGAAGCACTTTACTGCCTTTTACCTAAGTACGGCAGTATAACACATTGAGGGGGGGGGACGGGTTGCGACAATGGCGAGCGAAAAAAGGCTGGTTTGGCTGAACCCTCTGACAACCCGATTAAAAGATGGCTGATGCTGTATCTCTTATAGTGAAAGTTTTCTTAGGCTCCGTTTCTTTAAGGGTTCCTTGCTGGCGCCAGCTTTCGCTCACTTGTGGGCTCTAAATCCAAATAGGGTGGCATCCAGCGAGTTTATCCAAAGGTGGCACTATGGGAAAATATTCTCGTGGGGGTGGCGGGAAGATCACTGCGCGCTATAATGGTTTATCAAAGATGCGGATTGTGGTTTGTGCGAACCTCTTGCGAAATTCACTATGTGAAGGTTGGTTTGATTTTGAAGACAGCACAGAAGCGCGCCGTATGAGGTATATCTGCAATAACCATTCTTGCGGTCTATGCAGGAGGATTCAGCACCAATATTCAGTATGGACTGAACAAGTATCGACTGACCAGAACATGAAAAAAATGCATATGTTCTTATAAGATGGACGTGACGGGGACCTACTACGCACAGTTAATCTTAAACTTACTACATGCATTCAAAGTGGCGTATTGCCACATTAGAATTCTCCCAGCTATACATATGACTGTCCTATACCAAACAGGCTTTGATTTGATAGATTACCCACCGTATCTCTAAAGTAAAAAAGCATATACGAGAAAAAGGACGATGCACAAAACATATGGAAAACGGGTCTAGCCGATTTACCTAAAAATTCACTATGATATACAGTAATGGACAAAAGTATATAGACAAATATGAATATTTACCTAAATACCTTTAGAAAACGAATTCATACTTCCATTGCTCCATAAAATGCGTTATTAGTAGAAAAAACTAAATTCTTTGTTTTTACATTATCTGCAATGAACACAAGTCTGAATATAAGCACTTTTTTATGAGAGACAAAAATATGTAGACAAATTCTTTTCAACATTAGTTTAGTACAGTTTCGTGTCAGAAGAGGATTAGTTTGTGTTCATCAAGTATTGTGGAATAAGTTGGGTGATTTTAAGACCATGCCGCGTGTTCCAGACATTTCTTTCGATGTGAAAACTAAGATCATTGAGTTATACAAAGATGGTCAACGTCAAGTGGACATTGCCAAAAATTTGAAGCTGAAGCATAAAGCAGTTTGGGCAATATTGAACAAATATAAACAAAAAAGTATCTTGGAAGACTCTAAGAGACAAAAGGAATTGTCAGTGTTTCTACGAAAACTGTAAGTAGAAGATTAAATGATTTGAAGTTATTTGCTCGTCGCCCGAGTAAGAAGCCGCTAATCTCGGGGAAAAACCGTAAGGACCCATTACAATTAGCACGGTTGCATCTTGATTGGAGCATCTCTGACTGGAAGAGAGTATGTTTCAGTGACGAATCCAAGTTCAATATGTTTGGATCAGATGGTGTTCATTACGTTAGACGTCCTAGTAGACAAGGATTGAACCCCAAGTACACTTTGCCCACTGTCAAACATGGAGACGGGTCTGTTATGGTTTGGGGGTGCTTTTCGGGGTTTGGGATGGGACCTTTACATAGAATAGATGGCATTATGGATAAGTTTGTATACACAGCCATACTAAAGCATGTCATGTTACCCTATATGGAAAACAATATGCCCTTAAGATCAATCTTCCAGCTAGATAATGACCCGAAGCACACTTCAAATCTCGCAAAGAAATTCTTTCTGGATGAAAAAATACCAGTTCTCAAATGGACTTCACAGTCTCCCGATACAAACCCCATCGAAAATCTATTTAGATAAGCAAATACGAGGTAAAAATTATTCAAAAAAGGATGAACTTTTTGCCGCTTTAGAGCAAAAGTGGAGACAGATTGATGAATCTTATATCAAGAAACTTCTACAATCTATGCTGAGACGATGCCAGGCGGTGATTGATAATAATGGTTATGCTACAAAATATTAACACAAACATGGTTGGTTTTCTATAATTCAATGAACTTTGCTTCTTTTTTCTATAATTGTTTTGCTTTGTCTATATATTTTTATCCTTCATAGTTCCAGTTTTTTTCAATTAATTTTTTATTGAAGGGAGTCTAATGAATTTATTTATGTATAAGTGAGTATTATGCTATAACGAATTATGTATACAGGTTGGTGTATTAATAAAACAAGTTAAAAAAGAAATACAGCACAATATTAATTTGTATATATACTTTTGTCCATTACTGTATTTCTTGCCTTTCCTAACAAAAGTGGCCAGGGGACCAAAGCAGTCCAGATTATTTCTGAGAAATATGCGGATAAAGTTTGCCTGATTTACCAAAATGGTGAATGTGCCGATTGCGGTTCTGAGACGAAAAACTCAAAGAACCAGTATATTAAAAGAAATATTTCATTAAAACACATTTTACAAGGTCAGTTTCAAGACAAGTTGATTTTCATATGTTTCAAAAAACTCAATAAGACATGTAGAGCACACAATAGTCGTGGTTGTTTCCTTGTCTTTGATTATGAAATTTACAAGGTCAAATTAAGGTCATGTTGATTTTGAATGTTCAGGCTATTATTTTTTATTCACTTAATTTTTGAGTTTTCTTGTTTTGGTTTGCTTCCGACATATCGAATGGTTTGAGTCACCTTTTTCGAAAGATAACCAAACTCCAGTATCGTAGAGAGCATGTTAAAAAAACAAACACGAATTAAGTAATGAGACTGTTTTTTTTTATTTTTTGTTTATTCAAATATAATTGCAATTTTATATTGTCACCCTCAAAATAATTCCCTTCTAAAGCCACACAGTGCTGTAAACGGTTCTTTCACTAGTCATAGCAGTGCTGGAACTCCGATACTGGAATGCCTTCAGCCGGTTGAATGTTTTTGACTGTCCCAAAATGTGGTGATTTTTCAACTTCAGGAAGAGAAAAAAGTCACAAGGACTGAAGGCAGGCGAATGAGGAGACTGAAGAGCCAGATGAATATTGTTTCTGGTCCAAAGCTCGTTTATTGACATTGCTGTGTGACAAGGAGCATTATCGTGATGCAACACACAGTTGTTGTTCTTTGGTCTCACACGAATGGCCCTGATTATTTCAAGAACCTCCCGGTATAAGTGTTGATTGGCCTTGAAGTATAAACCCCTGTGGAAGATTCCGTGGATATCGAAAAACAAATCAGCATGCATTTGATCTTTGACTTCCAAGACTCATCACCAGTAATGACACGTTCCAGAAAATGGGGGTCATTTTCAGTCGCATCTAAAAAGTCAAGGCACCTTTCCTTCTTGGTATTGCGAAAGGTTTTCTGGAACCATTTTTGCGCAGATTTTTTTCATCCACTGTTGACTGAACAAAACTAGATGAACAGTGGTGTGAGTCAAATTTAACTTTTCGCCCAATCATTCTGACTGTCAACCGACAATCTGAACGCATAAGATGCCAGGAAGATAAGAATTTTTAGACAAATCGATTGGGACCCATTTTCCTTATGTTTTGTTCCTGGTCCTTGTAAGCTTTCAACAGGCGATATCTGCCATAGAGGTCAGGATCTAGCAGCTGGGAGGCTACTGAAATGCTGAATAGAAAAATAAAAGTATAAATTAAATATAGCTTTATTGCAACGGGTACAGGGGCGGAGGCTAAGATGAACCCTCGTGGAACGTCATTCTGTCTTATCGTACTTCATGTGAATCATTAATTTAATGATTTGAATTTAATTTTAATATTTCAAGAAAGATGTAGTATTGAGTAACATTTATACCGAACAAAGAAAAGTGATTGGTCTCTCTATATGTGCCTATTGGTTGGTTGCCTGTCAATGTTTTACCTGGTTACTGTCGCACACCCTTGTCTTTTTTGCTTTGAATGTACTGTAAATAAAGATGCACAGATTGTGTCTTCGCTACGTTACAAGAGTTACCCAACTGCAAAGGAAAATAAAAACTATGGACGAAATATCTGTGAATTTATCATTTCAAACCGCAGGCAGAGGTTTTCCTAGTCAAAACGCACTGCCATACATGCTAAGAAATGAATTATATATAGAAGAAATGTTGCAAATGATATGTCATCGGTTAAGATAAATGTATAAACCTAGAAAATCGAAATTTTGCCATTTGCCATTTTAAATTAACGTATTATACGGGTCTGAGAGATGCCAAAGACATCTATGAGACAACAGCAGAACACAAAAAATGAATTTAGAAATTTGTAGTGTCTATGCAATAATCATTCTTTATCAAATATTATCGAAACTTAGGTAAAGAAAATTAAAACATCATACATCTGTCTTTTAAAACATAAAATAAATAATTTTTTATTCGTTTGAACATCTTGTAAAAAGAAACAGACAATAAAACAAAAATAACAACTTATGGTCGGTTGCCTTAGTGTAGACGGAAACCTGGTTTAATTTGAAGATTTCTATTACACAAGTACTTAAACACCGTTTAAAATGTTGTGAACTGTGTTTAACTTAAACGTTAAATTTTTGAAGGTTAAGTATCGTCTAATACATTTTTAGTCTCCAAAAATGGATTTTATTGGTCATAATGATGATTTTGGTACTAATGGAACTAATAAATAGTGATTTTAGAGAAGATCTATTCAAAGACAAAAAACAAAAACTATTTCCAAGAGATAAGTAACTATGGCATTTTTTAAGAAATTTAGTGTGTTTGAATATTCTGTCTGAAATTGAGTTTGAACTGGAATTACTCAATAATTTATAAGTTATCTACCATCTATATTACATGAAAAAGTCTCTAGATTTCTGTAGGCTCACAAAACTCAAATTCAATGTAGGTGCAACAGGCCATTAGAACGTAATCCAATAAACATAATTGAACAGTCTGATATTATATGACATGAATAACAATTTTTCAATATTCTTCCCTAGCAAAGTTGGCCTTTGGTCTGAATAAATTTGTCCGAAGGCGTCCGAAAACATACGAACGTAGTTTCACTTTGGGTTGCAGCTTCGGCGGATTTTCTGCCGAAACCGAAACTCTGGTTTTGTACCGAAACTGGCCTAAACCGTTCGGTCGGACACTAGAAATATCTTTCAAAAGAGTTACAGTGATACTGTTTCATATAGGGCGCTAGATTCTTCATTCTGCTGCGCTATACAGGGTGCTTATTGTGTATGTACCATAAATTTAACAGACGACTTTTTAAGTAATTTTAAGACATAAAGTTAATATATAAATAGGTCCGCAAATTTGTCGTTCTCAAGATACAAGGTGTTACAGTTAAAAAAAAATCTCAACTATCCTTTACCTAATTTTGTTATAATTTGACGGTGGTATTTATAACATTAAGGAGCTAATTTAGCCCTAAATTTATTAAGTCCAGTGGCATCTCGAGCAGGATCTGAACGGATATTTGTGGCAAAAAATGTTCGCTACTGACTTTTTTCAATTTTTGTACTGATGCAGAAGGGGGTCATTTCCAACACTTAATTTAGTGTAATTTGTTAGTCTAGTATTTGTTGTTGTAACATAATTATTAATAAAATATTATAAAAAAATAATAATGTACAAAAGAAAAGTTTCCCCATATTCCTTGTGCGGTCCAGGGATATGCAATTAAGTGGACTTTTTTCTCGAAAACTAAACAAGATACGAAAAAAGTTCCAGAGGCAAAAAGTTGTATTTATATTTACTTAATCCAAAGAAGATTGCACAAAAGTCAGTGGCGTAAATTTTTTTGTCACAAATATTCGTTCAGATCCCGCTCGATACGCAACTTAATCAAATTAGGGCTAAATTAAATACCACCGTCAAATTACAACAAATTTAGTTGAAGGATATTAAATAAATTTGCAAAAATATAGTTTTTTATTTTTAACACCCCGTATCTTGAGAACGAAGAATTTGCGGACCTATCTTTACATGAAGTTTTTATCTTAACTTAGGATTATTTTTATGGTACATACTTAATTACACCCTGTATAGACATAATTCTCAGGGCCGGATCTCAGAGAGTCACCGACCACTGTACGAACAAACCTATTGATGCACGTATTGCTTAAGGTAGAATAGGTTAGTCAATGCTTCCACTGACGAACTGTTGACTTGCAAATTTTCAATTTGCCATTTCCATATATATTTCAGACCAACAAATTCTAATAGATTTTTTCACTCATTTGTCTAACAATGCCTACAGCGTTGTATCAACATAATAATGATTCCTAATGTGGAAACATCTACCTTCGTTAGGCTCATGTTGCTCTTTACAAATTATGTAAGAGGTACCATGTCTTGAAGTCGTCTAACAGCACAACTACAGTAGACCCGCGATAATCCGACAAACGTTTTGCAGTGCGATGTTGGATTATCAAATTTGTCGGATTAGAGAGTACTGCCTAAGACCTTTTATAGACCGGAATTTTTTGAATACGAGTACCTTGTAATCCGACAAATTACAAATCAAACAATCTATTTGAATCCTAAGATACTTACATTGCTGATAGTTCAAATGTCATTTTTATTTTTTAATTTTTGCACCTCTAAATCGATTAATTGACCTACTGTGCCACGCATGAAGTTTAAATACCATTGAAACAGGGAGTTACTGGACCCATGTTTATATGACCTTTTTTCATATTTTTAAGTGCTGAATTTGTTTTTAAAATTGTTTGAGATTCGTATAGCAATGTGCAAAATGTACAAAACGGTTTTATTCACGAAAATGATTTCAGAAATAAATGATTTCCTTATAAAACAGTACAGTAGACCCGCCGTTATCCCACAAATGTTTTGCAGAGCGATGTCGGATTATCGAATTTATCGGATTATAGGGTACTGCCCAAGACCCTCTATAGTATAGAATTTTTTCTATACCGAAGCAGCCGCGCAGGCGGAAGCCTAAATGCCGGAACACCGCGGCTGCTATGATGATCCCAAAGAAATTTTGTCAATACGATTTTTGAACTGCCCAAGGTTAGTATAACTGGGAAAAGCTTCCTCTTGAGATTTTTCCACAATCTCGACACCCTCGGGACAAAGGAGCGGTCGTATCGGCCAGTTCTGGATGTACGAAGTTCGACACGGTTAGAATGGGACGCCAAAGTCAGGCGGGTCTGTCTGGCAGGTACATAGCGCGGCGGCATCATAGAATAGAGCTCTGAGGAGCAAAGCCCGTAGAAAAGAGCTAGATCGCCGACGACCCGCCGTTGCGAAAGGGTCCCGAGGCTGTCTGTTAGAGAAGAGTTATATATTGAATGAATGAATGAATCTTGAATTTTAGAGGCATCCCGGCCACCATAAGGAGCCAGTGCATAGGCCGCTTAAGCGGGCCCTTATGCACCTCTACAATACTTAAATCACAAGCCTCGCCCTTTTAGCGAAGTTGAGAATCGCCTTGAGTCCAAGCTCCTTTACGTCCTGAGGGTCCAAAGTAATGGACCCCAGTGTAGTCTGCCTGTAGTAGCTCAGAGCTTCACAGCGACACAAAACGTGCGCCGAGGTCTCTTCCTCTACTCCGCAGCGTTCGCATAAGGGATCCTCAGCCACCCCCATCACGTGCAGGTGCCGCCTTAACGTGTTATGGCCAGACAACAGTCCCACCAGCAACCTTAGGTTGGCTCTACCCAGAGATAGGCAGAAGCGTCCATCCTTAGCACTGGGCCCTTCAATGAGCTCTCGTGCCTGGCGGAGATGTCTAGAGATACTTCTCCATTTCTGAGAGTGTTGTCTTGCAACCCACGTCTCCATTTTCCTCCTAGCTTTATGCGCGGTTACTCCTAGAGCTGGCTCAGGACCAACGAGCTTGCTGGCTGATCCTGTTTTCGCCAGAGTGTCCGCCGTCTCATTGCCCCTTATCCCAGCGTGCCCCGGTACCCATATTAACGATACCGGATGCCTCGCTGCGAGGCAATCCAGAGCCTCCCTGCATTGCAATACAAGACTCGAAGTAATCTTACATGCACTTAGTGCTTTCATTGCAGCCTGGCTGTCGGATAAGATTGTTATTCTTCTCCTAGGCCCACCCTCCTCCAGAATGTGAGATACACAAGCCAGAATCGCAAAGATTTCCGCCTGGAAAATGGTGGTGTACTCACCGAGAGGCAGAGATAGCCTAGTTCTAGGTCCAGAGACCCCAGCACCTGAGCCCTCTTCGGTGACCGAGCCGTCAGTGTACCAGACCTGCCCGCTCACTTCGGAGAGTCCTCGGCTACCGGCGTCCCACTCCTCCCTCGTTGGGTACTCCACAATGAACTTGCGGTTGAAGCGATATTTAGGGGTAATACGATCACCCCTGCTTAGAAGGACGGGGTCCTCCCTTTCTAATTCGACTAATATGGCAGTATGCCCCTTGACCGGATTCAAGAAAGCCCAGCTGCCCTGACTCCACAGTCGATGAGCGACTACTCTCGCTTCACCGCGGATCACCAGATCCAACGGTGGGAGATCCAACAGAGCTTCCATTGCACTCAATGGCGTTGTTCGCACTGCGCTTGTAATGCTAATACAGGCCAAACGCTGAATTTTATTGAGTTTGGCCTTAGTTGACTCAGTTCTAATGCAAGGCCACCAGACCAGGGAGCCGTACAAGAGAGATGGACGTACTATCGTCGTGTAGAGCCAGTATACCACTTTGGGTTTAAGCCCCCACCTTACACCGACAACACGTCTACAAGCCCACATCGAATTGCGAGCCTTGCTAACCTTGTGTTCCACATGCTCTCTCCAGTTCAGTTTGCAGTCCAGGATAATTCCCAGATATTTCACTGACTGGGACAAAACTAATCTAGTCCCAAAGAAGGTAGGCATGACCAGTCCGTCAAGCCTTCTTCTCCTAGTGAATAGGATCAGCTCGGTCTTTTCAGCATTAACAGAAAGATCGACTTCCCTACACCACGATTCCACGGAGCGCAGAGCGCCCTGCATAATTTCCGAGACTGTTCTACAGAAACGCCCCCTAACCACTATGCTTACGTCATCAGCATAGGCTTGCACGTAGACACCCATACTGTTGAACCTAACGAGCAGTTCGTTCACCACGATACACCACAGTAGGGGTGACAGAACTCCACCCTGAGGGCAGCCTCTAGCTACGTTCACGCTGCAGCTTACGTTATTCAGCATAGCTGTTGTTACCCGACCCTCCAGAGTAGAGAGGACCCAATCTATTAGGATTGATCCAACCCCGTGTCTAACCAAGGCCTGTCTGATAGAGTCGGTTGTGGTGCAATTAAATGCACCTTCAATATCTAAGAAGGCCACGAGTGCCACTTCTCGCTGATCTAGAGTCTTCTCCAGCCTCCCAACTAGATTGTGTAAGGCCAGATCAGTCGATTTTCCAGCTTGGTATGCAAACTGATTTGCATGAATGACACACCTTTCCAGTGGGCCATCCCTTAGGTATCTATCAACTATCCTTTCCAGGGTCTTAAGCACAAAAGATGAAAGAGTAATCGGTCGAAAATCCTTCGGGCCAGTATATCTATCTCTGCCCGGTTTAGGAATGAATACCACTTTAGCCTGCCGCCAACTTCTAGGTGTGAAGCCCGTGGCCACACATGCTCGAAACACATTCAACAGGTAAGGAACAACCGAAATCCGTCCCTGCTGTAACATGGCCGGAAATACGCCGTCCAGACCTGGACTTTTGTATGGGGCAAACGAATCTACTGCCCATACCGTCCTTTCGAAGGTGACAATCTCCCTTGCCGTGCGCCAGTCCTCCCTTGAGGGCCTGCGCAACTGCATGCACTCTGTGATTGATCGCGCTACTGTGGAACCGGGAAAGTGCGTATCCATCAGAAGCCTCAGAGTATCTTCCTCGGAAGTAGTGTTCCCTCCCGAGGGATCATGCAGAGATCCCAATCTTGCTTTAGTGTCTTTGCATAGGACTCTGTGTATTCTTGCAGTAGCAGGAATGTCATTTATGGACTGACAGAAGTGCCTCCAGGATTCTCTGGAGGCCCTTCTAATCTCCTTTTTGTACTCCTGCAATGCCTTTTTGTATTCTTCCCATAGAGGAGAACCTCTCCTGTGCTTAACTCTGCTAATCATTAATTTCTTTGTTTTGGAAGATAACCGACTACATAGCTTAGGTGTGGAAACAAGCGAACATTTATAAGACACTATGGGAAAAGCTAGCGGGTGGTCCGTTGGCGGACTTGTACCGCCACCCGGCAATCGGTACTGAGGTATTCCTTAACGCGTGTACAATCACTTAAACGGGAAGAAGTTGTATACTGGATGCAACAATTTCCGGAACAAGCATTTGCCACGGCCCCGCTCAGTAGTGTGCACGTGATGGTGGCACGCAAAAATAAGCATTTCGTTATTAAGTTTCTGTTCCGGAAGCACGCAGGCACCGTTAATGTGACCCGTATTTAAAGCAGTAGTATCACAACAGAGAATCTGAACTTTATCTTCAAGATTCCAGTCAATAATACCATCCCAAACTGCACGAGCCTGCTCGCTGCCTCAATTGGGCACACCTCTTTATTCTCATACGTTATAACAATCGGTAGACGTTCTTCTTTAGACTTGCGTGTATTTAAAGTTGGCAACAAGTTGCCATCAAGCTTTATAGCTTCTGCGCACTCCTTTCGCTTTTCGGTACGAATTCTTTGAATGGAGGACTTGCTTGTAGGAAACTCGTCAGTGTTATGTTCAAGTGCTTCAATGGTTGTTTCAATAATAAAAACAGCATTTCTCATACTCAACTGACACCTATATAATGCTGCCGCTGATTTATGAAACTTTTCCTCATTTGAATTTGATTAGTATCAGGCTTGTGAATACATTACTAGGTATCTATATGTGACATACAATGGATAAACAATGAGCGCTCGCTAGGTTGCTATTACATGTAAACGAGTGCAGTCAAATTCAAACTGAAATAATACGAGTTGAGCATAATAGTGGTGCCGCGTACAAGTTACAAACTGTTCAATCATGCATTATATTAGTGAAGATTTGCAGAAATTTGTATGTACTTACAATCAACAGCGATAGGCGTGTCTGATTTTGCGGGGCGCCGGATTAGACAGGGTCCGGATTATCGCGGGTTCACTGTATCTGCAAACACTCGCACTTCTGAAAAATAACACTAAAAGTACGAATTTAATGACAGGACTGTCAAAAAATTGACTCATGTCAAGTGCACTTTGATCCTCACTTTAGACTATGAGAATGAGGTGTCAAACAAATCCCTGACTGGCTTCTTCTACCTAGTCTGAATTCAGACTCATCCTGTATAGTTAGAGCAAATAGAATAGAAGAAGGAACACGAATTGAAGAGATGATATTTTAGGCTTTTCTACGGCTATTTTGTCTCGCGGAACCAGTGCAGTACTAGAAAATGTTGAGTCATTCAAACACAAGTACCCCGCTTCCACCCACGAAGGTTGCTGAATACATCAACACAGGCAGGGCAGATCTGATGGTAGTTGATGATAGTAGCAGAGTCACAAAAATTTTGTTTTTCTGCTTTTTCGTTAGAGGGTTCCTCAGCCATTCCGATAATGAAGTAGCAAAGTGCTACGTGCCTCCAAACAACACCTTTGGTCTAGCGAAATACGGTAGCACAAGTGCCATCTATTACTAGAACCACTGCAGGAGTGAATAGCAGCTATCTCTTTTTCTTACATCGAAGGAGCTGCGCAGGCAGAAGCCTAAACACCCAAGTATGACGACTGCTGTAAGGATGTTAGAGACAGCTTATTAGTCCGATTTTTGAACCACCCAAGTTTAGTAGAACCTGGAAAACATCCCTAGGAATAAAGGAGCACTTGCATTACGACTGCTGTCTTATAAAAATATAAGAATCCACCCTGAGAAAGTCTAATGTAAGGTAAACTCTACTGGATCGTTTCACCAACTTTTTCAAGAGTTTGACAGAGATTGTCAGTCTATAACGAATCTTCATCAGAACCCAGTTATTTTGAACAGTTCTTGTCGATTAAATGACTTCACATTGGATAATAAATATTGTTACGTTCCCCGAGCGAGTCTAATGTAAGGTAAACTCTACTGGATCCTATTACCATCTTTTTCATGAGTTTTACTCTCGTAAATTTGACAGATTTCGTCAGTCTATGACGAAAAGACTTGAATCTTCTAGTAAACCTAGTTATTTTGAACAGTTCCTGTAGATTTTTCGAAAATCATCAAAAGACAAAATAGTGTGAGTATAGTCCAAAAAATCATCAACTGAACTCTTGCCTATGCACAGAAGGCCAATAACTACCTTTGCAATTGGGGGACTCACAATAGGTTGTTATTACGATGAAAAAGTCTAGAGTGGCGAAAGTATAGACGTTTTCTGTCTGTCTATTTACCCGGAAAGATTGGTGGTGTGACAATAGGTGAAATTGCAGGAGGTATCCAACCATATGGTACAATATGCGCCCAATAGCACAGACCATGGTACCGGTAGCGAAGAGTCCCATGTTGGCCAACATTTTCATCTGCAAAACGATTTGCAATCTGGTGAGAACTTATGATCACAATGTATGTGATGGTGCAAACTGTCAAACTACGGTATATTTGAATAGCTTAAAGTAGAACTAGCGTGGTATTCGGTGATAAAAATGTTCACAGATCGTCAGAGGGACAACACGCAACGAAAACATGGTCAAAATACGAATTTTTTTACTTCCCAAAGGTGAAATCGAATCATGATTAGGTAGGTTCCCTTAGGTGCGAATCAATATTCGACCTCTCCATACCAAACTATATAACGCAAATCTAACATATTTCTATTTCCATGGCAGATGTAGGTGAAAGACGTGTAACTTATTATGCCCAATGAGTGCATAGTATCACTGAGATCATCATCTTCTTGATAATAGCAGGTCTTTCACTGACACTAAATATGCAACAATTTACAACCATTTACCACATACAGCTTCCAACCCAAAAATTTTCATCCCCTCCAAAATATGTGTGAAAATGAGCAGGAATTCTTGAAGCGTTCCAGCGATTTTATTTCCGCCGTCTCTGAATCAATGTTCAAAATATAGGACTACCTTAAAGATGGAAGTATTAAACGCGCGATAATATTCGTACGTTAATTAAAATTAAAGTTTAGACGAAATGGATGGTACATTTAAGGATCATAACATTTAGAAAAATATATGTGTGGATATAAAAACAGTCAAGTCATCATTTATAAAAGCATCGCAAGATGATAAAGTGGTACGTACTCCTAATGTCCAAATATTGCTAGAATATATAAATATTTCTCTTGTGGCAGTGTGTCAGTGACGACACTACCGCAGACCAGCTGGAGTTTGTTCGAAGCAGAAGGCTAATATTTTTAGGTTTTTTTATACCTCAATGTACCCCCAAATAAGCCTGCACGACGGCAGAACGATGCATTGTACGGTTTCTCCGGACCGATTGGAGATTTGAATGAAATCAAGAATTAAAACTGGTTGTAAATGGAAACATCATTTTTCTTCTTTTATTATCACTATTATATATCTGTAACACGTTCAATTTAAAAAAAATGGAAAATCTTAATTTATTGTTTTATTCAAGGAATTTCAAAAAAAAATATTGACCAGGGACGGATCTAGATAATATTTTTTGCTGGGTCTCAAAGTCGGATTTTGAAATTTGTCAGGCCGGAGAAACAGTACAATGGCTCGATTTGCCATCGTATAGGATTATTACGGGTTACATTGAGGTATAAAAAACCTAAAAACATTAGCCTTCTCGTTAACAGTTCCAAAAATGTGGTCGATTTCCCAAAACAAGACAAAAGAGGGGAAACAAAAAATAATTACCTCAAATATTGCAATTAAATCTTATAGGGGGTTTATTTGAGTTTTCGGAAATATCCTTACATTATCTGTGCGATCACTGGTTACCGAGATATCAGTGGTCGATCACAAAAGGATCCTTTCTCATTCAAAGTCAGATATCTCTGCGCTAAATGGTCGCATCGAGATGTTAAAAACAGGTTATTGAAGCTGAATAAGTGGGCTAGCTGATCCATATGATTGTCTGGCAGAAAAAAATCAAGCCAGTGGACAGAAAGAAAGACAAATTGAGAACCGTTGCTCCTAAGATTTTTCGGCTTAAAACTGATCTGACAACTATCGTATAATCGTAAAGCTTCACAATGCTGGTTTTAAAGTCAAAATACGACCGTTTTTCAACAAAATACAGCCTGCCAAAGATTACCGAAAAATTTGGATTCTTCTTGCTCCCTTAATTTTTTTGAGTAGTCTATTAGAATCTTATAAAATCGAATCTAGTGATTTACAAGTAAGGTTAGTAATGAAAAAATGTCTATACATATCTCCATTGAGAAGGGCATTGATCTCGAGCTTTATATCCCTCTGCGCTATGCTTACTTTTCACACTAGGTATGTTATGTACCATTTCGTTTTCAATCTACTCTAACGAATGTTAGTCATTTAATAAGTCTGGTACATGGAAAAAGTGTCAAATTGCCGTAGTTTGGCAGCGAAACAAATAACAAACATAAAGAGTATCTGAAACTAGCTTATATAGACGGCGTGACGCAAGTGCAAGCTGTTTGTGATGAAAATCCATTTGGGACCAACGGCACAGTATTCAGGCTTCAGTTCCTAGGATCAGTTGAAATCGATGAGGAGGGGGGTAGAAAAAGGCGCAAAAGGTTGAAGAAAAACATGGTGGAAGTCGCTGTTACTAAGATTAAGGTCGGTCTTTGCCGTTTTTTTTTGAATGTGTACTATAAATTTCCTTACGCGGTGATGTGTAAAACCAGGTGTTCCCAAAACATCGGGTAAATATTCAAAGGCTGTTTCTTTGGGCGATTCTAAGACTATTTTCGCTTTTGACAACTTTTGAGATACCGCGTTGTTTCGGAGATAGTCCCCCTAAAAGACGTCAATGGAAATAGTTTTTTGTTGAATACAAGAACAACACTCAACCATTCAACCAAATTTCGACACCATAGTGAATATTAGAAGCCTTACATGATGCTGTCCACAGAAAATAATTAGTTCATTTAGATTGCTAGGAACGAACTAGTCCCGACTGAATTTTCTTTTAATAATGACTCAAAAATAGTATGTTATGTCCTTTATATGGAAAATGTAATCTTGTTTGTTTCAATTAAATTCATTTTATTTTAAAAAAGCTTGAGGAATCACTCTTTGAATTTATGCCCAACGCTTAGGAAACACCATATAAAAATTTTATTACTTCTACAGATTTGCTGATCTCTTATCCGTTGCTTTGATTAGTCATCTTCACCATCATTGCATTTTTTCAGTTTATAACTAAAAAAGCTACTGAGCAGTGCAAATGTATATTATTTCAATTTCGTGACTAACTGTATATACATAAATGATATTACTGCATGTTTGAAAAAATAATAAGTTGTCTGTATTTTATTATCCTAGTAAGTAATAATGCTGACTTTTTTCACTACCAACAACTCTAAAAATCACCATTTCTCTAATTATGAGTAGCTTTTCCCTCTCGTGCTAAATAATTATATTAGAAATGTACCTAGGTGAATGACATTAAAAATTCGCCTAGGGAAACAATGAATGGCACTTGAAATTGTAATTTCATTGTCTAAACTTCAGATTTTGAAATATTAGTGGAGAATGTTAGATACAGTTGTCATTTTGTTATTCTTCTTGACCAGGGTAGTAATAGAGGGAAGAGGATGTTAGTGGCAGAAGAAAGAAGGAACGTTTTAAACTTATCCCCTTAGATTGGATCAATCCAAACCCGTTTTCTGTTGCATTCATCATTTTGAATTTTTCATTTTGACAGGAGGCAACTAGATCTTCAAACTATTTATAGAAAAAGTCGCAAAACGTCATGATCCTTGATATAGGTATAGGGTTGAATTGTTGAAATCTGTGAAGATCCAAAATAAAATATATTACGTTATTAATGAAAACATCCACACACGCTTTGTTTGAGAAGACTTAGTGTTGTATGAATGTACTATTTTTTGGGTGCAGTTGCAAAATGAATTACGCAGACTCAAGATAACTTATTATTTTTAAGTGTCGTGTTATTAACCATAATGTCCAAAAAGTGATTAATATTTATACGTACAATTAGTGAAAGTTAACTGGTCACCATGTCGACTTAAATTCTATTTTGATTAAAAAATAAAAAAGTGACAAACAAAAACCATTGTATTATTCAGATGAGTAGTCTTTATATGTCAAAAACATGTTTTTTATTAATATATTTTTGTTGATTATGTCGGAAGATCTTTCAAAATATTCAATAAAGACCAGTTAATGAATCATTGGTTGTACGATTTTTTCATATGCCAGTCAATATAGTGATGAAAATATGACGAAAATATTTACTGTGTATGAAGGATAGAGCTTTTCAAGAACGTCCTCCTTCCCCCATTATTATTTTTTGAATGGGTTAAGTAAGCAAACTGAAATTGGGGGTGATAAAACTGATGCATGCATGAAAGAATATTAAGTAAGACTACTCGTATTTAAAATTCCAAACTACCAGCCGGTGCGCTATCTTGGATCTTTTTTTTTCAAAGCATATGGGGCCTCACGTGATATATTGTCATATTGAAGCTCCATATAAGTAGTTTATTAGAGTTGAGCATTTTTCAACATTGAGTTGCTTATAACTCAACAACTGATAATCAAAACGCTATAGTGTGAGAACAACCTTCCTTTGGAAGGATCCATCTGAATATCAGACACGTGCGTAAGTGGCTGCCTGTAAATATTTTTGTCAGACTATAACTACATTGATTGGTCTTTATTATGTTTAATAGTCAATCCTTTCCATTACTAAACCACTGATGCCCAATAACTTTTTCCCGCTGCTTCTTTGGGATTCGATAGGCATTGGTAAGAAATTTGTAAATATTTCTAAATAGGGCCGGACTGAGTACAGTTAATATATCGGGCGCTCTATTCCTATGCATTTGAAGGTTTTTATACACATACTAGTTTCGCGTAAATTGAAATATCCCAATATTTGCTGGAATCTCGTCTTTAAGGTGTCCCAGTAAACGAGGCCAGCGTCTCACATTTTATGTAGAACACAAAAAATAATGTGACAAGCTTCTATGGAAAATGCATATGAGGCTGCCTACGGAGATACGGAGTAGTTGGACTCGGAAATACGAGAAATCGAATTTTTTTATTAAACGCCGAAATTGGAAAAATCACTTTTTTGCGAAGACCTTTTATATGACAACAAAATAAATTAGTGGCAATTATATATTTTCAGAAAATTTTGAGCATTTACTAAGATTTTTTCTGGATTGACGTTGCAGCTATTATTCGATATTTTCTGTCGTGCACTTTTTGGTAAAAAATAAATTTAAATATTGTCGAATTTGTTGAGTAAAAATTAATGGTAGCAAATTGAACATAGAAGGTGTCATTTTTTAAGTATTTACTGACTGTACAACTTTCGTCTGAAGCCGCCTCAACAGTATTTCATAGTTTTTGCCATATATGGCCAAAATTATTTTTTCAAGTTCGAGTAGTAGCGAAGATATGAAACCCACATTCAGAATTGGGGTAAACGTCCTGCGTATTTTGGGTGGGGGTATCGATAGTAGCATAAGCAAGAAACCCACATTCAAAATTATGGAGAATATTTTGAGTGGATATTTCAATATTTGCATAGATAATGAACCAGCACTCAAAGTTATTGTGAAAACGATACAACGTCGACAAGAAACAGCATTCAAAATTATGGTGAATGCGCTGCGTATTTTGGGCGGAGGTTTCAGTAGTAGCGTAGATACGGAACCAGCATTCAGAATTAGGGTGAATGTCCTGCGTAT
The DNA here is from genome assembly GCA_963669975.1 of Acanthoscelides obtectus. Classification (NCBI taxonomy): domain Eukaryota; kingdom Metazoa; phylum Arthropoda; class Insecta; order Coleoptera; family Chrysomelidae; genus Acanthoscelides; species Acanthoscelides obtectus. The sequence continues at coordinate 8,491,529 of CAVLJG010000002.1, read as the reverse complement.
TTTGGGTGGGGGTATCGATAGCATATATAAGGAACCAGCACTCAAAGTTATACCCGTTAAAACCCGCATTCAACATTATGGTGAATGTGCTGCGTATTTTGGGTGGATATTCAGTAGTAGCATCGATATGAACCCCCGCATTCAAAATTATGGTGAATGCGCTGTGTATTTTCTGTGGAGACCTCGATAATACCATAATATTCGAAATCGTTTTCAAAATCTCCGTTTAGACTTCAATAGTAACACAGATAAGAAATCTCTCAAATTTTAGACTACGATATTTTGAGGCAGACATTTTCAAAAACCTCTGCGTATTTGCGTCAAATCTCTGCAGAATTAAAATACTATTTTTCAACTGGGATTCGCGTATTTATTTTATACTCGTATGTATAGAAACTCATATACCCCATATGCCTTTTGAAAATGATTTTATTTTAACACATATAACGCCATGCATGCTGCCTTTATATGCAAACTTTAATCCTGTGACCTCTCAAAGAATCTTTCCATATGGATAGCTGAACTGAATTCCATTCAAATAAAATCTGGTTATTCTATTTTTTTTGTCACTGAATATATTTTGAGGTATTCTATGAAAACATATTTAATAGGTATCTATGATAGACTGAACTGAATCTTTATAATTTGTCGACTGTATGGGAACAGATTCAACCTACTCGAGGCATTCTTTGTTTCGATTTTTTTGGATGAGCGCCCAACTATTTGAATGTCCAGTCTGGCCCTGCCATAGAATAAAACTTACTAAGTCAACTCAATTCAGGCACCTGACGGTGAAACCCAACCCAGCACAGAGGTAGATTTGTTCATTTCAACCGAAAAAATCATGGTGCTTAACACAGATCTGAAAGAAATCATGATGGACCATGCTTTACGAACGATTTCCTACATCGCTGATATCGGTGATCTAGTAGTCTTGATGGCAAGGCGAAGATTCGTTCCCCACGAAATGGAAGATGCGCCTAAGATCAACAGGACACCTAAAATGATTTGCCACGTATTTGAAAGTGAGGAGGCTCAGTTCATAGCCCAAAGTATCGGCCAGGCATTTCAAGTCGCCTACATGGAATTCCTCAAAGCTAACGGTATAGAAGACCATAGTTTTGTTAAGGAAATGGATTACCAAGAGGTTCTCAATTCCCAAGAGATATTCGGGGACGAGTTACAAATGTTTGCGAAAAAGGAGATGCAAAAAGAGGTAAGTTTTTTTATACACTGCTCCCCACAATAGAATATTCCGTATGCTAGAAACGCGAGGACTCTTTAATCATTGAAAATTGTTATTTTTGGGATTCTCAGACTTCAAACCGCTTATAATTTTTGATACCTTCAAATACCATTTCAGTATTCATTCAGCACACATTACGAGGGCGGTCCGATAAGTTCTTAGCCTACAAAACAAAAACGAAGATTTCGGAAAAGTAGCGATTTATTTTCCAACAAAGTCTCCTTGTAGGTCGATATACTTAACCAGCGATGCTCCACCTCCTTTGATCCGTCTGCCCGGCGAGTGACTTTTTCAAGTTTGGAAATCTGGGCAATGCGGTGGATGGGGCAGTAATTCGTAGCCTAATTCGACCAATTTGACCGTGGCGACGGCGGAGGTGTAAGTCGGTGCGTTGTCCTGATGGAAGAGCATTTATTTCTTCGCCAAATGGGGCCGTCTTTTCTGCAATTTGCCGTCGAATCGGCTTAATAAATCGGCATAGTGGAGACCTTGTGACCGTTTTGCCAGTGCCCGTTTGCTAGTCGATGTAGATCACACCTTGTGAATCCCAGAAAACGGTGAGCACCACCTTGCCGGCCGATAGGGCAGTCTTCGCCTTCTTCGGAGCACGTCTCCGGGTGAAGTCTACTGTTTCGACTATTCCTTGGTCTCTGGTGTCTACCAGTGGATCCATGATACGTCGACGGTCGTACGCAGAAACTGATTCGAATTGCGCTTAAACAGCGTCATTTCATACCCACGCGGTTTTTTGACATGCCTATTGCCTTAGTTACCTCGCACACCTTCAATTGGCGATCTGCCAATACGAGATCTTGGATTTTTGTCACTTTATCCTCCTTGGTAGCAATTTTCGGGGCACTTGGGCGTGGCTAATCAAAAACCGAGGTGCGATGACATTGAAACTCGTTAAAATAATTTTTGACGCTCGCCATTGAAGGAGAAGAGTCACCGTACATGGCATCCAAGCGCTGTTGATTTTGCTGCGCGATTACCGGACACGCCCGCTTCCAGACGCAGTCAAAACAAAACTTCTAGTCCGATTCGGTTGAAATTTTGACAGTAGCCATCTACGAGAATTTATAACACTCTAGTGAATTTCTCTTGCGATAGTGGCGTCATCAGTGAGGATAAGTACTTATCGGGCCGCACTCGTGAATAATTGAAAAAAAATCTGCTCTTGTGTCATACCGAAATAATCCTTGTACACAAAATAAAATTGTATATAACTTCAAAAAAAGATGTGTGAGTAAATTGCTTAACGTATACTCAGTGATATTAGAAGTGGTACACTTAGAAAAAAATAATTTCTTCAACTTGATTTTTTGGCAGTGAGGTAGTCTTACATCAAAAATGAAACGATAATATTCTCACAATTTTATTGACAAGTAATAATAAAAAAAATAATAAGGTGTTGGGCGACCCCGCAGCTGAATACACTCCTGTATACGTCTAGGCATCGACAAAATGAGATGATCGATATCTGGTTGTGGCACCTCATTCCAAGCAACTCGAACTTCGTGGATTAGCTGTGGCAGAGTTTGTGCCGGATGGTACAAAGTGGATAGTCTCCTCCCTATCATGCTCACATGTTCGATGGTATTTAAATCCGGTGAACGGGGTGGCCACGGCAAAACATTAACGCCTGCTTCTTGAAGAAAGTCCGTAATACCACGAGCAATATGGGGACGTGCGTTGTCTTGTTCAAAAAGTTGTGTGGACGGCCGTCTAGATACGGAAGTAAAGTGGTTTGTAGGATATCATCAACATAACGCGCAACCATAGGCCATTACTACAACAGTCCTCTGTACATGCCTCTCAACAGCAAATCCAATATCACGTTGTTCTCCACGGTGGAGTCTTCGCTTCTACGACCATCGTGCCAACCTAGATAGAACCGCGATTCGTCGCTGAAGATGACATTAAGCCATTCTGCCTCCCAATGGTGCCTTTCACTCCAGTTCAAGCGTTGACGACAGTGGTCCGTAGTCAGAGGAAAAATATCTGTACTAGTCAGCTCTCCGAAACTGCTTTCTTCGGAAAAACTAAGAGATAACATTTTAACAAAGGTAAACAAAAACAAAGATAAAACGTTGACATTGATGCCACATCATGATTTAAATATAGTCAGTATGTTGACAAAAAAACAAGTTGAAGAATTTTTTTCTAGGTTTAAAACTTCTAATGTCACTGAATATAGAAAAAGATTACCACAAGAGCATTCTACCAATGTCTGACAATAAAGCAGATACGATTTAACGAGGTGTTGGACATTGATGTTGAGGCATTCAATCACTATTTTGTGCGTCATGTGCAAGCTGTTACAGAAAATTATGTTATGTCCTATATTGGGAAGCTTGAGAATAAAAAGACTTGATATTTATGACATGAGCACAGTATTAGCGATTGAATGTGCTCAGTTTACAGTTACAACAATGCTTGCTTATCTGGAGGCTATTTCTCAGATTTTTGTAAATACACCAAAGTTCAACCAATACATAAGATGGGTAAATCAGGTTCTCCAGAAAATGATTGGCAAATCCAAATGACGAAGGTCAAAATTAAGTGAAAATGCTATCTTGGTTCAGAATGAATATATTCAATAATAACGTGTGTCCTAAAAGTTTTGACACAAAATATACTAAGTGACATATAAATCCGAACACCCAGTTTAATAGGTTTTATTTTAATAAAAGTTGGTGAATGTATTTATCTTACTGTAAATAACAAGTGAAAACATTTTCAGCCTTATCAGTTGGACATTCCGGTTTTTATACTGCTTTTTTTTAATTCACTAACGCTCTAAAATTGAATATTTCAGCCGCGTAAAGAATCAACGTTGGCGGATTTTGGTTCTTGACATCCTTTACGATCGGTTACGATGCCTAGAGTACGGAGACCTGTACGATTTCGTCAACTTAGTGAGTTTGATAGGGGCCGTATAGTGGGACTTCGGGAAGCTGGACGTTCTTTTCGGGCAATTGCAGTTAGAGTGCAAAGAAGTGTGGACACTGGGGTTAGGTATTGTCAGGCATGGCTTCGAGAAGGCCGTACGCAAAGAGCAAGGGGCACTGGACGCCTTCGTAGAACAACAGACCGTGAAGATCGCCGCCTAAGATTATTGGCCTTAAGGGACCGTTTCTCCACTACCAGGTCCATTGCAAATGAATGGTTTGCAGAACACGGAAGACCTATTGGCATGCGAAGTGTTTACCGACGAATGAGAAGTTTTGGCTTGTTTTCATACCGGCCACACTGGGTCCTCCCTTTAACTCGAGAACACCGACGTAATCGCCTTGAGTGGTGCAGACAACGGTCACTCTGGGATCAGGAATGGAACAGTATTGTCTCTAGTGACGAGTCTCGATTTTGTTTAGGCCTGCACGATGGTCGTGCCAGGGTTAGAAGGCGACGTGGTGAAAGGAGGAATCCACAGTTTTTTGTTGAAAGACATGTTCATCACACTGTTGGAGTTATGGTTTGGGGTGCTATAGCTTATGGTTCCAGGTCACCTTTAATCTTCATCAGAGGTAACATGAACGCGCAGCGTTATATCCACGAAGTTCTAGAACCCCATCTTTTACCCTATCTTGACACCCTGGCAGATCCAACTTTCCAACAAGATAATGCCCGACCACATGTTGCAAGAGTCACGATAGACTTCTTTCAACATAATGATGTCACATTGTTACCATGGCCACCAAGATCTCCCGACTTATCCCCAATTGAGCACGTGTGGGATATGATGGGTAGGAGATTGCTCAATTTGCAACGTCCTTCTCAGACTCTAGAAGCAGTTCGAGAGGAGTTGGTGGTTGCCTGGAATGAGATACCACAGGAGGACATTGACCACCTGATCAGAAGCATGCCTAGGCGCGTTGGAGAATGCGTAGCACATCAGGGTGCATCCACACATTATTAAAGGTCAAAGGGCTTTAAAGCAGTGCAATCATTTTGAAATTTTTATCATTTACTTATTATGCTTCATTAAGTACTTGTACAAAATTTTATTAAAATAAAACAATTTAAACTGGGTGTTCGGATTTATATGTTACTTATTATATTTATCAGATTTTTTTAATGAATAAATTTATTTACACTAACTAGTTATCATAAATTACAACTCAATACTTAACTAAACTATACTATCGAATTATGTGGAGTGGCCCATTCTGCTTTGCCAGACGCAACTTTCTTCGAATGTCTCTCATGAGGTCCTGGACGGAATTCAGAACAATTTCTCTTGGTTTTACGTAAATTCGTTATCTTAATTGTTCTTCATCTTGAGCTTCCCAGCCTCCATGGTAAACCTTCCTAGACAGTAAAGCCCAAAAATCCTCTATTGGGCGAGCCTGCGGCAAGTTTGTAGGATTATCGTTTTTGGGAACAAAAGGTATGTTGTGTTATTGAAGCCAGTTTTGGGTATCTCTTGAGTAATCGCAAGATGCTAGGTCTGGCCAAAACATGATATGGTCACTAGCATGATGTTCGTGGACAAACTGAAGCAATTTGGAAAGGCAGTTATCAATATAGCTCTGACTATTCAAAGCTTCACCCCTCACTGTTCCCACAAAAGGAAATTGCTCACCAGACAAGGAATCTATCTGCAAATTTCGCTTGATGATTGTATCTAACATTGTCAGGGAATTCCTCTACATTGTCCGTATAAAATCAGTCGTTTCAGAATTACTCAAAGTGAAATACTTTTCGTCATCTAAAATAATAATTTTTCCATTGGCAAAGTGTACCTGCCCCAGTTGACGACAGCATCTTGTATACGAAGGAGTCGCGCTTGAGAGTATTTGGGGCACTTAAGTCTCTTTCGATATTTAAGACCATGCCAACGATATCGTATTCTTAGAAGATTTGTATTGACGAGCCATCAGTCTCCTTGTTGACATTCCAACCTGATTTTTTGCTCTTCTCACCAATCTGGCTGACCTCTGTGCAGTAAATGCACGTGGTCTTTCACTTTTTGGCAGATTCAGACATGCACTCGCTACTGTTCGTTAAATGGTTCTGCGTGAAATGTTTTCATTCTGGAATACACGACAATTTCAGCGTTTTGGGTACCCGCGCAACCAACTTGTAGATACTTTTTCTTATTTCTAATTTATACGAAATCTTAAAGCGAAAACTTGAAAATAAATATATGTCAACTGACAGTAAAGTAAGTAAAGAAACTTTTTTTTCTATCGGATATTCGATATTATTTTGTATTTTTTAAAATTAAAGTCAATTAATTTTGTGCCAAAACTTTAAGGATATACGTTAGTCACTTTGGTTTCCGTTGATGTAGAGGAACATCTGACGCTATAGTGATCCTTGTAGAGAATATGCAGAGATTACAGGATAAATGTATACATGTTGGGGTATTAAAAGCCTTAGATTGTATAAGTTCTCCTAGGAAAACATTCCAGTTATTGTATTAGGGGAGTTGCGAATGAGATAATAAGATCCTATCTAGTGAATAGAAAACAGAGAGTTTACTGTAACGGGAAAGTGAGTAATGAATTGGTTGTATGCACAGGAGCACCACAAGGTTCCGCAATTGGGCCATTTCTGTTGATTATATGGATTAATCATTTGCCTGAATACATGAAATCCTTCAATAACAGTACAATGCTGATGTTACATGCTTCAGCTTTTCTTTAAGTAAAAATAGAGCGGATAAAAAAGAAAATATTGTTGGGAATGTTCTGAGTCACTCTGAAAAATGGTTTTCATTAAATGAGTTATATTTTCAATATACAAAAAATGTATGTTTGTATAGTACATTCAGCTCCGCAGAAATTTAGATTTAGATTTACATCGCACGCAAGATTTTTAGGTGTACAGTCTTACTCACATATGATTTGGACGTTCCATATTGATCACATTTGTACTAAGCTGGCTAGGTATATGCTATACGCAAAATTGTATACAGGGTGTCCCAGAAGTAACACGCCAGAATGACATGGGAGGTAGATTGGCTTCAGATCAATCAGATAAAATCAACATGACCTTTGTAAAAGTTTTCGAGATATTGCCTTTTTAAAGTTTTTTTAAAAAAAATGCCACTTTTTGCTCCTTTTTGCCTGTTATGGCTATAAAGAACTTCTAGCTTACGATTTTTTCCTGGGGTACAATTAATAGTTGGTTGAGACAACCGAGTATTCATTTCACTGAAAACTAGCATGGCATGCTAAAACAACTAAATTATTACATTTGGTTTCAATGCGAAAACATTTACTAAAGTTTGACTAATTACTGTGAAAGAAATGCACCAGACTGAATGAGCAAATGACTAAAAACTGAATAATTAAAGCTTTTGTCATTGATGTCGTAATACTTGCGAAATACTACAAATAAAAAATAATAAGTAGTAGAAGAAGCAGCTGTCATTTGTGTCCAAATTACAACTTTGTAGTTGCTGGAATAGCTTTTTATTTTAGCAAATTAATGTATAAAACAGCTATTCATTATCTATTTTTATTCGTTGTTGTATGCAGGCATCAACATAATGAACAGAACATTAGGTTGTATTTTTTTATTTCCATTGATTTTTACAACCTTCAAATCAAATAAGGAATTAGGAATTATTATTAACATCTTAAATTAACTAAATGAAAATTAAATTAACATCTTGTTATGCCAATATGATCTGAAATAAATGATTATTATTATCATTATTGTTATTTTCACAACAGATTTTCAAAATGTCTACGACCGACTTTTATACACAACCTTCATCTTCTTAAAAATGGACCTTTTAAACGTCTCAAACTTAAGAAGACGCAGTTCATCTGCTCATCAAACTGGTTTTCCATAGACCTCATCCCCAGTAAAAAAAATCCAGAGTGTTCAGGTCTGGGGAGCGTGGGGACCGCAATATTGGTCCTAGCCAGCCAATCCATCTTCTAGGAAATGTTTGATCAAGATAGCCCCTTACTGCACTAGCATAGTGTACAGGGCACCCATCATTTTGTAACCACATCCTTCTTCTTGTCTCAAGAGGCACATTTTCCAAAGGAATGGGTAGATGATGTTGCAAAAAATCTAAGTAAATTTGAGTTTTTAAGATCATTTGCCGATTCAATCTATTTTTCTTTCACAGTAATTAGTCAAACTTTAGTAAAGGTTTTCGCATTGAAACAAAATGCAATAATTTACTTTTTTTTAGCATATCGTGCTAGTTTTCAGTGAAATGAATACTTGGTTGTCGCAACCAACTATTAATGGTAGCCCAGGTTAAAAAAGCTAGAAGTCCTTTATAGCCATAACAGGAAAAAAGGAGCAAAAAGTAGAAATTGTTTGAAACAGCTTTCAAGTGGCAATATCTCGAAAACTAGAAAACTTTTACTAAGATCATGTTGATTTCATCTGACTGATGTGCAGCCAATCTACCTCCCGTATCGCTCTGACATGTTATTTCTGGGACACCCTGAATATTATCGATACTGACTCTGCCCTAACAGCACACAACGATATTTTTAACTCTATATTGCACTATGGAGCGCTCAGTTGGAGCACTGCCTCATATTCTCAGCTACAGAATTTTTTTCTGATACAAAAGGCAGCAGTTCATAGTATTAGTAGAGCCAAGCACGATGAACACTGTCGGGAAATATTTGACAGTATTTGCATTTATTTTATATCAGAATTTGATGCATATGAGGAAAAACTTGTGTGATTACTGCATTTTATCCAATATTGACGGCTACCGTACACGAAGGAAAAACAGTAAATAAAATAGTACCTCCAAGAAATAGAATCAGTGTAGCCAAAATCTTTCGAGTTGGATATTACGAGGGTTGTTCCAAATGTAAGGTTCAGGCAAGACATTTTTTATTTGAAAAAACGAATTCACTATTCGAAGCGGTGATCTTTAAGCTATTTTTCTACATAGTCACCATTTTTGTGCACGCGTTTTTTTAGCACCTGTAATCCCCATTTGCACTCTCGCCTCAAGGAAGTCCGCCGTCAGCCCGTTTAGAAACTTGGAATTTCGGAAACGCTATGTCAGAGCTGTAAGGGGGATGGGCAATGACTTCCCGCTCAAATCACTCGATTGAGTCTTTCGTTTGTTGTGAGACATGAGGATAATAATAATAATAATAATAATAATAATAAAGCATTTATTGCCCAACAGTACAGATACCATTTAGAGAGCAATACATAATACAATGGTTTAATTTACACAGTCTGTGTGTCATAAAGTGAAACAAAAATAAAAAAAAAACACAGAAAAGAGAAAGGCGCTTTAAGTAGAGAAAAAAGAAACTATAAATATGATCAATAGATATTAGGAAACCAGAATATACTGGAATATACACAGATATCCATATACACATACACACATATATGAGTATACACATATACAGGTATACATATATACACATAAATACATACATACAATACATATATATATATACATATACAACAAATGAAAACCCCTAGAGAAAGTCAAAGATGTGAACGTATATAGATAAGACTTGAGAAGATCCACATAAGTTCTGTTGAATCCCATGTATTCAATTTTTTGTAGAAGTAGTTGATGGTCAATTTTGTCAAACGCTTTTGTGAAATCAGTATATATGACATCCAGTTGCCCTCTATTGTCTACCGTCTCGCATAGATATTGACCGAACGTGGCCAAATTCGTAATAGTGGATCTCTGCTTCATAAAGCCATGCTGATGAACTGACAGATGGTCTTTAGTTGCCAAGTAAATTCTGGAATACAATATTATTTCAAAGAGCTTTGCAAAATTATTCAGTATAGTAATCGCCCTGTAATTATTTACTAAGGTTCTGTCTTGCGACTTGAAAATTGGGCAGATTTTGGCAACCTTCCACTTATCAGGAAAAACCGATGAACGTAGAATTGAATTAAAAATTGTTAACAAAGGAGTTGAGAAGAGCTTTACACAGTCTTTAATGAAAAACGATGGAAGTTGATCTGGCCCTGATGTAAATTTGTTTTTGAGTTTCTTTGGAGCATCTAATATCTCTTTTACACTTATTGACTCGCATGTTATATTAATAAGAATATCATTGTTACAATTCTTGTACTCATCACTTATAACACGATCACCCGGTGGAGAGTAAACACTCTGAAAAAAGTCAGCAAAAGCATTGACTATTGATACGGGGTCATTACAGGAGTTATTTTGGTAGAACATTTTATTAGGAATTCTAGATGTGTTACTCTTACTGTGCATGAATGACCAAAAAGATTTAGGTTCATTAATAAGCTGGCTTTGAAGTGTTTGAATGTAAGTTATATAAGGATGCCCATTGTTGACGACGATTTTGGATTGCCTGTCTCAGCTTTTTCAGAAGCCTTAGGAATTTTACCCGCCTGTCCCCGGATCGTGATTCGAGCAAGATTTACTCAATCTTCCCTACAACTTCCTCGAAGATCGACGGCCTCCTGCTTCATTGTTCATTGCGGATGTTCGTGCGGCCGTCTCTTCACCATTTGATGACATGTTGAATGCTTGTATGCGTTTCCCTATATATTTCACTCAAGTGGCGATGAATTTCTGTGGGTGGTAACGTTTTTGCGTGCAAAAATCGAATGGCCACACGAATTTTGTATCTGGCGGTGTCGGCGATGAAGCGCCCCATTGCGCATGAGACAACCCTCTTGATATAAAATTTGGGAATAAAATGTTTTTTTTTTTGTGAAATACTGTAGTAGTTGAATCTGACAGACGCAATCTACAATCTGCAACCAGCAGAGCAGTTCGGTGCAACTGGTTCCTATTTAACAGTTTTTCACTTCTCTATGATTGGCTGTAACTAGAGGAAGCAATTGCAGTGTTTATTGATATTTGGCACAAATAAAACAAATCGTCCCAATTTTATTATCAATATGCTAAATAGATATGGCCAGCAAAAAAATATTTCTAACATCTATGACAGCTTGTGATAACTGTTACAGCCTACTGTAAAATGTATGTTTCCAAAGAAGCCTCAAGTAAGGTCTAAAAATCTGACTGAGTAGCACAAAAATGGGTACTGAAAGAAATACTTTTTGAGAAACTAAAATATTCTATAGATCTAGTATTCATTGTAAGTGGTATACTTAACTTATATCAGGTGTTCATAAAATCAGTTGTTAGATTCACTAACTATAAAACATGTTTTGAATGCTAGGTATATTAAACTAATCATATTAGCAAATTTCCCCGAAATAATTGTAAAGTCTGGTTTCATTGGTGCAAGCTGTTCAAGGACATGGACGCATAAAATGGGTACACCAATTTTTGTGGGAAAAATTTTTATTCGACAACAAAGAATGAGAAAACGTGTTTTTTGGGATTCAATCGAAAATGTTGACAGGAACGAAAAAACCTTTCATATAAGATTTTCAGGTATTTATGAGACCTACAAAATGAGGCCACACGTGAAATGATCCAACTAATAGCAAAAATGTTATGGCAAAATGCAGGTTTTGTTGCTAATGAGACGATAATTTCATGCAACTACGTGAAATTCTTCAAATCCTCGGGATTTATACTTCTAAATAATAGCAACAAAATTGGAGTATATTGTTCAAGTAATTTTTTGAGAATTTCTAATTGTTTGTCCCAAAACACCCGTTTTCCCGCCATCACTACTAGTTTATTGAGCAATATACAGGGTTCGTTCAAAGAGCATTTAATAGCAAAATACACGTGTTTACCTTGCCGATATAATTTACAAACCATTCAGAAAGATAAATGTTATTTTTACGAGAAAAAAAAGATTACGTTTTTTCTTCTAAACAAATTCAAACATCTATTTGCAAGTAATTGAACAAATGTGCTACGATATTCGGAAACATACCTTACTATACACATTTTAAAACAAAGCGGATGAGTCGATCGTCTTTTGTTGCGAATTACTCACAAATACGAAATGTTTGAGTTTGTTTAGAAGAAAAAACGTGACCCATCCTTTTTTGCATAAAAATAACATTTGATTTTCCGGAACGGTTTGCGATTCATACTGGCAAGGTAAACTAGTGTATCTTGCTAGAAAATACCCTTTCAACTAACCCTGTATATTATATTGCTTAATAAACTAGGGCTGGCCGGAAAACAGGTGTTTTGGGATAAACAATTATAAATTATCAAAAAATACTTGACGAATCTACTCCAATTTTGTTGTGGTTATTTAGAAGTACGAATCCTACGAATTTGAAGAATTTCAAATATATGCGAGAGACCATCGTCGCATTATCAACAATTGCCAAAACCAGCAGTTTGCCTCGGTTTTCGGTCATAACTTTTTTGCTATTAGTCGGATTTTTTTACGTGTTGTCTCATTTTGTAGGTCTTATAAATATCTTAAAATCCCATATGAAGAGTTTTTTCGATCCTGCCAACACTTTTGATTGAATCCCAAAAAACACGTTTTCTCATTCTTTGTTGTCGAATAAAAATTTTTCCCACAAAAATTGGTGTACCCATTTTATGCGCCCATGTTTTGAATACCCCCTTGAACAACTTGCAGAAATGAAATCAGACTTTACAATTATTTCGCAAACCAGGGGTATTTTCGTCTAATATGATTAGACTATCTAGAAAAGGGAAATATCGGGATGCAAAATCCAACGCACACTCGTTGTAGAATCCATATATATTGTGTAGATATTCAATGATCTTGCAATGAACCTTAAAGTACAAAAATATTGTGAAATTGAATCTGAAATAGTGGATAATAAGTAGTAACTGCAAAATTGTTTATTTAATTTAAATTGTTTCTTTTTTAAGTAGAGTAGCCTGCGGCTAGACTTCGCCACGAGTCTATTTGATTTTCTATTTATTTGTTATTTTACTGAAATAAAATATTATTATAAAATGAATCACCCATTAATGTACTACTGTAAGAAAGCTATTTCTAAGTTTACTTTATTTATTCATTTAATGAACCCTTGTTACAGATACAATTGATTAAAGAATTACATTGCAATGTTCTTAACACTTGACACAGACAGAAGTTCCAAATACTTCTAAACTAGATATAATATACATCTCTATTAGGTAACCTAAGAAGACGAGTTATGTGTTCACTTAAACCATAATATTGTTAGATGAAAGGGGACAAAGAAAGTATCTGTATGTCGCGTTCTCCTATCATTCACAATAAGCGAAATTTTTGCATACAGTTGGGGACAATCAATTTGACCATTAATAATTTTGTGCAATAAAAGTAAGTCACGGTCCAACCTGCATCGCTCAAGAGATGTCATATTCATGTTTTAGTATAACTATACTCTTCCCTAATGAAAGCCATTTTATATTTACAGATTCTCAAAAAAATTTCTGCACGCCCTCAAATTGGTTGATCTGTAAGTTATAGCTTGAGGGCCAGATGTAGCAGCAATACTCAAGTAACGAACGAACTAAAGAGCAATACAAACTTTTAAAAGAAAAAAGTGAGAAATCAACACAATGGCGATTTATAAAACCTAACATCTTATATACACAGTTGAATGTTTTTCAATATCTATGCTAAATGAACATTTTGAATCAAAAATAACTCCCAAGTCCTTGACCAGTGCTGTAGTTTGTAAAGATCTACCGTTAATGCTAATAGAAAGAATAAGTAATAGGAGAACGAGACCAACTAAAAGTAATTTGAAAGATTTCGTATGATTTAGAAGTAAAAACATTTGAACAATTAAATTGCACAAATAGTTACTGTATAACATCATGTTGGTACAACTTGACTTGCCCTGACAAAAACCTGGCTGCTGATCGACAATAACGGTTTTAAGTTCATTTTGCAGAGATCTATGTATCCATCAAGCAATCCAACAATTCCGGGATAGATGACTGAATAACACTGCACGATAGTTCCACATTTTTATTCTCTGACTTGAAAATGGGCGTTAAAAAGCTTTGTTTCCAGTAATTTTGAAATCCTTCCGACTGCAGTGATCTATTAAACATATAGCTCAATGATTTTGCTAAAGTTGATGTACATTTTTTTAGGATATTATATGCTGAAACGTGGTGTGTTTCCAGGTAGTAGTTCCAAAGGCCAAAGGCGAAATCCTAGGCGTAGTGATAGTAGAATCAGGTTGGGGCTCTATGTTACCGACAGTCGTGATAGCCAATTTGGCACCAAGTGGAGCAGCTGCTAGATGTGGCCAACTGAACATAGGCGACCAAATAATTGCTATAAACGGTGTTAGTCTTGTAGGACTGCCATTGTCCACTTGTCAGACGTACATCAAGAACTCCAAGAATCAAACTGTGGTCAAATTGACCGTGGTACCGTGTGCTCCGGTAGTCGAGGTCAAAATCAAGAGGCCCGACACCAAATATCAGCTTGGGTTCAGTGTACAAAATGGAGTGGTAAGTCGAGGCTGATTATGATTATGAAGGTTTCTGGAATTTACGATTCTGGAAGCATTTGCCAGTGTTATGTTACTTCCCACACCACTAGCGTGGAAGCATTGTAATCACGATTTTGTTGTAAAATTTACACTTGATGGGGTCGAAATAAGGGGTAAGTAGGGATGCTGGCGACTCACATTTTCCATTTTCGTTTTCGCTGTGCATAAAGTGGTTTATGAACGTCTTCGAAGGAGCTGTCCTCGTTCTCTCAAGCCCCGCGAAATTAAATCGAATGAATTTTGTTTATAAAAATTAACTATGGAAAAGTTGTCCATGCACAGGGTTCTCCCCAGAGCCAATATGTATTACATGAAAAATTACTAGGATTAGAATCGAGGAACAGCGCATCAACATCAAGTTTCTTGCAAAGCTAGGCAAGAATAGTCGTGAGATTTTTGAGTGCTTGGAACAAGTTTACGGAGAAAATAATTCTCTGAAGAAACCAACCGTCAACAAGTGGTTGAAAAGGTTTCGGGAAGGCCGAGAATATGTGAAAGATGACCAACGCTTAGATGCCCCTCCACATCGAGCTCTGAGGGAAATGTTGAACGAATTCGGGGCTGTGCTCTTAAAGACCGTCGACTGGCAGAATGATAGCTGGGAAACTGTCAATCCCCGAAACAATCGTCCACGAAATTCTGACAGAAAAACTTGAAATGAAGAAATTGTGCGCAAAACTCGTTACGAAGCTCTTGACTCCAGAACAGAAACCAAGGAGGGTTGCTTGCTGTGAGGATTGGTTGGAAGCAGAGGAAAGGGGGAAATTTCTCAACCGGGTCATCACTGGAGACGAATTGGATGTTGAGCTAAAATCTCGAACCATGGAGTGGAAGCAAGCAGGGAAACGGAGAACAAAAAAGTCTAAAAAATCAAGGTCTAATGTGGAAACGATGTTGATTGTTTTCTTTGATTCTCGGAGCATTGTTCACAAGGAATTTGTCCCTCCCGGCCAGACAGTGAACGGAAATTTCTACATTGAAGTTTGGCACAAGGGGGCAGGTGGATCCTTCATCACGACAACGCGCCTGCTCACACGTCTTTCGTTGTGCGTGAGTTTTTGGCCCGAAGCTTAATCACCGTGACATAACACCCGCCTTATTCGCCCGATTTTGGCCCCTTGCGACTTCTTCCTGTTCCCAAAATGCAAAATGGTGCTTTGGGGGCGGTACTTACAACGTATATACAATACAAGATCGATTATGAAGGCAAAGTTGCGCATTTAGGTAACTAATAAAATGTTACGTAGATAGTTTAGCAATTCAGAGTATTTTTAGAGAGACAGAAAATATGAGTTCACCCTGAACCATTTATATTTTCTCCTGGCTCAATTTGACCAGGAATTTACATATAGTGTGCATTAACATTGGCACTTTTTACAAGCCTTATGCAAGTAACTGTTAGTATGTTAGTTCGTTAGTATGCATGTGTGGGAAAAATCCTGAAACTGAATTTTGAACCAATTAACCTTAACCAATCGAGCTGAAATTTTGTATGCCTGTCTGGTTCGTGTGACAATACATAATGAATTAACGGTCGCCATTTTCAATCTAATATGGCGTATGCTACATAATGGGGATATGGCGATTTATCATTTTCATAGTATATAATAAGGGTATCAGATGAGGGGGCTTGATGGGAGAAACACAATAAGCAATATCACGTCATTCTAAATCCAATATGACGGAAACCACAATTTGGCGATTTATAATTTCCATAGTCACCCCTCTAATATGGGCATCAGATGAATGGCCTTGAGAGAAACACAATAAGCAGTGTCGTCATCTCAAATCTAATATGTCGACCGCTGCAAGATTTCATTTTTAATTTTTATAGTTACCCCTATGATATGGTTATCGACTTAAATGGTTTGATGAGAGAGATACAGTAAGCAACGTGACGTCATTCTAGATCTAATATGGCGGCCACAGCAAAATGTCGATTTATAATTTCCGTAGTCACCCCCATATTATGGATATCAAATAAAGGGGATTGATGAAAGAAACACAATAAGCAAAGTTACATCATTCTAATCCAATATGGCGGACGTTTAATATGACAGTCGACGATGCAGTGAGATAGAGATGATCAGATGATGAAGCCAGGAAGTGGCCATGGGAACCCATGGAATAGAGCCTCGCTTGATTTCTAATAACAAGTGCTCTAGTCGTACGGTCTGATGATTTAGTCAACCATTGTGTTAAAAATACTCATCTATAATAACTATATCAAATTTCAACTTTTTAACATTAGTTCGCTAAAATGTAGGTTTAATCAATTAGGCAAGAATACTTGATATATATAAGTACGTCGCCCGCATTTACAAGAATTAGCTGTTATATTTTTTATGCTTCTTTTATGGCTCGATAAAACGGTAAAAAACCTAATTGGAGTTATTCTCGTTTTTTCACACATTGTTATTTATATTACCTGTTTAAGTTTGGCGTTATGATATTCGATTTCTCAGAAAATTAACTCAATTTTTCTGTATAAATTCACTATTTCTCACTATTTTTTGAAAATGTCACTTTTTGGGCCGCCAACACCCCTGGGTAAGAGCTACTGTGTCGAAACTATTATTTTTTAAAGCTAAATATACAGATATGGGTTTCATATGCTCTATTGTTTGATACAGTGTAAATGGGCACTTACAAAGAAATTTTGTAATTCACATTGTTGATATAATTTTTGTTTTTCTTTCCAGATTTGTAGTTTATTAAGAGGAGGTATTGCAGAGAGAGGTGGTGTTAGAGTGGGACACAGAATCATAGAAATAAATAACCAAAGTGTAGTTGCAGTTCCACATGAAAAAATTGTTAATTTGCTAGCCACCTCTGTTGGTGAAGTAAGTACTTCAGTATATTCCTAAATATCATAGCTCTAATAGTTCTGGCATCAATTTTTTGCGATAGAATTTACGCGTAAACATTGAGGCAATTTACTTGATACCGTTTTTATGTATGATCTGATAGTCAAGCAGCTTGGAAGGTGGTATCACCTCCTATATAAGATCAAATATGTTGGAATGCAAAATAGCCCTTTATAGTCAAAGGTGATACCTGGACACCACACTTCGGTCGAATACTAAAATCCGGTATTCAAATACGAATCGTGAATGCCGTATTTTAAATTGTATGCGAATACAAAAAAAATTCGATTACCGCTGATTTGAATACCTTGATTCATTTATATATGAATACTCTTTGACTATTCCAACTAAAAAAACATATGCGTACTTTAGACTTGATTTTTCAGTTATAAAAATATATAAAAAAAATTTAAAATACATGACTATATTAAATAAAACTTGAAATAACATTTTGATACACAGTGCCACAGTGAGGTTAGACAAATTGATTGTATAATAAAAAGAAAATTGATAACATAAAATTTGATAAAAAAATATAGGAATGTACCAACATAATTAAAAAATCAACTTGCCTTTTTTACTTTAGCACACAAATTACGAGGTCTGTAAAATGAGTGATGTGATGACAATTAAACATCAAAACGCCATATTTTATCTTCTTCTTTTGGGAAGGTGTATCTGAATGTGCCCAACCCAACGGCCATCTTAAAATTTTCAACTAACAAGCTTACGCTAAAACACATTCCATAACAAGCTGTTTAGGGGACAGTTTTGAAGCACTGTATATGTTTTATTTTGTTTTCAGATTTTGATGAAAACAATGCCGACTTCCATGTTTCGTTTGCTTACCGGACAGGAGAATCCAGTATACATCTAAATTAACATATACCGAGGTTCGGAAAGTGCCTACTTGTAGTTGATATTGAACTGTCCTTGGGAATTGTTTTTAGTTTGATCGTGCTTTCCGCAGATCAATATATTTTTTATTGTTAGTATAAGTTCTACAGACTGAAGACAATACAAGCAAAGTACTGCGCTTAGCACAAAAAAAAACATTTTTTGCGCTGAGCTTTCGTGATAGATCATATCTGTGCTTTGTCGTATAAATAACTATTAGTTCGACTATATTTAGAGAAAATAATAATAGCAGATGAATGTACCACATTTTTTTTTGTTGAGATACGAATGTTTGTGTGTGAGGGTCTTAATGTCATACCGTCTTTCAATGCCTCAACATGGAAGCTAGCACTATTTGCAAGCTTGGCTGTTAAACTAAATTCAAGAGTGTACAGGGTGTTACATAATATTAGCAGGCAAGTTGAATGGCAGATTCAACACGTTGAAATAAGAAAAAAAGTTAATGCAATCATAGGTTCTGAAATACTTCGTTTCTGTACATTTTTCCATTTCAGCTTAGGATGTCAAAATTGTTTTCTAATGCATTCAAAGCATGCGGTACTACTCTCTTGAAGCCAGATTGATTTTATTTAAAAACTGCCATCTGGAGATTTTCGCCATTTATCATTTATCTGTATGCCGTTATTAAAATATAGTAATCAGGCTAGTACTTTATTAACGGACACAAAAAACTCCTGGAGACACTGTTCAAGCAGAATCAAAATGGTTTTGAGAAAACGATGCTTATTATGGCAAAAACAATTGGCGCACAATTTTTCGCGAAACACAGTTTAAACGAGGAATTACCAAGTTTCACATTTTTGACATGTTGAATTTGCTCTTAAAATTCCTCACAACAATCTACAACACTCTGTGTATATGCGTGGTTGCCACATGCTCTAATTTTTCCGAACATTGCGAGAACATTTGGCATACATTCTAGCTCTTGATTGCAAATTCCATATTTTTTTAACTTGAATTGCTACTTTCTCGAGGCATTGAAAGTCACAGTATACTCCAGATCGGCATTTCAGTGCCAGAATTGCCATAGAAGGAAATGTTAAAATCAAGCTTATGTGCATTTCATAACTTCCAAAAACAAAATGCTATAATTTTGTATGTTTAGAAGAGAAATGTATTATGGTCATATTAGGTATAATTATAGTAGTCAGTGAAAACGAACAATCTATGTGCAATTCTGGATATTTTTTAAACAGCAATGTAGGATAGATCTTAAGTACGTAGCATTAGTGTCAGACGAATATATTTGGCATTGTGTCTATGAGATTATTATTATATATTATATTACTATCATTTGTAATATGAGGATCCAGAAAATAATTTTCGATTCGATACTTCAATGAAAAAATCCACAGGCGGTAAATTCTCACTTTGAAGGCCTTTTCATTTCGTACATCTCTTATGTAGACCTCTTACCATTACTTCATAGTTTTTAGATATACGATAAAACCTGATTTTTCCGGATTTAGCTACTTAGAAAAAGGATCAATGATTATACGCGGCCCTGAACATAACTCAAACTTCAAGTTGATTGAACTTATGGATTCTTTGCACTTGAACATTTTAGTACATATGCATCTTAAACCTCGATTAACATTTTTCTTTTTTTTTTCTAGTACTTGAAAGTCGGAAGTTCGCAATTTGACATTTTAGCCCAAAATTCGGCCCTGAAAATAACTCAAATTTCAAATTGATCGCATCTATGGAATTTTTGTATTCAAATAGTTTAGTACATTTGCATCTTATATTTCGATCAATATTTTATTCTAGTACTCGGCTAGGAAGCAGAAAGTTCGCAATTTCTACATTTTTGTCCAAAATTCGGATCTGAAAGCAACTCATATTTCAAGTTGATCGATCTATAGAATTTTTGCATTTGAAGATTTCAGCACATATGCATCTTAAATTTTGATCAACATTTTTCTTTTTATTCTAGTACTCGAAAGTCGGAAGTTTGCAATTTTGACATTTTTGTCCAAAATTCGGCCTTCAACATATGCATCTTAAACTTTGATATATTTTTGCGTGTGGTCTCAACACTTTTCTCTTAAAATCCATGATAAAATGTTGAAAGTTTGAAATACATGCGTTGTAATATATTTAAATACATATATATGATCAACTTGAAAATATAGTTATTTTCAGGGACAAAGATCGCGCATATAGACACTAATCGTTTCTTATATCTCTAGATGTGAATAATTTTCATTGGTTCTCAAGGATATGTACTCAATGACAAAGGAAATAGATGACCCATCCACATTTTTATGCTCATGTTTAATATTCTAAGGGCAGAACATTATAAAAAAGTACTTAAGAAGAGCTAGTCTACCAAGCGAATACACGTATAACATATACTCAATTCCTAATTGAAACAGGAAAAACCCAATGGTCTTATACATGAAAGAAAAACCTACCACAGGCGTCACAATTTATACCGACAGAAATTAACATCTCAATATTTATTTTGTTTAGATATGTACTATTTCCAAATGTTCGTTCTAGATTTTCGCTTCCTTTGACTATAAAGGTTTCCAAAATGCTATTTATCATGCACGATTTTTAATAACAAACCGGACTCCAAAATTTGCAACACTGAACGATATGAAAACATAATAAGCAATCGAAATACTTGTTTTGGTTCTTTCACTTAATCCGCTGTGTAGTTTAGTTGACTCTACCATTTTTTCTGGGCCCTGCTTTTATGTACCAGTTTCCAGGATGACTTTAGGATCATTTTTACTTCCCACGATTACTGGCGGTGAAGTATTGTAATCGCGAAAAAGTTCGAAAGTGATATATGTATTTTGGATGTATACCACGAAAAACTGTCACTCATTTCCGTCGGTCTGTCCGCTAATCTTTGAACTGCCTATCACTTGCAATGTACCGTTTCAGAGGATCCTGATCATTTTTGAAAAATTTCTCCGGGGTAAAAAGTTGGGTCGTGGGGGGTTGTAGAGGGGTGGAGGAGGATGTATCGCAATTCTTTGATGTTAGTATATTAATACACTCTCAAACCCGGTTTTTTTACGTACCAATTAGACATGTTTCACACATCATATATTTCGCCATTCATTTGCCCTAAAAACGGATCGCCTATGCGGTGTGTCACCGGTTCAATAATTTATTCATCCGAGCAGGCAAGCAGCGCGGAGACACAGGAGGTGGACGCGATGTTATTTATATTTATGAGCGTTAGGCTTGGAATGTTATTCTATGCTGTTATTTGATTCCATGACTTAATATAAGTATTTAGCAAGAGCTAACAGAATCAGTTATCAAACATTGTTGACAGGCAGTTTTACACTAGAGCTGAGGCTCGCGTGTACGGATACGCTCACTGCTGCAATCTGAGGAAAATGTTTGCATGAAAATCCCAAACAGTGCGTTTCTAGTTATGACAAAACCTACGTCTTTCAGATGTCGTTACACTACATGAAGAAGCATGCCAGACGTTTTTTCGAACCCGTGGGAAGTATAAAGTCAATCTACTTGACGCCATTTTGCTCTTAGAATATCGAACATGAATGCACATTTTATACGTTTTATTTCTCTTTGTCAGTGATTATATTTCCGCTGTAAAATGCGTGTATATATTTTTTCTGGAATTGTAGACATTCCTAGTCTAATGGTAAAACATTATGGCCCCTGCTCATACTCCTTGAACTGTGAGTCACACTAAACCAATTTTTCAATCATTGTCAGCACACAAAATTAATAAAGGTTGTGAGATATACACTTATCTGAATATTTTGTAAATAGTATTAGTCACCTCATGCTGTGATTTGTTTATACTAGGTGGCGTAAAATAGATTAGAAAAAGGTTGTTGTTAGGTGAAACTTTAGCTCAACTTTATCATAAAGCTCATATTTTATTGGATATCCTGTGGAACTAGTCCCTCCTTTGATATATTTTTCTGAAATTAGTTACTACATATTATAACCCATCATTGTCACAAAATATGTGGAGATATAAGTATATAATTTTGAATATTCCCAATATATAGCAAATTGATATTAGAACCATTGCCTGAGGAACATCGACAGGGGAAATTTTCCGTAGAAATTAACATGTTTTTGAAAATTACTGGTGAAAACGAGCAATACAAAAATAATAATACCGATGCATACGTTTTTGTGGCAATGGGAAGTTCTCTAGGCGATAGTCGAGGAAAAAAGAGAACCTGGCAAAAATTTGATTAGTAGAAGGTGATATACCGGGAGACAGGGGTGATCAAGTCTCAGGGTTAAGAAAACATACTCACTCGTTGTCTATAAAGTGTATTCAATTCATTATCCCAAGTACAATCTTATTTCCTGCTTACACCATAATTAATGCTTAATTTAATACTTTAACTTCATTTCACTCACGTCTCACAATATTACAAGGTCTACCAATAAGTAATGATATTGATTTTTTAATTTTTTTATCCAAATTTAATTACAATTTTAAAACAAGGTTCTTTTGAAGCCACACAGCACTGGAGAGGGTTCTTCCACTCCTCATAGCAGTGCTGGAACTCCGATACTGCAATAGCCTTCAGCTCGTCGGTTACAGCAGTTTGAATGTTTTCGACTGTCCCAAAATAACTTACCTTGAGGTGATTTTTCAACTTCGGGAAGAGAAAAAATTATAAGGACTCAAGTCAGTCGAATAAGGAGGCTGATGAGCCACAGGAATATTTTTTAGTGACCAAAAACTCGTTTATTGACATTGCTGTGTGACAAGGAGCATTATAGTGTTGTAACAACCAATTGTCCTTGATATTTGGTCTCACACGAATGGCCCTTTTTCGGAGTTTTTCAAGAACTACCCAGTAAAAGTGTTGATTGGCCGTTTTTCATTGTGGACGATTCCGTGGATATCGAAAAAACAAATCAGCATGCTTTCAATCTTCGACTTCGACTTTATTGCTCATCACCAGTAGTGACACGTTTCAGAAAATCTGGGTCATGTTCAATCGAATCCAATAAGTCAAGGCACTCTTCCTCCCGGTGTCCTTTTGGTCTTGCTAAAGGTTTTTTGGAACCATTTTTGCGCAGATTTTTCTAGTCCGACTTTATTGCTCGTCACCAGTAGTGACCAGTAGCGACACGTTTCAGAAAATCTGGGTCATGTTCAATCGAATCCAATAAGTCAAGGCACTCTTCCTCCTGGTGTCCTTTTGGTCTTGCTAAAGGTTTTTTGGAACCATTTTTGCGCAGATTTTTCTAGTCCCCAATTCACTGGTCAAAACCTGATGAAGTGGTAAGAGTCAAACTTGAACTCTTCCCCGGTCACTCTGACTGCCAATCGACGATCTGAACGTACAAGTCGGCCTTCTGCTTCGTGGTTCATCTTCAGTCGGCTCTCTACCTTCTGAAAATGCTTGGCTCTTCACAAAACACTAAACTTGTTCCTGGCTCCTTATCTCGGCTCGTACAACTTTTCCAACTTTGTTTTCATTCGTCGGTAGACATATATTAATAGCGCAATGGCTAATAGAATGGCAATTATTATTGTTTTTGATTCATGAGTAGTTTTATCCTATGAATAAAAAATGGGATTTCTAGTATCCAACAATTTTTACGGTCTGAATGATTCCCAGGCAAAATGGTCCAAATATTTCTTCATATAAAGGGTGTTCCAGAATAAGATATTAATCTCTGGTATACATAACAGAAAAAATAATGCCACAATTTTCTGGAAAAAATGACCACTGGGGCTGCCAGACAGGGATATAGGCCCCTGAAGGACGCTATATAAATCGGTTTCCTCAAATACGATACTGTACAATTCAAAGAAATTTTGACAGCTTCGTAACTAGTGGGGGATTCACATGATGGCGTTCTAAAATCACATTCAAATTTATTTGACCCAGTTTGCGGTAATTTTAATATTTAATATTCACAACCATAATATACATATTTGCCACCTGTAGTAACCAAGTGATAAAATTTAGTTGACGATAGGGTCGTGTTATTGTTTGGGAGATCTCAGAGTATGATTAAATGCTCATAAAATTTGGGGAAAGCCTACTGGCACGCCTTTGACGTCTGTCGTCTCCCTCTAAATGGGCATAGAACAGGGAGAGGCGTCTGAGGCCATTTTTTGCGGTTTTTCAAGATTTTTTCGCTTATAATTAAAAATGTCAAAATGTCCTTTTGCAGTGTGATAGGAAACCCATAATCACATGTTTTCACCCAGTCAATTGCAACATAAAAAAAACAGTGTCGCAATTAGTCGAACCAACTTTTACAAAAAATAACTTTTTTAAAAAATGTATCGACCTAAATGTTGTGGAATTGATCCCGAATACAAAATATAGTCATGTAGCGCTGATTCATTTTGAAAAGTAAGATTGGCAAAATCTAAGACAAAAATTTTGAAATATACTCGGAACTATGACCGAAAGCTGTAGTACCGCATCATTCTTGTACATGCAAGCCCATCACATCATCAGAAAATAGATATTGCTTAGGCTATAATGACTTTATAAAACGTGGTGTACCATCACTGTATCAACGGCTGAATGATAACATTTTTAATGCTGAACAAATGTACCCTTGTTTGAAATCGATAAAATGGATCGTTTCTGAGAAAAAAAACATTCTAGTTCCAATACAGTTCCATTTAGTTTTTCATTGGAATTAGTATAACTCCTGAAACTCATCTTGTGGTATTCATGTTCATATAGGACACCATAAAATAGAGTCCTATGGAATGAGTTTATTGGTTACGCCAGATTTAAGTCATACTTTTGCGTAATAGCAGTGGATAGGATAGGATAGGAACAGTATTGAAGCAAAACTGAGGGATTATCGTTATGTAAACCACATGATAAGCTTCAGATCTTACATTAAAACCTTGTTGTCAAAATTGGCTCATTTTATCGTAATCAAACAAGAATAAGTTTTTCAGCTAAAACATTAGGATTTTCAAAAATGTTATCCTAGCGATCTACGAGCGCGGTCCGATAATTACCTAGCCTACAAAAGAAAAACGAAAATTTGGGAGAAGTGGCGATTTATTTCTTAACATAGTCTCCTTTTAGCTCGATGCACTTGACCCAGTTATGCTCCAACTTCTTCAATCCGTCTGTAAAATACGTTTTCTGGAGGTCTACAAAGTAGGCCTCCGTGGCGACGATAATCTTCTCATTCGACTCAAATCTCTGCCCGGCGGTGGATGAGGCAGCAGTTCGTAGCCTGATTCGACCAATTTGGCCGTGACAACGGCGGAGGTGTGAGCCGCTGCGTTGTCATGGTGGAAGAGCACTTTTTTCTTCTCCAAATGGGACAGGTTTTTCTGCGATCCAGTATCGAATTATTGCAATAATTCCGCATAGAAGAGCCCTAAGACCGTTTTGCCATTCTCCCGGTGGTCGATGTAGATCACACTTTGTGACTCCCAGAAAACGGTGGCCATACCTTTTCGGCCGATAGGACAGTCTTCGCCTTCTTGGGAGCACGTTCTTCGAGTGAAGTACAGTGTTTCGAGTGTTCCTTGGTCTGTGATGTGTACCAGTGGATCCATGTTTCGTCGATGGTCACGAAACGACGCAGTATCTTATCGGATTGCGCTTAAACACCTTCAAACACTGCTGTGAATGGGTTTCATGGTTGCGCTTGTTGTCCGGAGTGAGCAAACGCGGCACCTATCGCACATTCAGCTTTCTCATGGCCAATATTTCATGCAGGATATGACCCACGCGGTCTTTTGAGATGTCTACTGTCTCGGCTATCTCGCGCACCTTCAATCGGCGGTCTGCCAATACGAGAAAGTGGATTTGGAGGCACCTGGTCGTGGCTCGTCAAAAACCCACGTACGATCACGTTGAAACTCGTTAGATCTATTTTTGACGGTCGCCATCGAAGGAGAAGAGTTTACCGTACATAGCAATCCAATTGCAAAAGCAAGAATCGAATTACCGACCGGTATTGCTCTTTTTCCATATTTCTAAAATCTGCGGACACGCCCGCTTCCACATGCTGTCAAAACAAAACCACGACTCCGATTCGACATGACACGACAATAAATTTCTCTTGCGATAGTGGCGCTATCGGGCGGTTAGGCTAAGTACTTATCGGACCACCCTGGTAAATGAGTTTATTGTTTTCCATGTACACCACACAACAACGATCACAAAATTTTGAATTATGTTGTCGTTTGTTAAAAAAAAAACGCTTTTCAGTAGCGTCCTTTAGGGGTCTGTATCTCCGTAGCGGAGCGCTGTTGGACAATTTTTATCAGAACTTATAATAGCATAATTTTTTTGTGTTCTGTATGTATATAGAGATTAATATGTTATTATGAGTACATTTTAAGCATGAACGAGTTTTACTTTACCTGTCTGTGAAAAATGTATCTGATACTGAATCAAATTCGTCCATATTCAGCTCAAAATAATGGTTGTAGCTTGTATTCTAATATATGCTGAGTAAATTGTCTCTTCTCTATTCTAGATCACTGCGATTATAATATACAGAGTTTTTCTACTTGCTTTAATTCTCTTATAGTTCTGATCTGCTACTCTGTTTTTATGTATATTTTTTGTTGTGTTATAAGCAAAATTGAAATATAAGAGCTGAACATATCAAATATGCAGTGCTTATCTTTAATAGTGAGAAATATGCAATCATTTTTACTCTAGTGATTCACGTTAGTTAGTGATACCAACATACGTACGAGACGGCCATTTTATTCAGCATATCTTTCTAAAGACTATACTATATGCCCTTACAGCACAACCGTCATATTTTTAAAATGTGTAGCTCAAAACGATACATTGAAATAATCATTTTCTGGATTCTCACAATACATGCACTATATTTTGAGAAATATTGCAAGTGACAGCAAGTTTTTCTGTATTTGCAATCTACTAGCAGGCATACTCCTAAACATAATATACTAAACAATACATTCTCAAGGTCATTGAAACTCAACAGTTACTGCATAGTGTAATATGTTGAATGCATAGTCGCTGAAGCCTATTTAAAAAATGTCGAAACCAGCCAATTTAAAAAAAATCCTTATTTTATTGCACATTCAGAGAGGTCGCTTATATATAAGATTGGCATTATATTTTGATTAACTTATAGAATCCATAGACAAAAATAAAATAAAGTACTGATATTTTGGAGGAACTTTCTAAAAGCACTGTAAATGAGAACCAAAATGGCTCGACCTCTGCATTTCTTGAAGCAAATAGTAAAATAAGGAAACCTTGAAGTTGACGACTCTGCAAAGAATCAAGAATACATGATATTGAATAAGCCGACCTTCTTTCTTGAATAAAATATTTGATAACTCTCCTGTCAAGGTCGTCAAGGCAAATTAGGCGCACAATAAAGGGCCATCAAGTAAAGAACGACTGTGCATTCAGCCCTAAGTGTTCTCAAAGTTCATATTTTTATTTTAATATTGGCTGTAAGCTTGCAAAATATGTCAAACTATGGACAGACATTCTATATCTTATATCGGACAACATTCCTCACAAAAAAAACTGTGCGTGTATGCATCAGTAACATCACATATTGATCCAAAACGACTGCATTATATTATATTTATTTGTTGGGGATGTGAATGTACAACATACCAAAGACTGTTGGTTGGCTTAAAATAGTAAAACATTACATCTCATAAACCCCAGAACAAAAACTACAATACTCTGGGTGATGCAATATTATACCTACTTACTTTCGAAGAATTCATAGAATTAAATAGCTAAAAGGACCTTCAAAGGTTCAATAAGCATAGACTTCTACAAAGCTTTGAAATATTCGCTAAAAGCTTACATCTAGACATCACGTACAGTCGGCTAAAAGCAAAAGTAAGGTTAAAAATTGCCTCAAAAAACTACGTTTAAAATACTCATTAGGGACGGGAGGGAGAGGTTTGAAAATGGTAATTTTCCGATGTTTCAAATATTAAATCATTGGGACAATTGATTTGAGAGAAATAACCTTTTTAGCGATGATTTATTGCTTTGCGAATCTTCACTATCTACATTATTTCAAGTGATCGTAAGCTTCCTCAATCAAAATAATGTAACTGATCGAACCCTAAAAATCATACCTTGCCTTGAATGAACACAATTGTATCAAATCGTTAATATGAATGTTGTAATTTTGCATCACCTTTTCTGAGCCTTTGAACAGATATATCTGACATTATTTCACTCCAAAACTCTGGAAATTGTTTTCATTATTTGGGATAAAGGCTTAAGTATGGATTACTGTCTAAAATATTTTAACGGCATTTAGGATAATACCCACAGTGTTATAAGGTATGTTAATATTTATATATCATTTCTTGTCGCCTTAATATACAGGTAGTTTGGAGAAGGGAAAAATTATGCACTTGTATGTATATCAGTCGGTATATAAGACTGTCACTATCTGCATCATACTAGGACTGCTGAATACAAAATACTTGCAAATAGTAAACGCAATGAGGGATGTGAAAAGAGAAGCTCTGGTATCCAAAGAGTTCTAATTCTACGCAAACCTCCTTTCTATTTCGAAAAAAAAGTGATCACAGAAAAAAGAGTGCTTTGGTAAAGAGTAACTATCTCGTTGAGGTCGATTTCTCAATTGTAAGAGTTTTATTTCTTTGAGACAATGAAATTACCTCATTTCAAGTACCTGTGATCTCAAATCATTGTCATAATTTCATAGGAATTCATGCTATTTAGTCCCCTTTTTTGTGTGATTTGTCATATCAATTTCTAGCTTCACTTTTATTAGGTGTATTTCATGGGAGTATGGAAAAAATTTAGTACAAACGACTAGCATATCGCGTGAGATTAAATCCAAATGTTTCCATTGATCATTAAGATATGCTAATACGTTTATAATAACAACCTGTATATTAAGTTGACAAGTTTCTATTATACCACAAAGCGCTGACCCAAAAATTAAAGCAGCAATCAAGCTACTGTTAGCTAAATTTGTATATCACCCAGTGCAATACGAAACTCAAAATGTATAAATTACAACAATGGCTCATCACTGTATGTTTTGTTTGAGAAACTTTGAAAATTGTTAGTTCAACACGCATTAAAAGAGACGAAAACTACACATTCGTGGAATAATCTTTCCTACTCGATTTTTTTTTCTAATAACGTTTGTTGGAAAACAAGAGGTTGCGGGTAGGTAACCGAGTTAAAAGTGTCAACAATTTTTTAAAACGAACTACAGATAATTGTTTTTCTCGTTTCGAATTACATGTTTTAGATCATTCTGAACATACACGGTCCTTAAATAGAGTTGAACCTTTTCGAGTTACAAACGTTTCATAGTCTGAAAATTTGTTCGCAAAAATTGTGTAAACTTTGCATCGGGTTACCTCTTGATTCGTTTCAAGAGCCATCCAACATATGTGGTTATGAAAAAAGATCGAATAGGAAAGTTTCTCCCACGAATGTGAGGTTTTCGCCTTGTCTATACGAAATTTCGTATTGCATAACACGAGGAATGAATCTCATATTGTCAGCAAACAGATTTTTGTTGTTTAATGTACATTGGCAGTTTTTGTAATGAAATATTTAGAACTAGGTTGCGACACGCTAATATGCCTTAAAAACTACAGTTACCCTGAACAATGGAAACTACAACTATTTTGAATGGTATTTTGCTTTAGACCTAGTTCTTGCTGCCGGAATACATGATATTCCAGAATGTCTGGTTAGTCCTTTATTGCCATAGGTATTTTTTGTGGATAGAAGTTGATAGCATTCACGCTGCATATAACCTTTTCTGTTTCTGCGATAAAATTTTGTATAATCATGCTTCAAAATACTTTGAAATTCCAGTGCCTGTCTCCTGAAATATTTCATAAAACACTATACCAAGTAACAACCACCCATGAACACGTAAATTGATATCCATATCGCTACACTTAGAAATATTGCTCTCTTATAAAGGTGTCCTGAAAGTTGGGACTTTCCTTTTTAGAGTAAACTACGTTTTCATACCAAAGCTGATTTGCGGTAAAGAACACCGAAAACGTAAAAAAAATTGAAAAATATTCACTATTAATTTGGCAAGGAATGTCAAGTACCACCCTGTCAGACACACACTCACACACACAAACACTGCTCGAAGTTGTCGCTGTTCGATTCAAAAACACTAATTTGTTCACCCCTTCCTAATCTCCCTTTGGATTATGTACATCGCACTCAGGTCACAAGACTGTTTTTGGTTTTTTACTGAAAACGCTTCATTAAAGATATAATTGTATTCTGAGTATACATGTCCTTAGTGAATACATTACATACTTCCCCTTCAAATAATACTGCGTGATCGACGTGCATTGCGTAAACAAACAAGTCCGGGACATTCAAGTGTTTTCGACAAACGTGCAAGTGAGATAATCTTTCTCATTGGTCGACGAATAGCAATACAAACTAACAGGTCTAATTTGTATACGTCTCCTACAAAAAAAAGCTAATGGCATGACTCATTTCCTCGAACATTCCTTTTTGCAGACGTTGACAGAATATATATCAGCCTCTCAGAGAGAGGTCTGTGATTGATCCAACAGATAGCTAATACGATTACCGTTATCAGCACCCGGCCAATGGTATTGAGCAAAGCAAAAACGTTGCATTCATGTAAGAAATTTTTCGTTTTGATTGTTGTTTCATGATGACATTTGTTGGCAGGGCGTACCCAGCACAAAACGGAAGAAGGGCACCTTGAAAAAAATTTTGGTGGACGTTCCACACATCAGATCTACTTAACTATGCTTGATATTTTTCTTTCTATTTGCATTTCATGGTTTTATCCATTTAAATAGTCTTTCACAACAATTTGATAAATCCTATGGATATGGAAAACTACCAGGATTACTTTTTTGAAACATTCAAGCAAATATTGCACGAGATGCTTTGTTAAGTAATAATTCAATTGTTTGCAATACTTGAAAGCAACACTTGATACAATATATGACAAATTTTTGCTATACTGCAAATTTTATATACCTTTTGTCTGAGCTTACATATCCTTTGAAATTCAAAGAGGGTGCTCATTTTTTCAGACAAGCCAATAGGCCAGGAAGTACCGTAATCGCGAAAAACTGGGAGAATACTTTTCAGATATAACATAGCAGGTACATTTTTGTGGCGTTGGTCAGGTAATTCTCTATTACAGACAGAAAAATATTTATAGTTTTTGTTCATCGTACCTGATACGATATATTAACCGTCAAAAAAATAATCATCGATTCTTCCATAACTTGGAAAATATCAATGGATTTTGATGAAATTTTGAAAGGCCTGTCTAATTTTAACGCAATAAAAAAAATTTTTAGAGGACACAAAATTCAGAAAGAAAAACTTTGTCGATATATGTTAAGACGTACTCAAAAGTTTGTTTGAAGGATTGAAAGATTTTGAAATCAAGCAGAACTCGTTTTTCAAATTCAAATGTCAATCGGAAAGTTCTTCAGATATTGTACGGAAACTTCTTGCCACATCAGTGATGGAACCAGTTCCTCATTTTCATCTGAGCAGTCAGGTTGAAATTGATGAATAACCGCTTGTATGGTGTCCAAAATTGAATCATTTTGATTTACTTTCTGAGAAGACGGTCAGTTTTGGTAAGAAACTGCCTATTAGAACCTTTTCTGCCAACATCAGAAGATGCTATTGGATGATACATTGTTTTTTCTTTTTCACTAATGGCTCGTTACTGCCTTTCGAGCTATACGAAGAAGATTAATGCCAACTATCAGGTTCATATTCTTCTGATGAGGCCTCAAAGGAATCGGCCTCTTCATTGGAAAGCATCTCATCTATTAGCTTTTGCAGACGTTGCTGCTCTTTCTCATAGCTACCCATTATCTTAAGAAAAAGCATAAAATTAATTCTTGTGATGAAATGTTACCAGAAAATCTTACCTTGGTTGATAAAAATCGCAAATACTCAAATATTATACCACCCAAATGATCAACTCCTTACTGTATCGCTAACCGTTGACATAATGAAGAATAAACACGTGGTTATGTTTTGCATCACGCATGATTCATGCGGCTTTCTATGCAAATTTGATGGACCAGGCCCCGTGAGACACACTTGATTCACGTTCAAAAATACAATTTTTGACCGGTATTGGCGAGTAATAAATATCTTGTCAACAGTTCTATGAATTTGGAAGTATAATAAACAATTTTTAGCTTGTGGCCCAGAGGGCTCAAATTTTTTTGTATTGTGGCAGTTAACGTGTTGAAAATCATTATTTTTGTGGGTGGCAAACATTCCCTTCAAGACCCAGAATATTATTTTAGGCTTGCTAACTTACTTACTTACAGTCTGTGCTATGCATCGTAAAGGCTATCTACTGTATCAAAAAAACACGATGATTTAATATGTCGTTAGCTCTTGAGGAATTTGTGGTACTCAAATTAATTTAAATATCAAAATCTGTTGGATTTATGACAATAGCTGACCAAAACTTTCTGAAACACCCTGTATAGATTTTTTGTTTTTGCTCGCCGTGAGAAATTGAATATATCACCACGTCACTGACATTCTGTGGCGTTAAGCTCTTTTCTCAAATTAGATTTTGTAATCAGGCTGACAAGTTTGAAGGAATTTTGGTTGTATCATAGATTTGTTCGATAACGAAAAACTATCTTTCAGCAAGAATTCCATCTTTTTTAAGCAATTTTTTTTATAAAATTGCGAGAATTGAATGTGGATCCCTGTCTAAGTTGGGTCTGTACAATGTAGAGATAGTCTTGAAAATAAATGACTCAAGTTACTTTGTTGATAGGAATAAACTTGGTATCCAGATGTAAATGTGTTTGAAATTAGTTTTTCTAAAATCAACAAATCTGTTCATATTGCAGGCGTTAGACGCGGATTTCAATTTCTTGGATCTAAGGCTTACTGAATTGAATGTATTTATATGTGTGTAGTATATTCCAAAAGTTGACCAAAACTAAACCTGTTTAGAGATAAAGCACTAGCCTGGAAAGAATATGTAATTTCATTTTACAAAGGTGTGATATTTATTTGATTTTCTACCTAAGGGTTATTAAACTTTTTTAAGGACATGGTGTAACAGTAAGACTTCATATTACGATACGTTCAATGTGCCAGCATCTACTAAGGTCAGAAGTTTTAGGTTTAGAGTCCCAAGAAATACACGTTTTCATTCTATAAATTAGAATTTCGCTGTGGTCGCCAGCAAGCCAGATGGCTGGAGAGATCGTATTTGCAAAAATACTTCAACAGTTGCGATTAGGTTTTAGATAATATTTAGGTACACTCCAATTCTAAAGAACAAACTTTATTCATTAACAAAAACGGTAACGTTATTGAGTAGCTCCGTGGTAACGTAATACTAGTGATACTTTTTAGTTTATATGTTATGCAAAATTACACCAAAAATCTTATATTTGAATGCCAATAGACAAGCTATGTTTTATTTCTCCGTTATCAAATTTTGATATAAAGTGAATTTGAGTTTATTGGGATAGATATAGCTTCTAGGCAAGTTTTGCAATTTATGAAATCGCAATCTGACATTTGATACAGAACTTTAAATTCATAAAGGCGATTAGGGATTTAAAATGTGTGTACTATGGAGTCTTAGTTTTAAAAAGAAGTCTCGAATACCTGTTCTAGGAAAAACTGATGAAATGTCTATCCACAGAATATGCATTTGCTAGATTTACATGTATAAAATATTGATGTTTTACGTAAACTGTGAAACCTTTATCAAACTGACTTTCTTAGAAAATATTAACAAATGATAAAATATGATGAAAACATTAATAAATGATAAAATATGAATTTTCTGCGTAGATATCAACAGTAGTTTTTGTTGTTTAAAACTGTTATCAGTTATATATACGATTATTCTCATCCACTGACATACCTCTATTTTCTTGTGTGAATGATAAAACATGATGCTGACTTCCGCCTATTGTTTTTTCAACAGTTTTTCCATAGACTATAATACTCCTGATTACTTTTATTGCCTGTCTGATGGTTGGTTGATCCTGTCCATATTTCGCATAAAATTTTACCATGCGATTTTCTTTTTGTGGAAAGTTGTGTAAAACTGAATTGAATACAAGTCGGTCTACATGATTATTTTCCATTTCACTTACCTGAACGGAGCAATCTAATCTTGATGGCGCTTATTTATATTCTATATCCCACCCCTGTTATATTAGCTGCTCATTTTTGTGTAAATAATACAAAATATAAGTATAATATTCACAAATAAAAATGTTTTATTTACCTTTCTATTTTAGCCTGCAATTGCTGAGGTATTGTGTTTTTACTTCTCTCACGAATTGGCGAGGAGCATTGTAATCACAGAAACGTTTAAAATGAGATACTGTGTCATTTGGATGTTACAAGACGTGCATATTACGAAAAAAAATTGCGACGAGGTGGGGATTCAAAATAAAATAATATTGTCACTTTTTCTCCTCTACAAAATGGCATAATTAATTTTGTAAAATTTGTTTGTACCTTCCGCTCAATAAGTTGAAAAATAAGGTATTATGTTTTTTGGAGCTTATATGACATGTACATATCACGAAAAACCATATCACTCATTTCCGTGGGTCTGTCTGTTTGTCGCTCTGTCCGCTAATCTTCGGACCCCCTATAACTTGGAAAGTACTGCTTTGATTTCGATGAAATTTTCACATAAGGTTACTACTATGCCAAGGACGAAAAAGCTTTGTGGGTTTTGAAAATTAATCCAACACCGGCAGAGCAACGGGCAAAAAACGAAAAAAAAACACTGAAACCTGGTTGGACCTTTGGCTTTTCAGTGACGCAATTTCAAAAACTTTTGGTATCAGTGAAATACATTCTATTACTAAGAAGCTTCTGATCCTGGTAATACGACATTTTCTATAGTTCCTACGAGGCGTAGAGATTGATGATACATTGTTACCTGTTACTTGCTATCGAGATACTCAATTCAAATTTGGTAATTATACTCATTTCATCGTTCAAAAGCGCACGATAAGAACGTGTTTGATGCAAGAATATTCAACGATCAAAAATGACAACAATTCTGTGACTCACTTTTTATTCTAGGTAAATGAATGCTAGAAACAATTAGAAATAGTGTTTCAGTTTAAGGTATCTTGATAATGATAACGAGTGATAGCCATTGTTCCATTAAAGAAACTGACGTCACTAACTGGTTCATTAGCATTAGTGAATATTATATATATAGTACGCCAAGTTCTGGCGACTTTTGAGCTGCCGATTTTTTTGGGGATAAAAAAAAGTTACAGAAACCAGTTTGAAATATAGCAAATTAGTTTTCAATTTTCACTGAATGTTGTTTTTGCCTTTCTGCCTGCACACCGATTAAAAATAAAGTAAATGCAAATGATTCAAGTGGGCAAGGCAAGCACCCCATTCCGTGCTCTATCGTCGCGACTGTCGGTATCGCCAGTTCCGGGAAAGTAATGGCGCCACCATTTTTTTAATAGAACAAAAATAACAAAATGGGAAAATAATTTCACAAAAATATGTTCTTGAAAATGCTTTATTTATTCAAATTACGAATTTGTTGATAATTCCTATTTAGTGAAACCTTTAACTCAAAAATGCATGGTGTTTATACACATTTTCTCATGAGATGTTTCTCCTAACTCATTGGATATATCAAATTGGGGTCAATGAATATTTTCATTGAAACTGAAAATCTTTTAACGAAACGTTTACCGCAAAGCCTTAGGTGCTACCTTACTGATATTTCACAAAAGATCGCATTTACAGATCAACACATGAAGTACAATAAAAAAATCAGGTACCAAATTTGTATGAAATATCTCAAAAGGGACCAAAATGAGTAACAATTGATTCAACAAGCTTACTCCATCCTAAATTTTTGAACAAACAGTGAATACACAGGGTGAAAATATCTGGCAAGACTGTAAGGAGAGATTTTGATGACTGGTAATTTCCAACCATTTTCATGAAGGAATGGAATGCTATATTGACACAGTCAATCGTATTTTTAGATTTTCATTTCCTTTACTAGATAGAGATCTAATTATTTGTTAAAGACAGTATCACAAAGTTATTCTATATTTTCCAAAATAGATAGCTTTGGCATATTTAGCTCAAGATCATTTTGAATACTGGAGCCATCTCTTACAATTTAAGATACCCAAAAAAGTTACAATATTTAGATTGAACCTATAGGCATGAAATGGGACACATATTTTTTACATAGGCAGATCAAGATTTTTCACAAATCTCATTAATTATAGCAATAAATAATCTTTAATATGATGTTTCCTCCAATTATATGGTGTAAAATTTTTGACATATGTATATAAAAAATTGTTCCATAAAATGTTTTTGACTATTATAAGTAGGATAAAAAGGAATTTCCCTAGAGAGAAATTCAAATTTGACTGATGAGGTAACGTGTGCGAGAGAGAAGCGTGTGTTAGAAAGGGTGCGCCAATGGCAACGCGACAAGCCGCAGCTGCATCTGTGGCATCATCATTTGCATTGCTAGGCAACGTGTTGCTTGTATCTTTTTCTAACTGTACTGCACTTCTCTCTCATACACATTACAATGTCAGTGATATATGGATTTCTCTGAATATTAGTCATGTTGTGTGACAAATCACCCTGTATAGTAATATATATATATATATACTAGAGATCCATGGGAGATACCCATTTTACATGCACAATAAATCCACAGATATCTTCACGAATTAAGGTCATGGACAAATTTCAAAAGTATAAAACAGGAATTTGACATCAAATAAATCGATGTGAGTTCTTCATGGATTTCTTGAGGCATTTAGAACTTGTTCTAATTTTTGCAAAGTTGAATGTGAAATTCCATGGCGTTAACCTTGTTTTCCTTTCCATTATATTCAACAACTTTACAATTCAAGCATAGAACTTTGATAGAGCTACAGTATACAACAGTAGGTAGGTAAGTATATGGTTTTTGTTGATGAGATTTGCCTCAAAATAAAAACCATAACACATGTAAAAAAACTAAAAATGTTTCTAGCAATAATTTGTTGTGTGGTTGGCAGCACTGTATACTGTCAGATAATCCAGTCTGATGTAAACACCACAAAACATAATCGGGATGACCTTGATAAAATCCATCTGAATAAATTTGTGAAGAAATTGTTGATGTAAAACAGGTATAACAAAAAAGGTACATAGGGGTTGACAAATCAACATGAGTTCAAGGAGAAAAAAGAAGTGTTTATAAAGTAAATAACAATAAAGTTGATAATAAGATACACTTAAATTATGCTTTGAGAAACATCTCAGCAAAAATTATAACTATAGTAAGAAACATAAAAATTCTAGTCCTTAGTTCATAAATTAATGTGAAAATGTATATACCAAGGTAGAATGGTTATGTTTGTTACTGTGGTCCTCCGCAGCGAAAAATATATTAATTGTCCATAGCATATCTACGGGTCCACTCTTTAGCATTTCGAATAGCTTCTGATTCATTAACTTTCCATAATTCTGCTACATCATTTGCTAATGGATCATCAGGATTAGGAGCACTTAATAAGGCTTGGATAGACAGCAACACAGTGCGAATTTGAAGTGCTGGGCTCCACTTGTCTTTTAGAATATCCAGGCAGATTCTACCAAGTCTATCGATATTAGGATGATATATTTTTGTGATGAATCTTACTTTAGGTGCTGACATAGGGTAGTCTTCTGGAAGGAACAATTCTAGTTTAAATAGTCCCCCTTCAAACGGAGAGTCTTCGGGGCCCGTGACAATAACATGGAAATAGCGTGCGTTACTATCATCTGGTACAGCGCTGATTCCCGGTACTGGTTCTTGCATTAATCGTTGAGTTTCTTTTATAATTCTGCGTGGTAGGGCTGCCATTTTCGCTTATCAATCTCAGTATTTATAGTGTTTTTGGTAGGAATTCCTTCTTTCTCCAGAAATTAAAAACAGGATTTCTATGGTTCAACACCTCCACATGAAAAGTTCACCTTTCATTATATCTCCACGGTACGGATATTTCTGCTAGCAACGGTAGATAATAATTTTGGACATATCCACCGACGTTTTCATTATCTGCAGGTTCACTTTCCTGTCTGCTGACACTTTCGTGGCGCTAGCGTTGAAATCATTCTAGCCAGCATTAAAAATACAAATGTACTAGTATCTACAGCTAGTATCCCTAGTTCCAGTGTTGCCGGACCTACCGATATATCGGCATGTCTACCGACATGAGATTACGGAAATACCAAAAATTTTCCTCGATTTTTCAGAATAATTAAGATATTCCAAGTATTGGTCGGAAATTTGTCCGGGCATTGGATTTTGGCTAGTGTGATGATCCAGTCAGCGGCCAGGCCAATTTGACCTCAAAATATTAAACACATTTTAAGTTTATGCCACTCACTGTACAACTACAACTGACAAAAATTAATGATTCGAATGCATTTTATTTTTGAGGCGCTAATAATGTTATCGATGTGACATCTGTATATCTGAAATCATTGTGAAATGTCGCAAATTAGTGGATGAATCAGGCACTATTCACCAGCAAGTATAGGATTCAAATATTCAAGTTTTCACCAATTATACAGGCCGATTCACAAGTCGTGACCAAACATGAAACAGTATATACAGGACCGCATTTTAAGGGGGTTTTATATGTAACATTTTTTCCTCGAGGGCTTCATTAAAAAGATGTTGAAGTTTAAAAATAAAAAACATTTTTTTAATATCTTCAAAACCGTCAACTGGAATGAACTAAAATTTGGTATGTGGATTTACCTAAGTATGGTCTACATTCAGAAGTATTTACTTAAAATTAACGTGCACCAGTGGCAGAGATACAGGGTATAACTGGCATTCTTGTTCCAAATAAGAATAGTACCAGACTGTACTTTTTTCGAAACGCGCATTTTTTCTAATTTTACAATTTGCTACATATAATTACTCTTGAGTTTTTTCCTAGAGTGCATTGTTTTCATAAAAATAAAAAAGACAAATTAGATAATCAAAGCTTTATTGCCATAAATGTTCAAAAAGACCACCACTCTGACGGAACCAAGCGCGGCATCTTTTTAATAAAGAAAAGCGTATTTCCACAAAATTTGTTATGGCTTGAATTTGATGGAACGCATTATCTATTCTTTCTTGTAACTGATCGACAGTATTAATTTGTTCAACATACACTAGTTGTTTAAAAGCGCTTCACAAGTAGAAATCCAGGGGGTTCAAATCAGGAGACCTCGCAGGCCAATGTACGGGTCAGTTTCCGCTAATCCATCGTTGTCTAAAATGATTATTTAACCATGCAGTTATGTCACGACGAACATGCGGTGGGGCACCGTCGTGCTGATACCACATTCGTAGTCTCGTTGGTAACGGAACATGATCTAACACATTTTCTATGAAATTCTCTAGAAAAGCTAAGTATGAGTTTGCATTTAAACGTTTTGGTAATACGTGCATAAACAGTTGACCATTTAAAATGCCGCACCAGACATTTCTAGAAAATCTGTGTTGAAACGAGTGGATTCTTACAGAACGGGGATTTTCTAACGACCAAATGTGCATTATGAGAATTAAAGGTTCCACTCCTCGTAAAAAGCGATTCATCTGAACACAAAACCAAATCAATAAAATCTGCATTTTGATTATGCATTTGCAATACCCAGTCACAAAAATTTTGCCGTTGCACTTCGTCGCCGGATTGCAGACATTGCAAAACTTCCCGATTTGAAATTCTCCATGCAAGACTTTGGGAATATGGTAACTGGGCTGCAATCTGCCTAGTACTTGTACTAATATCAACCAACGCCAAATTAATCACTTCCAGTTCCTCTTGAACAGTATGCCGGACACCATGGCCTCCGGGAAGTTTGGCAATTCCATGCTGCCGAAGTCTTTGAAATGAACGCGTAAAAACCTATGGAGCAGGTTGGCGTCTGTTAGGAAATCAACATCGACACTCCCGAGAAGCCGCTAAAGCATTTCCACTACAGAACCCGCACACAAAAATAATATCGGCGTACTTATCATTGTTAAATTTCATTTCACAACACTCAAAAATGGAAAAAGGAAACTTTTGACTTGACTTTTACAAAAAAAAAATGGTAGTAGTAACTTTAACAACCGTATGACAGACTATATTCCAAGAAACG
The DNA here is from genome assembly GCA_963669975.1 of Acanthoscelides obtectus. Taxonomy (NCBI): domain Eukaryota; kingdom Metazoa; phylum Arthropoda; class Insecta; order Coleoptera; family Chrysomelidae; genus Acanthoscelides; species Acanthoscelides obtectus. The sequence goes on along the minus strand of CAVLJG010000002.1, from coordinate 8,450,982 downwards.
TCAAGTTCGTATTAAACCTCCTATTTTATTTTGAAACTAATTGTATCTCGGCTCTTCATGAATGATCTAGTTTGTTTTATTTTTATTTTCACGAAAACAGTGCACTCTTGGTTTTTGTGAATACAACAGACGCAGACTGGGGATCACCGCCATTACCGCATCACCAAATATGCACTAAGGAAACCAAAGCTCTCTGTTTTTATTCGGATACTATAGGAATATTGAGATCTCAGGGGATGAGGCTTCAAGTTCAGGGTAAAACAGGAAATTATTCACAGTCTCATAAACAAACAACAACAACAATGAGCAAAAGAGTTTGGAGAGCTGATTGTATCAGTTGTAATAACGAAGTTAATATATTTTTAGGAAAAGATTATGTGTACGTACGAGAAATACATTTTTTTTTCATAGACGGAGCCTCGTGACGCAAAGACCTTTGATCTACGACTGAACTTGAGACGGACCTGATTATTTCCTCCTACCGATTCTGTTCTTGAATCTACGGAATTTGAACGACACTATCTACCGTTTTCATCTTTTTTGGTTCGGCAACACTGTCTAGTTCAGTGTTCAGTAGTATCGTCAAAAACAGTGGCGAGTGGCCAGTGGCGTTCTATAAGCGTTCATCAGATCTAACACGTAGATATTTATGTAGTAAAGCGACAATACTACACTATGGAATAAGACAAAATGTTTTGAATATTCGTTTGTAATTCTATGTAATCTTTATGGAAAGCCAATATCATGCTTGACACCGGGCTACCTCTTTTATCCTGGCCATTCACTCTTATCTACGATACACATACACTGAAGATATTATATTGCGAATATGGGCGGCAGTTCACGTGTATCGTGGTTAATGCTATATAGTGCGATTTGTTGGTGTTTTTTGGTGGTTTTGTGACCTGTTCTATCCAGGTATCATACATATTTTTGCCTTATAAACAACATAAGGTGGCAACACTGTGCCTACAGCATTTCCACAAAACATTACACTGGTAGATTGTTTGGACGAGTTCAGGATGCGCTCAGGATATTTGCAGCCCCTTTTGTTAAAACTTTTTTATTACCTGGGTCATCGGATAAGTTGGACTCGTCGTAATTCCAAATATTTGTCGGTGGAATCCCCCTTAATTCCTCTTCTAAGTGGTCAAAGTATTTATTAATAACGGCAGATGAAGCGCCGGCCCGAACGGATTTTATATTTGCAACAAACCTTTGTGTCACTGCTGGTTGTCTTCTTAAAAATAGTCTTACCCATTCACTACCAGGAAGATTATTTGTAAATCTGCATATAACTACACCCTTTCGATCTAGATAGCACTTAACAGGTTTTCTTAAATCTAGGGAATCTAGAGGAAAACCATATGACGATGTTAATAATAGATTTGCTTCGATTTCTTTTTCTTCCTCCACTGACAACACGGTCTGGCCACCTGCAGGTCTATTGTGCACTCCCTTCAGCTTATTCTGCAATGTCGCTCGAGGTATTTTGAATCTCGTAGAACATTGTCTTTGTGATATTACAGCCGATCTAATCAGTCGAAGTTCCTCTTCTAGTTGTGCTGTGGTATAACTGCTGTAGTTCCTGCTTCCTATGACTCTTTTGTAGCGACCCTTTTTCCATAGAAATGAATGCGACCAGCTAAGTTTATCACGAAAAAAGAAAACACATTTGTTACCGGTCGAAAACAACGCAAACATGTGATGGCCAAAGTCAGACCAATACTAACGAATAGAGATGATCGATATATCGGTACCGGCTACCTTTCCCGGTGACTTGAATGGTCGCGGCGACCAGATTCTCCATGAAGCAGCGACCCAGATAGCTGTTTGGAAGTATCGGTATCGGTAACCACTGATCGGTAGCTGTAACGCTGTTTCGGTCGCGCTCGCTGCCAGGAAGCATATACTCATCGCGCGGGAAGTACAGGGTCGCTACAGCGTAGCCTAACCTATTTTGTTAGTTTTTATTGTTATTGTTGTGAGTTCCTGTTTCATAGAAAAATGTTTCTGTTATTAAGCAATGTTCAACATATAAAAGAAGCATTTTTATACTACATTTGTTATGTTTTAAAAGTTTTATTTTGACTGGTAAAATAGTATTTTGTTTTACTTTTTAAGATGCATAGAAAGATATTTGATGTATTTTTATGATTTTATGTGTTTTGTGCTCAATATTGTTAAAAACAAAAACCTTAAATATAGTTTAATTCAAATCTTCAGGAACCTGAACATCTATACCTCGTTAATATCAATGGATAATCGCCGCCAAATATCGAGTAATTTAATCAGCGCCAGGGAATCGCTGGCTGCTGGCAGCGACCATAGATAAGCAGTGACCTAAAGCGCTGCTAAATCTACCGGCGACTTTAAGGTCGCTGTCACCGGTATCCAGGCGACTTGCAAGTCGCTGCTAAGATCATCTCTACTAACGAATAATGTATTGGGGACTTTGGTCGCCCTCTAGCGGCAACCCCTTAAAGCTCAAGTTTGCTCACTTGGCTCATAAAGTTTCCTAAAGGTTGTATGATAGTATATTTTTGCATGAAGATGTCGCCTCATTGTCAAGCTGCGCATAAAGTTTTTAGACGTAAAAAATCAGGTTTTTTATAAATTTTCCTATTTATTTTTTTTCAAATACTTAAAATCAAATTATATTACGTATACATGTTTTTCGAGTCCATTATAATCTATAGAATCATTAAAAAATGCTATTCTGCGCATAAGTATTATTATAACGTAATCGCGCGTAAATAAAACAAATATTGAAAAATGGCCAAAGTGAACCCTGGTGGCCAAAGCCATCGTTTACGGTAACTCATTATACACAAAATGCGGAGTTGGGAAATACTGATCTATTTAACATATCAGTAAAAAGTTACTATCTGACTGGCTGAAATATAATGCTTTTATTCTTATTGTAATCTAGGTTTAACAGATAATAAGAGCTGCGAGAATATGCAATCGCTCTGTATTTAAAAGATCTGCAATATAAATACATGAATAAATAATAATTTATTTCATTTGTTGAATTCCTCATTTCACTAGTACGCCCAGCAAAAGTTAGCTTTGCGGAAGAATGCTGGCAAAAAAATTGGCGAAGGATTTTGCAGATCACACAGAATAAATACTGGGTAATCTGCAAAATCCTTCAAAAATTTTTGACCGTATTCTTTCGTATAGCAAACTTTCTGGGCGTACAATACGTATCAGAATGTGGGAAGGCCCATTAAGCAAGAAAGTCATAGTATTCAGGAAAGGCCCATTATTCAGTACTGATATCTGCCCAAACCACCAGAGGGCGCTAAAATACGGTGACATCTATCAGTATGGAAGTTTCTGCTCTCTAGAGGGGGTAATCTCTGATCCTGGCTACGTGGATACCACCTGAACTGACCATTCAAATAGTTACCTATAATACCGTCGCAGTTGCGCTAGATAACATATGCTTCCAACGTTGTTTACGACGTTCGACACCCTATAATTGGCAAATGTGTCTCCTACACGATGGGATGAACTTTTTAGCCACGGACGTTAGACACATGGTGGTGCCAATGTCTATTATCGGTGTCAGTGTCGCGCTTGAACCTTTACAACTGAAGAAAAAATTATACAAAATAAACGATGACACAATTTTTTCGAGCGCCGAAAAACAATTTCAGAACAGTCCTCAGCAATCAATACTTAAGTCTGTCTGAAGCCTCTAAAATGTCGAAAAACGAAGTTTGACCGTTTTTTGTATGTTTTTAGACGATAGCTCCACCGGCACTGTACCGATTTTCAAGAACTGCAGAGCTTTTTCGTTATTTTCATAGTAGTAACCTAGGGTCACAATTTCATCAAAATCGTGATAGTACTTTTAGAGTTATCATTTATTTAATTTTCTTCAATCATGAAATGGAAGTCAATATATTTCTCAACTAGTCTTGCATTGCAACAGGCCATTATAATGAAACAACTGTAAACACTTGATAATTTACTAAAATACATATCCTTAGGCCAGCCATAACTCACATGCGAAACATACAAAATATTAGCAATACGAAAAAAGTGTTGTTATGGCAGCCTATGCTTTGTATGTATACTAATTTAATCCATTCTCCTCAAAAGTTAGTTACGGAAGATACATTATTATTGATAGGTAGGTATTCAAATCAAAATACTTCCCACATACCACTACTTCACCAGTCAGCAAACAAATAAATAATGTTTGTGTCCGCTACTGGTTCTAACCTAAAACCATCAAACACATCCTGTGGGAGCGTAATTGCGTAACGAACCATGCTTCCAACGTTGTAACGTACTTTGACGCGGGTCAAATTTACCGACAAGAGCCCGATCGTGCCATGTGGCGAACGTTGGATATATGCAATCCGTCAGCGCTCTCCTAAACGATGTGGAGATTGGCTATGTGTCCAACGTTGTAAGACATTCGCCATATCATGTGGGAGCGATCTTACCCTTTTTATCCATCATAAACCCCCTAAAACAGTTCTCCTTAGATATCGCCGACTCTCCTTGATGCTTTTAAATTAAACTGAATTCGTGATTTTGTTTACAAAAACAATCGATATATTGATAGGACAACTATTTGAATAATTTAACTGATAAATAGGCTTTATAAAGGAATAAGAGACCTTTTTAAATAGCGACATCTCACGAGGGCTAGCTGAAGACTAAATTTCCGGATTCTGGATATTCGCTGCACATACGCACTAGTGGTATACTAGTACAGCGTTGCGAGCTCTTTTTTATATATAGAAAATATGGGATTGCAATACAAACTAGCATAGTCCCATCCTCCTAATTTTCTAAACGCTACTTACTTGCTAATAGGGCATTTAGCATAACCTTCGACCGCCGCCAAATGTTTAGTTAATCAAAAATTTGGGCTGTGTTATAAGGATAACGTGGTAGAATAATGAACATTCTTACTTTTACCTCTTATAATTTGTGATTTTGGCTCTCATGCATAAAATTTTCAACATAAAGTAATCACTTGAATCTTTTTTTTTTGTTGGCATAAAGTCGATTACAACTCTGTACCCTAGAGCCAGACTAGGTTAAGTACATTTTTGTCAAAAATTAGTTTAATATATTAAGGTTATGATAATATTGTTAATTTTAATTTGCTTCATCTAGCAACCATCTATCTGTAATAATAAGGAAGTTATGACTTTTTAATGCAAGAAAAATATTTCAAATACAATTATCTCAAAACTACTCATTTGGACTTAATCGAGTCTGGTACTGAGGTACAGAACTGTACTAGAATATCATAGCAACATTGCATAGTAGCTTTTCGATCCTGAAATGTCTGTCCTGCAGGTTTGAACTTTTGACAAAATTATGTACATTGGTACTAATTGTCCTAAAGGGTTTCAACAACCATATTAGTAGGTATATGTTAACATTCCTTAACATCTCTGAATAGTGTTTAATTGTTTCTGAATTGGCTGACCAAGATTATGTGCATTTTAGTTATATTAGTATATTTTCGCAGACCTTCTTGCCAGTAGAGATTTTTCGAATCATTCGGCCCTTTTTAGCGGAGTTCAAAGACATTTCATATAGAGTCCTCTCTTGGTATAGCTACTCTTTGATATAACGCTGTTACATATGGCCTTGTAAAGTTCGTTAGTATTTTAGTCTCATTCAAAAATCTTGTGGATCCAGAAAAAGCAATTAATTTGGCAATGCTGCTCAACTGGACCTCACACTGCGAGCCTGCATCATGTATCTTTCGATTTATGGGAATCTTTAAATTTGACATTTGACGTTCTGTTTGAAAAGGTTTTTCCAACGGTTTTAAAAACTTGTTAGTACTCCAATATCCATATCTCCATCCCTCTAAGTTTTTTATTTTTATGCATTTTTCATGTAAGTAATGTCATGATCATACAGCAGTTTTATTCTCGTTTTATCGATCTCAGTTTGTGTATTTCAATCTATTCGGGTTGTAAGAGTATTAAAACATAAAATGGTTGAATCTAAAGCCACAACACAAGTGAAAACGATGTCTTGCAATTAAAATATTTAGTTTGGTAGTTACCATGTGCCTATGTATCTTTTAGCGCTAATTCAATACACAAACTTAAAATAATTGTTTTAAAACAGTCTCAAAATTTAAGAACACTGAAGTATTTATTGCTAATTGTGCTATTTATTTTCAGAATAGAAAAATGGATAGTGGTATTATTCCTAACAAAAGACGTCTTACTGCTCCTGGAACCATTGTAAATGCAGGGACAAAACCAGTTATTCATCATTTACCTAATAGATCTAACAGAACTTTAGCAGAGGACCATGCAAGAAAGCATCATACTAAAGTCAAATTGAAAACACCCAAAAGTTGCAGCTTAATAACAGACAAAGAGAATAGTTTTAATATACCTTTAAAGAATATCAGCTGTTATACTGTCCCTGAAGCTACTCGAGGACCAAATTGCTCATCTAATAGCTTTCAGGAGGGAAATGATGCAAAAAGAAATATTCTGACTGAATCAGATTTGGATTGTAGTGACCAAGAAAATAATATAGATCCAAATGGTACCTTTTCAATAGCTACTCCAGGCCCTATCCATTCAAATATTCAATTTGATCAATCAGCAAATGAAACTAAAAAGATCTCTACAGACTCAGACATCGAATTTGGTCATAAAATGAGGCCAAGAAAACGTTTTAGTTCACAGTCACAAACCCGACTTGAAACAAATACAAGAAAGTCTGTACGCTTCATGCCAACTAAAACTGTCATACATTCCTCACGAATACAAGATATGACACCTGGTTACTCAGTAAAGAAGTCAAGTTCTGAAGCTTCCAATAGATCAAAAAAGTTGTCAGATAGAAAATCAACTCCTTTTGTTAAGAGAAGCAAAAGTTCTGCGATCACTATAGATAGCAATACAAGTTCAAGTGTAAGTGGATCAGAACCAGAGCTAGGCAACAAGAGCTCTTTGGTTCCAAGATATTGCTTAAGATCTGGAAGTATGGATAAGAAAATTCCTGAAGAATCACTTGAGGACAATGCTGTTGAAGCAAATTCTACCAAACACAAAAATAAGACCCCAAAAAAAGTCTCTTGCATTGATTTGGTCACTCCAAATCCTAAGGCACATCAATCATTGAAACGAGAAGGTACTTTCATTGTGGATAGTCCCTCAATTGTTGCGATAGATTATTCCACAAGAATTGACGAGTCGATGAATGAAACCAATACTACAAAACAGCAAAGAAAGAGGTGGGACAGATCTCTTGGTTCTGTTATGCTTGATAAATCTGCTTTTGACCTCATTGGTGTTACTCCATCCAAGAATATTGAAACTAAGGCTCCAAGGAAAAGATGGGACAAATCTCTTGAACCTGCAGCAGTGGACATTTCTGGATTTGAGCTCCTGGATAATCAAGCTCCTCCATTATGGGATGAGCTTTCCCCACCACCGGATAAAGATGATTTTGCTGTTAAAAATAAACCAGGTACATCTGGACCAAAGTGCTACAGTAGTACTCCTATACCATATACCAGAAGTTCTGCTAGAGCCATTTCTGCACAGAAAATTATTCCCGAACTGGGAAAGAAAAAAATGGACAAGATGTCTACAAAATCAAAAATTCCAAATTTTGCTTTGATACATCAGAAGAATTTCCAGAAGATGGAAAATATAAAAGAAATGGTTGAAAGGAAGGCAAAAAGGGCTGAACTTCTTCTTTCAGGTGAGCTAGTTTTTCTAAGTTTGAGACAATTAGCAAGTTTCCTATAGTTGAAAATTCTGATAGTTTCACTTTCATATAATGGTATATCTGGTATCTTTCACAAATCTGAAAGAATAATTCTGATAACTTTAAATTTAAGCAAGTTATAACATTTTCTGTGTTTGGTGCTCGCACATCGAGGTTTGCAGCTTCTGGGCCACAGCTCTGACGCGGCCTGACAACGCGACGGCTCTATCGTGTTTATCCTTAGCACACAAGCTGACCAGTCACATGGTGTTAATTGAGTATCTACCATAAATTTAACACACGATTCTTTGAGTAACTTTAAGACAAAAAGTTCACATAAACTCAGCTCCGCAAATGTTGGTTCTCAAGATAGAGGGTGTTAAAATTAAAAAAAAATGTCTTTTCATAGATTTCTTAAATATCCTTTACCTAATTTTGTTTTAATTTGGCAGTGTTATTTGTAACATTAAGGAGCTAATTTAGCAGTTACTTGATCAAACTTATCAAGTCCAACAGAGTCTCGAGCAGGATCTGAATGAATATTTCTGACCAAAAAATGTACTGACCGCAATTTTCATTATGTTCTTTGGATTAGGCAAATAGAAATACACTTAATTGCACATCCCTGGACCACACAAGGAATATGGGGAAAAGTTTATTTTGTCAATTATATATTTTTTTATAATTTATTAATAATTATGTACATTAACATCTAAACTAAAGAATTTTATTAAACTAAGGTATAGTAAATAATGTTTAATTTAGTAAATTGCTCAAAGAATTATCTTTTAAATTTATGGTACGTAATTAATTCCCTGTATATTATTTGTATCCTGGAATAGAGTAGGTACTGTGTGATATTATAGACATACAATAAAAAAATTAATGTAGTTACATCGAATTACAAAGCATCTCCAGTCATGGATGTTATATGCACTCACAACAATGGACTTACTATTCCATACAATGTTGCATCAGACGCTAGCTCAGCAACAGATAACGACTTCCCGCTAACTCGTTGCTTATGCTTTGTTTTCTAGAAGTACTTTGTAAGCACACCAATAGTATAAATAGGCCTTGCGCCCATTTCATGTTGTTCAATACCCAGCTAGGCACCATAACAGTCACTTATGTAAACTTGTGTTCAGTACCTGGTTAGACTCCGTCAAGTCAAGTAATTGTAAACGTTTGTAACGGACAGTAGCTACTGTCCTCAAATAATTTTTTTAAAAAGTAAAGTTGAATTCAAATGATATAACAGTTGGTGTCAGAAGGGGGATAGCTTCAACGCATTAGAACACGCGAACGCTCACTAGTGTGGTGGATGTCTATTCCTCGAGCTGCAAAGGACCACGAGCCTACAAGTAACAAGAAGAAATAAGAAGAAAGAAAACGACTAAGAAGAAGAAGCTAAAGAAGAAAGAAAAGGGCACAGCGAGCAGCAGCCACCCAACTGCAGAGAGTCTACTTGGAAACATCGAAAGAGATCCGAGAGCCTCCTCTGGAGAACACGACTGCCTCCTGATGTACCACCGGTAACGTACAATTGAATCTACTATCGTTTGCAATTATCTCTGTATTTTTCTATATTTTTGGGTATTTATTGAGTGATTTTCATATTTTGCGCAACATTTTCTATATTTTTCACATTTACTTACGACCTTTTACGTATTTTCTACCACTTTTTCGTATTTTACCATATTTATTCGTATATTTTGCGTACTATTGTCGAACCTTCCTGAAACATATTTCCAATCACCATGTCAGAGCACGGATCAGATGATTACCAAGCACCTGAAGTTCTTGATAACGCTCATGCAAACATCGAGCCTTATAGACTGTCCGAAATATTTTCAATCGTCCCTGAATACGATGGCAACCCGATATTGCTTTCAACTTTTATCAACGCCTGTAGAACAGAGCACCAAATGGCTGTCGAGGAACAGCGTCTCCTCGTCGTCCTACATATAAAAAACAAACTGCGCGGACGAGCAGCAGAACTCGTCAATTCCCGTAACCCTTCGACATGGGAAGACATACGCTCTCTCCTTGAAACACATTTCGGAGATCTTCGAGATCTCACATCCTTAATTGCTGATCTGCAGCATATGCGTCAACTACCAAATGAATCCCCACTAACCTTTGCATCAAGACTTCAAACTTAGGCGGCGAAGATGCATTCAGCCGTCAATCGACAAAACATGAACCGAGAGCAGAAAGCTGCTCAAAGTTCATTGATAGAGACCATGACTCTAAACTGTCTCCTTACAGGACTAGATTCCAAAATTGGCCCGATTGTAAGATCAGGTCACCCAACAGATATCCTTACTGCAGTCGCTTTTATCAAGCGCGAGCTACAATTATCATATCTTGAGAGACAAAAATTCTCTAGAGCTCCTAACTCTAATCAAAATTCTTCGATTAAGAAACCAGGTCCGAGAGTGTGCAATTTCTGCCACCGACCAGGTCATTTAGCAAATGAGTGCCAGCGAAGGCAACAGCTCTCACAAAATATTCCGAGACCAGTTTTCCAGCCCCAATCATTTTCGCCTCGAACTAACCCTAACCCTACAACACAAAACAATAGGCCCCCCAGTTCCAATCAGTACCATCACAGACCCTCTGTTATTAGGCCAAATGTTCCTAATACTAATGTACCAAGACCTTCTGTTATACAACAGAATCCAAGCTTTCAAAACCCTAACTTCCAAAGAAGCTTCCGACCAAGCAATTCCCCAAACCGAATCAACTACGTAGCCCCAGATTGCTACGAATATTCCGAGTACCCTGAACCTTTACAATACAAATTATGCCAGCGAGTATGGTACAGAAACCCAATACCCTGCTTACACCCCCTCGCAGTATGACGAATTCCCTGACCCTGGTAACAATAACGATTTCTGTTACGAATACGATGATACCGCTGATTATAACCTGCAGTATCAGGATTTTCGCGAACGTTCTCCAAAAGAAGAACCGCCTGTGAAGCCCAACGACGATTCCGATCATATGATTGCGAGCTTGCAAAAGCTCAATGTCAAAGACCCTCATACAACGTCAACTCCCGACCAAATGTTCGTTTAGATAAACATATTATAGTCCCGTCGACAATTCTCTCCGTCAGCCCAAACAACTTATACTACATCAACGACGCGACAGGAAAATTCAAAATCCTTATTGACAGTGGTGCCGGTTGTTCCATTTTCATGCGAAACACCTGCCAAAATTACACGAAACGTGTTGCCGAAAATATCTCCATCCGAGGTATTACGGACGAAAAATTTTGTATCACAGAAGCAGTTTTAGTTCCCTTTGCTCCCAACGATTACCACAAAATTTATATTCACGATTTAGACATTGCTTTCGATGGCCTTCTTGGTTCAGATTTCCTCGAGCACCACGATTGCATTATCGATTTGAAAAATCGTCAATTAATCACAAAATTCAAAACCATCCCTCTTTTCAAAGTAGGTGATGAAGAAAATACCCAAACTTCTGATTTCAAGGAAATCTCCAAACTTCTAATTTCAAAGAGAATTCCCAAGTTCAAAATGTCATCTCAGTCCCTCCTAGAGTTGAACAGGTTGTCAAGCTTAAGTCAGAGCTTAAAAATACCGAAGCCATTCTTCTGGCATGCGAGGTAGAAAAAGTCCGTCTACCCAGCTCCATCGTCAAAATCAGTTCTAACGGCGAATTTCTCACTACAGTCTTGAACTGTAATGCCATTCCTGAAAATGTGATTCTGCCCAAATTAAAATTTGAACCCTTTAATGAAACGTCTGTCAACAATTTTAACATATCCCTGAAGAACAAGAGTCAGTATAACCGTAGAGATGCTATTTGAGATCAATTACGTCTTGAACATCTTAACGATGAAGAGAAAGAACTTATTACCAACCTTTGTCTAGAATTTTCCTACATTTTCTATTTAGATGGTGACAGTTTGTCATTCACCAACGAAATTAAACATTCCATTGACACTACAACCGACAAACCAATTTTTACTGTCTTATCGCTACCCTCATATCCACAAACAAGAAGTGAAAGACCAAATTTCCAAACTGTTAAAACAAGGAATTATTGAACCCTCGAGTTCACCTTGGAATGCCCCTGTCTGGGTAGTCCCAAAAAATGGACGCTTCAGGCAAACAAAAATGGCGTATGGTGATCGATTACCGTAAACTTAACGAAATCACTATTGATGACAAATACCCGTTGCCAAACATTTCCGATCTGCCAGACCAATTAGGGAAATGCCAGTACTTCAGTACACTGGATTTGGCATCTGGATTTCACCAAATTGAAATTAATCCAGCCGATGTTGCCAAAACCGCTTTTTCGGTTGAGAACGGACACTATCAATTCTTGAGAATGCCTTTTGGTCTCAAGATCGCTCCTGCCACATTCCAACGTGTTATGGACAACATCTTGATGGGTATACAAAACGAAAGATGTCTTGAATATATGGACGATATCATTGTCTATTCTCCTTCTATCCAAGAACATATCACCAGACTTTCCGAAATAGCCAGATAAGTGTGAATTCCTCAGAAAGGAGGTAGCCTATCTTGGTCACGTAATAACCCCTGATGGCGTTAAGCCCAATCCAGATAAAGTGGATTGTATAAAAAATAAAGAAATAAAATCCTTCTTAGGTCTTGCCGGTTACTACCGACGCTTTATCCCAAACTTTGCTAAAGTTGCGAAACCCTTGACTAGACTATTGCAAAAAGATGCAGTCTTCGATTTCGACAGCGAGTGTGTTAAGTCATTCGATACCTTGAAAAATGCTTTAACATCTCCTGTACTGGTCTACCCCAACTTCGAAGAACCGTTTGTGCTTACTACGGATGCAAGTGCTTTTGCAATATCCGGCGTACTTTCCCAAGGACCTATTGGTAAAGATCTTCCGATAGCCTATGCATCTCGTACACTGTGCAAAGCAGAGACGAGGTAGTCTACGATTGAAAGAGAACTCCTAGCTATTGTTTGGAGTGTAAAACACTTTAGACCCTATTTGTACGGTCGAAAATTTAAATTGGTCACAGATCACCGACCATTAACTTGGCTTTTTTCTTGCCGTGATACCGGTAGTAGGTTAGCAAGATGGCGCCTCAAGTTAGAGGAATACGACTATGAAATAGTCTACAAGCCAGGCAAAGCCAACAAGAATGCCGATGCCCTATCCCGCATTAAACTACCTTCGAATGTTAACGCCTTTAACCCTAGTGATGAAGAAGGTTCCCCTTCTACTCAATTTGTCGAAAATGAATTTGATGTATTTGCCCGCCTTTATAAAACCACCTCTTCAATAGACTATTCCAAAATTCAATTTTTTAACTCCCAACTTCTAGACAAAAGCCACAAACACAGTCACATTTTTCAGACAAAACACCCTTTCTGATCTTTATGAAAAAATCATCGAAGACATATTCGAAACCAATCTCGAATTTTCTGCAGACAAAATCAACATCGCTTCTAGTCAGACTGTCAAAGATAGGAAATATTATATAATTCCCGTGCCGTACGATCCTGCGACTTGCGTACAACATCTCTTCACCCTTATTTTAAATAACAAAGGTATATTCGATTTGTCCCAACAAATCTACGTCGAAAATAACCTAGATCTGCCCATCCAAGAAATATTTTCTTTCGTATTTTCCGACGAAAGTATCAAAATTGTCATTTGTCAGAATGTAACTAAAACTCCAAGCCCTGATGAAATTCCAATCATTTTAGACCAATACCATTGTGGTAAGAAAAATATCCACATAGGTATTAACAAAACTATCAGACGTATCCGTGAACGATACAATTGGCCCGGTTTGACTAAAGATGTCGAACATTTCATCAAGAAATGTGAAATTTAGCAGAAAACTAAAATCTGCCGAAAAAAACCTCAGTACCCCTTTGGTTGTTACAGAAACTCCAAAAGCTCCATTTGAACGCATCAATATTGACATTCTAGAAGTCCCGCTTCAGTGCTATGCTCTTACAATCCGAGATGAACTTACAAAATTTTCCCAAGCCTATCCTATTAACGACAAGTCTGCTAAATCTGTCGTGAATACACTTCTTTTCCCAAGCCCATCCTATTAACGACAAGTCTGCTAAATCTGTTGTGAATACACTTCTTTTTTATTTCCAACATTACGGTACACCCCTTCGAATACATTGCGACTATGGCAAATAATTCGACAACGCTCTTATGAAAGATCTCTGTCTTTATGATATCAAAATGACATTCTCTAGCGTTAGTCATCCCCAGTCCAATGGATCGATCGAACGATTCCATGCCACTTTATTGGAAATGATTAGAGCGCACGTATCTGAAAATCCGAACGAACACCCGTTTAATATCCTACCCTATGCTGTTCAGTGCTACAATAGCACAAGGAACAAAACCACAGGATTTACTCCCTATGAACTTGTCTTCGGATATACATCTGGTCGTCCCCCAGAACACGTCTACCTTGAAAAGGAATTGATGTCTAAATACCTTCGAGATATTCGGATAAGCTCGAATATTATTATAAAATAGCCCGTGCCAGAACAGACGAACAAAAGCAAAAGGCTAAGGTTCGTTTCGATAACAGAGTATCACCGAACCTCCAAACGTACAAAATTGGTGACAAAGTCTTTGTCAAACAGTCCCAAATTTCCAATAAGCTTCAAAATAAATTTGATGGGCCATATGAGGTCATTATAGTATTTGAAAATTCTGCATTGCTCAAAAATCCAGAAACAAACAGAACAACTAAAGTCAATTTCGACAGACTGAAACCATGTTTTGAGACTTAGTTTCTCTTCCAGTCTGCTGTTTCTTGCGGCTGTTTGTACGGCCCAGATTGACATCAAACCCATTAACAACACATTAGGTATTTACTTCCACGAAGATGGCCCTCTAAAAATTTCTAACGAAGTTTGGACACTACTCGTTTACAAAGATCTTGAACTGATCAAAAAGGCGATCGACGATAACAATAATATCCTGGAACACTTAATCGCTCTCGTAAATGAACCTACTAATCGCATGAAAGTATCTAGAAGCGAAATTAAGACACATACGAGCCTTCTCTACCAAATTCCCCGTTCCTTGAAAACCAAATACTACGAGATTTTCGACGATACAACTAGCGCATCGCGAATGAAACGTGGCTTAATTAATGCCATAGGTACAATTAGGAAAGCAATAACAGGTAACCTCGATTCATCTGATGGTGAATATTATAACGACTGCATCAACAAAATTTCCAAAGACGAACATGAGCTTGAAAACCTGATGAAAAATCAGATCTCGGTAACCATGTGGGTTATTAAGAACTTCAATAATACTATTCAGAAACTGCAAATTGACGAAGCCACTTTTAACGAAGACATAAAGGTTATTTTATGAAGCTAGATTTCAATTTTTGGAACTTTGCGAACAACTAATGGAAAGTTATATGTTTCTAGAAGAGACAATTAACGATATTCTCAATTCCATTACTTTTGCACGTTTGAAAATTATTCATCCTTCGATAATTACTCCTCAGGATTTAGTAAATTCTCTTCAAGAAATCTCTCATTCCTTATCAAAAAACAATTTACCTATGCCAGTCAATTTGGCAACTGTATCAGAATATCTCAATTTAATGGAACTTCAAGCATTTCAAACAAAAACAAAAGTAGTTTTCGTCCTAAGCATCCCCTTGTTAGAACCTGAAGTTTACACCTTATACAAGGCGATTCCTCTATTCATTTCAGATGAACGTACAGGTCTATTTCATGTAATTTCTACATTACAGAGATACGTTGCCAAATATAGCGATTCTCTTTTGTACGTCTCCTTTCAAAATTTGGGTAGTTGCAAAATTCTCCAATCACAGGTTAATATCTGTTTTAACCTTTTACCGTATCCAATAGACAACAATGCAGTCTGCGAAGCACAATTGTTGCGAAATCCGGTCGATCTGCCAGCAACATGTCAAATAGCCGTTGTGGCTCTGCAGGATTATAAAATCCAGAAATTAGCAACCAATTTTTGGTCTAGCCCGCTGCCCATCACAAAGAAATGCGGACAACATGAGACAACTACAAAGGTGATCAAAGCTAATACACTTTTGAAAATGCAGCCAGAATGTACTGGATTCATAGGCACTACAAGGCTTCATGCCAGATATTCTGTTAACGCTTATAAGAATATCACTTATAAAAGCCAGGGATACCCTACGAATGCTGCAATCATCTCCCTGATAAACAAAATTTGCCGAACCTGAAACCGATCAAGCTAACCAAGATCGATACAGAAGAGCTAGAAATCGCCAACCACAAGTTGAACCAGTATTCTGAACAACTTGACAAACTTATTAATGAGCCTTTTGTTTCACGACATATCTCCTGGTTTACGTACGTCGTCATAACCCTGCTAGCTGTCATCTTAGCCCTCTACATCTTCTGCAAGTGCAGAAAACGCCGACCACTCAGTATTTGTGCATCAAGTTACCCAGCTGATGGACCGTCACCAGGAACGTCGAAAGTCAGATACATCCCAGGCTTTTTCCACGTCGAAGACCAACCATCCAACCCCACGAAGAAGAAATTGAATTACAGTAGTGTTCAGTGAGTGAAAAAGTTCCAATTGTGAAAAATCAGTTTTCCTTTTCACTTTTAATGACATTTTTGTACGCCTTGCTTTTAACGTTTTGTTTCAGCATTTACTTGTTTATGCTAACAATTTTATTTTTCAGAATCTATATTTTCTGATGTTATTTTGCAATTTGTATTTTGCAATTTTATTACTCCTACTTTTATATTTTTATATTTTACAATGTTTACAATTTTACATTTCTACATTTTTACAAATTTGAATTTTACAACTTTTACACTTTTCTAATTTTGTCAAAAGTTGTCGCATGGCAACCACTTTTTGTAATAGGGGGAAGTTGTTATATACACTCACAACAATGGACTTACTATTCCATACAATGTTGCATCAGACGCTAACTCGTTGCTTATGCTTTGTTTTCTAGAAGTGCTTTGTAAGCACATAAATAGTATAAATAGGCCTTGCGCCCATTTCATGTTGTTCAATACCCGGCTAGGCACCGTCAAGTCAAGTAATTGTAAACGTTTGTAACGGACAGTAGCTACTGTCCTCAAATATTTTTTTTAAAAAGTAAAGTTGAATTTAAATGATATAACATGGATAATTGCAAAGTTCATTAAGAACCTGAAATAGGACTGATAAATTTTCTTGCAAAGTATACCATTTTTTGATCCAAGACCCAAATAATTCCTTTGCAGTGATCTTTTAAATCCATTTTTGATTTTTAGGTCAGAAACCTCCAAGAGCTGTACCCACTCCAAAAGACAGCAAGCTTAGCAAAGCTCTGAGATATAGTCCCAAGAAACAGTCCTCCACTAAACTAGAGACAAATATTCCTAAACCTACAAAATCAGTGAAGATGAAGTCTACTGAGCGACAGAACCATGTCCTTGTAAAAGCTGCTAAAATAGTCACAAATAATTCAGTGCCTAAAAGAAAGTCAATAGAGAACCAGAAAAATGGTTTTTCGAAATTCGGCTTTAAGGTCGGACAAGAAGCTGTCAAAAAGGTCACCAAGGAGGAACAGGCAAAGGCAGTTGCCACTAAAACGAAGGTTGCAAAGCATACATTAGACTCTCGTAGAATAATGACGCAAAAAGTAAGGTCCAATCGCCGGTTTGACCTGCTTATGCAAATGAGAAATAAGCCAAAATAAAATGTTTCGATATTTCATACAATGTGTACTATGTACATATCAGTTTTAATGAAAATAAATTTAAAATTCTCATTTCTGTTGTAAACATTTTGCTATTTTTATTAAAAATTGCATTTTATGCATGTTTTTTGTAAACTTAGATTAGTAAGCGCTTTATGTAATACGTATTTGAAAAAATATATTTTTCTCTGAATGACTTTTGGCGTTTGACTTGGGCAACCCCAAATATTGGGTTTTGTTTGACATAGGCGAAATCCATTTATGTCTCCTGTTGTTGCAAGCAATAAATGAAGCGCAATTCTCAACAATTGTAAGGTAGTGTTCGGAATACATGCAACTTTGACTTTTTTAGTTGATAATCGCAATTTCCATCAGAAATATATATATATATATATTTTTTTTTAATCAATCCTTTATTAGCAATCAGAATTTAACAATTCTATAAGCTAATCTGCTGTCCATAGTACTGTTTACAGCACTAGTTGTGGCATGATGAAGTCCCATCCAGTGATGAGACCTCTTCAAAAATCAAGTAGGTCTGCTGGCCAATATTTCTTAAGTCGTCTGCGGTTAGGGGGTTCTAATAGAGGTTGTAATGATGTATTACTGTGATTTTCCAGTGTTTTGTGCTGCTTCTTGCTCCTCTCTCGAATCACATCTTTCACCAATGGAACATTGAGATCTCTGGATTGTGTCATTGGTCACATACCAAGGGGCATCAGTTAGCATACGGAGTACTTTCGATTGACTCCTCTGGATTATCTGAATATTTGCTTTACTTGCGCAGCCCCATAGTTCTGCTCCATATGCCCATATTGGCTTGATGATGGTGTTATATAGCAGAAGCTTATTTGACAGAGATAATTTGGATCTTCTCCCAAGCAGCCAGGATAATTCTTTTACACCCAAGTGTATTTGTTTTCTTTTTAATGATATGTTGTTTCCACGTCAGTTTGCTATCCATATGGAGCCCAAGATATTTCGCTGAAATGGACTGGGGAACAGCTGTGCTATTAATATATACTGGTGAACAGTTCCCTTTCCGTAGTGTGAAGGTTACTTGCTGTGACTTGTCTTCATTAATTTTTATCTTCCATTTCTTCATCCATGTTTCCACCATTTCTAGATGATCTTGTAGAGAATTCGAAGCTAACGTTGAATCGCTGTTGCTGGCAAGGATTACTGTGTCATCGGCAAATGTGCCTGTGACTGTATTTTGGGAAATGGGAAGATCTGCGGTGAACAAGGTGTACAACATTGGTCCTAAAACGCTGCCCTGGGGAACTCCTGATTTGATAGGATGGAAATTCGATGTTTGTTCATTTACTCTAGTTCGGAATTTACGTTGACTTAGAAACGACTTCAATATTTTGAAGTATTTTATGGGTAGTACAGTTTTTATTTTAAACAGCAGACCATCATGCCAAACTTTATCAAACGCCTGACTTACATCCAAAAATACTGATGTGCAGTACTGTTTATTTTCTAGTGCTGAATCGATTGTGTGTACCATTCTGTGTGATTGCTGTATGGTAGAGTGTTCACTCCGAAATCCAAACTGATGGTTGGGAATCCAGTTTTTTTCTGGTAAATCGTTATTAATCCTACGTAGCAGTAATCTTTCCAGAATCTTTGAGACTATTGATAATAAGCTTATTGGTCGATAGGATGAAGTTATTCTTGGGTCCTTCCCTGGTTTTGGTATAAGTATAATATCTGCAGTCTTCAGTTGTTCAGGCCAATAACTGAGTCTGAGGATTGCGTTGTATATGTACATTAACATCAGTATTGCTTTGTTTGGTAGTTCTTTCATCATTTTTGGAATGATTTTATCAATACCAGGTGCTTTTTTGATAAATAGGTTATTTATTTCACTTTTCACTTGTTTTGGGGTGAGCAGTTTGATTGCTGAGTAATGGGATGGTAAGTTGGTAAGCTGTTCGACTATTTCTTGATCCGGTATATCGTCATTAGGACAAAATACATCAGCCAGGTATTGTGCAAATAAGTGTGCTTTTTCTTTATCGCTACGCGCCCATTGTTGCGGAGCATTGTCTGTCGGTCTTCGTACAGGCGACACAGGTGTTTTGGGTTTATTCGAAGATTTTATGGGTCTCCAGATCGAATGGTCAAATCTATTAAGATTAGTGACATACACTTGCATGGAAATATCATTGAGTTTTTTGATCTCACCCTTCAACTTCTCAGTAGCTTGGTTGTACTGTACAGGACTTTGATGACGCGTAGATTGGGATGCTGCCTGTACTAATATTTCAATGAAGTTTGACAGGGCTGCATCGATATCCTGTGGTGTCTTCAGAGTCACATCCAAATTGATCATTTCATTTATCTGCCTTTGTACCTATTCCAGCTTGTAGATTTGTTATGTAGTCTAGGAGGTGGCGGTCTGAATATAGGTGAAGAGCTTATAGTTGCTGTTATTGGGGAGTGGTCTGATGAGAGATCGTAGCTTGGTGAAACATTCGTATACGTGTGGGATACTCCATTAGTAATGAAAAAATCAAGAAGATCTGGTATTTTCTGTGGATCTGTGGGCCAATATGTTGGCGATCCTGTGGACAGATAATGGTAGTTTCCTTTTTGTATTGTTTTGGCGAGTTCTCTACCTTTAGGTGTAATCAAACGTGATCCCCAGAGAGTATGTTTACTATTGTAATCACCACCGGCAATAAACTTGGAGCCTAGGGATTTGAAGAATTCTGCAAAATTTGCTTCCTTATTGTTATGACCGGGTGGGCAATATACTGCAGCGACTGCTAACTGCTAAGATGTCATTTGTACACTAATTGCTGTACCTTGCAGGTAATCTTTCTCGAATTTTGGCAACTCGTAGTGGTTGATGTTGGACTTTATTATGATCGCTGTTCCAGCATGCGCAGTATTATCAGGGTGATTGGTGTGATAGGTTTTGTAATGTGGAATATTGAAATAAGACTTATCAGTCAAACGTGTTTCACCCACCAGAAGAATATCCACCCTATTTTGCTCAAGAAACAATTTTACTTCTTGTTTGTGCTGCAGAAGACCGTTGGCATTCCACAATGCAACAGTGTAGATAGCATGTTTAAAATCATGCTGTTTTGTGGTATAAGCTGATCAAACATCACCTTGAACTCTTGGAGAAACTTGCTCAGGGACATTGCCTGTTCTTCTGCTTGTTGGATGTTGTTTTGGTATCCTGATATTAACTTATATTTGGTTGCGCGTGTGAAGATCTTTGGGTTGACTGGATTGCTGCTGTAGGTTGGTTCGTTGTAGTAGGTTCAGCTCTCGTCGTTCCGTTTCTTTGAAGATTTAGTCTGTTGTTAGGACTGTTAGGATTTTTCAGTTTTTTGTAGAACTCGCATCCTTTATAATTGGCCGGATGTGGACCATCACATAGTGCACATTTGGCAGGGATATCTTTGCTTTTCCTACAACTGGACGTGCTATGTGGCCATCCACACTTAACGCAGACAAATGGTCTCTTACAATAGGTTTTTGTATGACCATACTGCTGGCACCTCATACATTGGATCGGGCCTTGCTGGGTTCTTGGTGGCTCTACATAAATCACTTTGTTTTGTAGAACTGTCAGGTCATAAATATCTTTGTTGTTTCTTGCTGGCTCCAAATCAACGAAAAACATATTTAATTGTTCTTTGGTTATTCTGTACCTGCCATTCATGATGTTCCTCACTTGATGTCCTCTTTTCTCTAATTCTTCCTTAATCTCATCTATAGCAATTGTATGGTGCAGGTGTTTTATTACTACCCTGAAGGCTCGTTCTCCCTTGGGCTGGTATGTGTGATATACTATTTTATTTTCTGTCATGAACCGGACCAATGCTCTATATGTCTCTGGAGTATTGCAATTAATTTTTATTATGTTGTCTGGCATGCTTTTTGTGATGTACGGTTCCTCTGCTATTATTTCTGATAATTTATTGACCATATACAAATATGGGCGGTGGTCTGGGCACCTTTTTCATCGTTGTGTTCTGGCTTGGTTCGTCTTCGATGGTTAATGGGCTGAACCTATTATTTACAGTCACTTTTTGGGTTTCTGTGCATTGATTGCTGTTTATTTTTCTTCGTTTTGTGCTACTGATGTTTTGCCACGTATTTCCACTCTGTTCTTCTTCACTACTTGATGACATTCTGTACAAGTATTGATTTGCTGTATCTACAGACATTGATGTATTTGGCTCTCCCTGTATATTGCTTGGCTGTACCTCATTATTTGATCCGAGACCATTACCAGCTGGCAGCATTGTTTTGTTTTTTTATTCGGAGCGACCTTCCGTTCTTGACCAAGAAATCTCTCGCATAAACACACAATTGTCTTTTTTCACTTTACCACAAAAAAAAAGTCTCTTCACTTCGGCTGTTCGACACGACCGCTGCGGACCACGGTTAGAGCAGAACTCATCAGAAATATGAATAATTGTAATAATCTGCCCAGAAAAATATAACAACATTTGAGGATTCAAAGAATCAGCCGTTATAATATTAAAAACATTACCACAAAATAATTTTAAGTAGTTTTTTCTAAACGCTACTGCAATGATTACCAAGTTTAATATTAGATGGCGCTAGATCCTCCCTTTACTTGAATCCGATTTAATTTATATTTATTCTGTTTTGTTTATGTAGTAGATCGAACAAGGGATGGGGCCATGATTTGATTTAGTGCACGTTTACATCAAACGCGCTTCGCTTGGAGCTGTGCGCTTTGCTTTACAGCCCAGTAGGAAGCGAGAGGAACGACAACACAGCTTTAAATGAATGTGTTCAGACCGCGCGCATGGCGCTACGCGCTGTGCCTTACGTTATACTATGCGGAGCGGTGGAAAACGCGATGTGTTGGTTTTGCGTTGCGTTTTGCCTCGCTTGTTCAGACAACTCCGAGGGTTATCTGCATAAACACAATGGAAGAAGAAATTATCACCGCCGTTTTTAAACGAGAGGCAATATGGAATCCGAAGCATGCGTTGCATAAAAATGTATACGCGTTACAAAAAATGTGGAAAGAAATAGGAGACGAAGTTGGAAAAGATGGTGAGTTCATATTATGTTTTAACTAGGGATGGATATAATATATCAACTTTTAGAATGTGTCGATGTCTTCTTTTTGTTGTCCGTATTTTTGCATCGGTTTTGGTTTCCATGTATAGGGGCGTATTCGTGTTTTTATTCTATGTATAAGTGGTTTGCGATACGTCATCTGTATAAACCATCGTGTGTATGAGGTAGTAGCAGTTTTAATTTTTAAGGCAGAGTAGTTAAAGAACAAAATAATTAGGGAATAGAAACTCAAAGATAATACTATATAATACATTTATTGTACGAAAGAAAATTGATTCTGCCACTCAACTGCACCAGTAGTCACAAAATAATTTGTTAATATTTCTCTGGTTCTCTTTGCATCTTCGGAAAAGCGATACTGGGAGTGTGTGTAGGTACTCGGATTAATATCGCCGCTAAAGCCCGTCTGACATTCCTTATTTGTCTTAAATCCCTCCTGTTCTATAACAAAATTGTGCAAAATACAAATGGCCTTTACAATATTTATAGCTGTCTCAATTTTTGTTTCGATAGGTTTTAGTAAAATTCGCCATTTGCCACTCATTATGCCAAATGCGCATTCAGCACATCGCCGGGCTCTGGAGAGACGATAATTAAAAATTCTTTTTGAATTATCTAAATTTCTTCTAGGATATGGCCTCATTAGGTATGGAAGCAGAGGGTAAGCTTCATCGCCTACTATAACCAATGGGGCTTTTATATTTGTTTGTGGTAAGCATTGATCAGGTGGGACGTCAAGCTCTTTTCTGTCTAATGCTCGAAAAAGCGACGAGGACCTAAAATTTCCTCCATCGCTTTGGCGTCCAAAACTCCCAATATCAACCGCAATTAATTTACAGTCAGCATCAACTAGGGCTTGAAGTAATATTGAAAAATATTGCTTATAATTATAGTATAGAGATCCGGTATTGGAGGGACATTTAACTTCAATATGTTTGCCGTCAATACTGCCTATGCAATTTGGAAAATTCCATTTGGTCCAATATTGTTGTGATTTATTGTGCCACGTTGCTTGTGTAGGTTTTGGTAGGTAATCACTTTTCATGGTATCCCATATTACCATGCATGTATGATTTACAATATTTGAAACTGTTGCCACCCCCAATCTGAAGTGTAGAGCTAGGGATCGATAGGATTCTCCAGTAGCAAGAAATCTGCAACAAACATACATAAAATATGCTTGGTGTTAATAGCAATTTTTGTTTCAGTTCAAACTGTTAAAAATAAATGGAAATACTTGAGGGACTACTTTAACAGAGAAACAAAAAAGTTAGAAAAACCCAGATCAGGCAGTGGAGCAAATGAAGCTGTAGCAAGTCCTTGGCAATATTATTCTCTTTTGTTATTTTTAAAAGACCATCTGCAAACCCCACTGAGGGATGCAAATATAGAAGCGGAAAGGGTCACAGAAGATATTGACTTAGAATATAATGATATACAGGACGTAGAGTCGCAAGATTCTGACAATGTTTTGTCACCGCCATCGACCAGCAGTCAAGCACCTTCAAGGTCTGCAAGCCGATTATCTTCTACTTCTGAAACTCGGAAGGGGGCGCAGAAGCGAAAGAAGCAACTGGCAACAGAAAACGACAATAGCGAACTAATAATGTTAGAAAAACGGAAACTTGAGCTCCTAGAGTCTGAATCACTTAAAGAAAATGATGATGATCTTTTGTTCCTAAAGAGTCTTTTGCCATACATGAAGAGTCTTCCTGCTTCAAGAAGATTACGTCTAAGATTAAAGTTTCAGGAACTGCTTCTTCAGCAAGTTGAGGAGCATGAAAGTGAAGTTTCACAAAATGTTTGTGGACAACCTCCGGCACGTGTCTTTACCTTCCCCGCTCCCTCAAGTTCCGCTTCGGACAATCATACATACCATCATCACATACCGATACAGTCAACACATCCGGATCCGACCACACACAATGTATCTGAAGGTAGTGAATTGGACACCCCTATGCGAAGTTTTTTTTCAGGATATAACGCGTAACATTTTTATTCGGACAAATGTATTTTTTAATAAAATAAAACTCAGTTTTTCATAAACACTATAATTTTATTTTGGCTTACCTCAATGTTATAACCAAACGTTGTTCTGCTGAAATCCTTTCACGGAAATTGGTTCCAATCCCACATAAATAAGGATCCAAATGGCTTAGGAGAAGGTCGAAAGATTCCTTTGACATCCTCAAGTATTCATAAAATTTTTCTGGATATTTTCTGGCATCTCGATAGAGGTGATAGAATTCTCCGAACGATTTCCTACATATATTAATCTCATGCACCCACGATCGTTTTAGTTTTTTTCTATTCACTTTCAACGCAATACTTTCGAGTAGTAATATCTTCTTAACTCGTGAAGGAGCCATGGTGAAATGCTTGGAAAATGCGTCTTTAAATATAAAGTGTGTTTTAATAACAGTCGAGGTATGAAAAGCGAAGCGCCTCCGATATGAATGAACCCGAACGCATAGAGGTTCGCTTGACATGAAGTGAGGCGCACAGCTCCAAGCGAAGCGCGCTCGATGTAAACGTGCCCTTATTATAAAACCATAAGCAATAAAAATAATTTTCGTTCCGGAACCCCACGATAATTTGTGAATTGATAATGGCAAGAAAAACGGAGCTTCCCGATTGATAGAAGTTTTTCTCTTCGACCGTAGAATTTGACCAAGAATGTCAAGGTCAAGTCGCTTTTTTTGACCCCGTAAATGAAAATAGCGGAAAATTATACGTTTATGTTCTTGGCCATTCCAAAAATTTGGATCTTAGGTCAAGGTCAAAGCCAGGTGCGGTGATATAACTTAACAGGCAGTAGTCATATAGGGAAATTACCGAGACATTATTTTTATGATTTTGGTGACCTTGGCAATTGCTTTCAAGGGCATTTAAAGCTCAACTCTTTTCTAAAGGCACCGCGGAAATGGATTAAAGGAAAAATTTCATGTTCGAATATGTCGTTGACCAGTTTTGGAACTTGACCATCAAGGTCAAACACAAGTTTACCTAAATTTGTTGATAATTCACTAAACTGTGTGGTCCCAAAAAACTACATTACCTTGAAGGACATCATTGTCAAGGTCAGATACAAGGTCACCATTGGATATCCTGGAAAAATCATGAAAATAATGTCTCGATATAGTTTCCCTGTACGACTATACTGGTTTCCAAGTTACATTTTCATATTATACCCTACCAAAGTATGATTTTGACCATGACCTGCTAAACTTAAAACTTCAGGATGGTCAAGAACATATTTGAACGGAAAATGTTCCGCAATTGGTGACGCGTATTCGCAGCTAAATCTGTACTCGATGATGGTACTGAATTCTGGGAAGTAAAAAATACAATTACGTCAAATATGTATGCGCATTTATTTCTGAGTGCGTTGGAAAATTTCTTGTACAGGAATGAAATGGCGAAATCAACCTCTTCCGAGACAGGTAGTAAGCTGTGTGCCGAATAATGCTTCTGAATTCAAGTGACACATGTAAGTCATTTTAGCGCCAAATGTTCTGGATTTGTCTTGAAATGTTCATTTTGATTATAGTCGGAAATTGGGTGAATGAGCCCAACTACTGCATAAGAGTTAGATTACGCGTTCTAGGGAAATTGTTCGAAGCCGCTAAAAATAATCAAACAAGCCCTCACTGTTTGTATACACATCGTCATAAACCATACCTCACGAGTATCCATCACGCTTTGACGTCTACTGAGGTGAACAGCTGATCAGCTAGTGACATTTTTGTGTTAGTCTGTGACGTTTGGGGCCGTTCAAGTATTACGTAAGCAGATTTATTACAATTATTTACCCCCCCCATCCCCCTTGTCAGCAAAAGTAAGCAAAGCTCTTATACCCTCCCCCCATGCATACGTAAACATGTGCCAATTAATGTATTGTTTTTTTTAATATTATAATTATAAAGTTATAATTATAATTTGAAAAATAAGAAAATAGATTTAGGATAGAGATTATATTTTACTGATACGGTATTCAACATAGAGTAAAGGACAAAAATATTATATCTTACTAACATAACAAACTTATTTTAAATTTTTGGTACATATATTAAATTGAAATTAACAGTCTCCAGTCCAGTTTTCGATGACATTCGATTGCTGCTCAGTGTTGTGAGTTTGCTCGCTTTCATCGGATTTTGGAATGTGTACGTCGTTCTCATCGAGCCATTCAACATCATGGTGCTCTAAATTTTGAATAATGCACATCAGTTCATTAGCACGACGAGCAGCGACACTTACAGGTCTAAGTTTCCTATTAGTGTGCGTGTTTACTTTTTTATGGATATTTTCGATGTGACGATTTAGTGGCTTGACGGAAGCATGATAAAGACCTCACGTTTTGCATGTTCGACTTGATAGCCTCAATTTTACCGTCGGACAAAAATAATCGTAGGGCATTTGCAGGAAATCTTTGAGTGAAGCACTTAAGCGTAGAGCTAAATTCCAAAACCAAGTCATCAACTGTTTGTTTTACTTTTACAGGTGGTGGAAGAAACCTATTGTCTAGTAATCTAAATATGCCACTTCTTGGATGACAGCATTCTGTATTTCTACATTTTACAATTTGAAGCAAGTATTGGCTCTCACGCACATGTTCTGAATACCATTTAATGCCTGGGAAATCAGGAAGATCTTGTTCACCTGCCCCAACATATTTTGCATTAACATTATAGCCATCAATTTCCATTGAACTCCATACTTCATCTCAGCGCCGTAACTAGCATCGGGCAGGCGGGGCGGTGCCCCAGGGCCCCCGACGAAAAGAGGCCCCTTTACGTAGGGGGCCTTTTTTTCGTCGGGGGCCTTTTTTTTTCGTCGGGGGTCTTTTTTTCGTCGGGGACCTTTTTTCGTCGGGGACCTTTTTTCGTCAGGGGCCTTTTTTTCGTCGGGGGACTTTTTTGGCTCTGAATGAATCTTACCTCGGCGAAGACTTCAGGGGCCCCTGAAAATACTTCAAATGAACATATTTTTTTTCAAAGTGAAACAATTGAAATTTTTTTAGTAGTTTTATTAGATTGTTCTTGTAGATTTTGTAGATCTTGCTGCCCCAGGGCCCCCGAGGCTCTAGCTAAGCCACTGCTTCAGCTAATACATTTCCTGCAAATTCGAACTTAGATCTTTCTAAATGATCATCAACATCAATTGTAACGCCACGTTCATCCAAATGAGACCCAAAATGGTCATGAGGCAATATTAAACCAGCCAGTTCCCGACTAAGAGGAGCCATTCTGCGCTCTACTCTGTTATACGCACTTCTTCCAGGAGCATTGGTAGCTAAAAACAATGCATCGAGATCATGTCGCTTAAAGTGTTGTATAGCAAACCCAATGACTTTTTGATAACGTGGATTTTCATCTGGCCCTCCATCAACCGTCATGATTACCACTGGTTTTACTAGTCCATGGTCAGTTTTAGCTAATGGTCGAAATTCTTCAGGTTCGAGAAGCGTCTCGAAATCCTGAGCAGGAGTATCAGCAGTAGATGCTTTCCACTTCGAATAGCGATGTATGTTGGTCCAGAATATCCAACGGCTTGCGGTTGTCCTAGCATATTGGAAGTGATTTTCATACCAGCATAAACAGATGGTATTAATTTATGACGCTCAGCGATTACCCAATTGTGATCAGGCCATTTGATTCTATATTCCATGTGCATAAGAAGAGGTGATTGCTTATTTGCCGCAGTTACGCCAATAGGGACTCGAGCTTTATCATCTTGAGATATGAAAAATACTTGATCTGATTCTGTTTCTTCTGGCCAACTGCGTTTTGCTGTTTTTATTTCCTCGCGCAACTTAATGATCTGTTTATCAACTTCAGATCGGCTTGGCATACTATCTCTGGCATAATACAAAGCATTCAGATTTTTTTCGAGTAAAGCAATCTTATTTTTCATAGCTTCCTGAGAAGGTCTTGCTCTCTGTTTATCTGTATTTTCATTAATTTCGCATTGCTGTTGTGATTCATTACCGGGTTTTATTTTATCTTCTTCCTCTTTTTTAATATTTGAAGCTGACTGTATAATTTGTGTTTTTTCTGCAGGTTTACAGGTTGCCTTAAAATAAAAACTTTCTATGGCTTCTGCTAAAGATTCTCTTATTAAGCTACATAAATACAAAGTATGGCAATATATATGGTAAATACAAAACCCTATGGCTTTAAATCTAATATGTTTAAACGAGCAATTCTGTATATATGTATAAAACTAACATCCTGTACTTTGTGACCAGTTGACGTAATCTATCATAAGAAATAAATATATAATATAATGAATACTACCTCTATATTTTGAGATAGGCCATAACGTTTTCTAATCAGTAAAGAGAAACTTTTTGCCGATTTCTAATATTTCTAGTACTC
This sequence comes from Acanthoscelides obtectus, assembly GCA_963669975.1. Classification (NCBI taxonomy): domain Eukaryota; kingdom Metazoa; phylum Arthropoda; class Insecta; order Coleoptera; family Chrysomelidae; genus Acanthoscelides; species Acanthoscelides obtectus. The sequence continues at coordinate 8,422,046 of CAVLJG010000002.1, read as the reverse complement.
ATAGGTAGGGGAAGGCGGGGCAAAGCCGGGTAGCTAAGGAAAACCTATTGTATCTCGTTAAATATTTTTTATTTATAACCAAAAATTCTTCAACTACAAACTTTGAACATTAATACATAAACTTAACCTACAAAACATTAAAAAAAACTTCTGGTAACTAAAAAATAACATTAAAAAATACGGTTTTGCCCCACCATAGGGGCAAAACCGTATGCCATGTGGGGCAAAATCGGGTATACTTGAAAGTTTGATTTAAAGTGCTTCTAGACACGTGTCGCATTGGAACTCGTTCAAATCCTCATCCAACCAACCGGTACAACCTTCATGGGCCCAGTTTTTGCAAGACGTACATTTTACCCAGCCATCAGTTTTTGTGGACATGGGGTATATTTCTTCGCAATAAACGCATAGTGTAGTATCTACTTCGTTTTCTTTATTTTTTTCGTCTTCTTCTGAGCTCGTATAGTCGGCAGACTTTTTTGTTTTCTTGTTTTTTACTTGACCTTTACATTTAGAAACAATATTTCTCTTAACTCCTTTGGCCTTCTCACTTTTTTGCAGTAATATGGACTCTAGTTCTTTTTTGTATGGTGTCCCAGTCAAAATTGCTGTCTTACCGCGTCGCCTTTGTGTCGTCATGGCTTGCCTGTTGCTTTGAGGAAGTGGCATTATGTCCTTAGGGAGACACAGCCAAATATGCAGACTTCATTGGAGGTTTCGGTTCATTTAATGATATTGGATTTTTTTCTGGCATTTTTTCCCTGGCTGATCCACTTGAAACGTTTGGATCTGGTGTTGTCTCCCTAGACATGCGTTGAGAGGGGCCGACTACCGGTTCTTGTTCAATAGTATTGCATTTCTGTGGATGTGTTGTCTTTCGTCCAGTTGTCTCACAGGAAGGGCCGGCTACAGGTTCTTCTTCTTCTTGCTCTAAAACTTGCTCATCAGCGTTGTTTTCTACTGGATCTGTAGGCCTTCGCTCAGTTGTCTCGGCAGCAGCAAAGTCAGCCTCGCCAAATACCTGAGGGCTTAATGGGTAAATTCCCGTTTTAGAAAACCCAGATACGGCGGTTTGAACAGTTGCAGCTCTAGCGTAAGCTTGACCAAATAATCTGCCGACTTGAAATTGGGTGACTACCCTCCCAGGGTTTGTTCTTAACCACCTTACTTCCTGGCTATAGAACGTGCTTAATGGTCCCATAAAACTGACATCTAGAGGTTGCAGACGGTGTGTGCAATGGGGCGGGAAGCATAGCATAATAATACCGTGCTCCTTAGCGAGATCTATCAGTTTAAGATTCTTTGTATGTGTTACATGTCCATCTAAAAGCAACAAAACTGGGTCATTTTTTGTTGGTTTCACATGTTTTATAAAATGTTGCATCCATTCAATAAAAATATGGGTTTGCATCCATCCACTTATGTGACAGCTGTAACCAGTTTCAGCCGGTGTGCCGTCGAGTAATTCTTCTTTCATTCGCATTCTTGGAAAGATCAAAAATGGAGGCACGTAATGACCAGCAGCTGACGTACACAAAACAGCAGTTATAAGCTGACCTCTTTCAGCTGAGGTAAGGGTTCCCACCTGACGTCGTCCTTTCATAGCAATAATTTTGGACTGACTTTTAGGAACGGTAGTTAAACCCGTTTCATCAACGTTGTAAATTCGTGTTGGTCGAAAATTATAGTCATCCATTAACTTTGTTAGGAGACCAAAAAATTGTCCAACAGCCACTTTGTTAAATCCCATTGCTCTCGCAGCAGACGTAGCCTCAGGAGTTCGCACTGATAAGTTTTGATGCCGCCGTAAAAATCCCTTCAGCCAATCGACTCCTGCCATTTCGTGATGAAAATTGTGCTGTATATTATTCCTCTCTGCCAACTGATATGCCAAACGTCTCAGTTCAATTCTGGTTAGTCCAAATAATCTGCTCTCCATGGTCTGTACATAATCTGCTAGCTCGTGTTTCTTGTTCAGGCGAAAACACACATTTGTATCGGCCCAGTCCTGAAACCAAAAATAGTTTTTATTTACTGTCTTTGACCGAACCATACAAAAAACTTCTTTTGCTAATACAAAAATACATAGTAGGTAGGTACCTACCTTTGCTAGCAGCTTTCTCCAAGAATGCGCCCCCTCTTAACTTCTTTATACGGTCTTCTAAAGTACTTTGAGGAACTTTAAAAGTATCTGCGGATTTTTTGTACCCCATAGTTCCACTTTGGACAGCCTCAATTGCTCTTAGCATGTCATTTTCCAACCAGCTTTGACGCTTTGTTTTTCGCTGGTAGCTACGCACCATTATGCAGCCTAAAACAAAAGGTTGTGCAAGGTTTTATTTCGAAAAAAAATATCTGGAAAATACCATATAAATACCGGGTACTACCCGGTTTTGCCCCTACCCGGTTTTGCCTCAAGTGTAGTTCTAAGACAAATCAGTCCAAAGATTAAACACATAACCTATAATATTTTATAAAAATAAATTGACTACAGATACAAGCGTTTCATGCTAAACCTAAAAAACTTTTGTCAACATAGTCCTTAGTGGACTGTAGAAACGATGAAAATATATAAAAATAAGACCACATGCCTTAAAAAACACGTTTTCTAAAAAAACTCGCGAAAGCTTCGATGTTGACGCCATGCAATTATTTCACCAATTGGTGAGAGTGTCACGAGTAAGTTGGAGCGTTGGCTTGCAGGTGACGCCACCGGATATGGAAATAAGGCTACTACCCGGTTTTGCCTCGCTACCCGGTTTGCCCCGCCTTCCCCTACCTAAAATGATTTCGTCACTCACCTTAGAAAAAAAATTCAGTAGATTGGATTTATTCTTAGTTGCCGCTTGCAATTCTTCTTCGATTCTCTTAGATACAATAATACCTAGTTAACCGTTTTACTCAAGATTCTTATAACAAATGAATGAGATCTGGTGAGCATTATACAAAAATTGAAATTGTAATAAAGAAGTGAATCAGGTAGGCCCATATGTTCCCAATTTTTGTTTATTGACATACTTGTATTCTAATATCTCAAAGTTTGTCAAGATGATTGTGGGACATATTGTTACCCGAATAAAATGTGTATCATTCAGAAAGTGTAAATCGGACACTCAGAGTTTAGAATTACACCCTGTTCTAGCCTGATGCCTCTCGACAGCCGTTCTGCGCCCGGCAGTGGTCATGCTGCGATCACGTCTCTTTTAGCCACATATTTATTTGACTGTAATAATACCTTTGTTTTGTTGCGTTCAAGCAGCTAATATACAGCGAGTTGGTTTGAGAAAAAATAGTGAAAATAGTCATAATCATAAGGAAAAGTGTGTAGTTTGCAGCAGACCGTACTGTAAGTAATCCACCGTGAGTTTTCGTGCATAATGCGGGTCCCACACAATGCTTCCAACGTTGTATACAACCTTCTGTACAACTTTGTTTACAACGTTCGACACCCTACACGATGGGATGAACTTTTTAGCCTCGGACGTGCGATGCATGGTGGCGCCAACGTCTATTATTGGTATCAGTGTCGCGCTTGAACCTTTACAACTGAAGAAAAATTATACAAAATGAACGATGAAACAATTTTCTCGAGGTCCGAAAAATAATTTCCTATCTGTCTCCAGAGACCAAAACTTAAGTCTGTCAGAAGCCTCAGAAATGACGAAAAACGAAGTTTGACCATTTTTTGTTTGTTTTTCGACTCCGCCGCCACTGTACCGATTTTCAAAAACTGCAGAGCTTTTTCGTCATTTTCATAGTAGTAACCTAGGCTCAAAATTTAATCGAAATCCCGATAGTACTTTCAGCGTTATCATTTATTTAATCGTTTCCGTCCAGGACATTATAATGAAACAATTGTAAGCACTTGATAATTTATAATTTACTAAAATGCATGTCTTTAGTTCAGCCATAACCCACCTGCGAAACGTACAAAATATGCAATATGAAAAAAGTATTGTTATGGCAGCCTATGCTTTGTATGTAAGTATACTAATTTAATTCATTCTCCTCAAAAGTTAGCTACGGAACATACATTATTATGAATAGGTAGGTATTCAAATAAAATACTTCCCACATATCACTTCTTCACCACAATCACAGCAAATAAGTAAATAACGTTTTTCGCCGCTACTGGTTCTAACCTAAAACCATCAAACACATGATATCCCGTGTGGGAGCGTAACGAACCATGCTTCCAACGTTGCAATAACGTCGTTTGACGCGGGTGAAATTTACCGACAAGAGCCCGAACGAGCCATGTGGCGAACGTTGGACACATGTAATCCGTCAGCGCTCTCCCAATCGATGTAGCAAATGGCCATGTGTCCAACGTTATAAGGCATTCGCCACATCGTGTGGGACCGGTTTAAGTAATAAACGTATTTATAACCTCAAAAAAATCGTCTCAACGACATCATAATGAAGTAAATGTCATTGTTTCGTTCTCGGTCCTATAAAGGTCCATTCACACTCAGCCGTGACGTGACAGTGCCGTGCCGTGCCACTGATTCTCGCTGACGTGAGCTCCCAGTGTTTTTAATTCACACCGGTCAGTATTTTTCGCCATGCTCTGACAGTGCAGTTGTGTGCACGTGAGGTCGAAATGGCAAAATTTGAAGAAGAAGAAAACATAAGTCCATGTATTTTGAATTTGACTGGTTCTACAGCACAAGATGTGCGTGCACAAATTCAATTAGTTTTTCATCATTCATGTTTTTGACGAAATATAGTACATCAAAAATATCGTTCCAAAACAATGCGATGATCACGGTACGGCGTCGTCGACGGCACTGAGAACACGGCCACTTCCACGTGCCGGTCTAGTGTGAATCAGTTCATCCAAATTCCAGGAAGACTCTTTTTCGTTTCGCCGGGCGGATCACGTGCCGGTCACAGCACTGTCAGTCACGCCACGGCTGAGAATGAATAGACCTTTATCCGTTTATCAAAGAAAGAGACCAAACAAAACATATCCACGCATACTTCACGAGCCGGCGGAGCTGCCATCATCGTGTCGTCTCCCACTCCACACTTCTGGTTTTGCATTCGCTCTGTAGTAAGGGCTCGAGCGATTCTGCCTAATAACAGTTATACTCCCCTTCTTGAAATATGTACGTATATATCACTGTGCTGATCACGCGCTGCTCATGCGATGATCACTGTTTTGGTTTAGTCTCTCTCTTCGATAGACGCATAATAGGTTTCTTAATAGCTGGATAGGTATAATTTCACCTAGCATAAGTTGAATAATGGTAATGATTCAACGCGTAATTATGTATTTCCAGTTTTCCAACTCGTTCGTTGTGATGCCAGTCACATAAATGGATTTGGTTGGCTCAGATCATTGTGAGGATCAGAACTCTGATATCGATATCAGTACAAGTAGCAGTAGGATTTTCGAACCTGCAGTGAGCAGCATTAATTCAGTACCAAAAGTGGACCTTCTACACTAAAGCTCGAAAGTACCTAATGTTACAAAATTACCTAAAAATGTATGATTATTACTATTGTGATAACTGTATTAAAATGATTCAAATCTTTGTTGATTAATTATCCCACTACCGTTATCCATTGTTACTCTTTTTAGAAAATTGTAGTAAACCTACAGAAACCCAATTTTTTTTAAAGACGCTGCATCAAAATAGGTTCAATTAGAACTAAAATTTTGAAGCTTGAGAAGCTACCATATACAGGGTGTTAGGGAAATAAGATTCATATAAGAGGTGATTCCTTGCATTATTCTAAGCAAAAAAGTTCATTATAACGTATGTCCGAAAATCAACCGTTTCGGAGCAAAAAAAATACTGAACTTATTTCTTTTTATTTATGAAATAAATTAATTTTGCACTTTAATAATTTAAATTCATATGCCTTATAGCGTAAAATGTATCAATACATCTATATATTAATTAACTGTCTCTATAAAAATAATTTTCTTGCTCATTGAATACAATTTTCCGAAGTAATACAGACAAACAAAATCTCTCACACAACTGGCAACGTCGTATTCAATGATTCAAGGCATATTTTCAACAAAAATATCATATAAACGTATACAATTCGATGAATCAGTTGCGGTCGTATCGCGGTTGCGTTGCAGCGTTACAAAATGTTTGCGTCTGTACGTTTAGTAATAATTAGTATATAGACACTTCATAAGACACTGATGTGCGCCCGGCCACGTGGTTGATAACTATTGAGCTGTTAAGTTCGTACGATTATGGAAGCCGGATTTGTGAAAGAGACAATTTGCCCAAAATTGATATTTATGCAGTGATGGAATTTATTTCTTCAAATCCATCATATAGAAGCACGAAAATAAAAGGTGTGAAACTTTGGAAGCAAGGATGTATGCCTACTGCTACAATATTACGAACGAACAACGCTTGCAAATTATTGAATTTTACTAAGAAAATTCATGCTCGGTTAAGAGAGTGCATCGAGTACTGCTTCCAATTTATGGGCAATTTGCTCGGCCTACTGAGGGAGCTATTCGGAAGCTTCTGACTAAATTTCGAACCCAGTTTACATTATTGGACATTAAACCACCAACACTCAGACGTAGAGTGAGGACTGAAGAAAATATTGCGGCTGTATCCGCCAGTGTTGTGATGACCGTGAAATGTCGATTCTCCGCCGTTCGCAGCAATTGGGCCTCTGTTACTTCACTACGTGGAAAATTTTGCGACAGGATTTTTGTGTAAAACCTTATAAGATACAGCTGGTGCAAGAATTGAAGCCACACGACCTCCCACAACGTTTCCCATTTGGTGAATGGGCGCTGGCAAAGTTGGAGGAAGATCCACATTTTTATTGAAAAATTGTGTTCAGCGAGGAAGCTCATTTCTGGTTGAATGGGTACGTTAACAAGCAAAATGGGCGCATCTGGGGTGAAGACCAGCCAGAAGCATTGCAAGAGCTACCAATGCATCCCGAAAAAATCACTGTTTGGTGTGGATTATGGGCCGATGGCATCATCGGGCCGTACTTCTTCAAAGACGACAATGGCCGGAATGTAACTGTGAATGGCGAGCGCTACCGTTCGATGATAACAAACTTTTTTTTACCCAAAATGGAAGAGCTGGACTTGGCTGACATGTGGTTTCAACAAGACGGTGCCACATGCCACACCGCACACCAAACAATGGCCCTATTGAGAGGCGAGTTCGGTGAACAGTTTATCTCACATTTGGGGCCCGTCAATTGGCCGCCTAGATCGTGTGATTAAACGCCGTTGAACTATTTCTTGTGGGGCCATGTTAAAGCTAATGTCTACAGGGATAAACCAGCAACGATTGACGCACTGGAAGCCAATATTGAAGCATTTATTCGTGAGATACCGGCCGATATGTTGGAGAGAGTGTGCCAAAATTGGACCTTGCGCATGGGCCATCTAAAGCGGAGCCGCGGCCAACATTTACATGAAATAATCTTTAAACATTAAATTATATCCACCGTTCTATCGACTCAAATAAAGATTTAATCGTTTTTTCAAATTTTTTGTGTTTTTTTTTAAAATCAAATCCTATACCTCTTAAAAAATCACCCGTTATAAGCCGACGCGACGGCCAGAAGAGAGAACCAGTGTTGAGTGAATGGCGCGACATAATAATTCGTAAATAAGTAGTCAGACATAAATAGTGGTGTACATAAATATTCTCTCTAGTTAAGTTAAAGTTAGTTGTGTTGCGTTTCATATTTGAATTTATTAATTAGTGCATTTCTTTTTGTGGAATCCAGTGTTTTAATCCACACGTAAAAGAACCCAGAAAAACGCTACATTGGTGTCAGGTGTGGGTTGTGGATTATTGGACATTTAGTGAAAATAAATCGGACGATCAGTGAAGGAAGAATGTCGCGATTAGAGATTTAAAAAGAGAGCTGGAGGAAAGAGAGTGCGACACGGCTGGAAAGAAAGCGGAATTACAGGAGCGGCTTCATAAAGCACTGATTCAGGAAAGCGAGGACCCGGATATTTTCATTTTTACCGGTGCAGAGGATATTGATTCAATGCTGCAAAACCTTTCGACCAAGTTAGAAAACAAGCTCGTGGAGATTGTGCCAACCTAGAAGGAAAGCTCGTGGAAAATTGTGCTAATCTTGTTGAAAACTCAGCCAAGTTAGAAAATAGGTTCGTGGAAAATTGTGCCAATCTAGAAGAAAAACTCTTGGAGTTACACAAAAGTACAGCCAAATTAGAAGAGAAGTTTTTGGAAAATACCGCCAATTTAAAAAAGATTTGGAAGATGAAATTATGGAAAAAATTTGTGAATTGGAAAAACGGATTTTAGAAGCTCTGGAGGACAGAATTCAAGAAGTGCAAGGCAAGTTTGCCGCTTTAGACGTCAAGACCATCAACGCACGACAGCGTGGACTTACGATGGAAAAATCAAGTGAGGTTGGAGCTTCTGTTGGGTCAGCTGGTCATCTGCGAAAGAAACCGCCGCAATTTGATGGTACAACGCCTTGGAATGTCTACCGGCGTCAGTTTGAGGCACCCGCAAATGCAAATGGTTGGTCATCGACCGAAAAGGCAACTGCAGTCACTTTGGCCCTACGAGGAGATGCTGCAGCTATTCTTCAACGAATATCACCCGAAGAGCAAGAGGTCCACGAACAGCTAGTAGGTCATTTGGAGATGCGATACGGCCAGTCACATTCAGAACATGTCTACTATACTCAACTAAAGAATCGGTTCCAGAAGTCGGGCGAGTCCTTGCAGGAGTTCGAAGCGGATATTGCGCGGTTGGTACTATTAGCATATCCCGATGTCCAGGAAAGGATAATGGAGCGATTGGCAGTTCAAGCATTCCTGGATTTACTTCGTGATGGTGAAATGAGGCAAACCTTACTACTAGCAAATTCACCTAAGCTAGTAGATGCGCTAGCTCGGGCCTTAGAATTCGAAGCCGCTAAAAACACAAATAATAGCCAGGTCCGAGTCCGCCAGATGGCACAAGGATATAACGAGTTCGAAGAGTTCGTGAAGCGCATCGTTAAGGAACTTGATAGTGAACGTGAACAGCAAGTTGGAATGTTGGAAATGTGGAAAAATCGGGCACGTTAGGAGACGCTGTTTAGAGGATAGCCAGCGGGCAGAGAAGAAAGATGCTCAAGTATTAAGAACCACTACCGTTAGTGATACTTGGCAAAACGAAGACCTCATTAAAGACCAAGAGGGCGATCCCGATCTTCAAATAATTGTGAACTGGATGAAAAAACAACAGAACCCAGCCTGGGAAGAAGTTGCCAAGTATTTTATTATCATAAAATCATATTGGGCACAATGGAATTCTCTAGTTATGGACGACGGACTCTTCTGTGTAAAATGGAGGACCACGATGGCAAAGAGGAAAGAAGGCGAATCGTTATCCCCAGATGTCCGATCCCGGAGCTGTTAGAAGAAATCCATTCCAGTGTGTCAGGAGGTCATCTCGGAAATCCTGGGAAAAGTGAGGGAAAGATTCTACTGGGTGAAGAGCAAGGCGGACGTAAAAGACTGGTGCACAAAATGCGTTGTGTGCGCGGCAAGTAATGGACCGCAAAGGACACCAAAAGCTTTGATGCTATTGATGTGGCGGGATCATTTCCAGAAAGTGATGCAGGGAATAAATACATCACTGTGGTAATGGATTACTTCAGCAAGTAGGTTGACGCATACGCTCCTTGGGATTAAAAAGACCAGGACTACTGCCTTACACCCGCAGTCATAAGGAATGGTCGAGCGCATGAATAGGACCATTAACCGGTATTTGGCTAAGGTAGTCTCCAGCCATCAAAGAGACTGGGATAGTTTTCTTCACCTCTTCTTACTGGATTACCGATCGTCGATTCATGAAACCACAGGTGAGACCCCGGCTCGACTAGTTATGGGAAGAGAACTTCGTCTCCCATGCGATCTAAAGTTTGGCTGTCCACCAGGAACTGATATTGCCGGAGAAGACTACGTAAGTGATCTGCGTAGAAGAATGGACGTCATCCATAGCCAGGTTCGTGTTTCAAGTCAAGGTGCCAGCGACCGGATGAAGGAAGCTTATGACGTTAATGCCAAAGACCAGAGGTATAACAACGGTGATACGGTTTGGCTTTACGACTCCAGGAAGCGAAAAGAGCTGTCGCTTAAACTTAAATCATCCTGGGACGGGCCATATCAAGTTCTGGAAGCCATCAACGATGTTCTCTACAGGATTCAGAAGGCACCACGCGGTAAAGCCCGAATTGTACATTTCAACCGACTTGCCCCTTATGGAAACAACGAAGATGCGGCAAATCTAACCAGAACCGGACATGACATTTGACCAATTTATCGTCCACCATGCTAATGGCCATAAGAGTCGGTATGGCGTGACATGTAAAGAACAGCAAGATCTGTTTACCACTTCACCAGAGTATGCCCTGGCACACTGTGTGGCTCAAGACTTGCAAATGTCGAGAGGTATAGCAAAGGTCTTTCTCAGGAAGTTAGTAAGAGTGCCCGAGCTGCGTCTATCTAACCCGGAAGTCGGAGAAGAACTGAAGAGGGTACCAACCGAAAGATCTTCTATCTGGTTATCAAGAAAGCTTCGTATCAGAAACCGAATTACCAGGATGTCTGGAGCGCTTTGAGTTCTCTTAGAGAAGGGTTGCTTGCCGAGGACCTGAGAAAACTGGCAATACCTAAGCTGGGATGTGGACTGCACAAATTGGACTGGAGAATCATCCGAAGCATGCCTGAGGTAGTCTTCCGGTATACAGGCATTCGATTTCTGGTATGTTGTCACAGTCCTAGACGGCTACCTCCTGGAAAGAGTGTGGATTGTTACTTCTTCAAGAACTCCTACTGTAAGAAAGGGCAGTCGTGCCGATATCGAACTCCACCACCAGTAAGATCATGACTTTAGGGAGGGGCAGTGTAACAAGAATGAATGGTTCTACTAGCCCATCTGTTGGGAACTTCGACAGGGACTCTCCTTCGGCATCGAGGCGAGGTGCGAGACTGACCTCGAAGATTCTGGATTGCCCGCTATGTGGCGTACAGGAACTTTATGGAATTAACGAGTACCTGCGATGCGGAATATATTAGCCGACGGCCGGAAGAGGGAAGTAGAGTTGAGTGAATGGCGCGACATAATAATTCATAAATAAGTAGTCAGACATAAATAGTGTTGTACATAAATGTTCTATCTAGTTAAGTTAAAGTTGGTTGTGTTGTGTATTAAATTAGTGCATTTCTCTTTGTAGAAACGAGTATTTTAATCCACACCCAAAAGAACGCAGAAAAACGCCACAAAACGAACGATTTCAGTAAGGAAAGTAAAAGTTCTCCAAATTTAGATGTAGTAGAGGATCCTAACTTCTTCTATAGACTCATTAATGAATGTAAACGAAGAAAACTTAACAAGACCCAGGTAATGGCTTACATTACAGATACAAGCATAGAAATGCGAGATTTACTTTTTTTGTTTAATTTTTGTGTCATGGTCACCTGCTACAGATGCAGTATAATCTTCAAGCAGTGGATATTCAGCGCTTTAGATTCTTCGTAAGTTGAGTCACTCTGAATGAATTCGAATGGTTGCCAACTTGAGGTGGAGGGAACATCTTTAACAAGTCGTGTTAGCATCCTGCGCGGCGACCCCTTTTTTCATATGCTCTGCATTCTCTTAAAGGCCGCACACCTTTTTGGTAGGGTTTACTTCGACTAGTTTATATTTTATCAGATTATCAGTATCATTCTCAATCTACAATAACAAAAAGGCATTCGAAGTCGAAATATGAAGTAACCCTATTTGATAAAAGTGTTACTCATTCCACTGCCAACCCATGGTGATCAGAGACAGATAGAATATAGAATAGATTACTTGCTACTGTTTTCTCTCCAGGGCCTATAATTGAGTGCTTCACAACAATGACTAATGTGTTTCACAATCAAGCCTGATGTAAGTTTATGTCAAATTGAGTGATTTGTAAAGCTTCTCTGTTAATATTGGTATTCTGTAGTTGTTTTGTTACGTTTTTAAATATTTATAGCTTAAAAAGAAGGTGATAAACGTGAATCGAAAGTCAGATATTCTGATAATATATATATATATATAGTCAACATGTTTGAATCATATAAAATCTTATACGAAGTATGATATATTTTAACGATGCTGTGAAAATTCTATATACATATACAGGGTGACTTCGAAGTTGAGTCATTTATTTTAACAGTGAGTAGATCTGATCAAAAGAAATGTTTTTTTCCTTTACCATTTTTCTGGTAAAATTAAAGTAACAAAGTTATAGCCCTTTGGAAGTTTGAGTACCGCCCTGTCTCAATAATAATATCATGTACTCGTGTTTGGCAACAACGGATATAATCCACCTATCGGTTCATCGCATGGGAAACAAAAAAGCGAAATAATTTGGAACGATGTTTTTATTTCATTCAGTTCAGTTATACATACAGTCAGTGTCAGTCGCGTGTGAATAGTGTCTGTTGCGTGGCTCAAACGAAATAAAAAATGGCACATGTTTATGCGGATCGGTTTCCCAATCGAGTGCAACCAACCCCTCGTGCCTTTGTTAATGTAGTACAACGGGCTCGTGAATCAGGTGACTTAAGACCTCACAGGGCACCTCACGATCAAATACAGGTCCGCACTGAAATACTTGTTGGGAGGATACTTTATAAAACAAGGTAAACATTTTTTTTTATTTTTTTTTTATTTTTACACACATATTTTGGTTTATCTTCCTTCTACAATCATTATCTGAAAATTAATGACTCAACTTCAAAGTCACCCTGTATAATCATATTTTCCATAAAACTTTTACATTCTGATTATAAATGTTATGGAACTGTGACTAGATATTCCTGTATTATAAGTGAGGCGTGTTTTATAAAAACCCCAAGTCCAAATTTAACGAAATTGAGTTAGTGACACCATCTAGTACAAAAAAGGATTGTTTTTGATTTCTTTAAGTACACATATTTTTTTAGTGGAGAGCATATTTTTTAAGCTATTATTAATACTAATTAACAAAAATTATTCAAGACAATTATTATAGTTTTGAAATAAATCGTTTTTTCTGTTTCTTGAAAATTTTGTATTTTAGACATGTGTTGTTTTTGTGGAAAACGGCTCAATTCTTATGAAAAATCTGCTAACTCTAGTAAACTTTCAGTCATTAACAATAACTATTATTTCTTTTTGAAAATAATTTATTTCACCATTAATTCTCCCAATTTTTACTTGCAGGTGCTGCGGAAGACCATCACCGGGAATGAAAATATTTGGACGATAAATATTATATTCATATGTTCATACAATATAAAATTTATATAAAATTATATTTTCAAATATAGATTTTTTACTGTTCTCAAAATTTCAAATACTTAACTAGGGTATATGAACGATTTTATAATGACCTGTGTTATTGACGATGCTGCTTCAACAAATGAGTGACTACTTATTTGTCAAAACAGCAAAAATGGCGTTATAAAATCTTATCATTAAAAACACGCGGTATAAAATTATACATCCTCAGATTTATGCAGAGCCGGCAACGTCGCATGCGGTATTGTTGTACAATCTGGCAACCACGTGGCATCCAGAAACAAGGGCGATTGACTGACATAAATCAACCGTGTTGCCCTGTGAATAGCACGAAGCACGTGACTAAACCTTCTTCAGTGTATATGTTTTGTGCCATAACCTTCCCAACGATGTCCCAATTTTCTTGAATCCTGATCCCTAACACAGGAAACTACTTCTACTACGACATACTGGCGACATCTGATGTGAACCATTTTAACTATATTGTAGTTTGTTGTTCAATCACAGATGGCGCTGGCTATACCTATGAAATTTCATTGTTGGTTTTTATAGTTCAGGAATTGTGGATAACTGAATTTTCAAAATCGTTGTTAACATTCTGCCATTTCTGTGACGAATTACTGCCTATGAGGGTCTCACTAATCCAAAATACAGTCAGACCAACATAACGCAATACTTCGTATACACATCGGTTGTTGTCCTGTTCATTATTGCCTATTCTTTTTTCCGCTCCTTTATTCTTTTGTATGTTGCACGTTTACATCACTGAATAGAATAGCTTGAGCACTAGCTGATTTAAATCACAGCAAACGCTCCAAACTATTTAAGCCGTGGAGTATGCACTTGATACTCAGCAACCTGGAAATCAAAACACATTATAAGTTAACTATAAAGTTCATTTCATGGTTTTTGGCGGGTCACACTAAAATTACTTGTATCCCTTTAATACATCTACCTCCTACAATTTCATAAACAATCTGCCTCTGTGCGCGTACGCTTGCATGTACACATGGGCACCCGCAGGCATTTGTCTCAGGAGAGGGGGCGATCATTGACATGATATAACTGTTTGTGATAGTGTATCTGCCAAGCCTAAGCATCATATGAGCAGCGTAAATGGCGACAGGAGGAGGGTCGCATGCACCTCAGCAGCCTCATAGGTTGAAGCCTAAATACCAGGGCACCGCGGCTGCTATGAGTTGCTTAAAAAACTATTAATACGATTTTAGTAGAGTTGGGAAAAGCCTCCTCAGGTAGATTGTTACACAATCTCAATACCCTGGGGACACAGGAGCGGTCGTATCGGCCAGATCTGGATGTAACGGAGTTCGACAAGGTTAGGATGGGAGACCGAAGTTAGGATTTCAATATAGTATCATAGACAACAAAACCAGTGGTTCTCTGTGATCCGAAGGGCCATTTCTTGAGTAAATTGGATTCTTCGATTCCAAAGCCAATGTTACTTTGACGCTCCCTAATATTTTCATAAAACGAGCCTATATCCCAAATATGCTTAATGGTATATCTCTCACAGTTGGCTTACCTAAACTTTTGTCATGTCGATAAAGCAGTTGTCTTACACAGTTGTCCTAGCAAAATGTGTCCAGTTTTCATCTTTACGCACTGATATTTGGATGTAATATAATATTGAATGCTCTTCTTACAACTGATCCTCGGTCTTTTTAGTACACTTGTTGTTTATTTTTCTCTGAAACGGTTAATGATGGTGTGTATCTATTGTATTAAAAAATACGAAAAGATGGATACAGCTTTAAGCTATTTTATCAGCGTGAGTGGTGGCAAACTGTCATCCTAGGATCAGTTTTACTGTTTTCTACATCATTTGAAGCGGCTTCATAAACACCATACACAAACAGTTACTTACGTAAATGGTATTTCTATTCTGAATAATTATTTGGTTTTCCTTCATTTACTTTCATCCTTGCAATCAAGCATCTATTTTTGCAATTTGCTTCAATTTTTTCTGAAACAGTCGTTATAATATTTGTATTCAAAATATATTATATAATATATACGTATAACGACAGGCTCTCACCACAATTTAAAAAACTTGAAATTCATACAAGCAGTGGTCTCAAAGAGATTCAGTCAGCCGATAAAATAAAATACTTAGGCGTGATTTTGGACAAACACTTAAAATGGGATACCCATACAGACTACCTTGTGAAGAGACTGAGGTGTATTATTCCAAAATTCAGGTACTTCAGAGATATTCTAGATAAGAAATATCTATATAATCTATATTATGCTCTTGTTTATCCTCTATTACTTTACGGAATTTTGGCTTGGGGGGGAGTTATGAATAATAATTACAAAAAGGTTGAGGTAATCCAAAAATTAATTCTAAAATTGATCCTCCATAGGGAGATTACTTATTCAAGTGATTTTCTATATGTGGAGGCTCAGCTATTAGATTGCAGACAAATTTATTTTTATTGTGGTCTAATACATTATTTCAAATATTCAAAATACTTTAATCGTACCATTCATAACTACTCAACAAGATTCAATCAAAATTCAATGTGTATTCCACAAACATCAAAAACCATTACACAACGATCTCTGTTTTTCTTGGGACCAAAATTCTATAACTTCATACCAGAGTCATTAAAAGTAGTTAAATCAAATAAATCATTTAAAAAACAACAAAAAAATGGAACAACCAAGGTACTCCATCCACGAAATTGTAGATCTGAAAAATCATTATCAAAATCAATAATATTTTACTTACACTAACATCCATACTTTTACTTCAGTTCTAATTGTCTGGATATTTTTCCTGACATTACCATAATAATTCACCAAACTATACAGTATTAACGGTTTTTTTTTCCATACACTGACTGTACTATTAGTTTTTATTTTGTACAAACCCAAACACAAGTGCAAACTTTTTTTGGGTGCTTTATGTTTATTGTGCACAATATTTGATATTTACTTGTATTTTGTGACAATAAACATTATTATTATTATTATTATTATTATTATTATTATTATTATTATTATTATTATTATTATTATTATTATTATTATTATTATTATTATTATTATTATTATTATTATTTATAGGGACATATGACCAGCACAACATGATCTATAACTGTATGAGTTTTCTTTAAAATTGACCTGTGGGTAAATTCCATATGTATTGTGCTTGGTACTATGAACTTTATTCACCATGTTCAGGTCATCATCATGAATCAAACTATATGATTTGTATCGGAAACATTATAATTTACATTGGCCGATATGCCGAATTTAAATAAACCAATTAAATTTTAATTGGCCCATTAAACAATTTATCCAACCATGTGACAGCTAACAAGATTCTTTAGTTCAATTAAACTGAAATTTCTAAAACAGTTTACTTGAATCTATGTAACTAGTTTAAATAAACCAAAACGCAACCACTAAAAGTTATCAAACCGTTTACTGAGTACTGAGTAGGTACACCAACAAAATATTTCTCCCGAAAGAGATGAGGAGCTTCTGAAACGTCAAAAAACGAAGTCTGAGTGTTTTAAATATGTTAAATATTTTTGAGACTAGCTCCCTGAACTTACCTGAAATATAGTTCTACTACTAGAACAGCGGATGTCTGATTAAGGTATTGATACTCAGATATAATAGAACATTGCCCAAAGATGTCTTAGAATAATCTACTTCTTCGATACCCCTCATCATTTTCTGAAGCAAATGTTGTATAGTGATTTGTATTAAAGATGACTGAAAAGATCTTCATTATTATTATTAACAAAATATCAGACTGCTAGGGAAACTTCATGATAGAATCAGTAAGTCAGCATTCTACATCATGTAAAAAACGAATGTTAAAAAGTATACATTTTTTATTTTAGTTCCAAAAATGAAAAATGTGTGCAATTCTTCAAGGGCCTTTCTAATTTAACAATATCATTACAATAGTGTTGTTTTAAATATGTGAAATATTTGTGAGACTAGCCCCCTGAAACAGTACATAACTTACCTGAAATAAAGTTCTGTTACTAGGACAGCCGTTGTCTGATTAAGGTGATATTCAGATATAATCAACATTGTCCAAAGATGTCTTGGAAGCATTTACTTCTCCGATCTAACTCATCATTTTCTGAAACAAATGTTGTATAGTACCTAATAATAACAATGTGCGAAATTTTCATCAAAGTCCGAGGTACTTCTCAAGTTATAGGCGGTAATGATTATCGGACAGACCGACAGACAGACAGGCAGACCGACGCAAATGAGTGACGTGGTTTTTCGTGATGTAAATATCATATAACATCTAAAAAATATAATATCTCATTTTCAAACAGTAGGCGTGGAAAGTAAAAACAGCTTGCCATTCGATTTCCAACTGACACTTTCATACGAATATATAGTATTCATGTATCAATATCATTGTCCCGAATTTCAGCGTACTCAAGCCTTCAAAACATAAATAGGGGGAGGCTCTATGACTGTATATTTAAACAACGATGACATGGTTTCTCGACCCTCCAAGCATCTGACACACAGTCTGACATTATCAAAATAGAAATCATAACTTTGGTACATGCAGTCTGGCATTATCAAAACAGAAATCGTAACTTTGACAGGTACATGCAATGACGGTATTTCGACGCAAAAATCTTGTATTTATTCAGTGTTGAAACACTACAGGGGCTTAATATGAACTGGAATTTTGTTTTTCTGAATACATACAAGATTTTTGCGTACCAAGATAAATATAGTGCTTTTCATCATAAACGTCTTTCCTACTTATTTTTGAGTGGGTCAAGTTAGTAAGCCAAAATTCGCGATAAAGTTGATGTACCTATGGATTTTGTTTTAGCGTGAAAGTGACAGCTGCATTGACGGATCCACGGAAAGGAAGGGGGGA
The DNA here is from genome assembly GCA_963669975.1 of Acanthoscelides obtectus. Classification (NCBI taxonomy): domain Eukaryota; kingdom Metazoa; phylum Arthropoda; class Insecta; order Coleoptera; family Chrysomelidae; genus Acanthoscelides; species Acanthoscelides obtectus. The sequence goes on along the minus strand of CAVLJG010000002.1, from coordinate 8,403,848 downwards.
ACGAGGTGACAGTTCTTCCCCCAAAGACCACTGGAAAAAGAAAAATATGCTCGAAGTTCACTAACATTTTTTTGGCACAAAGGCAGCAGCACTGTTCGCATTTTTAATAAAATAATTTCCCAACGACACATGATCATAAATCTAAACATTCCTTTTTCCTCATTTCTGCCCTCTCTCCAATTTACTCCTTAGGGAGAATTTCAACTCGGCAGCGGGATCTCTTCTGAGAAAAACTCCTGTATGTTGTGATAAGTGTTATAGAAATCTAGGTTCAATCGGTTTGTACCATTTAACAGGTTGAGGAACAGGATGATGCACTCAGGAATAAGAGATGGAAAGATTACAATATTTTGAAATTTTAACCGGTCTCCAAAATTCACGTATGGTAGAGAACTATTCAAGGACATGACACCTAAGCACATTTGGCTGCCATCTTGTAAAAATGAAAATTACTCGCTTTCAGTCTTTCAGAGACTATTTTGGCTCTAATACTCGTAGAAATGTCTGTACACCAAAAATGTAAGGTAATAAAAAATACGTTATTTTTAAACCGCCTAATAGTCTTTAAAAATTGGCGTACGTGATGTTCGATATGTAAATAAGATGCTTTCTGGTCGTTTTTGAGCTATAATTTCATTGTTCTTGAAATTGTTATGTCTAAAAATGTGGCGTATATTACAGTTTTTCAAAACCAAAGCACAAATGGACCAAAAAGAAATGAAATAAGGAATACATAAGCATATGTAGCACTTACGTTCTGATATCTAGCGAATTGTTCCACCAAACGTACTGCAACTGCACACAAACAACTGCAGTTCCATGATTGGGCGTCAGCGGGTTTATGCATAATAAGATGGGTAGGGGGACTTAGCTTTCGTTCTGAAAGGTGCCGTGTTTCAGGAGAATTAGATATTGGAAATTCGGAAATCGATTGTTGTTTCTTGAAACTGATTTTTAATAATGAATGTTCCTAATCATAACACGACAGATGCAAACATTCGAAGGAAGTTCACACAAAGAAAGACAAGTAGTCTTGCGGAAACTCGGATGAAAAATAGAAAACAATCGTATGTATGTCCGCAATAAAGAAACAGGAGCAGAAATATTTTTTGGCCAATATTTTTTAAACAAATTTAGAAAATTGTTTTTTCTCTCCGGTCAAAGTGCTTTTAGGGACATTCTCAATAGAACGGGTGCTCGATTAACAATTGAAAAACCACAGGCTTACAGTAACGATACATCCTGGAATGCTTTGAGGTTTTGTTAATCGATGTTTGAAGAATTTTTAGCAGCATTGACAATTTGAAATTTTATTCATTCCTTCATATTGTTTTTCGGGGTCGAAAATGACATAGGAGTACCACGTATTTTTAAAATCAAAATAAGTCAATTAGACATGATTTACCTCCATGCAAAAGTGCTTTGTTGGTCCATTAGAGGGCGTCAAAGTTTTCTTCTTGATACACATTTTTCAGATATTTTTGGAACCGGCAGTGTCCCGAGACTGTCCGTTAGATTCATCGATCGGTCGAAGAGCCCTCCTCTGCCCAGCATCGACTTGTATAATGTAGTCGGGTCGGCAGCACTCCAAATATGTGAGCAGTACTCGAGGCTAGGTCTTATCTGGGCCTTGGGCAGAGTGATGAAGTTATACAGAGGAAAGTACTTCTTATCACTAAGTAGATAGCCTAGCTTTTACTCAGCAGCTGTTCGTGCAATGTCAATCTGAAATCGGACCAGCCGCAATTAATAGATCTTTATTAGGATTTTCGCCATATCTCGAAACCGGAAGAGCGCTAACACGCTTCTTGTCCGTCAAGGTACAGTACTTTGGAAGCATTAAACTGTACTCTGCAGTAATAACCTCAAGGTTTCTCGTCAGAGAGGAAGTCGCCGATAGTATACTTTTCTACAGCTCACCAACAGAGGTCGGCTCCACACTCTGGATTCGTGCATGGAGAGTGCTGTCATCAGCAAAGCTGTGGATTGCATTAACTGTACAGGGTAGGAAGTTGTTAATATGTAGGAGGAATATTGTCGGAGCCAAGACCGATCTCTGGGGAGCACCCGCGTTGACATTGTGATTTTGAGAATCTAATAGATAATGCCTTTCTGATGCTGAATAGCAGAGGGGCAGTTGACGTTGGCTGGTCGGTCTTAGTTTGCGCAGAGAGGGAGCCACGACCACCTTGGATTCATCTTTGAACTGGAATTGTTCGCCCTGCGGCGGCAGCCTCACTTGCTTACCATCTGTAGCCGGTAACAAAAGCAAGCAGAACCATAAGAAGTAGCGCTGACATGTACCTAGTTGATCTGTACTATCGTTGCGCAGTATAGGTTTGGCCAGTCATATGACATGCTGTGTGAGCACGCCTCCGAAGCAAATTAGCAACTACCATGGAAGATCCCATGGTTTTTTAACCATATTTCAGGGAAAATATGCCTGATTTTGCACCCCGATTGCAAGTATTACCGTCAATAAATATAAAAAAAAAACGTTTTGAAAACATGCTTTTATTTAGCAGATAATGAAACAAATGAGCCAGCCATTGATCTAGAGCCATTCTGCCGTTTACGGGGGTATTACAATAGTTACCTTGACGAGGTCATCAGCAGGAGAAGACTTACGTACATGGAGATTTATCATGATTAATCACTACTAATGTGTATCCTATTTGTCTTATTATCGTTTTCCAAAATGTGCTCATAGCTGAACCGGGGAGACTGTAACATGGAGACACATCTGTGTACTTTATAAGAAAATGAGGGCAGTTTACATAACGAAAAAGATGTCAAAACTTCTGAGGACCGAACCATTGCAACCCATAAAGCTTACAGCCTGCCAACAAAAACTTTATCCTGAGAACGGGCGCCGTATAGGGGTACATAAACACACAAAAAGGGTGCTCGCAGAAGTTAATCATATGTTCGGATAGAGATGTAATAAAATGCAATAATCAACTGTAATAGAGACTCAAAACGTCAAGTTAATTACAGCCGAAAGAGGTTTTCCTCGGGCATTAGCTTGCTTTCACTTTAACGCTAACGACTGTCCAACTCCCCCACCTGTCGAATTGGCAGTTGCTTGATAGAATAGCTCATCAAATAATATGGAGAAACTCAATTGTTGATCTGTTTGTACATATGATAGATTGTCCCGTTTAAATGCGTCAGCTGTGCTTGAGTTTCGAGGGAAAATACCTCGTAAGTTTTCTGTTCTTAGCGCTTAAATTATATTGTATAAGTATATAATTAAGTGTAAAATCAACTATGTAAGTAACTGACCTTAGTGCGCACCGATCTTAAGAAGACTTCGCAGCGTAAGATGGTAAATATCTTAAATCACCTGATAAATTGATATTCGTCTTATTAACGGTTTTCGTTACTCAACTCCAACCGCACCAAACTCTTAATAACATGAACTCTAAGTTATAATCGGAATGTCCGCTCGAATTCCGGTGTACCCTGGAGATAATACTGACATCGTGATTAGCCAATTTCATCGTGACCGACTTAGCTAATTAATTCTTGTATATGACTAATTAGCTAAGTACCTTTCACTAACAAATAGCAATAACGGCCTACCTACTACAATCGGGAGCTTCTGGATGACCTTGAACGTCATGGCTTGCTTAGCGACAGGCAGTATGGTTTCCGGTACCAGCACTCGTTGTTTACGTCACGCAACTGTGGACTAAATCATTCCAGTCTAATGGTAAAGCTCATGTCGTTGCTCTTGATATCACGAAAGCGTTCGATCAGCTGAGGCATGCTGTCCTCTTGAACAAACTTCCATCCTATGGCCTCACAGAGAAGGTTTGGAGATGGGTGTCTGAATTCCTCTCTGGCCGTAAGATATCCGTCGTAATTGACGGGTTCTCCTCTACAAACCACAATGTCAACACGGGCGTTCCCCAGGATTCCGTCTTGGCTCCGAGATTGTTCCTCTTACATATCAACGACCTCATATCCTGTACAGTGAATACGTACCACAGCTTCGCTGATGGCAGCACTCTACATGGAGGAATTCAGTGTAACAGCTCGATCTTCATCCCTAAACTGGAGAAAAGAAGACTAGCAGCGACTTCCTCGATGATGAGAGACCCTGAATGTTTTCATTGCTTGGGGATGCAACAATCTGGTACAGTTTAATGCTTCCAAAACACAGTTCCGTACCTTAACTAACAAGAAGCGTCCTAGCGCTCATCCGGTCTGGATGGACGACCGAGTTTTACCAAAGAGTCGTTTATTTCTGCTGGTCGGAGTCCAGATCACCGAGGACTCGCTATGTCAATTACCTTTGCTCCTAAGAGCTCTCCTCCATTTTGCCGCTTGTCCTCGGCCTCCCATCCTAACCGTGTTAACCTTCGTACTTCCAGAACTGGCCGATACGACTGCTCCTGTGTCTCTGGGGTATCGAGATTGTGGCGCAATCTACCCGAGAAGCCTTTCCCAGATCTAATAACCTTCGGCAGTTGAAAGACCGATCAACAAAGTTGCTTTAAGCTCCCCATAGCAGCCGCGGTACCCTAGTATCTAGGCTTCTGCCAACGTAACTGCTTCGGTACAAAAAAAAAACAGATGTGCAAAGCTCAATGGGGCGATTTCTCCAGTTAGTAGTAAAAAATATTTTCTTATGTGATTAATACACTTGGTTGCCTGAGTGATTCATAATGCAAAATTGCATCCATAATCAATTGAAAAATAACATCACTAGAAAACAACGCAATTAAGCAAAATCGCTGCATTAAAAATTGCTAACACATCGATATAGAATTTAAATTAATCATAAACAGGACCATGTGTTGATATTACGGCATTCCATTTAACCGTTAAACTTGTTTCAGATCTTTTGTTTTACTGCATAGATAATACGCAGTATTATAAGTGGTGTTTTATATGGGACGAGGGAGAAATGTTCCAACTCAGTTTTACTTTCCACGCCACTAGCGAAAAATTTCAAAAATAAGACACTATGCTTTTGGGATCGATCAGATCTAGAAAATATTTTGCGCGAGGGTCCATCTGATGAATTTGAAATTTTTTTCAGGGGTTGGGAAGGTGGATGGGTCTATGACTATGAAGATGCCTATCTAGGGGCGGGGGTATCCGCGACTGAAAATTGAAGAGCGGGAGGGGTCGTCTGTGAATTGAAAAAGCGGTCCAATTTTAAGTAGTGGGTCAGTCGGAATTCTTACTTAAATGATAACATTAAGTTTTCCTGTTATCCAAAGACATAACGTACATATATACTAAAACAATCTTTGGACGTTGGATATTTGCCAAACGCACGAAAAGGATCGTTTATATCATTCCAGCCCCAAAAATTGCTTCTCCCAAATGCTACAGTTATCTACAACTAATCAGTTTACTTCCTGTTTTATCGAAATTACTTGCAAACATTATGTTTTCACAATTTAATTCTTATTCAATTATCGATAGTCTACTGTTAGCTCATCAATCTGGATTTAGAGGTGTCTGTAGTACAACGACAGCCCTTCTATCGATACATGATGATATCATCACTGATTTCGATAAAGGTTATGCTACACTTTCATTGCTTCTTGATTTTTCAAAAGGCAATTAACCACGAACTCCTATTATCAAAATTGCATTATTTGACCACAGTTGTTCAAAACTGTAAAATAATGACCTACGCCGACGATACACAAACTACCATTTCACCCAAATATGAAAACGTTTCCTCACTTATAAACAAGGATCTAATATAAGATTATGCAAAAGACAATGCTCCTAAACTAATAACTGAAAAAACCCAAATAATTTTATGTGAAATTTATGAGAAGCTGTCTCACACCATGCCGCCTAGCCTATGAATTGTCTCTATAATAATAGAGTATTTTTTGAGATACTCCCTATTTTGGGGAATCATTTCCTTGGGGGTGAACATTTATTTTCAATTGTATTGATTTAACTGCGACCCCTTCAGAAGCTTTTTCACACCATGTCACCTACTCTTTAAATTTATAAATATATTTTTTATCTGCCACTCCTTCAGAAGCTTTCTCGCACCATGCCGCCTGGTCTATAAATTATCTCTATAATAGAGAATTTATTTGAGGTACAACTGATTTTGGAGTATCATTTACTTTGGGGTGAAAATTAATTCTCAATTATATTTTTTATATATCACCCCTTCAGAGGCTTTCTCACACCATGCCATCTAGCCTATTAACTGTCTCTATAACAGAGTATTTTTTTGAGGTACAACTCATCTTGAGGAATCATTTCTTTGAGGGTGAAAATGAATTTATAAACATATTCTTTATCGGCCACCTCTTCAGAAGCTTTCTCACACCAGGCCACCTAGCCCATAAACTGTCTCTATAATAGAGTATTTTTTTGAGCTACAACCGATTTTGAGGAATCATTTCCTTGGGGGTGAAAATAAATTTTCAATTATATTTTCTTATCTGCCACCCCTTCAGAAGCTTTCTCACACCATGCCACCTAGCTTATAAATTGTCTCTATGATACAATATTTTTTTGAGGTGCACCTTATTTTGGGGAATCATTTCCTTGGGGGTGAACATGAATTTTTTATTATATTTTTTTTATCTGCTACCCCTTCAGAAGCTTTCTCACACCATGCCACCTAGCCTATAAATTGTCTCTATAATCTAGTGTTTTTTGAGGTATAACTCCTTTTGGGGAATCATTTCCTTGGGGGTGGAAATTAATTTTTAATTATATTTTTCATCTGCTACCCCTTCAGAAGTTTTCTCACACCATGCCACCTAGCCGATAAATTGTCTCTATAATCGAGTATTTTTTTAAGGTACACCTTATTTTAGGGAATCATTTCCTTGGGGGTGAATATGAATGTTAAAATATATGTTTTTATCTGCCACCCCTTCAGAAGCTTTCTCACACCATGCCACCTAGCCTATAAAGTGTCTCTATGACAGAGTATTTTTTTTGAGGTGCAACTGATTTTGGGGTATCAATTCCTTGGGGGTGAAAATAAGTGTATAAGTATGTATATGTTTTTAGCAACCACCCCGTCAGAAGCTTCCTCGCACCATGCCACCTAGCCTATAAATTGTCTCTATAATGAGTATTTATTTTGAGGTACAACTTATTTTGGGGAATCATATCCTTGGGAGAGAAAATGAAGTTTTATTTATATTTTCTTATCTACCACCCCTTTAGAGATTTTATCAGTATATGCTTTTTAGCTCATTAATTACTTTCAATACCATATATACAATAATCCGTAGGTAAAATTTATTCGAAGAAAGGGTTTCTGTTAAGTCTTGTTCTGGCGTATTATTTAATGAATGTGAAAAGTGCGAGGAATCAGTTTTTTTATTCGAAAAGCAAAAAATTGCACTAAGAAAAAAATTTCGGTCATTTTAATACACTACAGGTACAGTAGAGAGCGCCCTCTAGCGGCTACAGTAAAACTATGCCCATGGTTCGTTTTGTCGTACCAAAAAATCCTTGTATGCCAATTTTCACTATTATACATCAAATATTGTTCGAAATATTTAAAAAAAAACTATTTTAGAAAGTAAATTTAAACACCCTGTATTTCGGAAGCCACGCATTTTTCGACCCATGTTTATATAGACTTTATGCATGAATTTTAAAAGTTCTATCGAATCTTAAAGTTATGCAACACTAAACAGAAACACACTGTACATTTATTGTTGCGAGCTGTTTGGTGTATCCTTCACAATCACAGTCTGGTCGAGGATGTCGACGCCACTGGTCATTCGGGTATCTTCGGTAAATTGTCTGTTAAATTTTATCTGCCAACTTCACACCGGTATCATATATCAGGCCATATAAGGGTATGTACATTAAAGAACGGTACTCTTAGCGACACTTCGTCTCTTTTGTACTTTTGTATGAAAAAAAGCCCATTTATTTTTATCATTATTGCTATGTACTGAGTAAGTGTTGAAGACTTATTCAAATGTTTATTGCTTACCTAAAACAATCCTCAATAAGAAACCTATATACGTGTACAGAATATTAATTCCTTGTCATAATACAGGGTGTTTTCAAAGTTGAGTCATTCATTTTAACTGCTTTTAGGACTCGCCAAAAGGAGTTGATATACCAAAAATCACCTATATAAAGTTGCATAATAAAAGAAATAGTAGAAGGTTTAAAATTTAAAAAAATAAGAATACTATCACACAGATATTTTGATATTCTCGACCACTGCCATGTAAAATCCTAGTGTTTTTTTGTTTACTACCCTTATCGTTTATCTAAATTTGGTAAACTTTTTGTGTTATTGTATGGTCTTCAGTACGAGTCTTTGTTTCGGTCAGTTGTATCAGTCTTTTAACAGTGCGTATACCTTCATTTGTCTGAAAATATGGCCCATGCTTACGAAAATAATGAACTAGTGGACATAATAAAGGGTGTTTCAATAAGGACGCAATATTTCAAGGTTCTATAAAACATGGTATTTCGTAACAAACAATTTGCCATCCCAAGCAAATGAGAAGAGATTGTTGACCATACTTTGTTGTTACGTTGTCCCAAACGCTTTCAGTGTTGTTATTTGTCTCAGGATCTTAGTTATCACAAGTTAAGTACAAGTCACCACCAGAAGCAACGGATTTCAGTACTGAGTCGTTATCCCAAACGTCTTCATTCATCCTTGGTGTGGAGCTGACTATCCCAAGCCAGATTAACGTTGCTATCCTAAGCAACCGAGTTCAATGTTTCAGCCTCATCCCAAACGTCTTTGTTCGTCCTTGGTATGGAGTTGGCTATCACAAGCTAACTCCAGGCGGCTATCCCAAGCAAAGGTCCTGTCAGGCACAATTTGCAGCGCCGGTGAGGCATCCATACTAACATTTATTTAACTTGAACCTAAAACAGATCGATTAGTCGACAATTACTTGATGGTCACGCACCTTCAGAAAAAGAGGCCTGCATGCCACTTTCCAATTTTGCTCCGCGACAAAATGAATCTTGAAGGCGACCGGCCGTCGGCATCTCGCCAACAATGCACATCTGTCGGCCAACCTTCTGTCCTGTTCTCTAATTCTAAATGGTCAGCGATTCCTCGACACTGCTGAAAACGTATAAAGGTGCGCGAAGCCGATTGACATGTTAACGGCTTGGCACGAGAACAAGGAATGAGTGTTTATAGTTTATAGGCGGCCAGAGAGGAGGAAGGTAGGAGGATCGCGGTGCCGCTTCCATTCGCTGCGTGCGCGAACATTAATACCTACTTATCATATACAGGGTGACTTTGAAGTTGAGTCATTAATTTTCAGATAATGATTGTAGAAGGAAGATAAACCAAAATATGTGTGTAAAAATAAAAAAAAAATAAAAAAAAAAATTTACCTTGTTTTATAAAGTATCCTCCCGACAAGTATTTCAGTGCGGACCTGTATTTGATCGTGAGGTCTTGGAGCACCGGCATGCCGTCCATATGTGAGGTCTTAAGTCAAATGATTCACGAACCCATTGTACTACATTAACAAATGCACGAGGGGTTGGTTGCACTCGATTGGGAAACCGATCCGCATAAACATGTGCCATTTTTTATTTCGTTTGAGCCACGCAACAGACACCACTATCCACTACCGACTGACACTGACTGTATACAACTGAATGAAATAATTGTAAAAACATCGTTCCAAATTCTTTGGCTTTTTTGTTTCCGATGCGATGAACCGATAAGGCGAATTATATCCGTTGTCGCCAACCACGAGCACATAATATTATTACTGGGACAGGGCGGTACTCAAACTTCCAAAGGGCTATAACTTTGTTACTTTAATTTTACCAGAAAAATGGTAAAGGAAAAAACATTTCTTTTGATCAGATCTACTCACTGTTAAAATAAATGACTCAACTTCGAAGTCACCCTGTATATAAGAAGGTGCTGATCACAGTGATACTAGACACCTATTAGACATAATAAGTCACACATATTTTCCCTACATCTGCCACGGAAACAGAAATATGATAGATTTGCAGTTTGATATGCAGAGGTCGAAGATTCAGCGTACCTAAGTAAACCTACCTAATCACGATTTGATATCGCCTTTTGAAACGATTTGACTCATCCCTTTTCTTTGAAACCTCCAACGAAGGTGTAGGAAGTATAGAGTCAATCTACTTAATGCAGTTTTTTTAAATTTTGTATTATCGACCATCATGTGCCCGGAGACTCTTTGAATGGTGCTAAATACATCAAAGTGCAGTTTAGCAGATTGGCTGAGTATTCCCTAGACATACCTTACGTATAATTTTAACTTACATTTTCTGGTGTTAATTTTCCATGTATTATCTTTTTTGTAGATTGTGTCTTCTTTTATTTCTTTCTGGAGGTAAAATCTCATGCCAAAAACTCTTGAATAAGTATACTAAGTGACATATAAATCCGAACACCCAGTTTAAATGGTTTTATTTTAATAAAAGTTGGTGAATGTATTTATCTTACTATAAATAACAAGTGAAAAAATTTCCAGCCTTATCAGTTGGACATTCCGGTTTTTATACTGCTTTTTTTAATTCACTAACGCTCTAAAAATGAATATTTCAGCCGCAGTAAAGAATCAACGTTGGCGGATTTTGGTTCTTGACATCCTTTACGATCGGTTACGATGCCTAGAGTGCGGAGACCTGTACGATTTCGTCAACTTAGTGAGTTTGATAGGGGCCGTATAGTGGGACTTCGGGAAGCCTTTTCGGGCAATTGCAGTTAGAGTGCAAAGAAGTGTAGACACTGTGGTTAGGTGTTGTCAGGCATGGCTTCGAGAAGGCCGTACTTAAAGAGCAAGGGGCACGGGACGCCGCCGTAGAACAACAGACCGTGAAGATCCCCGCCTAAGATTATTGGCCTTAAGGGACCGTTTCTCCACTACCAGGTCCATTGCAAATGAATGGTTTGCAGAATACGGAAGACCTATTGGCATGCGAAGTGTTTACCGACCAATGAGAAGTTTTGGCTTGTTTTCATACCGGCCACACTGGGTCCTCCCTTTAACCTGAGAACACCGACGTAATCGCCTTGAGTGGTGCAGACAACGGTCGCTCTGGGATCAGGAATGGAACAGTATTGTCTTTAGTGACGAGTCTCGATTTTGTTTAGGCATGCACGATGGTCGTGCCAGGGTTAGAAGGCGACGTGGTGAAAGGAGGAATCCACAGTTTTTTGTTGAAAGACATGTTCATCACACTGTTGGAGTTATGGTTTGGGGTGCTATGGCTTATGGTTCCAGGTCACCTTTAATCTTCATCAGAGGTAACATGAACGCGCGGCGTTATATCCACGAAGTTCTAGAACCCCATCTTTTACCCTATCTTGACACCCTGGCAGATCCAACTTTCCAACAAGATAGTGCCCGACCACATGTTGCAAGAGTCACAATAGACTTCTTTCAACATAATGATGTCACATTGTTACCATGGCCACCAAGATCTCCCGACTTATCCCCAATTGAGCACGTGTGGGATATGATGGGTAGGAGATTGCTCAATTTGCAACGTCCGCCTCAGACTCTAGAAGCACTTTGAGAGGAGTTGGTGGTTGCCTGGAATGAGATACCACAGGAGGACATTGACCACCTGATCAGAAGCATGCCTAGGCGCGTTGGAGAATGCGTAGCACATCAGGGTGCATCCACACATTATTAAAGGTCAAAGGGCTTTAAAGCAGTGCAATCATTTTGAAATTTTTATCATTTACTTATTATGCTTCATTAAGTACTTATACAAAATTTTATTAAAATAAAACCATTTAAACTGGGTTTTCAGATTTATATGTCACTTAGTATATTTATATCTAAAAATGTTTAGTCAGAACTGTGAATGAGTAATCATGTAACATACTAGATTATTTTTCGTTTTTTCATTATAACCTGCTGATGAGATGCATCTTTACAAAATTTTGACGCTAGGAGCCACGGGACAGTTCCAAGCTACCCATTGTATGACAATATAACGTCCCTGAAGTTAGCTTTAGATTCAGATTCGAAAATGATGAAATAACAGTCGACCAGTTCAGCAGTGAGCTCAAATCGCGGATTTGCTAGAAAACTGGTGTTTTCAGCTATTGAGGGTTGCTTTATGTTAAGTAAGGCTTTTACACAAATTATTCTAGATAATATCCCAAAATTCGATATTACCAGTGGTGGAGTGAACGGGAAAACGAGAACAGGCACTAGTGTGCTATCTTAATAGGAAAAATACCAAAAATGATTTTTTACATGACTACCATTATTAGACCTAATTGTACTACCGCGTATTACTGCATACATGTTAAGCTGAATTAGGGTTATACTTCGACAAACGACACATTTGTGTCGGGTGTACATATAAAACTAAAAAATCGCAGAACCCAAACGAAGAATTCTGCCATCAAGAGACTCATATATGTTGAAGAGACCTCATCTCTATGGCATAGCTTTGCAAAAAATTAGTGGACTACAGGGTGATTCTGCGCATACAATCCCTTAAAACAGAAAAAAATCACAGAATCCGAATGAAGAATTGTGCTACCAACAGACTCGTACATGTAGAGACCTCTTGGGGGTACATTTTTGTCGCATAGCTTTGCTAGAAATCAGGGGACTACAGGGTGAATCTTGGCATACGAGGGATGTCTTTTAAGTTTTGTATATAGAAACATAGTAGGCCGCGCGGATCGAACGTCAGTACTGAATCTTAACCTCACCCCTTAGTAAACTTAAATTCAAAGTTTCACAACAATACGTGCAGTGTTCTTACTAGATCGAATTTTTAAGTGTCATCAAGTCATTAGAAAAATGGAACTCAACCGAGAACACTTTCGCGCCATAATTTATTACAACTTTCAGAGACAATTATCGCAACAAGAATGCCTTGCTGAGTTACTGTCTGTTTTCGGCAACGAAGCGCCATATCAGTCGACAATTTCCCGTTGGTATGGAGAATTCAAACGTGGACGGGTGAGTCTTAGCGACGATCCCAGGGTAAGTGCACCAAAAACGGCAGTCACCCAGGAAAACGTCGATGCTGTGCGCAAACTCATCATTGAAGATAGACATGTGACATATCGCGAGATTGAGGCGTCCTCGAAGATCTCAAAGACCTCAATTCAAAAAATTTTAAATGAAGAATTAGGAGTAAGAAAATTGGTTTCTCGTTGGATACCCCACCTGTTGATTGAAGAGCAGAAAGCAGCCAGGGTTAATTGGTGTCAAAAAACGCTTGACTGTTTCAATTCCGGAAACTCAAAACATGTGTACAGCATTGTTGTGGTGATGAATCGTGGATACTGTTATGAACCAGAAAATAAACGACTGTCGGCTGTTTGGGTGTTCCAAGGTGAAGAAAAGCCAACAAAAGTCATCTGTTCTCGAAGTGTTTCGAAAAAGATGGTCGCAACATTTGTGTCAAAAGCGGATCATATTGCAACAATTCCTCTTAATGAGCAAAGAACTGTTACCATCATTTGTTTGCCAAAAGTCATCACCGAGCTTCAAAAAATGAACCCCGAAAGAAGAATCATCCTGCATCAAGACAATGCAAGCTCGCACACAGCCCAAAAAAACAAGGCAGTATTTAACGGAAGGAAACGTGGAATTATTGGACCATCCTCCGTATAGTCCCGATCTAAATCCTAACGATTTCTTTACTTTCCCGAAAATTAAAAACAGACTGCGTGGTCAAAGGTTCCAATCACCAGAAGAAGCAGTTGACGCATTCAAAAATGCCGTTTTGGATCTGCCAGCAAACGAGTGGAATAAGTGCTTCGAAAATTGGTTCGAAGGCATGCAGATGTGTATTAATCATCGTGGAGAATACTTCGAAAAACAATAAAGTCATTTATCGTGTTGTTTCATTTCCATATGCAAAACTTAAAAGACATCCCTCATAAACATAAGCCTGATGCTTCCGGCAAAAAGAAGTACCGCATGGTCATTATTTCCGCAAGCTAAATGAAATTACAATAGAGGACAAAAAACCCAGAAACGAGGAAATTCTTGAAAATTTGGGCAAAGCCACGTTAGATCTTGCCCAAGGGTGCCACCAGATACCGATGGACCCCAAATCAGTTGAAAAAACCGCTTTTACCATCGAGAACGGGCATTAGAGTATATCCGTATGCCGTTCGGATTAAGGAATGCGGATGATGAACTCCGTTCAGCTTCCCTACGTAGGTAAATTCTGGTTCGTCTACTTAGATGATATTATCATTTTCTCAAAGTCCCTTCAAGAACACATATATCACCTTAAACTAATTTTTGAGACTCTCAGAAAGTACGAAATTCGTATTCAACTCGATAAGACTGAATTTTTACGAAAAGATGTGCCTTTCCTTGGCCACATTATCACTCCTAATGGTATTTTGCCGAATCCAGAAGAAATAAAGGCTATAGAGCATTTCCTTATTTCGAAAACTATTAAGGAAATTCAATCTTTCCCAGGTTTAACAAAGTACTACCATAAGTTCATAAAGGATTTTGCCAAAATATCCAAGCCATTTACAACTTTTAAGTAAAGGTAAGAAGATCAATCCCAATAATCATGAATATCTCCAAGCTTTCGATATCATTAAACGAACTCTTTCTAATTTACCGATCTTATCTTACCCAGACTATTCCAAACAATTTGTATTGACTACCGATACCAGTAACGTCGCTATAGGAAGTGTGTTGTAAAAAACAATAAGCCCGTCGCATTTCATTCTAGAACCCTCAGTAGTGCTGAACGTAACTACAGTACAATCGAAAAAGAATGTCTAGCTATCATCGACTCGTGTAAACATTTCCGTCCATACCTTTTCGGACATAAATTTATTATAGAAACCGATCATAAACCATTAGTTTGGCTTTATGGACTCAAAAAGCCCAAGCAATGCATAATCCGCTGGAAATTAGAGCATAAGATTTTGATATCAGATACGGAAAAAGCAAAGGGAATTATGTAGCCGACGCGCTCAGTCGTGTAGATGACAGCGACGATCTCTTATCTACATTACCGCATGTCGCCGAAAACCCGACGCTCAGCGATGATGAACTTCAAGCAATTCTTCAAACACCTAACTATGATATTACCTATGCGCGCTCCACGCACACGCTTTATTCTTCGCCTGTAAATCCCGTTAACAACATAACATTTTCCGAAGATAAGAACTTTTATCATTTTAAGCATCGTATCGACATAATTTATGAAAAGGTATTCGACGTTAAGACTCTCCCGAATAATACCATCAGATGTACCAGATACGTGAACATACTCACCTGTTGGTTTTGCTAAAAGATTATTGACACACCAATACTCATTATGGGATCTTCTACACAGAGCATACTATTATGGTTGAACTTAATCGCGTTTTAACCAATTATTTTTTAACAAACAAATCACTTTAAATAAAGCCGCATATAAGCTCCTGTATTTAGACAAAGATAAGGCCCTCACTGAAATTTCTTTATATCACTCCCAGACGCACAATGGAATCAACGAAACCCACGATCATTTTAGAAAAATGATTTTCACTCCTGACCTTAGACGCCTAATTACCGACTACATTAATAGATGTGATCTATGTCTCTTAAGCAAATACGAGCGTCACCCTCCAGTTGTTGAACAACAAGGCCCATTCTTAGCCAAAAGTCCATTCAAACATATCTTTCTCGATAATTGAATCTTTTAGTCGTTATACTCAAGCATATCTAATTCAGTCTCGTAACAGCATTGAGGTTTTGAAAAAACTCAAACTCTCTCTCCCACCTTAAGTTTCCGAAAGAAATCACTGCTGATCCAGGTGAATAAAATTCAGCCGTAATAAAAGATTATTGTCTAGCCCAGGGCTGTCCAACTTAATGTGGCCCAAGGGTTACTTAAAAAAAATGCAGTTTGGAGGGCCGCATTATAAAATATTTCTATACAACATTATTACTGAGTTTTAGGTATATGTATACTATACTATATGGTATACAAAAACAGTTTTTCTATTATTTTTATTTATTCAAAAAATATGAAATTACAAAAAAATCAGTGGGACATTTGAGGATGTTGGTTTTCTAATACTAATGCATCAATATTAACATTAATATTTGTTGTTGATAAACGAAGTAACTGAGTAAGTGACTTATCAGAGAGGGAACATCTATACTTTGACTTGATAAATTTCATGTTGGAAAAGCTGCTTTCGCAAAGATACGTGCTTCCCATCATTGATCCCATTGTAAGTCCTAAGTTTCGCAAGTTGGGGTATCGTTCTCCTGGCAGTAACTTAAAAAAGTCCATGCCAGTTTCAGTTCTTCCTTGGTAAAAAGGATCTGATTGCAAATCACACAATTACAGTTGAAGGTCTGCTCTGCTTACGTTCTCAACAGAAATTGTTAGTGGCTGAGTGAAAACTGAAATGTCGCTTTCGATTTTTTTAAAGTCACTAAGTCGATTTTTGAATTCTTCTGCAATTGTGTCAATGTATTTTATATGAGGTAAATATGAAACTTCCTCAAAATCCTTCATTTATTCGAAATGTTCTTTACAACTTGGAAAAAATGAAAAATAATTTTTTGTAATGAATTTTATTCTTAAACCCATTTATGTGTCCAAATAAGTTGGCAATATTCTGCTGTTTTCCTTGTAGCTTCAAATTCAATTCGTTAAGGTGAGATGTCATGTCTGTTAAAAATGCAAGGTCTGCTAAAAATTGTGCATCTGCCATTTGATTTTCCAGTTCCGTAGTGTCGGACTTCACTTCATTTTTAAGGAAAATAGGAATTTCCTTGCGTAGATCGAAAAATCGTTGCAAACACTTTCCGGCGCTTAACCAACGAATATCGGTGTGAAGTAACAAGTCCCCATATGTAACATCCACTTCGGCCAAAAAATCACGAAACTTTCTGTGAGTCAAAGCAGGATTGCCCCCTCTAACAATATTAGTTATTTTAACAGCCACTTTCAAGACATTTATTTGACGTAAAGATTTTCCACATAAGCTCTCTTGGTGAACAATGCAATGTATCATAGGACAGTTGATGCTGTTTGGTTTAAATAGTCCTGCAAATCCAATTTCAGTCCCTGTCATAGCTCTGGCGCCATCAGTGACAATACAGGAACATTTATCAAATCCCCCGTAGTCTGACACCAACTTATTCACAGCTTCAAAAATATCTGTACCCTTGGTTGTACCATGGAGAGGAATAAGGTCAAGCATCTCCTCTGCTACACTGAAGTCGTCTTGAATAGTTCGGATAAAAATTACAAGCTGGCTAATGTCAGACAGATCAATGCTTTCATCCAGGCATGGCGAAAAATATTTACATTTTTCAACCACGTCACGCAATTTTTTGGATACATGTTCATTGATATGATCCTGCAATTGTTTGATGCGATACTGAGACTGTTTCAAATTTTTCGGCAACTTTTAATTCACTGAATGGTTTCGAAAAAGATTGTTGCTTAGACTAAGTCATTTCCATTTATTGTTATACCACCACTTTACTGCAAAAAGAAGATAACTCCATTTTTCTACTTTTCGACTGGCGTATGTTTTCACACTTACATGTACTTAGGATGTTCTGTCGAATAAGGGTGAATGTAGTACAGTATTATGACATGAACATGTTAATCCTGCTCCGCAGAACATACTAAAATATAGGTAATGTGAAAATTTATCAAGCTGTTTGATCTGTAGTAGCCTATGAAGTAGGAATTACAAGGTTGAAATCTTTTATCAAAATCCACCATTTTGTTTTTCATAAAATCTCAATGTAGCTAGTGTCACTCACACCGCTAAGACGAATCCAACGACACCTTATATGTGAAAATCCGGGCAGCCGTTTGGCCTGTAGGTGGAAATATGCACGTGATCCCTATCAACCCAAATGATACTCACTCTCCGCGTGACGTCATGCGCGCCGGCGTACGAAAATTGAACAGCGTAGTATGCGGCCCTGTACGGGTCTAATCAGTAAGTGACCTAACCTGCGGTGGCGGCGGTAACAAACCAGTTCGGTGTTGTCGCTCGGCATATGCATAAGTACGAGTATTATTGTATTGTAATGGCGGATACTGAATTGTTTATAAGTAGGGGAGACCGGGGCTAGTTGTCACAATTTTCAGTAATTCTTTTTTTTATTCGATCTGAAGCGTTATATGCACATATTTGGTGCATAACTAATATGGTTTATCCTTTGGGAACACTATGTAGAAACGATAATCTATTGCTTCCTGTGTGTTGATATTTATCAGACTTACAGTTTCATCGCCGAATTTAAAAAATGTGGTTTGAAATGTACCCGTGGAAAATGAAAAAGGGAGGTATGGAATTTCCAATAACTACTGCACTTGCTAAGGTAACAAGAGTTCCTCTTTCTGATGAATCTATCGAACCAACCTGTTTGAATCCTCTTCTGGCAACAACGCGGTCGGGTCTTTGGACAGTTGTAATCCCAGTTTCGTCCATGTTCCAGATTTCGTGAGGCAGAAATTTGTTTTTCCATAACTGAAGCTAAATTATCAAAAAATGCGTTGACGTTCGTTTTATTGAAACTACTGGCTCTTGCTGAACTAGTTGCTTCCGGGTTGCGAATAGACAGTACAGGATGACGTTTTAGAAACGCACTAAACCAGTCAGGACCAGCTATTTTATGGTGGTTCCAATTTTCCGGCATTTTCAAGGAATTAGCATTAGCAAATTCATATGTCAGTCCACGTACTTTCTTGGGTGATAATCCAAAATAAATATCAGATGCTTTGAGTACATATTCCACTAGATGATTTTCAAGTTCAGGCTCAAATACTAAATGATTTTTGATGTAGCCAACTGAAATTGACGGCGCAACAACTCGATCATCGAGTAATTCAGATTCTGGAATTTTCTTACAGTATCTTGCTAAAGTACGGTAATTTACAATGAAGTCAGCTGCCGCTTTTCTTATTGAGGATCCTAATCTCACAAACCTAGCAGCTCTTAAAAGTACGTCAGGCGGCGCTTTACCCTTCTCAGTCTTACTTTTGAAATTTCGAACCATGCTTATGTAACCTGAAAATATTAAAAAAATACATTATATACATATACCTGCGTAGAATGATGTGCACTGCTAACCGTCTAGTGTGAGGGCTGGCTGTCACATGTGACAAGAGGCCCCCGCTAATTTGAGCCAACCTGCCCCACTAGATAATTAATTTTTAAGGTTAGATAGCGTCACTAAATTAACAAATTCAAAGTCAATACTTAAGTTAAGTCGTATTCGGATTATTGAAGAACAAAATAAATTCAACAGTTCTTTTTATTATCAAATGTAGTCTTGAAAACACAAATTATGTGGCAAACGAAAAATTTACTCAGTTTAGGCGATTTGTTTATTTTTGTGCGTGCGACCTTAATCTACCAACGACAACTTTCGTACTGAATATAAGTGTTCTGCGCGGACGCAGAAATGATGTGTAGCGCGCCAGGCAACTACATCTTGCGGAGCTGCTGAAATTTAACAATTGTGACAACCAACCGATGTGACAACCAGGCCCGGTCTCCCTACAATTTAATCTAAACCACCTGTTTGGCAAAGTAAACATCCGCAGCACAGATATTTCACTTAGGATGTAGTCAAACGGGCATTCGAGCGTACTAAAAAAATTTGGTAGGGTATCATCTCAGTTCTTCATACAACTGAAAAAATTCAACAGTTGTTTCTCTGTTTTTATTTATTTCGTGCACACCATCTCGAATGTTCAAGACCCTGCATTTCAGAATCTGACTGTCTAGTAAAAATATCAAATCGTCGTCCATAGTTTGGAACTTCTGATAATACGTCGGACCATTACAAGAGCTCGCGTGTCACTGTGGACACCGCCGCTCGCCGCGCCCGCCTGGGCTCTCAATATGGACGCAGATTTTAAAAAAGAAGTTATTTTCAAACAAACAACTTATTTATCTATACTCCTATTCCTCGCTATCTGAAATGGTGGTAAGGTTCATGATAATCTGAGGTCATATGAAAATGGTTAAATAACATTTAACTATTTTTATTGTCAAAAGATCTAATAGTGAAACATCACGATAGAATCTGTTTCTGTGTTTACATCATTACACAAATTAGACGCTCCAGAATTTTGTATTTTAGTTTCAAAAATGTGTACAATTCTTCAGGTGCGTTTCTAATTTAACAATATTTCAATAGCATCGTTTTAAATATGCGAACTACTCTGGGACTACCTCCGTCAAACAGTACATAACCGACCAGAAATATAGCTCTGTTACTTAAACAGGGGTTGTCTGACAATTCAGATGTTCGTCTAAAACAAAAGAAATAGTGATATCTTCTGTGATATGAAATCAGAAAAAAATCAAGCCGGTACTATAGTTGTCAGAGGACCAAAGAAGCCATCACAATACAGCAGAGCGGTGTCCTGGGATTTAGGCTTCTGCCTGCGCGGCTACTTCGGTAAGCTAGAATAATTTTCATAATTTTTTTTATATATTATATTTAAACATACATATTGTAGATGTGCCTACTACGGAAAGGTCTATTACCCAGTGCTTTTCAAAAAAGGTCCCTCTGCTTGACATTTGTTTCAATAAATTTACTGCTTTTTCTCATTCTTCTCCAATATTTATGTATTATGTATTTTGGATATTATAGTCATATGGCATGTAGATCACGAAAAACCATTTCGTTCATTTTCGTCGCCCTGTCTGTTCGCTAATCTTACAACCGCTCGGATTCCAATACAGTTCTTAAACATGTTGCTACAATATCAAGGCTAGTTTTTTAAAATTGGTCCAGTGGCAGTTAGAGAAAGAGGCCAAAAACAATAAAAATAAAAATCGCTCAAACATTGTTTTTTTTACATTGCAGACAAACAAATTGACAACAAACAGTCTGT
Source organism: Acanthoscelides obtectus (assembly GCA_963669975.1). NCBI lineage: Eukaryota > Metazoa > Arthropoda > Insecta > Coleoptera > Chrysomelidae > Acanthoscelides > Acanthoscelides obtectus. The sequence goes on along the minus strand of CAVLJG010000002.1, from coordinate 8,383,016 downwards.
GAGACTGACTACTTCTAACGCTGTTTCCATTTTCAGAGTACACTAAAATTGCACATGTAATTGCAGCCTATGTACCTAAAATTTAGAACATACTTGACACTCTCTGAGGGCCGGCAATATCTTCTAACGATGTTTTCTCCTGTCAGTTTGGAGACCATGTCTCTAAAATTTTAATATACACAAGTTGCAACTGAAGTCCTAGATCTAGATACAACGTCTTTACCAAAATTGGGGAGCCAAAACATTTATGTTTGTATAAAAACGATAAAATATTACAAAAAAAGTATCTTTCCCGTATTTCCTCTTCCATCGTTGTCTACAGCTCGAAGACTAGATTGTAGTGCACAGAATGTGTAACTAAAATTGTACATAAAGTTACATCACACTGTGTATCTACAATCGATCAGACTAGGTATCATAAGCTGGTGCGGCTATCGTTGTCACGAGAAACATTCCTCTATAACGTCATTCCGTTTCTTGGGTTCGAAGACTGTGTCTCACGGAGTACGGTACCAAGAAGCTGTAACAGGTCATCCAGTGACAGGATTCTCAGTATCAAAATCAGTGAGACTGAACAGATGAACGTCAATCTATATTCTAATACTTCCTCATATATAGTTATATCCGTCTCCGTGCGTCACAGAATGTGGTACACAAAAGTGGCAATTAAAATCATTCATATGAATGCACAATCCTGGGTCGCAACAGTCGGTGAAGCTGGATATCATACGCAAAATGTTTTCCTTCAACCAATTTTACATTTTTTTCCTCTGGTTTGAAGACTGTGTCTCACATCTTCTGCTATGCAGAAAGTGCAACTAGTCAAATATCTAGTTACAACATTCTGATATGCAAAAGTCGGTTAGACTAGGTATAACAGCCATGAAGGATCACAAAAGAAACATATTTGTCCACAGTATGATCTATAATTCATAATTTGAAGACCGTGAATCACAGAATATGCTACACAAAAGTGGCAACTAAAATTATTCATATAAATGCACAATCCTGGGTCGCAACAGTCGGTGAAGCTGGATATCATACGCAAAATGTTTTCTTTCAACCAATTTTACATTTTTTTCCTTTGGTTTGAAGACTGTGTCTCACATCTTCTGCTATGCAGAAAGTGCAACTAGTCAAATATCTAGTTACAACATTCTGATATGCAAAAGTCGGTTAGACTAGGTTTTAACAGCAATGAAGGATCACAAAAGAAACATATTTGTCCACAGTATGATCTATAATTCATAATTTGAAGACCGTGAATCACAGAATATGGTACACAAAAGTGGAAACTAAAATTATTCATATAAATGCACAATCCTGGGTCGCAACAGTCGGTGAAGCTGGATCTCATACGCAAAGCGTTTTCTTCTTATCAATTTGACATTGTTTTCCTCTGGTTTGAAGACTGTGTTTCACATCTTCTGCTATGCAGAAAGTGCAACTAAGTCAAATATCTAGTTACAACATTCTGGTACGCAAAAGTCGGTTAGACTAGGTATAACAGCAGTGAAGGATCACAAAAGAAACATATTTGTCCACAGTACGATCTATAATTCATAATTTGAAGACCGTGAATCACAGAATGTGGTACACAAAAGTGGCAACTAAAATTATTCATATAAATGCACAATCCTGGCTCGCAACAGTCGGTAAAGCTGGATATCATAAGCAAAATGTTTTCTTTCTTCCAATTTTACATTTTTTTCCTCTGGTTTGAAGATTGTGTCTCACATCTTCTGCTATACAGAAAGTGCAACTAAGTCAAATATCTAGTTACAACATTCTGATATGCAAAAGTCGGTTAGACTAGGTATAACAGCAGTGAAGGATCACAAAAGAAACATATTTGTCCACAGTACGATCTATAATTCATAATTTGAAGACCGTGAATCACAGAATATGGTACACAAAAGTGGCAACTAAAATTATTCATATAAATGCACAATCCTGGGTCGCAACAGTCGGTAAAGCTGGATATCATAAGCAAAATGTTTTCTTTCTTCCAATTTTACATTTTTTTCCTCTGGTTTGAAGATTGTGTCTCACATCTTCTGCTATACAGAAAGTGCAGCTAAGTCAAATATCTAGTTACAACATTCTGATATGCAAAAGTCGGTTAGACTAGGTATAACAGCAGTGAAGGATCACAAAAGAAACATATTTGTCCACAGTACGATCTATAATTCATAATTTGAAGACCGTGAATCACAGAATATGGTACACAAAAGTGGCAACTAAAATTATTCATATAAATGCACAATCCTGGGTCGCAACAGTCGGTAAAGCTGGATATCATAAGCAAAATGTTTTCTTTCTTCCAATTTTACATTTTTTTCCTCTGGTTTGAAGATTGTGTCTCACATCTTCTGCTATACAGAAAGTGCAGCTAAGTCAAATATCTAGTTACAACATTCTGATATGCAAAAGTCGGTTAGACTAGGTATAACAGCAGTGAAGGATCACAAAAGAAACATATTTGTCCACAGTATGATCTATAATTCATAATTTGAAGACCGTGAATCACAGAATATGGTACACAAAAGTGGAAACTAAAATTATTCATATAAATGCACAATCCTGCGCCGCAACAGTCGTTGAAGCTGGATGTCATAAGCAAAATGTTTTCTTTCTTCCAATTTTACATTTTTTTCCTCTGGTTTGAAGATTGTGTCTCACATCTTCTGCTATACAGAAAGTGCAACTAAGTCAAATATCTAGTTACAACATTCTGATATGCAAAAGTCGGTTAGACTAGGTATAACAGCAGTGAATGATCACAAAAGAAACATATTTGTCCACAGTACGATCTATAATTCATAATTTGAAGACCGTGAATCACAGAATATGGTACACAAAAGTGGCAACTAAAATTATTCATATAAATGCACAATCCTGGGTCGCAACAGTCGGTAAAGCTGGATATCATAAGCAAAATGTTTTCTTTCTTCCAATTTTACATTTTTTTCTTCTGGTTTGAAGATTGTGTCTCACATCTTCTGCTATACAGAAAGTGCAGCTATGTCAAATATCTAGTTACAACATTCTGATATGCAAAAGTCGGCTAGACTAGGTATAACAGCAGTGAAGGATCACAAAAGAAACATATTTGTCCACAGTATGATCTATAATTCATAATTTGAAGACCGTGAATCACAGAATATGGTACACAAAAGTGGCAACTAGAATTATTCATATAAATGCACAATCCTGGGTCGCAACAGTCGGTGAAGCTGGATCTCATACGCAAAGCGTTTTCTTTTTATCAATTTGACATTGTTTTCCTCTGGTTTGAAGACTGTGTCTCACATCTTCTGCTATCCAGAAAGTGCAACTAAGTCAAATATCTGGTTACAACATTCTGGTGCGCAAAAGTCTGTTAGACTATGTATAACAGCAATGAAGAATCACAAAAGAAACATATTTGTCCACAGTTGTTCTATAATTCATAATTTGAAGAACGTGAATCTCAGAATGTGGTACACAAAAGTGGCAACTAAAATTATTCATATAAATGCACAATCCTGGGTCGTAACAGTCGGTGAAGCTGGATCTCATACGCAAAGCGTTTTCTTTCTTCCAATTTTACATTTTCTTCCTCTGGTTTGAAGATTGTGTCTCACATCTTCTGCTATACAGAAAGTGCAACTAAGTCAAATATCTAGTTACAACATTCTGGTACGCAAAAGTCGGTTAGACTATGTATAACAGCAATGAAGAATCACAAAAGAAACATATTTGTCCACAGTTGTTCTATAATTCATAATTTGAAGACCGTGAATCTCAGAATGTGGTACAGAAAAGTGGCAACTAAAATTATTCATATGAATGCACAATCCTGGGTCGCAACTGTCGGTGAAGCTGGATATCATACGCCAAATGTTTTCCTTCTCTCAATTTGACATTGTTTTCCTCTGGTTTGAAGACTGTGTCTCACATCTTCTGCTATGCAGAAAGTGCAACTAAGTCAAATACATAGTTACAACATTCTGGTATGCAAAAGTCGGTGAATTTGAATATTCCTGTGTTAAAGTGATAATGGCTTACTAAAGACATACATCGCTTCGATATTCTCTCTTTTCTCGTAACCTGCATTTATCATTTCGGAGACAGCTTCTCACAGATTCCTGTAAACCGAAGGTCAACTTAAGTCATAGATCTCAGTCGTATCGATCTCTGTCCGAAATCCGGTGAGACTGTGTTGCAGCTATAAAGGAAAATCAAATAACTTGTGAAATTTTCTCTTATATCTTATCTACATTTCCCAACTTGATGACTTCATCTCACGTATTCCGGTGCACAGAAGTTGCAGCTTCAAAATCGCTTAGACTGAACATAAAGACTTCCAGCTAAACAGATATCAGTATTATCTCTTCTATTCTTATCTACATTATTCAATTCGGACTGAACCTTACACATTGTAGTGTACATAAACTACCAACTAAGTCACTTCTCTAAGTTATAGCATTGTGTAACCCAGAATGGGCCTAGATTGATCATGAGAGATTACCAAAGAAACAGACCTTTTCGCTATTTTCTCTTCTATCGTTGTAATGCATTTCTCGATTCGGACACTGTATCTCACAAATTCACGGACACCGAAAGTGCAACTTAAGTCAAAAGTATAAGCCCCGTGTCCGAAATTCGATAAAACTGTGCTGCAGAAATGGAGAATTTTCAAAGCTGGAGACCTTTTCGACAGTTTCTCTTTTATCTTATGATGTTTTGACTGTGGAATTTGGAGACTGCATTCCACATATTCTGGTGCAATAAAAGTTCATGTCAGGAATCCAAGTTACAATCGATGAGATCGAACATGGTGAATTTTCACATAAGCAGATGTCGATATATTTCTCCTTTATCTTATCTAAAATTTCCAAGTCGGAGACTGTATCTCGTAGAGTAAGGGCCCGCTACGGCCAGACCTTCGTTATTTCATAAAACCTGAAAGTTTCTCTGTGCATGTTCCCAACAGAGGTAAAAACAATCAGCGATTATGAAATCTGGTTGGTGGTTACTTTGGCAGGTAACAGCTAGCAAATTTGTCTAAAATAGTAACTCAAGTTCTCTGAAGTATAGATCCCAGTTATTTTATACTTCTTTCAGAATGGCCTCATCCATTGCCTTTCAACTCTCTGCCTGGCACTCATGAAGCTTATTTAATTAAAATTTAGAGTTAAACTTTCGTTAGTGTAAAAGCTGAAATTCATATGTTACTTGTGAGACTATCAAAAGATGTCACCCCACTAGCAGGCAGTTGCAAGCTTGCCGTAGGTGCGACCGCGAGGCGGTATATATTCAAGTGAAAGAGAGTGAGATAGATAGTTTGGTCTATTGCGACCTTTGACCGTGTTGCCTGTCGTTTATACTATTGATACAGTCGCTCCGGTTTGTCAAAAATGGTCCATGACATATGAAAATCACCAGTTTTAATAGTTTGAAGGAGCTCAGCTACCACATTATTATTTAAGTGATTGTCTAAAAACTTTGACAGGTATGTAATTATTATGTCCAATTATTATACATACAATATTATTAATAATTGTACTAACTTGGTCAAATTGTTACAGAAACTGGCGGAGAAGGCGATATTGACAACGATAGTAGTGACGGAGATAACGAAGATATTGACGACAAGGATAAGAATCATCGAATATTTTTTTATATCCAATAAAAACTACCTTATAATAATATAATAATAATAGCTACTATATATAATATAGCTATGAACATAACAAAACCATTTTTTCATTGGATTTCATACTATAAACAATACTGTCAATGGCGGATTTACAGGGGACGATCTGTCCCTCGTCGACCTCCAAGTATGCCATCCCTCCCAGTTGGAAAATCCTCCCAGTGGGGAGACGAACAGACTGAACATAAATGCTGTGACCACCACTGCGATCTCCCCCCTCTTAGACAGATCGCTAAATCTGCTCTTGAATACTGTTTGGTCCCTTTTCCCTTCCAGGAGTGGTATTCCTGAAGTCGTCGGATTGACGACAACCATCGGTAAATGCAACCAAAGACGTCATGCCCTAGCCTAGATGCGATGAGCTCACGGAAAGTATTGCAATATCTACTGATAGGTTCAATTTTCCATATCCACAGCTTGGATTAGAATTGAATTAGCCTGGTCGATCAATAGAGTTACTTCAGTACATAATATTGTGGCAGATTTATTATGCTATATATATATATATAAGTAAATATACGCGTGAAAATGTATGGTTCCAACTTGTGGTTTAAAAAGCGGGGCTTAACAGAATGGTAAGAAAACTGGAGCATAACTTAATGGGCTAAAAGTACAATGTACTGAAATGGCAGAATTTGAGTACTAGTTTCGCATGTGTAGTTGTTTGAGTTCATTTTAGGGCAACGGTAAATAACGAATCTATAACATATCGCATATATACGTAGCGCGTACTATTGAAAAGATAAGGTTATATTTCACAACAAACGGTGGAAAGTTCATGCCCTAATAGATACATACGCTAAGTACACAATCAACAAGGATTATCTACGACCGGGCGGCAAATTGGACTTGTGGATAGGCTTTTTTGAAGTTAAATCTCAGTTTTCATCTCACGGACTCCACGTTCAGACATTGAATCCTTGTGTATTCGTTGTTAGGGCGTGCCGCAGTTCCACTGACACGATTGTTAAATTTTTAATCATATTTTTAATTTTCAAACCTAAACGCCATAAATGGATAAATAACTATTAGTGTCTTTTCATATCACTTTTAAGCAAAATTTTGGCAGTAGCTGAAGTGTAAGAAAATAGCACCATATAAAGGATTTCGTACCAGTGTGTCTTTGTATCCCAAAATTAAAGGTTATACGTATAGTATTTAAGAAAACATATAGGCAATATTCAATTAAACAAATCTTTCGTGATATTTTCTTAAAAAACAAGCAGCAATTAGCCCATTGCCACCTCAGTAGGTATTAATACTGCTGACAATAGGCACTGGTAAATACTCAAACATATCCAGCCTTAATAACAATAATAAGCAAACTGCCAATGCCAAGATATGACGAACGGAACTAAATAAAAGTCACATGTTAAATATCTGATAATTATCATAGGACGTCTATTATATTTTTAACTCGATAGTCTACATGTATTTGATTACTTTTTCATGTTAAAGATTGCTGTACTGCTTTTCTATGTAGGTTCGCTAATTGTCTTCTCAGATAATAGAGATACATATCTGCTGTTTAATACTAGATGAATTAGCTGATGAAACGGATGGTCTCAAATTATGAATGATCCTAAAAGTAAGGTGATGTATCAAATCGTATAGTATTAAAATGGCATTTAAACAAATTGATCAAACACGACGAAATATGTCATGTTGCATAACCTGCAGAAAAGTTGTAGGTACGACGAAACTCGCTCTGTTTGGTCAACCGACGGTTATCGATAAGATAAAAGATGTCATGTCCAAGCCTAGATGTGATGAGCTCACGGAAAGTAGTGCAATATGTACTGATAAATTTAATTGGATATATCGACAGCTTGGATAGAATTGAACGATCAATAGTGTTAGATCAGTGCATAATATTCGAAATCAATAGTGTTACATCAGTATATAATATTTTAGCCGATTTATTGTGATATAAGTCAATATACGCTTGAAAATAGACAAACTATTAAGGTTGTGTGGTTTCGACTTGTGGTTTGAAACGCAGGGCATATCAACAAGATACCAAAGCTGAAAAAGAGCTTAATGGGGTAATAATGCAATGCACTGAAATAGTAGAATTTGAGAACTGGTTTCGTATGTCCAGTGGTTTATGTTCGCTTTAGAGTAACGGTCATTGCAGATATCAATGGCATAAATAACAAATCTATAACATATCGCATATATACGTAGCGGGTACCATTCAAAAGATGGGGTTATATTTCACAACAAACGGTCAATCAACATTGATTATCTACGACCGAGCGGTAAATTGTACTTTGTGGATAGGCTTTTTGGGCGTTAAATCTCACTTCCTGACCCACGGACACCCTCGGGCTGACCTTTCGACATATTCGTTGTTAGGGCGTGCCTCAAGTTCCGCTGATACGACCGTTCAATTTTTCTCACATTTTCAAGTCTTAACATCACTTTTGGCCTGTTGAAACCACACAACCTCAATAGTTTGTCTATTTTCAGGCGTATATTTACTTATAGCATAATAAATCTGCTACAATATTATGTATTGAAGTAACTCTATTGATCGTCCAGGCTAATATAATTCTAATCCAAGCTGTGGATATGGAAAATTAAACCTATCAGTGCATATTGCAGTACTTTCCGCGAGCTCATCGCATCTAGGTTAAGGCATGACGTCTTTGGTTGCACTTACCCATGTTTGTCGTTAATCGGTAAGTTCTGACGACTTCAAGAATACCACTCCTGGCCCCGTCCAATGGTAAACAAGTGAGCTTTTCAAAAAACTTAACAAAAGAACGAAATACGGTAGATTCATTGAATCTATTAAATGCTGTTATTGCTTTTTGGACAAACAGTTTGTCCGATATTTTTTTGAAAATTGATTCACTAGTCATAAATGATTCTATGCTATGATATTTTTTGATATATACAAAACACTGTTCTACATATAAAATTCAGTAAATCAAAGATGCGTACTACGTGTTCGCAGTAGACCAAACAATATCTCACTCGCATCCGCTTGAGTATACCATATATTCATTATACAGAGTGGCGCATCGAAAACGAAATAGTCGCATTTACTGGCAGCTCAGTTTTTTTTTTGAAAAATGCTAAGACCCGTCGATTTTGTTTTCCAGGGGCACACAGGTTTGATAAAAAATCACATTAGCACGTACAGCCCCTAAGCGGGGGTGACACCACCCCCAAAATCTTAAATGGAAAGGGGGGTCGAGTGATACCTTATTTTAAAAGTCTTTCAATTCCCTTTATAATGATATAAAATTAATGTACTTCAGTTCAGTAGTTTTGAAGATTTATTGATTTAAAGCTTAAATAAAACTAATACATCATCATTAGTGGAGATCAATACATTTGGCAGCAAAGTAATTTAAAAATGAAGAATGAACTGACCCGTTAGGCAAGTAAATGTTGAAAATGGCCACCATGACTCTCCATGCAATAATAAAGATTTTGCTCAAAACGTTGCCGCACATTTTGCAATATTTGAGAAGTAATTTGAAGGCACTCATTCACAATTCTTTGTCGCAAGTCTTCTAATGATGTTGGCTGAGTAGCATAGATTTTGCTTTTTAAATGGGGTTGGGACCCGGGAACCAGGCCATCACGCGGTGGTATATGGGAAGGTCTCCAAAGCTCATCGTAATGAGCCTTGCGCCTTCCCACGGCCGCAGATCCCCCACGTGGGCCTCCAACCATGCTCTAGAGGATTCGCACTCGCAGACAAAGATGGCTGCCCCTCGAGAGAGGTAGCAGTCTATGTACCTGGGAAGGGCCGCCTCATCTGGGAGCCCATCTATCAGCACACTGACCGCCTCTTGAACCTGCTGCACCTGTACGTCGGTAAGTTGAGTCCCAGGATAACCGTCGGACACGACAGCCACCCTGAGACCCGCTTGTGACGCTCGCGCATAGCTAATTTGCGCATGCGTCGCAGTGCGAGGCTTCTTCCGCAAGGATGCGCCTTCCGGTGTCCCACCGGCAGACCTCTGCCGCTTCCCGTCGCCAGGCCGCCTCTCTCCGCTTCCGAGCCCTTTTCCTGTCGGAACCTAGCCGAGACTTCTTCTTAATTTTTAGAGAGCCCACCCTTTCCGCTAGCTCTATCGCTAAGCTTCTGACAGATTCCTCTGTGAGAGTACGATCAGGGTCCCCTGGTGAGGGGCCGCCTGGATGTTTGGGGTCCCCTGTTGAGGGTCCACCCGGATGTTCGGAGTCCCCCGTAGGGGGGACTTCGGGGTTTTTATAATTTTTATTGGGTTCCATATTGTTCCCACGAGTATAGGGGAAGTGGTGGTCGACGTCCGCGGTGCCCCTACACGGACGCAAGGCTGGATACTCTGGGAGGTCGCCCGGTGTCCCAGAGGCTCCGTTTAAGACGGTGCATCCCCACCGCCACGCACCCCTCGGCACGGAATCGCTTAACACCTTGGGTTGGGTAAAGTACCATTGCCCATGATGACCGTTGAGCTGCAGGCGTCCCAGATATACATCCGAGACACCTGTGGCTCATCGAATCATTCGATTGGCCGGGCTACCGGCTTTCCGGCGGGTCTCCTCAAAAACTGATCGAGGCGGTCCACCGCAAGACCGGCACCCCGTTGCCCCTCCTACACGGTCGCATACGGTTCAGCGCCCAAGGCCGCCCCGCAGAACGAACTCTAGGACGTACGGGTTGGATTTTGTAGGAGTTCACCCATATTTCTCCGTTATAAAACCAGGTCTTCTGCTTACCCCATTTCTGCACGGCCTTTTGATACAGGTTATATCGAGCAGGTGACATATCTTCAGTAAGAGTTATTCCTGAACCTTTCAGCAACTTCCTGTTTCTTAGAAGCTTCATTTTCAGGTTATGAGAATTTACAGTAAACAAGACAGAACGCTGTTCGTTCTTTTTTCTTCCTAACCAAAAACAATTTTCAATATTCTCTACCAAAACTCGAGTTTTCAGGTTATCTTCGCATAAGGTAAGCACCTGCTCCAGGCCACTTGTACCATGTGATTCCTTCATGCCAACTATTCTAAAAGATTTCCGACGTGCATGTTGTTGAAATTTTTCCAAATCACACTCTAGTTTATTCTTAGCATGTCTCAGGTCCACTATTTGTTTTTCTAGCTCGACCATTTTTTGTTGAGATTCCTTTATGCCCAGTTTCTGTTCGATTGTATCAGAAATAAGCGTTAAGAATTTATCATTACTGAGCAATTCTTCAATGGTTTGCTTTATAATTAATTTAACATCGGTCATTTGATCTCGTGTCAATGGCATATTGATTTAGTGTCCACTAACCTTTCAGAGCAGAAGAACCAAATTATTTAATTCCACTTACATTACATGGAGGTTTTTCAGATTTTCCGCAGAGCAACACACAGCACGTCTACTTTCTCACCATGTCTGCTACTGTAGGAAGGCAGGAAGAAAACGTGGAATTATTGGACCATCCTCCATATAGTCCCGATCTAAATCCTAACGATTTCTTTACTTTCCCGAAAATTAAAAACAGACTGCGTGGTCAAAGGTTCCAGTCACTAGAAGAAGCAGTTGACGCATTCAAAAATGCCGTTTTGGATCTGCCAGCAAACGAGTGGAATAAGTGCTTCGAAAATTGGTTCGAAGGCATGCCGATGTGTATTAATCTTCGTGGAGAATACTTCGAAAAACAATAAAGTCATTTAAAACTACCTATCGTGTTGTTCTATTTCCATATGCAAAACTCAAAAGACATCCCTCGTAAACATAAGCCTGATGCTTCCGGCAAAAAGAAGTACCGTATGGTCATTATTTCCGCAAGCTAAATGAAATTACAATAGAGGACAAAAAACCCAGAAACGAGGAAATTTTTGAAAATTTGGGCAAAGCCACGTTAGATCTCGCCCAAGGGTTCCACCAGATACCGATGGACCCCAAATCAGTTGGCAAAACTGCTTTTACCATCGAGAACGGGTATTAGAGTATATCCGTATGCCGTTCGGATTAAGGAATGCGGATGATGAACTCCGTTCAGCTTCCCTACGTATGTAAATTCTGGTTCGTCTACTTAGATGATATTATCATTTTCTGAAAGTCCCTTCAAGAACACATATATCACCTTAAACTAATTTTTCAGACTCTCAGAAAGTACGAACTTCGTATTCAACTCGATAAGACTGAATTTTTACGAAAAGATGTGCCTTTCCTTGGCCACATGATCACTCCTAATGGTATTTTGCCGAATCCAGAAAAAATAAAGGCTATAGAGCATTTCCTTATTCCGAAAACTTTTAAGGAAGTTCAATCTTTTCCAGGTTTAGCAAAGTACTACCATAAGTTCATAAAGGATTTTGCCAAAATATCCAAGCCATTTACCAAACTTTTAAGTAAAGGTAAGAAGATCAATCCCAATAATCATGAATATCTCCAAGCTTTCGATATCATTAAACGAACTCTTTCTAATTTACCGATCTTATCTTACCCAGACTTTTCCAAACAATTTGTATTGACTACCGATACCAGTAACGTCGCTATAGGAAGTGTGTTGTAAAAAAACAATAAGCCCGTCTCATTTCATTCTAGAACCCTCAGTAGTGCTGAACGTAACTACAGTACAATCGAAAAAGAATGTATAGCTATCATCGACTCGTGTAAACATTTCCGTCCATACCTTTTCGGACATAAATTTATTATAGAAACCGATCATAAACCATTAGTTTGGCTTTATGGACTCAAAAAGCCCAATCAACGCATAATCCGCTGGAAATTAGAGCATAAGATTTTGATATCAGATACAGAAAAAGCAAAGGGAATTATGTAGCCGACGCGCTCAGTCGTGTAGATGACAGCGACGATCTCTTATCTACATTACCGCATGTCGCCGAAAACCCGACGCTCAGCGATGATGAACTTCAAGCAATTCTTCAAACACCTAACTACAGTGGCGTAGCGTGCATTGGCGGGGCCCCGTATAAAAAATTGTTTGGGGGCCCTTATATTCTTTGGGGGTAAAGATTTTTCACAAAAGAAAAAAAAATATTGTGAAAAGAAATATTTATTTATCATAACATAATTTAACCATTTTACAAATAAAAATCAAATTTTAAACATTCATTCTCCTTGCCTTTTTTTCGGCAAACTGATTTATTAAATCATTTATGGCTGATGATGATTTTAGTTTTTCTAAAGTTTCTACCTCTATGGACAATAGTGAGAGGTCTGACAGCCGTTCTTGTCCCATCGAAGTTCTTAAGTAATTTTTTATCAGTTTTAATTTTGAAAAACTTCTTTCAGCAGTTGCGGTTGTAACTGGAAGGGTCAAGAATAAAAAGCATGCTGTGATTACCTCGGGAAAACTAGATGCAAGACTATTGAATTTTACTAGCAATAATTCAATGAGTTCTTTAATGGAATAAATTTTTTGAATTTCAGATTTTAAACATGTTTTTAGAGCCTTTAATTGGTCACAAAGATTAACTGAGATGTCTTTACTGTATTTAACGGACAGTTTTCCGGAAGCGATTAATATCTCTTCGTTTGAAGAAGATAGGAGTTTCTCCGGTTGTAATATTTCGAACATACTACTCAGATCGCAAAGGCTCTGAAATCTTTCTTTAGTTTGAGAAATTAATATATCTAAACAGCAATAGTATACATTGACTTTGAAATAGGATTCCGGGTCGGAAATTCTCTCATCTTGTGATAACTCATCAAAAAAACGCTTCGTTATCTTTCGCCTACTGTTTTTAAAAACAGTTGTTACCCCCCACTCTTTTGCTAAATCTTTGGACTCATTTAGCAAACTATTAAATGAAATCTGATTTCTTAATTGGCACAGTCTATTTAAAAGATTACTTAATAAAATACTAGATTTCTGTAAGTCATTATTTTCATGCTGTAGAGCTTTAGAAATAGGATTAATAATTTCAAATAGTGAAGAAAAAATGTAACGAGCACTAAGAAATCATAACTCTCTAAAATATTAATTATATTTTTACATTCTTCACGTTCATCTTTTTTATTTGAAATTAAATTTAGTTGGTACAAAGTTTTCATGATTAGTAAAAAATTTTTCTTTACCGCTAATAAAGCGTCGTTCCTAGAAGACCATCTGGTTGGACATACCTTTTTAAGGGTAATCAAATATTTTTCAGACGGATCGTCACTTAGCATAGCCCAGCGTTTTATACTATTGCCAAAAAAAGTATATACTTTTTCTAAATTATCGAAAAAAGTCGATATTTCACGAACGTGTCTCGCAGCATCGTTTAAAACTAAGTTTAAAGCGTGCGCAGCACAATGAACATAATCGGCATTTGGAGCATGCTCTTTTATTAGGGTTTGTAATCCTCCAAAAATGCCCGACATAACATTTGCTCCATCGTAACCCTGTCCTCTACATTTAGTCAAATCAATTCCATATTCTTTAGTCAAATTTAAAAAGGCAGTTTTCAGACCTGCAGCACTGCAATCGGTTACTGCTATAAATCCTAAAAAGGACTCACAGATTTTTATTTCTTTAGGCACATTATCATCATTTTCTGTAACCGAGATATATCGAAAAACTACAGAAAGTTGGTCAATTTTTGACAAGTCTTGTGTTGTATCCAGAATTATTGTCAGAAATGGAGCTTTTTTCATTTCTGAGATAATATTGTTCCTAACGGTGGTACCAAGCAAACTAATAATTTCGTTTTGAATCGTAGGGCTTAAATAATTTATTTCGCCTTTCGGTTTTAGAAGAAGTTCTTTTAAAGTTGCATCATAGTTAGATAGCAAACGTAAAATTGCCATAAAATTTCCAGAATCAGAATCATGCCCTCTCAAAGATAGATTACAAGATGCTAAAGTAATTATAACATTAATTATACGATGCAGTACATCTCTCCAGAATGTAATTTTACTATTGATTTCACTTTGCAATAGAGTATCGATGGTATTTCCTTGCAACCAATTATTATAAGAGAGTGAGGCATTCATATGCTGCTGTGACTTTTCATGGTCAAGTATAGTTTGCGTAAAATTGCTTCTAACCGAAACACCGTTAACCCAAGCAGAGGAGTACGATTTGTTTTGACGATCTGCTAATAACCAACAGAAGTGACAGTACGGTTTGTTTAAAACGTTAGAATAACATAACCATGGTCTTACAAGTTTTATGCCTGCCTGATTGAAATATGAATAATAATAGGCCGAAAAAGGTCGGTTACTTTCTGAATCTTTTGGAAATGGTCCTTGTGGTTTAAATGGACCCAATTTAAAAATTATTTTTCGTTCGCATTCAGATAAATTGTCACCAAAATTTCCTCTATCTGATGAAATTATATTACAATCTTCAAATATATCAGAATCGTTGACTTGGTGTTCTTCAATTTCTGGATGGACATCCGATGAAGTATGTGCTTGGCTTTCTTCTATTTCCGAATGGATATGTGACGAAGAACGTGCTTCAGAAGAATCTAAAAATAAACGAGTATTTGTTAAAAAATAAATACGAATGCTTTGATACTAAACTAAAAAGAGTTATATATAAATAAATAACTTTACTAAGGGTCACAGTTAGAGAGTGTTCAGTTCAGACGCACACAGACTCTACGCGGATTGTGCTCGTATTAGTAGATACAAAATCACCTGCAGCCCGTCCGTGCGTTACATTACACCTGCGTGCTATTTGAACGCAGCGCGTAGTGTAGTGGCCATACAAAACGAGAACAACCCGAAAGCGAGTCTGCACATCTGAAGTTCTCAACACGCAATTTACGATACGATACAGACTGATAGACAAACAACAAAACAAATTGATCTTATAGATAAGTTAGAGTTTTGGTTTTTTTTTGTTTCGAGGCACGGAACCCTAAAAACAAAATTCACCCTTCGCTACAGGTAAATAATAAACCAACCACGCGTATCTAACCACGCAGATCCACATTAGCGTCGTGTAAAATAGTACTTGTGTAAATTAGTAAGTACTTCGGTTTTTCGAAGAAGTAATTTTACAAATTGTCATTTATTTTTAAACCTTATCCGTTTTAAGATTTTTGCCAAACCAATTTCATGTAAAAGTTTAATTAGTAAGGAGTCTCCAATATCTTTTTTAGATTTTTGGACCAGTAGTTGTGAAAATCGAAGGGGGGGAGACCACTTTTTGTGACGGACAGATTGACAGGCCGAAATTAAAAGATTTCCTTGTTTATCACTACGGACCCCGAATAAATGGGTTGGGTAGTACTTACCTTTCCAATCTAAATCACTCACAGTACCTTGTCTATGAAAAAATGAAGAAATTTTGGGCACTTTTTTTATAACCTCTTCCCTTTTCCGTTTACTTTTTCTTTTCTCAGCACCGCTGGGATAATCTCTTTTCCTTTCACTCATTTCTTTTACAAATCGCTACTAATATTGTTAAACCACCAGAACAATATTGTTTGTACTGAATTACAATGTAATGCACAATTACATAAAACGCGTAAATAAACACTGCACTGCACTCCGTGGTTTAACATCCAATATAGAGTATGTACGTACACGTTCGCGATATCGATTTTATTATTGAGGGATTCCCCGCTGAGTTGCAGATGAAGTAAGTAAAACGGGGAAGTCCCACAGCCCGCCATAACGATGTACAGTGTTGCCAACTTTTGAACGCACGCTTAAGGCGGTATAAAAAGTAATTGCTTTATAGAATTTTGTCATTTGTAAAATAAAATAAATTAGGAAGTTTTTATTTCTTTTTCCTTACACACTTTGGGGGCCCCCGTGGCCCGGGGGCCCCGTATAATTGATACGGCAGATACGGCGGTAGCTACGCCCCTGCCTAACTATGATATTACCTATGCGCGTTCCACGCACACGCTTTATTCTTCGCCTGTAAATCCCGTTAAAAACATAACATTTTCCGAAGATAAGAACTTTTATCATTTTAAGCATCGTATCGACATAATTTATGAAAAGGTATTCGACGTTAAGACTCTCCCGAATAATACTATCAGATGTACCAGATACGGGAACATACTCACCTGATGGTTTTGCTAAAATATTATTGACACACCAATACTCATTATGGGATCTTCTACACAGAGCATACTATTATGGTTGAACTTAATCGCGTTTTAACCAATTATTTTTTAACAAACAAATCACTTTAACTAAAGCCGCATATAAGCTCCTGTATTTAGACAAAGATAAGGCCCTCACTGAAATTTCTTTATATCACTCCCAGACGCACAATGGAATCAACGAAACCCACGATCATTTTAGAAAAATGATTTTCACTCCTGACCTTAGACGCCTAATTACCGACTACATTAATAGATGTGATCTATGTCTCTTAAGCAAATACGAGCGTCACCCTCCAGTTGTTGAACAACAAGGCCCATTCTTAGCCAAAAGTCCATTCGAACATATCTTTCTCGATGTTTACAAAATAGATAAATTTCATTTTCTCACTATAATTGAATCTTTTAGTCGTTATAGTCAAGCATATCTAATTCAGTCTCGTAACAGCATTGAGGTTTTGAAAAAATTCAAACCCTCTCTCCCACCTTAAGTTTCCGAGAGAAATCACTGCTGATCCAGGTGAATAAAATTCAGCCGTAATAAAAGATTATTGTCTAGCCCAGGGCTGTCCAACTTAATCTGGCCCAAGGGTTACTTCAAAAAACATGCAGTTTGGAGGGCCGCATTATAAAATATTTCTATACAACATTATTACTGAGTTTTAATAGGTATATACTATACTATATGGTATACAAAAACAGTTTTTCTATTATTTTTATTTATTCAAAAAATATGAAATTACAAAAAAATCAGTGGGACATTTGAGGATGTTGGTTTTCTAATACTAATGCATCAATATTAACATTAGTATTTGTTGTTGATAAACGAAGTAACTGAGTAAGTGACTTATCAGAGAGGGAACATCTATACTTTGACTTGATAAATTTCATGTTGGAAAAGCTGCTTTCGCAAAGATACGTGCTTCCCATCATTGATCCCATTGTAAGTCCTAAGTTTCGCAAGTTGGGGTATCGTTCTCCTGGCAGTAACTTAAAAAAGTCCAAGCCAGTTTCAGTTCTTCCTTGGTAAAAAGGATCTGATTGCAAATCACACAATTACAGTTGAAGGTCTGCTCTGCTTACGTTCTCAACAGAAATTGTTAGTGGCTGAGTGAAAACTGAAATGTCGCTTTCGATTTTTTTAAAGTCACTAAATCGATTTTTGAATTCTTCTGCAATTGTGTCAATGTATTTTATATGAGGTAAATATGAAACTTCCTCAAAATCCTTCATTTATTCGAAATGTTCTTTACAACTTGGAAAAAATGAAAAATAATTTTTTGTAATGAATTTTATTCTTAAACCCATTTATGTGTCCAAATAAGTTGGCAATATTCTGCTGTTTTCCTTGTAGCTTCAAATTCAATTCGTTAAGGTGAGATGTCATGTCTGTTAAAAATGCAAGGTCTGCTAAAAATTGTGCATCTGCCATTTGATTTTCCAGTTCCGTAGTGTCGGACTTCACTTCATTTTTAAGGAAAATAGGAATTTCCTTGCGTAGATCGAAAAATCGTTGCAAACACTTTCCGGCGCTTAACCAACGAATATCGGTGTGAAGTAACAAGTCCCCATATGTAACATCCACTTCGGCCAAAAAATCACGAAACTTTCTGTGAGTCAAAGCAGGATTGCCCCCTCTAACAATATTAGTTATTTTAACAGCCACTTTCAAGACATTTATTTGACGTAAAGATTTTCCACATAAGCTCTCTTGGTGAACAATACAATGTATCATAGGACAGTTGATGCTGTTTGGTTTAAATAGTCCTGCAAATCCAATTTCAGTCCCTGTCATAGCTCTGGCGCCATCAGTGACAATACAGGAACATTTATCAAATCCCCCGTAGTCTGACACCAACTTATTCACAGCTTCAAAAATATCTGTACCCTTGGTTGTACCATGGAGAGGAATAAGGTCAAGCATCTCCTCTGCTCCACTGAAGTCGTCTTGAATAGTTCGGATAAAAATTACAAGCTGGCTAATGTCAGACAGATCAATGCTTTCATCCAGGCATGGCGAAAAATATTTACATTTTTCAACCACGTCACGCAATTTTTTGGATACATGTTCATTGATATGGTTCTGCAATTGTTTGATGCGATACTGAGACTGTTTCAAATTTTTTGGCAACTTTTAATTCATTGAATTGTTTCGCCATTTCTATTGCACACTTTTTGATAAGCACTCCATCACTAAAAGGTTTTTTTGCTTTGGCAATTTCCAGCGCTATTTTGTAAGAGGCGGCAATACTGCACTTGTTATCAGAGTCAGATTTTTTGAAAAAACTTGTTTGTTGTTTTAGTTTTTTCTTGTATTCCGTTATGATAGCCAGCCTCGAGTCCCCTGAATATTGCCGAAACGTTTTCTCGTGTAACGTAGTGTAATGTCGTTCCATATTATATTCTTTAGGAACCGATAGTACTTGCATACAAACAAGGCACTGAAGTTTATTATTATTGTTTGAGATTAAATATTCTGATTCCCAACGGTCATTATAAACTCGATGTTCGTTCGTTATTTTTCGTTTCTGTGAAGACATATTTCACGGAGTATTTCAGTTAAAAAGGCTTTAGAGTTGCTGTGTACTGAAACGCACTAGCACTAGAACAAAACTGCCTGTCCCGCTTCGGGGATGATCGAGAGATCGGTCCAATTTTCAGTAAATTCGCTGCGGCCTGCTATCGGTCGCCAGTGGCGTCACATGATAATCTATTTTATCATTAATGTAAGAATTGTGCATATTCGGTATTTGAGAGTAATTTATACATGTGATGTATACATGACCCGTGAAGCGGGCTGCAAGAAAGGAGTTCGCGGGCCGCATGCGGTTCGCGGGCCGTATGTTCGACAGCCCTGGTCTAGCCCATGCTATTAAATTGCATATTGGTAGTACAGCCAACCCCCTCTTCTTGTTTGCCTATTGAACGATTCCATTCTACGTTGTCTGAAAAACTAAGAATCTTAAAATTAAAATCGCCTACTGTACTAACTTCAGATTTAATTACCGATGCATTGCTTATTTATAACCAACGTATTCATTCTATTACTAGATTCGCCCCCTTCTATCTAATTTATGGTATCACCAAACAAGAAAATGACTCACAAATCTATGAAACTCATTTCGAAACTCAATGGAACAAACTCACGCCTATCCGCACTCATTGAAAATTCAGAAAACAACTTATCCAAAGCACGTGACAAGAATAACGCTAAACGCCCAAGTCAGATCCTATTCATATTAAACATTCAGGAAACCGATTTCGGGGTAAGGTTACTCCAATGTACCAGAAACGCACATTCGAAAAGATTTCAAAAAGATAAGACATAGTCAATGTAAAAAGCGCTAGGGTTTGCTAGAAAATGCTCTAGAGGACCTGAAACGACGCTTCAGCGTCCAATACCTGTTAACAAGACGTCTTAATCAAGATGTGATAGAAATTTTTTTCGGAGTAATTAGGCTAAAAGATGGTCTTCATGACCATACAAGTTTAAGTATAGAATAAGGTCATATATGTTGGGACGAAACGAAGGCGCATACTCACAGTACCTATTGCAGCGTAGAGTCAGAGGGTACTCCATACATTCCACTAACCACTAAAAGCATCATTCACGAGAATAAACTGAATGCACCTGAAGTATCAGTTGACTATACCGAGCAAGTTTTAGTGGAAGAAATAGATGAGCTCGAGTATGACATGCTGGAAAATTTAGCCGGCTTTGTTTGCAATAAATTGCAGGATGAGAGTTTGAAAAGTTCCTCAAATGAAACTTATTCATTTAAAGACCATCTTAGTGAGGGTGGATTATCAAAACCTTCAGCAACTTTCATGAATCAAATTGAGAAGCTGAACAAGGTATTCACTACATTCAATGGGGACGGAATAGTGACAAAAAAGCAGAATTTTATAGGTGAATTTCTGTTGAAGAGCAGCAACATTGAGTGCCTTGAAAAAGCTAAAAAACTGTTTTTCAGGTCAAGGATGTTCTTCAGGGTCAAAGAACTGAATAAAAGTTAAAAAAAACCAGAAAAATCGTAAAAGGAAATGGAAAAAAAATATTGCTTAGACTAAGTCATTTCCATTTATTGTTATACCACCACCTTACTGCAAAAAGAAGATAACTCCATTTTTATACTTTTCGAGTGGCGTATATTTTCACACTTACATGTATTTAGGATGTTCTGTGGAATAAGGGTGAATGTAGTACAGTATTATGACATGAACAGGTTAATCCTGCTCCGCAGAACATACTAAAATATAGGTAATGTGAAAATTTATCAAGCTGTTTGATCTGTAGTAGCCTATGAAGTAGGAATTACAAGGTTGAAATCTTTTATTAAAATCCACCATTTTGTTTTTCATAAAATCTCAATGTAGCTAGTGTCACTCAGACCGCTAAGACGAATCCAACGACACCTTATATGTGAAAATCCGGGCAGCCGTTTGGCCTGTAGGTGAAAATATGCACGTGATCCCTATCAACCCAAATGATACTCACTCTCCGCGTGACGTCATGCGCGCCGGCGTACGAAAATTGAACAGCGTAGTATACGGCCCTGTACGGGTCTAATCAGTAAGCGACCTAACCTGCGGTGGCGGCGGTAACAAACCAGTTCGGTGTTGTCGCTCGGCATATGCATAAGTACGAGTATTATTGTATTGTAATGGCGGATACTGAATTGTTTATAAGTAGGGGAGACCGGGGCTAGTTGTCACAATTTTCAGTAATTCTTTTTTTTATTCGATCTGAAGCGTTATATGCACATATTTGGTGCATAACTAATATGGTTTATCCTTTGGGAACACTATGTAGAAACGATAATCTATTGCTTCCTGTGTGTTGATATTTATCAGACTTACAGTTTCATCGCCGAATTTAAAAAATGTGGTTTGAAATGTACCCGTGGAAAAATGAAAAAAGGAGGTATGGAATTTCCAATAACTACTGCACTTGCTAAGGTAACAAGAGTTCCTCTTTCTGATGAAACTATCGAACCAACCTGTTTGAATCCTCTTCTGGCAACAACGCGGTCGGGTCTTTGGACAGTTGTAATCCCAGTTTCGTCCATGTTCCAGATTTCGTGAGGCTCAAATTTGTTTTTCCATAACTGAAGCTAAATTATCAAAAAATGCGTTGACGTTCGTTTTATTGAAACTACTGGCTCTTGCTGAACTAGTTGCTTCCGGTTTGCGAATAGACAGTACAGGATGACGTTTTAGAAACGCGCTAAACCATTCAGGACCAGCTATTTTATGGTGGTTCCAATTTTCCGGCATTTTAAAGGAATTAGCATTAGCAAATTCATATGCAAGTCCACGTACTTCCTTGGGTGATAATCCAAAATAAATATCAGATGCTTTGAGGACATATTCCACTAGATGATATTTTCAAGTTCAGGCTCAAATACTAAATGATTTTTGATGTAGCCAACTGAAATTGACGGCGCAACAACTCGATCATCAAGTAATTCAGATTCTGGAATTTTCTTACAGTATCTTGCTAAAGTACGGTAATTTACATTGAAGTCAGCTGCCGCTTTTCTTATTGAGGATCCTAATCTCACAAACCTAGCAGCTCTTAAAAGTACGTCAGGCGGCGCTTTGCCCTTCTTGGGTTCGAAGACTGTGTCTCACGGAGTATGGTACCAAGAAGCTGTAACAGGTCATCCAGTGACAGGGTTCTCAGTATCAAAATCAGTGAGACTGAACAGATGAACGTCAATCTATATTCTAATACTTCCTCATATATAGTTATATCCGTCTCTGTGCGTCACAGAATGTGGTACACAAAAGTGGCAACTAAAATTATTCATATGAATGCACAATCCTGGGTCGCAACAGTGGGTGAAGCTGGATATCATACGCAAAATGTTTTCTTTCAACCAATTTTACATTTTTTTCCTTTGGTTTGAAGATTGTGTCTCACATCTTCTGCTATGCAGAAAGTGCAACTAGTCAAATATCTAGTTACAACATTCTGATATGCAAAAGTCGGTTAGACTAGGTTTTAACAGCAATGAAGGATCACAAAAGAAACATATTTGTCCACAGTATGATCTATAATTCATAATTTGAAGACCGTGAATCACAGAATATGGTACACAAAAGTGGAAACTAAAATTATTCATATAAATGCACAATCCTGGGTCGCAACAGTCGGTGAAGCTGGATCTCATACGCAAAGCGTTTTCTTCTTATCAATTTGACATTGTTTTCCTCTGGTTTGAAGACTGTGTTTCACATCTTCTGCTATGCAGAAAGTGCAACTAAGTCAAATATCTAGTTACAACATTCTGGTACGCAAAAGTGGGTTAGACTATGTATAACAGCAATGAAGAATCACAAAAGAAACATATTTGTCCACAGTATGATCTATAATTCATAATTTGAAGACCGTGAATCACAGAATATGGCACACAAAAGTGGCAACTAAAATTATTCATATAAATGCACAATCCTGGGTCGCAACAGTCGTTGAAGCTGGATGTCATAAGCAAAATGTTTCTTTCTTCCAATTTTACATTTTTTTCCTCTGGTTTGAAGATTGTGTCTCACATCTTCTGCTATACAGAAAGTGCAACTAAGTCAAATATCTAGTTACAACATTCTGATATGCAAAAGTCGGTTAGACTAGGTATAACAGCAGTGAAGGATCACAAAAGAAACATATTTGTCCACAGTACGATCTATAATTCATAATTTGAAGACCGTGAATCACAGAATGTGGTACACAAAAGTGGCAACTAAAATTATTCATATAAATGCACAATCCTGGCTCGCAACAGTCGGTAAAGCTGGATATCATGAGCAAAATGTTTTCTTTCTTCCAATTTTACATTTTTTTCCTCTGGTTTGAAGATTGTGTCTCACATCTTCTGCTATACAGAAAGTGCAACTAAGTCAAATATCTAGTTACAACATTCTGATATGCAAAAGTCGGTTAGACTAGGTATAACAGCAGTGAAGGATCACAAAAGAAACATATTTGTCCACAGTACGATCTATAATTCATAATTTGAAGACCGTGAATCACAGAATATGGTACACAAAAGTGGCAACTAAAATTATTCATATAAATGCACAATCCTGGGTCGCAACAGTCGGTAAAGCTGGATATCATAAGCAAAATGTTTTCTTTCTTCCAATTTTACATTTTTTTCCTCTGGTTTGAAGATTGTGTCTCACATCTTCTGCTATACAGAAAGTGCAGCTAAGTCAAATATCTAGTTACAACATTCTGATATGCAAAAGTCGGTTAGACTAGGTATAACAGCAGTGAAGGATCACAAAAGAAACATATTTGTCCACAGTACGATCTATAATTCATAATTTGAAGACCGTGAATCACAGAATATGGTACACAAAAGTGGCGACTAAAATTATTCATATAAATGCACAATCCTGGGTCGCAACAGTCGGTAAAGCTGGATATCATAAGCAAAATGTTTTCTTTCTTCCAATTTTACATTTTTTTCCTCTGGTTTGAAGATTGTGTCTCACATCTTCTGCTATACAGAAAGTGCAGCTAAGTCAAATATCTAGTTACAACATTCTGATATGCAAAAGTCGGTTAGACAAGGTATAACAGCAGTGAAGGATCACAAAAGAAACATATTTGTCCACAGTATGATCTATAATTCATAATTTGAAGACCGTGAATCACAGAATATGGTACACAAAAGTGGAAACTAAAATTATTCATATAAATGCACAATCCTGGGTCGCAACAGTCGTTGAAGCTGGATGTCATAAGCAAAATGTTTTCTTTCTTCCAATTTTACATTTTTTTCCTCAGGTTTGAAGATTGTGTCTCACATCTTCTGCTATACAGAAAGTGCAACTAAGTCAAATATCTAGTTACAACATTCTGATATGCAAAAGTCGGTTAGACTAGGTATAACAGCAGTGAATGATCACAAAAGAAACATATTTGTCCACAGTACGATCTATAATTCATAATTTGAAGACCGTGAATCACAGAATATGGTACACAAAAGTGGCAACTAAAATTATTCATATAAATGCACAATCCTGGGTAGCAACAGTCGTTAAAGCTGGATATCATAAGCAAGATGTTTTCTTTCTTCCAATTTTACATTTTTTTCCTCTGGTTTGAAGATTGTGTCTCACATCTTCTGCTGTACAGAAAGTGCAGCTAAGTCAAATATCTAGTTACAACATTCTGATATGCAAAAGTCGGTTAGACTAGGTATAACAGCAGTGAAGGATCACAAAAGAAACATATTTGTCCACAGTACGATCTATAATTCATAATTTGAAGACCGTGAATCACAGAATATGGTACACAAAAGTGGCAACTAAAATTATTCATATAAATGCACAATCCTGGGTCGCAACAGTCGGTAAAGCTGGATATCATAAGCAAAATGTTTTCTTTCTTCCAATTTTACATTTTTTTCTTCTGGTTTGAAGATTGTGTCTCACATCTTCTGCTATACAGAAAGTGCAGCTAAGTCAAATATCTAGTTACAACATTCTGATATGCAAAAGTCGGTTAGACTAGGTATAACAGCAGTGAAGGATCACAAAAGAAACATATTTGTCCACAGTATGATCTATAATTCATAATTTGAAGACCGTGAATCACAGAATATGGTACACAAAAGTGGCAACTAGAATTATTCATATAAATGCACAATCCTGGGTCGCAACAGTCGGTGAAGCTGGATCTCATACGCAAAGCGTTTTCTTTTTATCAATTTGACATTGTTTTCTTCTGGTTTGAAGACTGTGTCTCACATCTTCTGCTATCCAGAAAGTGCAACTAAGTCAAATATCTGGTTACAACATTCTGGTGCGCAAAAGTCTGTTAGACTATGTATAACAGCAATGAAGAATCACAAAAGAAACATATTTGTCCACAGTTGTTCTATAATTCATAATTTGGAGAACGTGAATCTCAGAATGTGGTACACAAAAGTGGCAACTAAAATTATTCATATAAATGCACAATCCTGGGTCGGAACAGTCGGTGAAGCTGGATCTCATACGCAAAGCGTTTTCTTTCTTCCAATTTTACATTTTCTTCCTCTGGTTTTAAGATTGTGTCTCACATCTTCTGCTATACAGAAAGTGCAACTAAGTCAAATATCTAGTTACAACATTCTGGTACGCAAAAGTCGGTTAGACTATGTATAACAGCAATGAAGAATCACAAAAGAAACATATTTGTCCACAGTTGTTCTATAATTCATAATTTGAAGACCGTGAATCTCAGAATGTGGTACAGAAAAGTGGCAACTAAAATTATTCATATGAATGCACAATCCTGGGTCGCAACTGTCGGTGAAGCTGGATATCATACGCCAAATGTTTTCCTTCTCTCAATTTGACATTGTTTTCCTCTGGTTTGAAGACTGTGTCTCACATCTTCTGCTATGCAGAAAGTGCAACTAAGTCAAATATATAGTTACAACATTCTGGTATGCAAAAGTCGGTGAATTTGAATATTCCTGTGTTAAAGTGATAATGGCTTACTAAAGACATACATCGCTTCGATATTCTCTCTTTTCTCGTAACCTACATTTATCATTTCGGAGACAGCTTCTCACAGATTCCTGTAAACCGAAGGTCAACTTAAGTCATAGATCTCAGTCGTATCGATCTCTGTCCGAAATCCGGTGAGACTGTGTTGCAGCTATAAAGGAAAATCAAATAACTTGTGAAATTTTCTCTTATATCTTATCTACATTTCCCAACTTGATGACTTCATCTCACGTATTCCGGTGCACAGAAGTTGCAGCTTCAAAATCGCTTAGACTGAACATAAAGACTTCCAGCTAAACAGATATCAGTATTATCTCTTCTATTCTTATCTACATTATTCAATTCGGACTGAACCTTACACATTGTAGTGTACATAAACTACCAACTAAGTCACTTCTCTAAGTTATAGCATTGTGTAACCCAGAATGGGCCTAGATTGATCATGAGAGATTACCAAAGAAACAGACCTTTTCGCTATTTTCTCTTCTATCGTTGTAATGCATTTCTCGATTCGGACACTGTATCTCACAAATTCACGGACACCGAAAGTGCAACTTAAGTCAAAAGTATAAGCCCCGTGTCCGAAATTCGATAAAACTGTGCTGCAGAAATGGAGAATTTTTAAAGCTGGAGACCTTTTCGACAGTTTCCCTTTTATCTTATGATGTTTTGACTGTGGAATTTGGAGACTGCATTCCACATATTCTGGTGCAATAAAAGTTCATGTCAGGAATCCAAGTTACAATCGATGAGATCGAACATGGTGAATTTTCACACAAGCAGATGTCGATATATTTCTCCTTTATCTTATCTAAAATTTCCAAGTCGGAGACTGTATCTCATAGAGTAAGGGCCCGCTACGGCCAGACCTTCGTTATTTCATAAAACCTGAAAGTTTCTCTGTGCATGTTCCCAACAGAGGTAAAAACAATCAGCGATTATGAAATCTGGTTGGTGGTTACTTTGGCAGGTAACAGCTAGCAAATTTGTCTAAAATAGTAACTCAAGTTCTCTGAAGTATAGATCCCAGTTATTTTATACTTCTTTCAGAATGGCCTCATCCATTGCCTTTCAACTCTCTGCCTGGCACTCATGAAGCTTATTTAATTAAAATTTAGAGTTAAACTTTCGTTAGTGTAAAAGCTGAAATTCATATGTTACTTGTGAGACTATCAAAAGATGTCACCCCACTAGCAGGCAGTTGCAAGCTTGCCGTAGGTGCGACCGCGAGGCGGTATATATTCAAGTGAAAGCGAGTGAGATAGATAGTTTGGTCTATTGCGACCTTTGACCGTGTTGCCTGTCGTTTATACTATTGATACAGTCGCTCCGGTTTGTCAAAAATGGTCCATGACATATGAAAATCACCAGTTTTAATAGTTTGAAGGAGCTCAGCTACCACATTATTATTTAAGTGATTGTCTAAAAACTTTGACAGGTATGTAATTATTATGTCCAATTATTATACATACAATATTATTAATAATTGTACTAACTTGGTCAAATTGTTACAGAAACTGGCGGAGAAGGCGATATTGACAACGATAGTAGTGACGGAGATAATGAAGATATTGACGACAAGGATAAGAATCATCGAATATTTTTTTATATCCAATAAAAACTACCTTATAATAATATAATAATAATAGCTACTATATATAATATAGCTATGAACATAACAAAACCATTTTTTCATTGGATTTCATACTATAAACAATACTGTCAATGGCGGATTTACAGGGGACGATCTGTCCCTCGTCGACCTCCAAGTATGCCATCCCTCCCAGTTGGAAAATCCTCCCAGTGGGGAGACGAACAGACTGAACATAAATGCTGTGACCACCACTGCGATCTCCCCCCTCTTAGACAGATCGCTAAATCTGCTCTTGAATACTGTTTGGTCCCTTTTCCCTTCCAGGAGTGGTATTCCTGAAGTCGTCGGATTGACGACAACCATCGGTAAATGCAACCAAAGACGTCATGCCCTAGCCTAGATGCGATGAGCTCACGGAAAGTATTGCAATATCTACTGATAGGTTCAATTTTCCATATCCACAGCTTGGATTAGAATTGAATTAGCCTGGTCGATCAATAGAGTTACTTCAGTACATAATATTGTGGCAGATTTATTATGCTATATATATATATATATATAAGTAAATATACGCGTGAAAATGTATGGTTCCAACTTGTGGTTTAAAAAGCGGGGCTTAACAGAATGGTAAGAAAACTGGAGCATAACTTAATGGGCTAAAAGTACAATGTACTGAAATGGCAGAATTTGAGTACTAGTTTCGCATGTGTAGTTGTTTGAGTTCATTTTAGGGCAACGGTAAATAACGAATCTATAACATATCGCATATATACGTAGCGCGTACTATTGAAAAGATAAGGTTATATTTCACAACAAACGGTGGAAAGTTCATGCCCTAATAGATACATACGCTAAGTACACAATCAACAAGGATTATCTACGACCGGGCGCCAAATTGGACTTGTGGATAGGCTTTTTTGAAGTTAAATCTCAGTTTTCATCTCACGGACTCCACGTTCAGACATTGAATCCTTGTGTATTCGTTGTTAGGGCGTGCCGCAGTTCCACTGACACGATTGTTAAATTTTTAATCATATTTTTAATTTTCAAACCTAAACGCCATAAATGGATAAATAACTATTAGTGTCTTTTCATATCACTTTTAAGCAAAATTTTGGCAGTAGCTGAAGTGTAAGAAAATAGCACCATATAAAGGATTTCGTACCAGTGTGTCCTTGTATCCCAAAATTAAAGGTTATACGTATAGTATTTAAGAAAACATATAGGCAATATTCAATTAAACAAATCTTTCGTGATATTTTCTTAAAAAACAAGCAGCAATTAGCCCATTGCCACCTCAGTAGGTATTAATACTGCTGACAATAGGCACTGGTAAATACTCAAACATACCCAGCCTTAATAACAATAATAAGCAAACTGCCAATGCCAAGATATGACGAACGGCACTAAATAAAAGTCACATGTTAAATATCTGATAATTATCATAGGACGTCTATTATATTTTTAACTCGATAGTCTACATGTATTTGATTACTTTTTCATGTTAAAGATTGCTGTACTGCTTTTCTATGTAGGTTCGCTAATTGTCTTCTCAGATAATAGAGATACATATCTGCTGTTTAATACTAGATGAATTAGCTGATGAAACGGATGGTCTCAAATTATGAATGATCCTAAAAGTAAGGTGATGTATCAAATCGTATAGTATTAAAATGGCATTTAAACAAATTGATCAAACACGACGAAATATGTCATGTTGCATAACCTGCAGAAAAGTTGTAGGTACGACGAAACTCGCTCTGTTTGGTCAACCGACGGTTATCGATAAGATAAAAGATGTCATCTCCAAGCCTAGATGTGATGAGCTCACGGAAAGTAGTGCAATATGTACTGATAAATTTAATTGGATATATCGACAGCTTGGATAGAATTGAACGATCAATAGTGTTACATCAGTGCATAATATTCGAAATCAATAGTGTTACATCAGTATATAATATTTTAGCCGATTTATTGTGATATAAGTCAATATACGCTTGAAAATAGACAAACTATTAAGGTTGTGTGGTTTCGACTTGTGGTTTGAAACGCAGGGCATATCAACAAGATACCAAAGCTGAAAAAGAGCTTAATGGGGTAATAATGCAATGCACTGAAATAGTAGAATTTGAGAACTGGTTTCGTATGTCCAGTGGTTTATGTTCGCTTTAGAGTAACGGTCATTGCAGATATCAATGGCATAAATAACAAATCTATAACATATCGCATATATAAGTAGCGGGTACCATTCAAAAGATGGGGTTATATTTCACAACAAACGGTCAATCAACATTGATTATCTACGACCGAGCGGTAAATTGTACTTTGTGGATAGGCTTTTTGGGCGTTAAATCTCACTTCCTGACCCACGGACACCCTCGGGCTGACCTTTCGACATATTCGTTGTTAGGGCGTGCCTCAAGTTCCGCTGATACGACCGTTCAATTTTTCTCACATTTTCAAGTCTTAACATCACTTTTGGCCTGTTGAAACCACACAACCTCAATAGTTTGTCTATTTTCAGGCGTATATTTACTTATAGCATAATAAATCTGCTACAATATTATGTATTGAAGTAACTCTATTGATCGTCCAGGCTAATATAATTCTAATCCAAGCTGTGGATATGGAAAATTAAACCTATCAGTGCATATTGCAGTACTTTCCGCGAGCTCATCGCATTTAGGTTAAGGCATGACGTCTTTGGTTGCACTTACCAATGTTTGTCGTTAATCGGTAAGTTCTGACGACTTCAAGAATACCACTCCTGGACCCGTCCAATGGTAAACAAGTCAGCTTTTCAAAAAACTTAACAAAAGAACGAAATACGGTAGATTCATTGAATCTATTAAATGCTGTTATTGCTTTTTGGACAAACAGTTTGTCCGATATTATTTTGAAAATTGATTCACTAGTCATAAATGATTCTATGCTATGATATTTTTTGATATATACAAAACACTGTTCTACATATAAGATTCAGTAAATCAAAGATGCGTACTACGTGTTCGCAGTAGACCAAACAATATCTCACTCGCATCCGCTTGAGTATACCATATATTCATTATACAGAGTGGCGCATCGAAAACGAAATAGTCGCATTTACTGGCAGCTCAGTTTTTTTTTTGAAAAATGCTAAGACCCGTCGATTTTGTTTTCCAGGGGCACACAGGTTTGATAAAAATTCACATTAGCACGTACAGCCCCTAAGCGGGGGTGACACCACCCCCAAAATCTTAAATGGAAAGGGGGTGAGTGATACGTATTAAAGTCGTATCACCTTTAATGATATAAATTAAACTCAGTTCGTGTTTTGAGATTATTGATTAAGCTCTAAAACAATACATCCTCATAGTGGAGATATTGGCGCAAGTACTTAAAATAGAAAACTGACCGTTAGGCACGTAATGTGAAATGGCACATGCTCATGCAAATAAAGATTTGCTCAAACTGCCGACATTTGCATATTGAGAGAATGAGGCACTCATCCATCTTGCGCAAGTCTTCTACTATTTGGTGAGTACATAGATTTGCTTTTAAATGGGGTTGGGACCGCCTCACGCGGTGGTATTGGGAAGTCCCAAGCTCCGATTGCGCTTCCCACGGCCGCGATCCCCCCGTGGGCTCCAACCATGCTCTAGTGATTGCACTCCAGACAAAGATGGCTGCCCTCGAGAGAGTACAGTCGATGTACCTGGGAGGCCGCCTCATCTGGAGCCATATCAGCACAGACCGCCTCTGAACCGCACCTGACGCGGTAAGTGAGTCCAGGATAACCGTCGACACGACAGCCACCCTGAGACCCGCTTGGGAAAGCTCGCGCATAGCTAGTTTTGCGCATGCGTCGCAGTGCGAGGCTTCTCCTCTTCCGCAAGGATGCCTTCCGGTGTCCTACCGGGCAGACCTCTGCCGCTTCCCGTCGCAGGCCGCCTCTCTCCGCTTCCGAGCCCTTTTCCTGTCGGAACCTGGCCAGACTTCTTCTTAATTTGTAGAGAGCCCACCCTTTCCGCTAAGCTCTATCGCTAAGCTTCTGACAGATTCCTCTGTGAGAGTACGATCAGGGTCCCTTGGTGAGGGGCCGCCTGGATGTTTGGGGTCCCCTGTTGAGGGTCCACCCGGATGTTCGGAGTCCCCCGTAGGGGGGACCTCGGGGTTTTTATAATTTTTATTGGGTTCCATATTGTTCCCACGAGTATAGGGGAAGTGGTGGTCGACGTCCGCGGTGCCCCTACACGGACGCAAGGCTGGATACTCTGGGAGGTCGCCCGGTGTCCCAGAGGCTCCGTTTAAGACGGTGCATCCCCACCGCCACGCACCCCTCGGCACGGAATCGCTTAACACCTTGGGTTGGGTAAAGTACCATTGCCCATGATGACCGTTGAGCTGCAGGCGTCCCAGATATACATCCGAGACACCTGTGGCTCATCGAATCATTCGATTGGCCGGGCTACCGGCTTTCCGGCGGGTCTCCTCAAAAACTGATCGAGGCGGTCCACCGCAAGACCGGCACCCCGTTGCCCCTCCTACACGGTCGCATACGGTTCAGCGCCCAAGGCCGCCCCGCAGAACGAACTCCAGGACGTACGGGTTAGATTTTGTAGGAGTTCACCCATATTTCTCCGTTATAAAACCAGGTCTTCTGCTTACCCCATTTCTGCACGGCCTTTTGATACAGGTTATATCGAGCAGGTGACATATCTTCAGTAAGAGTTATTCCTGAACCTTTCAGCAACTTCCTGTTTCTTAGAAGCTTCATTTTCAGGTTATGAGAATTTACAGTAAACAAGACAGAACGCTGTTCGTTCTTTTTTCTTCCTAACCAAAAACAATTTTCAATATTCTCTACCAAAACTCGAGTTTTCAGGTTATCTTCGCATAAGGTAAGCACCTGCTCCAGGCCACTTGTACCATGTGATTCCTTCATGCCAACTATTCTAAAAGATTTCCGACGTGCATGTTGTTGAAATTTTTCCAAATCACACTCTAGTTTATTCTTAGCATGTCTCAGGTCCACTATTTGTTTTTCTAGCTCGACCATTTTTTGTTGAGATTCCTTTATGCCCAGTTTCTGTTCGATTGTATCAGAAATAAGCGTTAAGAATTTATCATTACTGAGCAATTCTTCAATGGTTTGCTTTATAATAATATAATAATTAATTTAACATCGGTCATTTGATATCGTGTCAATGACATATTGATTTAGTGTCCACTAACCTTTCAGAGCAGAAGAACCAAATTATTTAATTCCACTTACATTACATGGAGGTTTTTCAGATTTTCCGCAGAGCAACACACAGCACGTCTACTTTCTCACCATGTCTGCTACTGTAGGAAGGCAGGAAGAAAACGTGGAATTATTGGACCATCCTCCATATAGTCCCGATCTAAATCCTAACGATTTCTTTACTTTCCCGAAAATTAAAAACAGACTGCGTGGTCAAAGGTTCCAGTCACTAGAAGAAGCAGTTGACGCATTCAAAAATGCCGTTTTGGATCTGCCAGCAAACGAGTGGAATAAGTGCTTCGAAAATTGGTTCGAAGGCATGCCGATGTGTATTAATCTTCGTGGAGAATACTTCGAAAAACAATAAAGTCATTTAAAACTACCTATCGTGTTGTTCTATTTCCATATGCAAAACTCAAAAGACATCCCTCGTAAACATAAGCCTGATGCTTCCGGCAAAAAGAAGTACCGTATGGTCATTATTTCCGCAAGCTAAATGAAATTACAATAGAGGACAAAAAACCCAGAAACGAGGAAATTTTTGAAAATTTGGGCAAAGCCACGTTAGATCTCGCCCAAGGGTTCCACCAGATACCGATGGACCCCAAATCAGTTGGCAAAACTGCTTTTACCATCGAGAACGGGTATTAGAGTATATCCGTATGCCGTTCGGATTAAGGAATGCGGATGATGAACTCCGTTCAGCTTCCCTACGTAGGTAAATTCTGGTTCGTCTACTTAGATGATATTATCATTTTCTGAAAGTCCCTTCAAGAACACATATATCACCTTAAACTAATTTTTCAGACTCTCAGAAAGTACGAACTTCGTATTCAACTCGATAAGACTGAATTTTTACGAAAAGATGTGCCTTTCCTTGGCCACATGATCACTCCTAATGGTATTTTGCCGAATCCAGAAAAAATAAAGGCTATAGAGCATTTCCTTATTCCGAAAACTATTAAGGAAGTTCAATCTTTTCCAGGTTTAGCAAAGTACTACCATAAGTTCATAAAGGATTTTGCCAAAATATCCAAGCCATTTACCAAACTTTTAAGTAAAGGTAAGAAGATCAATCCCAATAATCATGAATATCTCCAAGCTTTCGATATCATTAAACGAACTCTTTCTAATTTACCGATCTTATCTTACCCAGACTTTTCCAAACAATTTGTATTGACTACCGATACCAGTAACGTCGCTATAGGAAGTGTGTTGTAAAAAAACAATAAGCCCGTCTCATTTCATTCTAGAACCCTCAGTAGTGCTGAACGTAACTACAGTACAATCGAAAAAGAATGTCTAGCTATCATCGACTCGTGTAAACATTTCCGTCCATACCTTTTCGGACATAAATTTATTATAGAAACCGATCATAAACCATTAGTTTGGCTTTATGGACTCAAAAAGCCTAATCAACGCATAATCCGCTGGAAATTAGAGCATAAGATTTTGATATCAGATACAGAAAAAGCAAAGGGAATTATGTAGCCGACGCGCTCAGTCGTGTAGATGACAGCGACGATCTCTTATCTACATTACCGCATGTCGCCGAAAACCCGACGCTCAGCGATGATGAACTTCAAGCAATTCTTCAAACACCTAACTATGATATTACCTATGCGCGTTCCACGCACACGCTTTATTCTTCGCCTGTAAATCCCGTTAAAAACATAACATTTTCCGAAGATAAGAACTTTTATCATTTTAAGCATCGTATCGACATAATTTATGAAAAGGTATTCGACGTTAAGACTCTCCCGAATAATACTATCAGATGTATCAGATACGGGAACATACTCACCTGATGGTTTTGCTAAAATATTATTGACACACCAATACTCATTATCGGATCTTCTACACAGAGCATACTATTATGGTTGAACTTAATCGCGTTTTAACCAATTATTTTTTAACAAACAAATCACTTTAACTAAAGCCGCATATAAGCTCCTGTATTTAGACAAAGATAAGGCCCTCACTGAAATTTCTTTATATCACTCCCAGACGCACAATGGAATCAGCGAAACCCACGATCATTTTAGAAAAATGATTTTCACTCCTGACCTTAGACG
Organism: Acanthoscelides obtectus; assembly: GCA_963669975.1. NCBI lineage: Eukaryota > Metazoa > Arthropoda > Insecta > Coleoptera > Chrysomelidae > Acanthoscelides > Acanthoscelides obtectus. Next base: position 8,347,902 of record CAVLJG010000002.1, on the reverse strand, counting down.
CCTAATTACCGACTACATTAATAGATGTGATCTATGTCTCTTAAGCAAATACGAGCGTCACCCTCCAGTTGTTGAACAACAAGGCCCATTCTTAGCCAAAAGTCCATTCGAACATATCTTTCTCGATGTTTACAAAATAGATAAATTTCATTTTCTCACTATAATTGAATCTTTTAGTCGTTATAGTCAAGCATATCTAATTCAGTCTCGTAACAGCATTGAGGTTTTGAAAAAATTCAAACCCTCTCTCCCACCTTAAGTTTCCGAGAGAAATCACTGCTGATCCAGGTGAATAAAATTCAGCCGTAATAAAAGATTATTGTCTAGCCCAGGGCTGTCCAACTTAATCTGGCCCAAGGGTTACTTCAAAAAACATGCAGTTTGGAGGGCCGCATTATAAAATATTTCTATACAACATTATTACTGAGTTTTAATAGGTATATACTATACTATATGGTATACAAAAACAGTTTTTCTATTATTTTTATTTATTCAAAAAATATGAAATTACAAAAAAATCAGTGGGACATTTGAGGATGTTGGTTTTCTAATACTAATGCATCAATATTAACATTAGTATTTGTTGTTGATAAACGAAGTAACTGAGTAAGTGACTTATCAGAGAGGGAACATCTATACTTTGACTTGATAAATTTCATGTTGGAAAAGCTGCTTTCGCAAAGATACGTGCTTCCCATCATTGATCCCATTGTAAGTCCTAAGTTTCGCAAGTTGGGGTATCGTTCTCCTGGCAGTAACTTAAAAAAGTCCAAGCCAGTTTCAGTTCTTCCTTGGTAAAAAGGATCTGATTGCAAATCACACAATTACAGTTGAAGGTCTGCTCTGCTTACGTTCTCAACAGAAATTGTTAGTGGCTGAGTGAAAACTGAAATGTCGCTTTCGATTTTTTTAAAGTCACTAAATCGATTTTTGAATTCTTCTGCAATTGTGTCAATGTATTTTATATGAGGTAAATATGAAACTTCCTCAAAATCCTTCATTTATTCGAAATGTTCTTTACAACTTGGAAAAAATGAAAAATAATTTTTTGTAATGAATTTTATTCTTAAACCCATTTATGTGTCCAAATAAGTTGGCAATATTCTGCTGTTTTCCTTGTAGCTTCAACTTCAATTCGTTAAGGTGAGATGTCATGTCTGTTAAAAATGCAAGGTCTGCTAAAAATTGTGCATCTGCCATTTGATTTTCCAGTTCCGTAGTGTCGGACTTCACTTCATTTTTAAGGAAAATAGGAATTTCCTTGCGTAGATCGAAAAATCGTTGCAAACACTTTCCGGCGCTTAACCAACGAATATCGGTGTGAAGTAACAAGTCCCCATATGTAACATCCACTTCGGCCAAAAAATCACGAAACTTTCTGTGAGTCAAAGCAGGATTGCCCCCTCTAACAATATTAGTTATTTTAACAGCCACTTTCAAGACATTTATTTGACGTAAAGATTTTCCACATAAGCTCTCTTGGTGAACAATACAATGTATCATAGGACAGTTGATGCTGTTTGGTTTAAATAGTCCTGCAAATCCAATTTCAGTCCCTGTCATAGCTCTGGCGCCATCAGTGACAATACAGGAACATTTATCAAATCCCCCGTAGTCTGACACCAACTTATTCACAGCTTCAAAAATATCTGTACCCTTGGTTGTACCATGGAGAGGAATAAGGTCAAGCATCTCCTCTGCTACACTGAAGTCGTCTTGAATAGTTCGGATAAAAATTACAAGCTGGCTAATGTCAGACAGATCAATGCTTTCATCTAGGCATGGCGAAAAATATTTACATTTTTCAACCACGTCACGCAATTTTTTGGATACATGTTCATTGATATGGTTCTGCAATTGTTTGATGCGATACTGAGACTGTTTCAAATTTTTTGGCAACTTTTAATTCATTGAATTGTTTCGCCATTTCTATTGCACACTTTTTGATAAGCACTCCATCACTAAAAGGTTTTTTTGCTTTGGCAATTTCCAGCGCTATTTTGTAAGAGGCGGCAATACTGCACTTGTTATCAGAGTCAGATTTTTTGAAAAAACTTGTTTGTTGTTTTAGTTTTTTCTTGTATTCCGTTATGATAGCCAGCCTCGAGTCCCCTGAATATTGCCGAAACGTTTTCTCGTGTAACGTAGTGTAATGTCGTTCCATATTATATTCTTTAGGAACCGATAGTACTTGCATACAAACAAGGCACTGAAGTTTATTATTATTGTTTGAGATTAAATATTCTGATTCCCAACGGTCATTATAAACTCGATGTTCGTTCGTTATTTTTCGTTTCTGTGAAGACATATTTCACGGAGTATTTCAGTTAAAAAGGCTTTAGAGTTGCTGTGTACTGAAACGCACTAGCACTAGAACAAAACTGCCTGTCCCGCTTCCGGGATGATCGAGAGATCGGTCCAATTTTCAGTAAATTCGCTGCGGCCTGCTATCGGTCGCCAGTGGCGTCACATGATAATCTATTTTATCATTAATGTAAGAATTGTGCATATTCGGTATTTGAGAGTAATTTATACATGTGATGTATACATGACCCGTGAAGCGGGCTGCAAGAAAGGAGTTCGCGGGCCGCATGCGGTTCGCGGGCCGTATGTTCGACAGCCCTGGTCTAGCCCATGCTATTAAATTGCATATTGGTAGTACAGCCAACCCCCTCTTCTTGTTTGCCTATTGAACGATTCCATTCTACGTTGTCTGAAAAACTAAGAATCTTAAAATTAAAATCGCCTACTGTACTAACTTCAGATTTAATTACCGATGCATTGCTTATTTATAACCAACGTATTCATTCTATTACTAGATTCGCCCCCTTCTATCTAATTTATGGTATCACCAAACAAGAAAATGACTCACAAATCTATGAAACTCATTTCGAAACTCAATGGAACAAACTCACGCCTATCCGCACTCATTGAAAATTCAGAAAACAACTTATCCAAAGCACGTGACAAGAATAACGCTAAACGCCCAAGTCAGATCCTATTCATATTAAACATTCAGGAAACCGATTTCGGGGTAAGGTTACTCCAATGTACCAGAAACGCACATTCGAAAAGATTTCAAAAAGATAAGACATAGTCAATGTAAAAAGCGCTAGGGTTTGCTAGAAAATGCTCTAGAGGACCTGAAACGACGCTTCAGCGTCCAATACCTGTTAACAAGACGTCTTAATCAAGATGTGATAGAAATTTTTTTCGGAGTAATTAGGCTAAAAGATGGTCTTCATGACCATACAAGTTTAAGTATAGAATAAGGTCATATATGTTGGGACGAAACGAAGGCGCATACTCACAGTACCTATTGCAGCGTAGAGTCAGAGGGTACTCCATACATTCCACTAACCACTAAAAGCATCATTCACGAGAATAAACTGAATGCACCTGAAGTATCAGTTGACTATACCGAGCAAGTTTTAGTGGAAGAAATAGATGAGCTCGAGTATGACATGCTGGAAAATTTAGCCGGCTTTGTTTGCAATAAATTGCAGGATGAGAGTTTGAAAAGTTCCTCAAATGAAACTTATTCATTTAAAGACCATCTTAGTGAGGGTGGATTATCAAAACCTTCAGCAACTTTCATGAATCAAATTGAGAAGCTGAACAAGGTATTCACTACATTCAATGGGGACGGAATAGTGACAAAAAAGCAGAATTTTATAGGTGAATTTCTGTTGAAGAGCAGCAACATTGAGTGCCTTGAAAAAGCTAAAAAACTGTTTTTCAGGTCAAGGATGTTCTTCAGGGTCAAAGAACTGAATAAAAGTTAAAAAAACCAGAAAAATCGTAAAAGGAAATGGAAAAAAAATATTGCTTAGACTAAGTCATTTCCATTTATTGTTATACCACCACCTTACTGCAAAAAGAAGATAACTCCATTTTTATACTTTTCGAGTGGCGTATATTTTCACACTTACATGTATTTAGGATGTTCTGTGGAATAAGGGTGAATGTAGTACAGTATTATGACATGAACAGGTTAATCCTGCTCCGCAGAACATACTAAAATATAGGTAATGTGAAAATTTATCAAGCTGTTTGATCTGTAGTAGCCTATGAAGTAGGAATTACAAGGTTGAAATCTTTTATTAAAATCCACCATTTTGTTTTTCATAAAATCTCAATGTAGCTAGTGTCACTCAGACCGCTAAGACGAATCCAACGACACCTTATATGTGAAAATCCGGGCAGCCGTTTGGCCTGTAGGTGAAAATATGCACGTGATCCCTATCAACCCAAATGATACTCACTCTCCGCGTGACGTCATGCGCGCCGGCGTACGAAAATTGAACAGCGTAGTATACGGCCCTGTACGGGTCTAATCAGTAAGCGACCTAACCTGCGGTGGCGGCGGTAACAAACCAGTTCGGTGTTGTCGCTCGGCATATGCATAAGTACGAGTATTATTGTATTGTAATGGCGGATACTGAATTGTTTATAAGTAGGGGAGACCGGGGCTAGTTGTCACAATTTTCAGTAATTCTTTTTTTTATTCGATCTGAAGCGTTATATGCACATATTTGGTGCATAACTAATATGGTTTATCCTTTGGGAACACTATGTAGAAACGATAATCTATTGCTTCCTGTGTGTTGATATTTATCAGACTTACAGTTTCATCGCCGAATTTAAAAAATGTGGTTTGAAATGTACCCGTGGAAAAATGAAAAAAGGAGGTATGGAATTTCCAATAACTACTGCACTTGCTAAGGTAACAAGAGTTCCTCTTTCTGATGAAACTATCGAACCAACCTGTTTGAATCCTCTTCTGGCAACAACGCGGTCGGGTCTTTGGACAGTTGTAATCCCAGTTTCGTCCATGTTCCAGATTTCGTGAGGCTCAAATTTGTTTTTCCATAACTGAAGCTAAATTATCAAAAAATGCGTTGACGTTCGTTTTATTGAAACTACTGGCTCTTGCTGAACTAGTTGCTTCCGGTTTGCGAATAGACAGTACAGGATGACGTTTTAGAAACGCGCTAAACCATTCAGGACCAGCTATTTTATGGTGGTTCCAATTTTCCGGCATTTTAAAGGAATTAGCATTAGCAAATTCATATGCAAGTCCACGTACTTCCTTGGGTGATAATCCAAAATAAATATCAGATGCTTTGAGGACATATTCCACTAGATGATATTTTCAAGTTCAGGCTCAAATACTAAATGATTTTTGATGTAGCCAACTGAAATTGACGGCGCAACAACTCGATCATCAAGTAATTCAGATTCTGGAATTTTCTTACAGTATCTTGCTAAAGTACGGTAATTTACATTGAAGTCAGCTGCCGCTTTTCTTATTGAGGATCCTAATCTCACAAACCTAGCAGCTCTTAAAAGTACGTCAGGCGGCGCTTTGCCCTTCTCAGTCTTCCTTTTGAAATTTCGAACCATGCTTATGTAACCTGAAAATATTAAAAAAATACATTATATAACTGCGTAGAATGATGTGCAATGCTAATCGTCTAGTGTCAGGGCTGGCTGTCACATGTGACAAGAGGCCCCCGCTAATTTGAGACAACCTGCCCCACTAGATAATTAATTTTTAAGGTTAGATAGCGTCACTAAATTAACAAATTCAAAGTCAATACTTACGTTAAGTCGTATTTGGATTATTGAAGAACAAAATAAATTCAACAGTTCTTTTTATTATCAAATGTAGTGTTGGTAGAGAAGTGGACTGTATTTTTTTCGGCTTTTATTTTACTTTTACAATCCTAGCTGGTATTATTTGAATAACAATAATTGTTTTGTACGGCGTCGTGTCTGTGTGTCGACGGCTTGATCATGTCATCTTGCAATATGGCGGCCACCCCTTCCTCATCACAATACAGCAGAGCGGTGTCCTGGGATTTAGGCTTCTGCCTGCGCGGCTACTTCGGTAAGCTAGAATAATTTTCATCATTTTTTTATATATTATATTTAAACATACATATTGTAGATGTGCCTACTACGGAAAGGTCTATTACCCAGTGCTTTTCAAAAAGGTCCCTCTGCTTTACATTTGTTTCAATAAATTTACTGCTTTTTCTCATTCTTCTCCAATATTTATTTTAGTTCATCATTTTTTTTACAAAAATATTTGTTTGTCCCCCACCAGCCTGCCGATCTACCGGCTTTGCAAGCACTAATTTAACCTAAAATAAGACATTATGTATTTTGGATATTATAGTCGTATGACATGTATAGTAGATCACGAAAAACCATTTCGTTCTATTTCGTCGCTCTGTTTGTCCACTAATCTTACAACCGCTCGGATTCCAATACAGTTCTTAGACATGTTGCTACAATATCAAGGCTAGTTTTTTGAAATTGGTCCAGTGGCAGTTAGAGAAAGAGGTCAAAAACAAGAAAAATAAAAATCGCTCAAACATTGACAACAAACAGTCTGTGAGACTGACTACTTCTAACGCTGTTTCCATTTTCAGAGTACACTAAAATTTCACATGTAATTGCAGCCTATGTACCTAAAATTTAGAACATAGTTGACACTCTCTGAGGGCCGGCAATATCTTCTAACGATGTTTTCTCCTGACAGTTCGGAGACCATGTCTCTAAAATTTTAATATACACAAGCTGCAACTGAAGTCCTAGATCTAGATACAACGTCTTTACCAAAATTGGGGAGCCAAAACATTTATGTTTGTATAACAACGATAAAATATTACAAAAAAGTACCCTTCCGGTATTTCCTCTTCCATCGTTGTCTACAGCTCGAAGACTATGTGTGACAGATTGTAGTGCACAGAATGTGTAACTAAAATTGTTCATAAAGTTACATCACACTGTGTATCTACAATCGATCAGACTAGGTATCATAAGCTGGTGCGGCTATCGTTGTCACGAGAAACATTCCTCTATAACGTCATTCCGTTTCTTGGGTTCGAAGACTGTGTCTCACGGAGTATGGTACCAAGAAGCTGTAACAGGTCATCCAGTGACAGGGTTCTCAGTATCAAAATCAGTGAGACTGAACAGATGAACGTCAATCTATATTCTAATACTTCCTCATATATAGTTATATCCGTCTCTGTGCGTCACAGAATGTGGTACACAAAAGTGGCAACTAAAATTATTCATATGAATGCACAATCCTGGGTCGCAACAGTGGGTGAAGCTGGATATCATACGCAAAATGTTTTCTTTCAACCAATTTTACATTTTTTTCCTTTGGTTTGAAGATTGTGTCTCACATCTTCTGCTATGCAGAAAGTGCAACTAGTCAAATATCTAGTTACAACATTCTGATATGCAAAAGTCGGTTAGACTAGGTTTTAACAGCAATGAAGGATCACAAAAGAAACATATTTGTCCACAGTATGATCTATAATTCATAATTTGAAGACCGTGAATCACAGAATATGGTACACAAAAGTGGAAACTAAAATTATTCATATAAATGCACAATCCTGGGTCGCAACAGTCGGTGAAGCTGGATCTCATACGCAAAGCGTTTTCTTCTTATCAATTTGACATTGTTTTCCTCTGGTTTGAAGACTGTGTTTCACATCTTCTGCTATGCAGAAAGTGCAACTAAGTCAAATATCTAGTTACAACATTCTGGTACGCAAAAGTGGGTTAGACTATGTATAACAGCAATGAAGAATCACAAAAGAAACATATTTGTCCACAGTATGATCTATAATTCATAATTTGAAGACCGTGAATCACAGAATATGGCACACAAAAGTGGCAACTAAAATTATTCATATAAATGCACAATCCTGGGTCGCAACAGTCGTTGAAGCTGGATGTCATAAGCAAAATGTTTCTTTCTTCCAATTTTACATTTTTTTCCTCTGGTTTGAAGATTGTGTCTCACATCTTCTGCTATACAGAAAGTGCAACTAAGTCAAATATCTAGTTACAACATTCTGATATGCAAAAGTCGGTTAGACTAGGTATAACAGCAGTGAAGGATCACAAAAGAAACATATTTGTCCACAGTACGATCTATAATTCATAATTTGAAGACCGTGAATCACAGAATGTGGTACACAAAAGTGGCAACTAAAATTATTCATATAAATGCACAATCCTGGCTCGCAACAGTCGGTAAAGCTGGATATCATGAGCAAAATGTTTTCTTTCTTCCAATTTTACATTTTTTTCCTCTGGTTTGAAGATTGTGTCTCACATCTTCTGCTATACAGAAAGTGCAACTAAGTCAAATATCTAGTTACAACATTCTGATATGCAAAAGTCGGTTAGACTAGGTATAACAGCAGTGAAGGATCACAAAAGAAACATATTTGTCCACAGTACGATCTATAATTCATAATTTGAAGACCGTGAATCACAGAATATGGTACACAAAAGTGGCAACTAAAATTATTCATATAAATGCACAATCCTGGGTCGCAACAGTCGGTAAAGCTGGATATCATAAGCAAAATGTTTTCTTTCTTCCAATTTTACATTTTTTTCCTCTGGTTTGAAGATTGTGTCTCACATCTTCTGCTATACAGAAAGTGCAGCTAAGTCAAATATCTAGTTACAACATTCTGATATGCAAAAGTCGGTTAGACTAGGTATAACAGCAGTGAAGGATCACAAAAGAAACATATTTGTCCACAGTACGATCTATAATTCATAATTTGAAGACCGTGAATCACAGAATATGGTACACAAAAGTGGCGACTAAAATTATTCATATAAATGCACAATCCTGGGTCGCAACAGTCGGTAAAGCTGGATATCATAAGCAAAATGTTTTCTTTCTTCCAATTTTACATTTTTTTCCTCTGGTTTGAAGATTGTGTCTCACATCTTCTGCTATACAGAAAGTGCAGCTAAGTCAAATATCTAGTTACAACATTCTGATATGCAAAAGTCGGTTAGACTAGGTATAACAGCAGTGAAGGATCACAAAAGAAACATATTTGTCCACAGTATGATCTATAATTCATAATTTGAAGACCGTGAATCACAGAATATGGTACACAAAAGTGGAAACTAAAATTATTCATATAAATGCACAATCCTGGGTCGCAACAGTCGTTGAAGCTGGATGTCATAAGCAAAATGTTTTCTTTCTTCCAATTTTACATTTTTTTCCTCTGGTTTGAAGATTGTGTCTCACATCTTCTGCTATACAGAAAGTGCAACTAAGTCAAATATCTAGTTACAACATTCTGATATGCAAAAGTCGGTTAGACTAGGTATAACAGCAGTGAATGATCACAAAAGAAACATATTTGTCCACAGTACGATCTATAATTCATAATTTGAAGACCGTGAATCACAGAATATGGTACACAAAAGTGGCAACTAAAATTATTCATATAAATGCACAATCCTGGGTAGCAACAGTCGTTAAAGCTGGATATCATAAGCAAGATGTTTTCTTTCTTCCAATTTTACATTTTTTTCCTCTGGTTTGAAGATTGTGTCTCACATCTTCTGCTGTACAGAAAGTGCAGCTAAGTCAAATATCTAGTTACAACATTCTGATATGCAAAAGTCGGTTAGACTAGGTATAACAGCAGTGAAGGATCACAAAAGAAACATATTTGTCCACAGTACGATCTATAATTCATAATTTGAAGACCGTGAATCACAGAATATGGTACACAAAAGTGGCAACTAAAATTATTCATATAAATGCACAATCCTGGGTCGCAACAGTCGGTAAAGCTGGATATCATAAGCAAAATGTTTTCTTTCTTCCAATTTTACATTTTTTTCTTCTGGTTTGAAGATTGTGTCTCACATCTTCTGCTATACAGAAAGTGCAGCTAAGTCAAATATCTAGTTACAACATTCTGATATGCAAAAGTCGGTTAGACTAGGTATAACAGCAGTGAAGGATCACAAAAGAAACATATTTGTCCACAGTATGATCTATAATTCATAATTTGAAGACCGTGAATCACAGAATATGGTACACAAAAGTGGCAACTAGAATTATTCATATAAATGCACAATCCTGGGTCGCAACAGTCGGTGAAGCTGGATCTCATACGCAAAGCGTTTTCTTTTTATCAATTTGACATTGTTTTCCTCTGGTTTGAAGACTGTGTCTCACATCTTCTGCTATCCAGAAAGTGCAACTAAGTCAAATATCTGGTTACAACATTCTGGTGCGCAAAAGTCTGTTAGACTATGTATAACAGCAATGAAGAATCACAAAAGAAACATATTTGTCCACAGTTGTTCTATAATTCATAATTTGAAGAACGTGAATCTCAGAATGTGGTACACAAAAGTGGCAACTAAAATTATTCATATAAATGCACAATCCTGGGTCGGAACAGTCGGTGAAGCTGGATCTCATACGCAAAGCGTTTTCTTTCTTCCAATTTTACATTTTCTTCCTCTGGTTTGAAGATTGTGTCTCACATCTTCTGCTATACAGAAAGTGCAACTAAGTCAAATATCTAGTTACAACATTCTGGTACGCAAAAGTCGGTTAGACTATGTATAACAGCAATGAAGAATCACAAAAGAAACATATTTGTCCACAGTTGTTCTATAATTCATAATTTGAAGACCGTGAATCTCAGAATGTGGTACAGAAAAGTGGCAACTAAAATTATTCATATGAATGCACAATCCTGGGTCGCAACTGTCGGTGAAGCTGGATATCATACGCCAAATGTTTTCCTTCTCTCAATTTGACATTGTTTTCCTCTGGTTTGAAGACTGTGTCTCACATCTTCTGCTATGCAGAAAGTGCAACTAAGTCAAATATATAGTTACAACATTCTGGTATGCAAAAGTCGGTGAATTTGAATATTCCTGTGTTAAAGTGATAATGGCTTACTAAAGACATACATCGCTTCGATATTCTCTCTTTTCTCGTAACCTACATTTATCATTTCGGAGACAGCTTCTCACAGATTCCTGTAAACCGAAGGTCAACTTAAGTCATAGATCTCAGTCGTATCGATCTCTGTCCGAAATCCCGTGAGACTGTGTTGCAGCTATAAAGGAAAATCAAATAACTTGTGAAATTTTCTCTTATATCTTATCTACATTTCCCAACTTGATGACTTCATCTCACGTATTCCGGTGCACAGAAGTTGCAGCTTCAAAATCGCTTAGACTGAACATAAAGACTTCCAGCTAAACAGATATCAGTATTATCTCTTCTATTCTTATCTACATTATTCAATTCGGACTGAACCTTACACATTGTAGTGTACATAAACTACCAACTAAGTCACTTCTCTAAGTTATAGCATTGTGTAACCCAGAATGGGCCTAGATTGATCATGAGAGATTACCAAAGAAACAGACCTTTTCGCTATTTTCTCTTCTATCGTTGTAATGCATTTCTCGATTCGGACACTGTATCTCACAAATTCACGGACACCGAAAGTGCAACTTAAGTCAAAAGTATAAGCCCCGTGTCCGAAATTCGATAAAACTGTGCTGCAGAAATGGAGAATTTTTAAAGCTGGAGACCTTTTCGACAGTTTCCCTTTTATCTTATGATGTTTTGACTGTGGAATTTGGAGACTGCATTCCACATATTCTGGTGCAATAAAAGTTCATGTCAGGAATCCAAGTTACAATCGATGAGATCGAACATGGTGAATTTTCACACAAGCAGATGTCGATATATTTCTCCTTTATCTTATCTAAAATTTCCAAGTCGGAGACTGTATCTCATAGAGTAAGGGCCCGCTACGGCCAGACCTTCGTTATTTCATAAAACCTGAAAGTTTCTCTGTGCATGTTCCCAACAGAGGTAAAAACAATCAGCGATTATGAAATCTGGTTGGTGGTTACTTTGGCAGGTAACAGCTAGCAAATTTGTCTAAAATAGTAACTCAAGTTCTCTGAAGTATAGATCCCAGTTATTTTATACTTCTTTCAGAATGGCCTCATCCATTGCCTTTCAACTCTCTGCCTGGCACTCATGAAGCTTATTTAATTAAAATTTAGAGTTAAACTTTCGTTAGTGTAAAAGCTGAAATTCATATGTTACTTGTGAGACTATCAAAAGATGTCACCCCACTAGCAGGCAGTTGCAAGCTTGCCGTAGGTGCGACCGCGAGGCGGTATATATTCAAGTGAAAGCGAGTGAGATAGATAGTTTGGTCTATTGCGACCTTTGACCGTGTTGCCTGTCGTTTATACTATTGATACAGTCGCTCCGGTTTGTCAAAAATGGTCCATGACATATGAAAATCACCAGTTTTAATAGTTTGAAGGAGCTCAGCTACCACATTATTATTTAAGTGATTGTCTAAAAACTTTGACAGGTATGTAATTATTATGTCCAATTATTATACATACAATATTATTAATAATTGTACTAACTTGGTCAAATTGTTACAGAAACTGGCGGAGAAGGCGATATTGACAACGATAGTAGTGACGGAGATAATGAAGATATTGACGACAAGGATAAGAATCATCGAATATTTTTTTATATCCAATAAAAACTACCTTATAATAATATAATAATAATAGCTACTATATATAATATAGCTATGAACATAACAAAACCATTTTTTAATTGGATTTCATACTATAAACAATACTGTCAATGGCGGATTTACAGGGGACGATCTGTCCCTCGTCGACCTCCAAGTATGCCATCCCTCCCAGTTGGAAAATCCTCCCAGTGGGGAGACGAACAGACTGAACATAAATGCTGTGACCACCACTGCGATCTCCCCCCTCTTAGACAGATCGCTAAATCTGCTCTTGAATACTGTTTGGTCCCTTTTCCCTTCCAGGAGTGGTATTCCTGAAGTCGTCGGATTGACGACAACCATCGGTAAATGCAACCAAAGACGTCATGCCCTAGCCTAGATGCGATGAGCTCACGGAAAGTATTGCAATATCTACTGATAGGTTCAATTTTCCATATCCACAGCTTGGATTAGAATTGAATTAGCCTGGTCGATCAATAGAGTTACTTCAGTACATAATATTGTGGCAGATTTATTATGATATATATATATATATATATATATATAAGTAAATATGCGCGTGAAAATGTATGGTTCCAACTTGTGGTTTAAAAAGCGGGGCTTAACAGAATGGTAAGAAAACTGGAGCATAACTTAATGGGCTAAAAGTACAATGTACTGAAATGGCAGAATTTGAGTACTAGTTTCGCATGTGTAGTTGTTTGAGTTCATTTTAGGGCAACGGTAAATAACGAATCTATAACATATCGCATATATACGTAGCGCGTACTATTGAAAAGATAAGGTTATATTTCACAACAAACGGTGGAAAGTTCATGCCCTAATAGATACATACGCTAAGTACACAATCAACAAGGATTATCTACGACCGGGCGGCAAATTGGACTTGTGGATAGGCTTTTTTGAAGTTAAATCTCAGTTTTCATCTCACGGACTCCACGTTCAGACATTGAATCCTTGTGTATTCGTTGTTAGGGCGTGCCGCAGTTCCACTGACACGATTGTTAAATTTTTAATCATATTTTTAATTTTCAAACCTAAACGCCATAAATGGATAAATAACTATTAGTGTCTTTTCATATCACTTTTAAGCAAAATTTTGGCAGTAGCTGAAGTGTAAGAAAATAGCACCATATAAAGGATTTCGTACCAGTGTGTCTTTGTATCCCAAAATTAAAGGTTATACGTATAGTATTTAAGAAAACATATAGGCAATATTCAATTAAACAAATCTTTCGTGATATTTTCTTAAAAAACAAGCAGCAATTAGCCCATTGCCACCTCAGTAGGTATTAATACTGCTGACAATAGGCACTGGTAAATACTCAAACATATCCAGCCTTAATAACAATAATAAGCAAACTGCCAATGCCAAGATATGACGAACGGCACTAAATAAAAGTCACATGTTAAATATCTGATAATTATCATAGGACGTCTATTATATTTTTAACTCGATAGTCTACATGTATTTGATTACTTTTTCATGTTAAAGATTGCTGTACTGCTTTTCTATGTAGGTTCGCTAATTGTCTTCTCAGATAATAGAGATACATATCTGCTGTTTAATACTAGATGAATTAGCTGATGAAACGGATGGTCTCAAATTATGAATGATCCTAAAAGTAAGGTGATGTATCAAATCGTATAGTATTAAAATGGCATTTAAACAAATTGATCAAACACGACGAAATATGTCATGTTGCATAACCTGCAGAAAAGTTGTAGGTACGACGAAACTCGCTCTGTTTGGTCAACCGACGGTTATCGATAAGATAAAAGATGTCATCTCCAAGCCTAGATGTGATGAGCTCACGGAAAGTAGTGCAATATGTACTGATAAATTTAATTGGATATATCGACAGCTTGGATAGAATTGAACGATCAATAGTGTTACATCAGTGCATAATATTCGAAATCAATAGTGTTACATCAGTATATAATATTTTAGCCGATTTATTGTGATATAAGTCAATATACGCTTGAAAATAGACAAACTATTAAGGTTGTGTGGTTTCGACTTGTGGTTTGAAACGCAGGGCATATCAACAAGATACCAAACCTGAAAAAGAGCTTAATGGGGTAATAATGCAATGCACTGAAATAGTAGAATTTGAGAACTGGTTTCGTATGTCCAGTGGTTTATGTTCGCTTTAGAGTAACGGTCATTGCAGATATCAATGGCATAAATAACAAATCTATAACATATCGCATATATAAGTAGCGGGTACCATTCAAAAGATGGGGTTATATTTCACAACAAACGGTCAATCAACATTGATTATCTACGACCGAGCGGTAAATTGTACTTTGTGGATAGGCTTTTTGGGCGTTAAATCTCACTTCCTGACCCACGGACACCCTCGGGCTGACCTTTCGACATATTCGTTGTTAGGGCGTGCCTCAAGTTCCGCTGATACGACCGTTCAATTTTTCTCACATTTTCAAGTCTTAACATCACTTTTGGCCTGTTGAAACCACACAACCTCAATAGTTTGTCTATTTTCAGGCGTATATTTACTTATAGCATAATAAATCTGCTACAATATTATGTATTGAAGTAACTCTATTGATCGTCCAGGCTAATATAATTCTAATCCAAGCTGTGGATATGGAAAATTAAACCTATCAGTGCATATTGCAGTACTTTCCGCGAGCTCATCGCATTTAGGTTAAGGCATGACGTCTTTGGTTGCACTTACCAATGTTTGTCGTTAATCGGTAAGTTCTGACGACTTCAAGAATACCACTCCTGGACCCGTCCAATGGTAAACAAGTGAGCTTTTCAAAAAACTTAACAAAAGAACGAAATACGGTAGATTCATTGAATCTATTAAATGCTGTTATTGCTTTTTGGACAAACAGTTTGTCCGATATTATTTTGAAAATTGATTCACTAGTCATAAATGATTCTATGCTATGATATTTTTTGATATATACAAAACACTGTTCTACATATAAGATTCAGTAAATCAAAGATGCGTACTACGTGTTCGCAGTAGACCAAACAATATCTCACTCGCATCCGCTTGAGTATACCATATATTCATTATACAGAGTGGCGCATCGAAAACGAAATAGTCGCATTTACTGGCAGCTCAGTTTTTTTTTTGAAAAATGCTAAGACCCGTCGATTTTGTTTTCCAGGGGCACACAGGTTTGATAAAAATTCACATTAGCACGTACAGCCCCTAAGCGGGGGTGACACCACCCCCAAAATCTTAAATGGAAAGGGGGGTCGAGTGATACCTTATTTTAAAAGGCCTCCAACCATGCTCTAGAGGATTCGCACTCGCAGACAAAGATGGCTGCCCCTCGAGAGAGGTAGCAGTCTATGTACCTGGGAAGGGCCGCCTCATCTGGGAGCCCATCTATCAGCACACTGACCGCCTCTTGAACCTGCTGCACCTGTACGTCGGTAAGTTGAGTCCCAGGATAACCGTCGGACACGACAGCCACCCTGAGACCCGCTTGGGACGCTCGCGCATAGCTAATTTGCGCATGCGTCGCAGTGCGAGGCTTCTTCCGCAAGGATGCGCCTTCCGGTGTCCTACCGGCAGACCTCTGCCGCTTCCCGTCGCCAGGCCGCCTCTCTCCGCTTCCGAGCCCTTTTCCTGTCGGAACCTGGCCGAGACTTCTTCTTAATTTTTAGAGAGCCCACCCTTTCCGCTAGCTCTATCGCTAAGCTTCTGACAGATTCCTCTGTGAGAGTACGATCAGGGTCCCCTGGTGAGGGGCCGCCTGGATGTTTGGGGTCCCCTGTTGAGGGTCCACCCGGATGTTCGGAGTCCCCCGTAGGGGGGACCTCGGGGTTTTTATAATTTTTATTGGGTTCCATATTGTTCCCACGAGTATAGGGGAAGTGGTGGTCGACGTCCGCGGTGCCCCTACACGGACGCAAGGCTGGATACTCTGGGAGGTCGCCCGGTGTCCCAGAGGCTCCGTTTAAGACGGTGCATCCCCACCGCCACGCACCCCTCGGCACGGAATCGCTTAACACCTTGGGTTGGGTAAAGTACCATTGCCCATGATGACCGTTGAGCTGCAGGCGTCCCAGATATACATCCGAGACACCTGTGGCTCATCGAATCATTCGATTGGCCGGGCTACCGGCTTTCCGGCGGGTCTCCTCAAAAACTGATCGAGGCGGTCCACCGCAAGACCGGCACCCCGTTGCCCCTCCTACACGGTCGCATACGGTTCAGCGCCCAAGGCCGCCCCGCAGAACGAACTCCAGGACGTACGGGTTAGATTTTGTAGGAGTTCACCCATATTTCTCCGTTATAAAACCAGGTCTTCTGCTTACCCCATTTCTGCACGGCCTTTTGATACAGGTTATATCGAGCAGGTGACATATCTTCAGTAAGAGTTATTCCTGAACCTTTCAGCAACTTCCTGTTTCTTAGAAGCTTCATTTTCAGGTTATGAGAATTTACAGTAAACAAGACAGAACGCTGTTCGTTCTTTTTTCTTCCTAACCAAAAACAATTTTCAATATTCTCTACCAAAACTCGAGTTTTCAGGTTATCTTCGCATAAGGTAAGCACCTGCTCCAGGCCACTTGTACCATGTG
Source organism: Acanthoscelides obtectus (assembly GCA_963669975.1). Taxonomy (NCBI): domain Eukaryota; kingdom Metazoa; phylum Arthropoda; class Insecta; order Coleoptera; family Chrysomelidae; genus Acanthoscelides; species Acanthoscelides obtectus. Next base: position 8,330,928 of record CAVLJG010000002.1, on the reverse strand, counting down.
ATTCCTTCATGCCAACTATTCTAAAAGATTTCCGACGTGCATGTTGTTGAAATTTTTCCAAATCACACTCTAGTTTATTCTTAGCATGTCTCAGGTCCACTATTTGTTTTTCTAGCTCGACCATTTTTTGTTGAGATTCCTTTATGCCCAGTTTCTGTTCGATTGTATCAGAAATAAGCGTTAAGAATTTATCATTACTGAGCAATTCTTCAATGGTTTGCTTTATAATAATATAATAATTAATTTAACATCGGTCATTTGATATCGTGTCAATGACATATTGATTTAGTGTCCACTAACCTTTCAGAGCAGAAGAACCAAATTATTTAATTCCACTTACATTACATGGAGGTTTTTCAGATTTTCCGCAGAGCAACACACAGCACGTCTACTTTCTCACCATGTCTGCTACTGTAGGAAGGCAGGAAGAAAACGTGGAATTATTGGACCATCCTCCATATAGTCCCGATCTAAATCCTAACGATTTCTTTACTTTCCCGAAAATTAAAAACAGACTGCGTGGTCAAAGGTTCCAGTCACTAGAAGAAGCAGTTGACGCATTCAAAAATGCCGTTTTGGATCTGCCAGCAAACGAGTGGAATAAGTGCTTCGAAAATTGGTTCGAAGGCATGCCGATGTGTATTAATCTTCGTGGAGAATACTTCGAAAAACAATAAAGTCATTTAAAACTACCTATCGTGTTGTTCTATTTCCATATGCAAAACTCAAAAGACATCCCTCGTAAACATAAGCCTGATGCTTCCGGCAAAAAGAAGTACCGTATGGTCATTATTTCCGCAAGCTAAATGAAATTACAATAGAGGACAAAAAACCCAGAAACGAGGAAATTTTTGAAAATTTGGGCAAAGCCACGTTAGATCTCGCCCAAGGGTTCCACCAGATACCGATGGACCCCAAATCAGTTGGCAAAACTGCTTTTACCATCGAGAACGGGTATTAGAGTATATCCGTATGCCGTTCGGATTAAGGAATGCGGATGATGAACTCCGTTCAGCTTCCCTACGTAGGTAAATTCTGGTTCGTCTACTTAGATGATATTATCATTTTCTGAAAGTCCCTTCAAGAACACATATATCACCTTAAACTAATTTTTCAGACTCTCAGAAAGTACGAACTTCGTATTCAACTCGATAAGACTGAATTTTTACGAAAAGATGTGCCTTTCCTTGGCCACATGATCACTCCTAATGGTATTTTGCCGAATCCAGAAAAAATAAAGGCTATAGAGCATTTCCTTATTCCGAAAACTATTAAGGAAGTTCAATCTTTTCCAGGTTTAGCAAAGTACTACCATAAGTTCATAAAGGATTTTGCCAAAATATCCAAGCCATTTACCAAACTTTTAAGTAAAGGTAAGAAGATCAATCCCAATAATCATGAATATCTCCAAGCTTTCGATATCATTAAACGAACTCTTTCTAATTTACCGATCTTATCTTACCCAGACTTTTCCAAACAATTTGTATTGACTACCGATACCAGTAACGTCGCTATAGGAAGTGTGTTGTAAAAAAACAATAAGCCCGTCTCATTTCATTCTAGAACCCTCAGTAGTGCTGAACGTAACTACAGTACAATCGAAAAAGAATGTCTAGCTATCATCGACTCGTGTAAACATTTCCGTCCATACCTTTTCGGACATAAATTTATTATAGAAACCGATCATAAACCATTAGTTTGGCTTTATGGACTCAAAAAGCCCAATCAACGCATAATCCGCTGGAAATTAGAGCATAAGATTTTGATATCAGATACAGAAAAAGCAAAGGGAATTATGTAGCCGACGCGCTCAGTCGTGTAGATGACAGCGACGATCTCTTATCTACATTACCGCATGTCGCCGAAAACCCGACGCTCAGCGATGATGAACTTCAAGCAATTCTTCAAACACCTAACTATGATATTACCTATGCGCGTTCCACGCACACGCTTTATTCTTCGCCTGTAAATCCCGTTAAAAACATAACATTTTCCGAAGATAAGAACTTTTATCATTTTAAGCATCGTATCGACATAATTTATGAAAAGGTATTCGACGTTAAGACTCTCCCGAATAATACTATCAGATGTATCAGATACGGGAACATACTCACCTGATGGTTTTGCTAAAATATTATTGACACACCAATACTCATTATCGGATCTTCTACACAGAGCATACTATTATGGTTGAACTTAATCGCGTTTTAACCAATTATTTTTTAACAAACAAATCACTTTAACTAAAGCCGCATATAAGCTCCTGTATTTAGACAAAGATAAGGCCCTCACTGAAATTTCTTTATATCACTCCCAGACGCACAATGGAATCAGCGAAACCCACGATCATTTTAGAAAAATGATTTTCACTCCTGACCTTAGACGCCTAATTACCGACTACATTAATAGATGTGATCTATGTCTCTTAAGCAAATACGAGCGTCACCCTCCAGTTGTTGAACAACAAGGCCCATTCTTAGCCAAAAGTCCATTCGAACATATCTTTCTCGATGTTTACAAAATAGATAAATTTCATTTTCTCACTATAATTGAATCTTTTAGTCGTTATAGTCAAGCATATCTAATTCAGTCTCGTAACAGCATTGAGGTTTTGAAAAAATTCAAACCCTCTCTCCCACCTTAAGTTTCCGAGAGAAATCACTGCTGATCCAGGTGAATAAAATTCAGCCGTAATAAAAGATTATTGTCTAGCCCAGGGCTGTCCAACTTAATCTGGCCCAAGGGTTACTTCAAAAAACATGCAGTTTGGAGGGCCGCATTATAAAATATTTCTATACAACATTATTACTGAGTTTTAATAGGTATATACTATACTATATGGTATACAAAAACAGTTTTTCTATTATTTTTATTTATTCAAAAAATATGAAATTACAAAAAAATCAGTGGGACATTTGAGGATGTTGGTTTTCTAATACTAATGCATCAATATTAACATTAGTATTTGTTGTTGATAAACGAAGTAACTGAGTAAGTGACTTATCAGAGAGGGAACATCTATACTTTGACTTGATAAATTTCATGTTGGAAAAGCTGCTTTCGCAAAGATACGTGCTTCCCATCATTGATCCCATTGTAAGTCCTAAGTTTCGCAAGTTGGGGTATCGTTCTCCTGGCAGTAACTTAAAAAAGTCCAAGCCAGTTTCAGTTCTTCCTTGGTAAAAAGGATCTGATTGCAAATCACACAATTACAGTTGAAGGTCTGCTCTGCTTACGTTCTCAACAGAAATTGTTAGTGGCTGAGTGAAAACTGAAATGTCGCTTTCGATTTTTTTAAAGTCACTAGATCGATTTTTGAATTCTTCTGCAATTGTGTCAATGTATTTTATATGAGGTAAATATGAAACTTCCTCAAAATCCTTCATTTATTCGAAATGTTCTTTACAACTTGGAAAAAATGAAAAATAATTTTTTGTAATGAATTTTATTCTTAAACCCATTTATGTGTCCAAATAAGTTGGCAATATTCTGCTGTTTTCCTTGTAGCTTCAAATTCAATTCGTTAAGGTGAGATGTCATGTCTGTTAAAAATGCAAGGTCTGCTAAAAATTGTGCATCTGCCATTTGATTTTCCAGTTCCGTAGTGTCGGACTTCACTTCATTTTTAAGGAAAATAGGAATTTCCTTGCGTAGATCGAAAAATCGTTGCAAACACTTTCCGGCGCTTAACCAACGAATATCGGTGTGAAGTAACAAGTCCCCATATGTAACATCCACTTCGGCCAAAAAATCACGAAACTTTCTGTGAGTCAAAGCAGGATTGCCCCCTCTAACAATATTAGTTATTTTAACAGCCACTTTCAAGACATTTATTTGACGTAAAGATTTTCCACATAAGCTCTCTTGGTGAACAATACAATGTATCATAGGACAGTTGATGCTGTTTGGTTTAAATAGTCCTGCAAATCCAATTTCAGTCCCTGTCATAGCTCTGGCGCCATCAGTGACAATACAGGAACATTTATCAAATCCCCCGTAGTCTGACACCAACTTATTCACAGCTTCAAAAATATCTGTACCCTTGGTTGTACCATGGAGAGGAATAAGGTCAAGCATCTCCTCTGCTACACTGAAGTCGTCTTGAATAGTTCGGATAAAAATTACAAGCTGGCTAATGTCAGACAGATCAATGCTTTCATCCAGGCATGGCGAAAAATATTTACATTTTTCAACCACGTCACGCAATTTTTTGGATACATGTTCATTGATATGGTTCTGCAATTGTTTGATGCGATACTGAGACTGTTTCAAATTTTTTGGCAACTTTTAATTCATTGAATTGTTTCGCCATTTCTATTGCACACTTTTTGATAAGCACTCCATCACTAAAAGGTTTTTTTGCTTTGGCAATTTCCAGCGCTATTTTGTAAGAGGCGGCAATACTGCACTTGTTATCAGAGTCAGATTTTTTGAAAAAACTTGTTTGTTGTTTTAGTTTTTTCTTGTATTCCGTTATGATAGCCAGCCTCGAGTCCCCTGAATATTGCCGAAACGTTTTCTCGTGTAACGTAGTGTAATGTCGTTCCATATTATATTCTTTAGGAACCGATAGTACTTGCATACAAACAAGGCACTGAAGTTTATTATTATTGTTTGAGATTAAATATTCTGATTCCCAACGGTCATTATAAACTCGATGTTCGTTCGTTATTTTTCGTTTCTGTGAAGACATATTTCACGGAGTATTTCAGTTAAAAAGGCTTTAGAGTTGCTGTGTACTGAAACGCACTAGCACTAGAACAAAACTGCCTGTCCCGCTTCGGGGATGATCGAGAGATCGGTCCAATTTTCAGTAAATTCGCTGCGGCCTGCTATCGGTCGCCAGTGGCGTCACATGATAATCTATTTTATCATTAATGTAAGAATTGTGCATATTCGGTATTTGAGAGTAATTTATACATGTGATGTATACATGACCCGTGAAGCGGGCTGCAAGAAAGGAGTTCGCGGGCCGCATGCGGTTCGCGGGCCGTATGTTCGACAGCCCTGGTCTAGCCCATGCTATTAAATTGCATATTGGTAGTACAGCCAACCCCCTCTTCTTGTTTGCCTATTGAACGATTCCATTCTACGTTGTCTGAAAAACTAAGAATCTTAAAATTAAAATCGCCTACTGTACTAACTTCAGATTTAATTACCGATGCATTGCTTATTTATAACCAACGTATTCATTCTATTACTAGATTCGCCCCCTTCTATCTAATTTATGGTATCACCAAACAAGAAAATGACTCACAAATCTATGAAACTCATTTCGAAACTCAATGGAACAAACTCACGCCTATCCGCACTCATTGAAAATTCAGAAAACAACTTATCCAAAGCACGTGACAAGAATAACGCTAAACGCCCAAGTCAGATCCTATTCATATTAAACATTCAGGAAACCGATTTCGGGGTAAGGTTACTCCAATGTACCAGAAACGCACATTCGAAAAGATTTCAAAAAGATAAGACATAGTCAATGTAAAAAGCGCTAGGGTTTGCTAGAAAATGCTCTAGAGGACCTGAAACGACGCTTCAGCGTCCAATACCTGTTAACAAGACGTCTTAATCAAGATGTGATAGAAATTTTTTTCGGAGTAATTAGGCTAAAAGATGGTCTTCATGACCATACAAGTTTAAGTATAGAATAAGGTCATATATGTTGGGACGAAACGAAGGCGCATACTCACAGTACCTATTGCAGCGTAGAGTCAGAGGGTACTCCATACATTCCACTAACCACTAAAAGCATCATTCACGAGAATAAACTGAATGCACCTGAAGTATCAGTTGACTATACCGAGCAAGTTTTAGTGGAAGAAATAGATGAGCTCGAGTATGACATGCTGGAAAATTTAGCCGGCTTTGTTTGCAATAAATTGCAGGATGAGAGTTTGAAAAGTTCCTCAAATGAAACTTATTCATTTAAAGACCATCTTAGTGAGGGTGGATTATCAAAACCTTCAGCAACTTTCATGAATCAAATTGAGAAGCTGAACAAGGTATTCACTACATTCAATGGGGACGGAATAGTGACAAAAAAGCAGAATTTTATAGGTGAATTTCTGTTGAAGAGCAGCAACATTGAGTGCCTTGAAAAAGCTAAAAAACTGTTTTTCAGGTCAAGGATGTTCTTCAGGGTCAAAGAACTGAATAAAAGTTAAAAAAACCAGAAAAATCGTAAAAGGAAATGGAAAAAAAATATTGCTTAGACTAAGTCATTTCCATTTATTGTTATACCACCACCTTACTGCAAAAAGAAGATAACTCCATTTTTATACTTTTCGAGTGGCGTATATTTTCACACTTACATGTATTTAGGATGTTCTGTGGAATAAGGGTGAATGTAGTACAGTATTATGACATGAACAGGTTAATCCTGCTCCGCAGAACATACTAAAATATAGGTAATGTGAAAATTTATCAAGCTGTTTGATCTGTAGTAGCCTATGAAGTAGGAATTACAAGGTTGAAATCTTTTATTAAAATCCACCATTTTGTTTTTCATAAAATCTCAATGTAGCTAGTGTCACTCAGACCGCTAAGACGAATCCAACGACACCTTATATGTGAAAATCCGGGCAGCCGTTTGGCCTGTAGGTGAAAATATGCACGTGATCCCTATCAACCCAAATGATACTCACTCTCCGCGTGACGTCATGCGCGCCGGCGTACGAAAATTGAACAGCGTAGTATACGGCCCTGTACGGGTCTAATCAGTAAGCGACCTAACCTGCGGTGGCGGCGGTAACAAACCAGTTCGGTGTTGTCGCTCGGCATATGCATAAGTACGAGTATTATTGTATTGTAATGGCGGATACTGAATTGTTTATAAGTAGGGGAGACCGGGGCTAGTTGTCACAATTTTCAGTAATTCTTTTTTTTATTCGATCTGAAGCGTTATATGCACATATTTGGTGCATAACTAATATGGTTTATCCTTTGGGAACACTATGTAGAAACGATAATCTATTGCTTCCTGTGTGTTGATATTTATCAGACTTACAGTTTCATCGCCGAATTTAAAAAATGTGGTTTGAAATGTACCCGTGGAAAAATGAAAAAAGGAGGTATGGAATTTCCAATAACTACTGCACTTGCTAAGGTAACAAGAGTTCCTCTTTCTGATGAAACTATCGAACCAACCTGTTTGAATCCTCTTCTGGCAACAACGCGGTCGGGTCTTTGGACAGTTGTAATCCCAGTTTCGTCCATGTTCCAGATTTCGTGAGGCTCAAATTTGTTTTTCCATAACTGAAGCTAAATTATCAAAAAATGCGTTGACGTTCGTTTTATTGAAACTACTGGCTCTTGCTGAACTAGTTGCTTCCGGTTTGCGAATAGACAGTACAGGATGACGTTTTAGAAACGCGCTAAACCAGTCAGGACCAGCTATTTTATGGTGGTTCCAATTTTCCGGCATTTTAAAGGAATTAGCATTAGCAAATTCATATGCAAGTCCACGTACTTCCTTGGGTGATAATCCAAAATAAATATCAGATGCTTTGAGGACATATTCCACTAGATGATATTTTCAAGTTCAGGCTCAAATACTAAATGATTTTTGATGTAGCCAACTGAAATTGACGGCGCAACAACTCGATCATCAAGTAATTCAGATTCTGGAATTTTCTTACAGTATCTTGCTAAAGTACGGTAATTTACATTGAAGTCAGCTGCCGCTTTTCTTATTGAGGATCCTAATCTCACAAACCTAGCAGCTCTTAAAAGTACGTCAGGCGGCGCTTTGCCCTTCTCAGTCTTCCTTTTGAAATTTCGAACCATGCTTATGTAACCTGAAAATATTAAAAAAATACATTATATAACTGCGTAGAATGATGTGCAATGCTAATCGTCTAGTGTCAGGGCTGGCTGTCACATGTGACAAGAGGCCCCCGCTAATTTGAGACAACCTGCCCCACTAGATAATTAATTTTTAAGGTTAGATAGCGTCACTAAATTAACAAATTCAAAGTCAATACTTATGTTAAGTCGTATTTGGATTATTGAAGAACAAAATAAATTCAACAGTTCTTTTTATTATCAAATGTAGTGTTGGTAGAGAAGTGGACTGTATTTTTTTCGGCTTTTATTTTACTTTTACAATCCTAGCTGGTATTATTTGAATAACAATAATTGTTTTGTACGGCGTCGTGTCTGTGTGTCGACGGCTTGATCATGTCATCTTGCAATATGGCGGCCACCTCTTCCTCTTCTCCTCGTCGGCGTTGCCACGTTGTGGCTGTTTTACGTGATCTGGCGGAAAGGAGCTCAACATGTAGTCTTGAAAACACAAATTATGTGGCAAACGAAAAATTTACTCAGGTTAGGCGATTTGTTTATTTTTGTGCGTGCAGACCTTAATCTACCAACGACAACTTTCGTACTGAATATAAGTGTTCTGCGCGGACGCAGAAATGATGTGTAGCGCGCCAGGCAACTACATCTTGCGGAGCTGCTGAAATTTAACAATTGTGACAACCAACCGATGTGACAACCAGCCCCGGTCTCCCTACAATTTAATCTAAACCACCTATTTGGCAAAGTAAACATCCGCAGCACAGATATTTCACTTAGGATGTAGTCAAACGGGCATTCGAGTGTACTAAAAAATTTGGTAGGTTATAAACTCAGTTCTTCATTCAACTGAAAAAATTCAACAGTTGTTTCTCTGTTTTTATTTATTTCGTGCACTCCATCTCGAATGTTCAAGACCCTGCATTTAAGAATCTGACTGTCTAGTAAAAATATCAAATCGTCGTCCATAGTTTGGAACTTCTGATAATACGTCGAACCATTACAAGAGCTCGCGTGTCACTGTGGACACCGCCGCTCGCAGCGCCCGCCTGGGCTCTAGTCACCGCGCATTCAATATGGACGCAGATTTTAAAAAAGAAGTTATTTTCAAACAAACTTATTTATCTATACTCCTATTCCTCGCTATCTGAAATGGTTGTAAGGTTCATGATAATCTGAGGTCATATGAAAATGGTTAAATAACATTTAACTATTTTTATTGTCAAAAGATCTAGTAGTGAAACATCACGATAGAATCTGTTTCTGTGTTTACATCATTACACAAATTAGACGCTCCAGAATTTTGTATTTTAGTTTCAAAAATGTGTACAATTCTTCAGGTGCGTTTCTAATTTAACAATATTTCAATAGCATCGTTTTAAATATGCGAACTACTCTGGGACTACCTCCGTCAAACAGTACATAACCGACCAGAAATATAGCTCTGTTACTTAAACAGGGGTTGTCTGACAATTCAGATGTTCGTCTGAAACAAAAGAAATAGTGATATCTTCTGTGATATGAAATCAGAAAAAAATCAAGCCGGTACTATAGTTGTCAGAGGACCAAAGAAGCCATCACAATACAGCAGAGCGGTGTCCTGGGATTTAGGCTTCTGCCTGCGCGGCTACTTCGGTAAGCTAGAATAATTTTCATCATTTTTTATATATTATATTTAAACATACATATTGTAGATGTGCCTACTACGGAAAGGTCTATTACCCAGTGCTTTTCAAAAAGGTCCCTCTGCTTTACATTTGTTTCAATAAATTTACTGCTTTTTCTCATTCTTCTCAAATATTTATTTTAGTTCATCATTTTTTTTACAAAAATATTTATGTTTGTCCCCCACCAGCCTGCCGATCTACCGGCTTTGCAAGCACTAATTTAACCTAAAATAAGACATTATGTATTTTGGATATTATAGTCGTATGACATGTATAGTAGATCACGAAAAACCATTTCGTTCATTTTCGTCGCTCTGTTTGTCCGCTAATCTTACAACCGCTCGGATTCCATTACAGTTCTTAGACATGTTGCTACAATATCAAGGCTAGTTTTTTGAAATTGGTCCAGTGGCAGTTAGAGAAAGAGGTCAAAAACAAGAAAAATAAAAATCGCTCAAACATTGTTTTTTTTACATTGCAGACAAACAAATTGACAACAAACAGTCTGTGAGACTGACTACTTCTAACGCTGTTTCCATTTTCAGAGTACACTAAAATTTCACATGTAATTGCAGCGTATGTACCTAAAATTTAGAACATAGTTGACACTCTCTGAGGGCCGGCAATATCTTCTAACGATGTTTTCTCCTGACAGTTCGGAGACCATGTCTCTAAAATTTTAATATACACAAGTTGCAACTGAAGTCCTAGATCTAGATACAACGTCTTTACCAAAATTGGGGAGCCAAAACATTTATGTTTGTATAACAACGATAAAATATTACAAAAAAGTACCCTTCCGGTATTTCCTCTTCCATCGTTGTCTACAGCTCGAAGACTATGTGTGACAGATTGTAGTGCACAGAATGTGTAACTAAAATTGTACATAAAGTTACATCACACTGTGTATCTACAATCGATCAGACTAGGTATCATAAGCTGGTGCGGCTATCGTTGTCACGAGAAACATTCCTCTATAACGTCATTCCGTTTCTTGGGTTCGAAGACTGTGTCTCACGGAGTATGGTACCAAGAAGCTGTAACAGGTCATCCAGTGACAGGGTTCTCAGTATCAAAATCAGTGAGACTGAACAGATGAACGTCAATCTATATTCTAATACTTCCTCATATATAGTTATATCCGTCTCTGTGCGTCACAGAATGTGGTACACAAAAGTGGCAACTAAAATTATTCATATGAATGCACAATCCTGGGTCGCAACAGTGGGTGAAGCTGGATATCATACGCAAAATGTTTTCTTTCAACCAATTTTACATTTTTTTCCTTTGGTTTGAAGACTGTGTCTCACATCTTCTGCTATGCAGAAAGTGCAACTAGTCAAATATCTAGTTACAACATTCTGATATGCAAAAGTCGGTTAGACTAGGTTTTAACAGCAATGAAGGATCACAAAAGAAACATATTTGTCCACAGTATGATCTATAATTCATAATTTGAAGACCGTGAATCACAGAATATGGTACACAAAAGTGGAAACTAAAATTATTCATATAAATGCACAATCCTGGGTCGCAACAGTCGGTGAAGCTGGATCTCATACGCAAAGCGTTTTCTTCTTATCAATTTGACATTGTTTTCCTCTGGTTTGAAGACTGTGTTTCACATCTTCTGCTATGCAGAAAGTGCAACTAAGTCAAATATCTAGTTACAACATTCTGGTACGCAAAAGTGGGTTAGACTATGTATAACAGCAATGAAGAATCACAAAAGAAACATATTTGTCCACAGTATGATCTATAATTCATAATTTGAAGACCGTGAATCACAGAATATGGCACACAAAAGTGGCAACTAAAATTATTCATATAAATGCACAATCCTGGATCGCAACAGTCGTTGAAGCTGGATGTCATAAGCAAAATGTTTCTTTCTTCCAATTTTACATTTTTTTCCTCTGGTTTGAAGATTGTGTCTCACATCTTCTGCTATACAGAAAGTGCAACTAAGTCAAATATCTAGTTACAACATTCTGATATGCAAAAGTCGGTTAGACTAGGTATAACAGCAGTGAAGGATCACAAAAGAAACATATTTGTCCACAGTACGATCTATAATTCATAATTTGAAGACCGTGAATCACAGAATGTGGTACACAAAAGTGGCAACTAAAATTATTCATATAAATGCACAATCCTGGCTCGCAACAGTCGGTAAAGCTGGATATCATAAGCAAAATGTTTTCTTTCTTCCAATTTTACATTTTTTTCCTCTGGTTTGAAGATTGTGTCTCACATCTTCTGCTATACAGAAAGTGCAACTAAGTCAAATATCTAGTTACAACATTCTGATATGCAAAAGTCGGTTAGACTAGGTATAACAGCAGTGAAGGATCACAAAAGAAACATATTTGTCCACAGTACGATCTATAATTCATAATTTGAAGATCGTGAATCACAGAATATGGTACACAAAAGTGGCAACTAAAATTATTCATATAAATGCACAATCCTGGGTCGCAACAGTCGGTAAAGCTGGATATCATAAGCAAAATGTTTTCTTTCTTCCAATTTTACATTTTTTTCCTCTGGTTTGAAGATTGTGTCTCACATCTTCTGCTATACAGAAAGTGCAGCTAAGTCAAATATCTAGTTACAACATTCTGATATGCAAAAGTCGGTTAGACTAGGTATAACAGCAGTGAAGGATCACAAAAGAAACATATTTGTCCACAGTACGATCTATAATTCATAATTTGAAGACCGTGAATCAAAGAATATGGTACACAAAAGTGGCAACTAAAATTATTCATATAAATGCACAATCCTGGGTCGCAACAGTCGGTAAAGCTGGATATCATAAGCAAAATGTTTTCTTTCTTCCAATTTTACATTTTTTTCCTCTGGTTTGAAGATTGTGTCTCACATCTTCTGCTATACAGAAAGTGCAGCTAAGTCAAATATCTAGTTACAACATTCTGATATGCAAAAGTCGGTTAGACTAGGTATAACAGCAGTGAAGGATCACAAAAGAAACATATTTGTCCACAGTATGATCTATAATTCATAATTTGAAGACCGTGAATCACAGAATATGGTACACAAAAGTGGAAACTAAAATTATTCATATAAATGCACAATCCTGGGTCGCAACAGTCGTTGAAGCTGGATGTCATAAGCAAAATGTTTTCTTACTTCCAATTTTACATTTTTTTCCTCTGGTTTGAAGATTGTGTCTCGCATCTTCTGCTATACAGAAAGTGCAACTAAGTCAAATATCTAGTTACAACATTCTGATATGCAAAAGTCGGTTAGACTAGGTATAACAGCAGTGAATGATCACAAAAGAAACATATTTATCCACAGTACGATCTATAATTCATAATTTGAAGACCGTGAATCACAGAATATGGTACACAAAAGTGGCAACTAAAATTATTCATATAAATGCACAATCCTGGGTCGCAACAGTCGGTAAAGCTGGATATCATAAGCAAAATGTTTTCTTTCTTCCAATTTTACATTTTTTTCTTCTGGTTTGAAGATTGTGTCTCACATCTTCTGCTATACAGAAAGTGCAGCTAAGTCAAATATCTAGTTACAACATTCTGATATGCAAAAGTCGGTTAGACTAGGTATAACAGCAGTGAAGGATCACAAAAGAAACATATTTGTCCACAGTATGATCTATAATTCATAATTTGAAGACCGTGAATCACAGAATATGGTACACAAAAGTGCCAACTAGAATTATTCATATAAATGCACAATCCTGGGTCGCAACAGTCGGTGAAGCTGGATCTCATACGCAAAGCGTTTTCTTTTTATCAATTTGACATTGTTTTCCTCTGGTTTGAAGACTGTGTCTCACATCTTCTGCTATCCAGAAAGTGCAACTAAGTCAAATATCTGGTTACAACATTCTGGTGCGCAAAAGTCTGTTAGACTATGTATAACAGCAATGAAGAATCACAAAAGAAACATATTTGTCCACAGTTGTTCTATAATTCATAATTTGAAGAACGTGAATCTCAGAATGTGGTACACAAAAGTGGCACCTAAAATTATTCATATAAATGCACAATCCTGGGTTGTAACAGTCGGTGAAGCTGGATCTCATACGCAAAGTGTTTTCTTTCTTCCAATTTTACATTTTCTTCCTCTGGTTTGAAGATTGTGTCTCACATCTTCTGCTATACAGAAAGTGCAGCTAAGTCAAATATCTAGTTACAACATTCTGATATGCAAAAGTCGGTTAGACTAGGTATAACAGCAGTGAAGGATCACAAAAGAAACATATTTGTCCACAGTATGATCTATAATTCATAATTTGAAGACCGTGAATCACAGAATATGGTACACAAAAGTGGCAACTAGAATTATTCATATAAATGCACAATCCTGGGTCGCAACAGTCGGTGAAGCTGGATCTCATACGCAAAGCGTTTTCTTTTTATCAATTTGACATTGTTTTCCTCTGGTTTGAAGACTGTGTCTCACATCTTCTGCTATCCAGAAAGTGCAACTAAGTCAAATATCTGGTTACAACATTCTGGTGCGCAAAAGTCTGTTAGACTATGTATAACAGCAATGAAGAATCACAAAAGAAACATATTTGTCCACAGTTGTTCTATAATTCATAATTTGAAGAACGTGAATCTCAGAATGTGGTACACAAAAGTGGCAACTAAAATTATTCATATAAATGCACAATCCTGGGTCGTAACAGTCGGTGAAGCTGGATCTCATACGCAAAGCGTTTTCTTTCTACCAATTTTACATTTTCTTCCTCTGGTTTGAAGATTGTGTCTCACATCTTCTGCTATACAGAAAGTGCAACTAAGTCAAATATCTAGTTACAACATTCTGGTACGCAAAAGTCGGTTAGACTATGTATAACAGCAATGAAGAATCACAAAAGAAACATATTTGTCCACAGTTGTTCTATAATTCATAATTTGAAGACCGTGAATCTCAGAATGTGGTACAGAAAAGTGGCAACTAAAATTATTCATATGAATGCACAATCCTGGGTCGCAACTGTCGGTGAAGCTGGATATCATACGCCAAATGTTTTCCTTCTCTCAATTTGACATTGTTTACCTCTGGTTTGAAGACTGTGTCTCACATCTTCTGCTATGCAGAAAGTGCAACTAAGTCAAATATATAGTTACAACATTCTGGTATGCAAAAGTCGGTGAATTTGAATATTCCTGTGTTAAAGTGATAATGGCTTACTAAAGACATACATCGCTTCGATATTCTCTCTTTTCTCGTAACCTACATTTATCATTTCGGAGACAGCTTCTCACAGATTCCTGTAAACCGAAGGTCAACTTAAGTCATAGATCTCAGTCGTATCGATCTCTGTCCGAAATCCGGTGAGACTGTGTTGCAGCTATAAAGGGAAATCAAATAACTTGTGAAATTTTCTCTTATATCTTATCTACATTTCCCAACTTGATGACTTCATCTCACGTATTCCGGTGCACAGAAGTTGCAGCTTCAAAATCGCTTAGACTGAACATAAAGACTTCCAGCTAAACAGATATCAGTATTATCTCTTCTATTCTTATCTACATTATTCAATTCGGACTGAACCTTACACATTGTAGTGTACATAAACTACCAACTAAGTCACTTCTCTAAGTTATAGCATTGTGTAACCCAGAATGGGCCTAGATTGATCATGAGAGATTACCAAAGAAACAGACCTTTTCGCTATTTTCTCTTCTATCGTTGTAATGCATTTCTCGATTCGGACACTGTATCTCACAAATTCACGGACACCGAAAGTGCAACTTAAGTCAAAAGTATAAGCCTCGTGTCCGAAATTCGATAAAACTGTGCTGCAGAAATGGAGAATTTTCAAAGCTGGAGACCTTTTCGACAGTTTCTGTTTTATCTTATGGTGTTTTGACTGTGGAATTTGGAGACTGCATTCCACATATTCTGGTGCAATAAAAGTTCATGTCAGGAATCCAAGTTACAATCGATGAGATCGAACATGGTGAATTTTCACATAAGCAGATGTCGATATATTTCTCCTTTATCTTATCTAAAATTTCCAAGTCGGAGACTGTATCTCATAGAGTAAGGACCCGCTACGGCCAGACCTTCGTTATTTCATAAAACCTGAAAGTTTCTCTGTGCATGTTCCCAACAGAGGTAAAAACAATCAGCGATTATGAAATCTGGTTGGTGGTTACTTTGGCAGGTAACAGCTAGCAAATTTGTCTAAAATAGTAACTCAAGTTCTCTGAAGTATAGATCCCAGTTATTTTATACTTCTTTCAGAATGGCCTCATCCATTGCCTTTCAACTCTCTGCCTGGCACTCATGAAGCTTATTTAATTAAAATTTAGAGATAAACTTTCGTTAGTGTAAAAGCTGAAATTCATATGTTACTTGCGAGACTATCAAAAGATGTCACCCCACTAGCAGGCAGTTGCAAGCTTGCCGTAGGTGCGACCGCGAGGCGGTATATATTCAAGTGAAAGCGAGTGAGATAGATAGTTTGGTCTATTGCGACCTTTGACCGTGTTGCCTGTCGTTTATACTATTGATACAGTCGCTCCGGTTTGTCAAAAATGGTCCATGACATATGAAAATCACCAGTTTTAATAGTTTGAAGGAGCTCAGCTACCACATTATTATTTAAGTGATTGTCTAAAAACTTTGACAGGTATGTAATTATTATGTCCAATTATTATACATACAATATTATTAATAATTGTACTAACTTGGTCAAATTGTTACAGAAACTGGCGGAGAAGGCGATATTGACAACGATAGTAGTGACGGAGATAATGAAGATATTGACGACAAGGATAAGAATCATCGAATATTTTTTTATATCCAATAAAAACTACCTTATAATAATATAATAATAATAGCTACTATATATAATATAGCTATGAACATAACAAAACCATTTTTTCATTGGATTTCATACTATAAACAATACTGTCAATGGCGGATTTACAGGGGACGATCTGTCCCTCGTCGACCTCCAAGTATGCCATCCCTCCCAGTTGGAAAATCCTCCCAGTGGGGAGACGAACAGACTGAACATAAATGCTGTGACCACCACTGCGATCTCCCCCCTCTTAGACAGATCGCTAAATCTGCTCTTGAATACTGTTTGGTCCCTTTTCCCTTTCAGGAGTGGTATTCCTGAAGTCGTCGGATTGACGACAACCATCGGTAAATGCAACCAAAGACGTCATGCTCTAGCCTAGATGCGATGAGCTCACGGAAAGTATTGCAATATCTACTGATAGGTTCAATTTTCCATATCCACAGCTTGGATTAGAATTGAATTAGCCTGGTCGATCAATAGAGTTACTCCAGTACATAATATTGTGGCAGATTTATTATGCTATATATATATATAAGTAAATATACGCGTGAAAATGTATGGTTCCAACTTGTGGTTTAAAAAGCGGGGCTTAACAGAATGGTAAGAAAACTGGAGCATAACTTAATGGGCTAAAAGTACAATGTACTGAAATGGCAGAATTTGAGTACTAGTTTCGCATGTGTAGTTGTTCGAGTTCATTTTAGGGCAACGGTAAATAACGAATCTATAACATATCGCATATATACGTAGCGCGTACTATTGAAAAGATAAGGTTATATTTCACAACAAACGGTGGAAAGTTCATGCCCTAATAGATACATACGCTAAGTACACAATCAACAAGGATTATCTACGACCGGGCGGCAAATTGGACTTGTGGATAGGCTTTTTTGAAGTTAAATCTCAGTTTTCATCTCACGGACTCCACGTTCAGACATTGAATCCTTGTGTATTCGTTGTTAGGGCGTGCCGCAGTTCCACTGACACGATTGTTAAATTTTTAATCATATTTTTAATTTTCAAACCTAAACGCCATAAATGGATAAATAACTATTAGTGTCTTTTCATATCACTTTTAAGCAAAATTTTGGCAGTAGCTGAAGTGTAAGAAAATAGCACCATATAAAGGATTTCGTACCAGTGTGTCTTTGTATCCCAAAATTAAAGGTTATACGTATAGTATTTAAGAAAACATATAGGCAATATTCAATTAAACAAATCTTTCGTGATATTTTCTTAAAAAACAAGCAGCAATTAGCCCATTGCCACCTCAGTAGGTATTAATACTGCTGACAATAGGCACTGGTAAATACTCAAACATATCCAGCCTTAATAACAATAATAAGCAAACTGCCAATGCCAAGATATGACGAACGGCACTAAATAAAAGTCACATGTTAAATATCTGATAATTATCATAGGACGTCTATTATATTTTTAACTCGATAGTCTACATGTATTTGATTACTTTTTCATGTTAAAGATTGCTGTACTGATTTTCTATGTAGGTTCGCTAATTGTCTTCTCAGATAATAGAGATACATATCTGCTGTTTAATACTAGATGAATTAGCTGATGAAACGGATGGTCTCAAATTATGAATGATCCTAAAAGTAAGGTGATGTATCAAATCGTATAGTATTAAAATGGCATTTAAACAAATTGATCAAACACGACGAAATATGTCATGTTGCATAACCTGCAGAAAAGTTGTAGGTACGACGAAACTCGCTCTGTTTGGTCAACCGACGGTTATCGATAAGATAAAAGATGTCATGTCCAAGCCTAGATGTGATGAGCTCACGGAAAGTAGTGCAATATGTACTGATAAATTTAATTGGATATATCGACAGCTTGGATAGAATTGAACGATCAATAGTGTTACATCAGTGCATAATATTCGAAATCAATAGTGTTACATCAGTATATAATATTTTAGCCGATTTATTGTGATATAAGTCAATATACGCTTGAAAATAGACAAACTATTAAGGTTGTGTGGTTTCGACTTGTGGTTTGAAACGCAGGGCATATCAACAAGATACCAAAGCTGAAAAAGAGCTTAATGGGGTAATAATGCAATGCACTGAAATAGTAGAATTTGAGAACTGGTTTCGTATGTCCAGTGGATTATGTTCGCTTTAGAGTAACGGTCATTGCAGATATCAATGGCATAAATAACAAATCTATAACATATCGCATATATACGTAGCGGGTACCATTCAAAAGATGGGGTTATATTTCACAACAAACGGTCAATCAACATTGATTATCTACGACCGAGCGGTAAATTGTACTTTGTGGATAGGCTTTTTGGGCGTTAAATCTCACTTCCTGACCCACGGACACCCTCGGGCTGACCTTTCGACATATTCGTTGTTAGGGCGTGCCTCAAGTTCCGCTGATACGACCGTTCAATTTTTCTCACATTTTCAAGTCTTAACATCACTTTTGGCCTGTTGAAACCACACAACCTCAATAGTTTGTCTATTTTCAGGCGTATATTTACTTATAGCATAATAAATCTGCTACAATATTATGTATTGAAGTAACTCTATTGATCGTCCAGGCTAATATAATTCTAATCCAAGCTGTGGATATGGAAAATTAAACCTATCAGTGCATATTGCAGTACTTTCCGCGAGCTCATCGCATCTAGGTTAAGGCATGACGTCTTTGGTTGCACTTACCAATGTTTGTCGTTAATCGGTAAGTTCTGACGACTTCAAGAATACCACTCCTGGCCCCGTCCAATGGTAAACAAGTGAGCTTTTCAAAAAACTTAACAAAAGAACGAAATACGGTAGATTCATTGAATCTATTAAATGCTGTTATTGCTTTTTGGACAAACAGTTTGTCCGATATTTTTTTGAAAATTGATTCACTAGTCATAAATGATTCTATGCTATGATATTTTTTGATATATACAAAACACTGTTCTACATATAAAATTCAGTAAATCAAAGATGCGTACTACGTGTTCGCAGTAGACCAAACAATATCTCACTCGCATCCGCTTGAGTATACCATATATTCATTATACAGAGTGGCGCATCGAAAACGAAATAGTCGCATTTACTGGCAGCTCAGTTTTTTTTTTGAAAAATGCTAAGACCCGTCGATTTTGTTTTCCAGGGGCACACAGGTTTGATAAAAAATCACATTAGCACGTACAGCCCCTAAGCGGGGGTGACACCACCCCCAAAATCTTAAATGGAAAGGGGGGTCGAGTGATACCTTATTTTAAAAGTCTTTCAATTCCCTTTATAATGATATAAAATTAATGTACTTCAGTTCAGTAGTTTTGAAGATTTATTGATTTAAAGCTTAAATAAAACTAATACATCATCATTAGTGGAGATCAATACATTTGGCAGCAAAGTAATTTAAAAATGAAGAATGAACTGACCCGTTAGGCAAGTAAATGTTGAAAATGGCCACCATGACTCTCCATGCAATAATAAAGATTTTGCTCAAAACGTTGCCGCACATTTTGCAATATTTGAGAAGTAATTTGAAGGCACTCATTCACAATTCTTTGTCGCAAGTCTTCTAATGATGTTGGCTGAGTAGCATAGATTTTGCTTTTTAAATGGGGTTGGGACCCGGGAACCAGGCCATCACGCGGTGGTATATGGGAAGGTCTCCAAAGCTCATCGTAATGAGCCTTGCGCCTTCCCACGGCCGCAGATCCCCCACGTGGGCCTCCAACCATGCTCTAGAGGATTCGCACTCGCAGACAAAGATGGCTGCTCCTCGAGAGAGGTAGCAGTCTATGTACCTGGGAAGGGCCGCCTCATCTGGGAGCCCATCTATCAGCACACTGACCGCCTCTTGAACCTGCTGCACCTGTACGTCGGTAAGTTGAGTCCCAGGATAACCGTCGGACACGACAGCCACCCTGAGACCCGCTTGGGACGCTCGCGCATAGCTAATTTGCGCATGCGTCGCAGTGCGAGGCTTCTTCCGCAAGGATGCGCCTTCCGGTGTCCCACCGGCAGACCTCTGCCGCTTCCCGTCGCCAGGCCGCCTCTCTCCGCTTCCGAGCCCTTTTCCTGTCGGAACCTGGCCGAGACTTCTTCTTAATTTTTAGAGAGCCCACCCTTTCCGCTAGCTCTATCGCTAAGCTTCTGACAGATTCCTCTGTGAGAGTACGATCAGGGTCCCCTGGTGAGGGGCCGCCTGGATGTTTGGGGTCCCCTGTTGAGGGTCCACCCGGATGTTCGGAGTCCCCCGTAGGGGGGACCTCGGGGTTTTTATAATTTTTATTGGGTTCCATATTGTTCCCACGAGTATAGGGGAAGTGGTGGTCGACATCCGCGGTGCCCCTACACGGACGCAAGGCTGGATACTCTGGGAGGTCGCCCGGTGTCCCAGAGGCTCCGTTTAAGACGGTGCATCCCCACCGCCACGCACCCCTCGGCACGGGGAATCGCTTAACACCTTGGGTTGGGTAAAGTACCATTGCCCATGATGACTGTTTTTTTTTTTTTTTTTTTTTTTTTTTTTTTGTGAGGGGGGAAGCGCGTGGCCCGACTCATCAGCGTCTCGGTAGGCCATGTGTTGTGCGTGACCTGCGGTCTGCTACAACGTCTCCTCATGTGTTTCAGTCTCTGGGAACGCCGGGTTGGTTCCCTTTACCCCTTTACCTCGCACATTCTATCCATGTCGTTAAGCGATCATCGATAGAGGGTCTGCTAGTTTCTCTTGAAACTCTTGTTTTCGAAAAATCAAGAGTTTCAAGTCCTCTTACCAATATGTTGTTCCTGGTCCTGGTCCTGAAGGGTCCTGGTCCTGGTGGGTCCTGGTCGTGGCGGGTCCTGGTCCTGGTTGGTCCTGGTCCCGGTGGTTCCTGGTCCAGCATCCACGCCGTGGGGGGGGGGAGCAACCGCGAGTTCTCTTAGTCTCCTAGTCAAGGTTCCAGTTAGCGGGTGCCAACTGGGACCTTGGTCTGGGGTACCTGGTTCTACGGTTGCAAGGCCTCTCGTCCGGATCGTAGTCCATGAGGAATCGTAGCTGCTCGTTCGGGTGGTCCTGAGCTTTCTCGAAGGTCTTCTCCGCTTTTTTCCTCATGTACTCGTGAATGGTGTCCCAATGCAGGTCTCTACGCAAGGTTGAGTTTCTTACGTAGGATGGTGCACTGGTGGCGATCCGGAGTAGCTTCATCTCTAGAGCAGCAAGTCGCTTGCGGTAGCTGGGGGCAGCGTACCCCCAGACCGCGGAGGCGTAAGCGAGCTGAGGTCTGGCGATCGCCTTGATCAGCCGTAGCTTGGTCGCTGGCGGCATCCGGCTGTGTCTACCCAGTAATGGGTAGAGTTGAGCCACGGCAGCTCTGGTCTTTGCGATGACAGCTTCTATGTGGGCTTTCCAGGTGAGGGACTTGTCAAATACGATCCCCAGATATTTGACTTTGTCGCTCCACTGGATATCTTCGTCGAAGATGGATGCTTCGAGAGGTCTTGCAATCCTTCTTCGTTGAATGAAGATTGCCTGCGCCTTCTGGACGTTGATGCGGATTTTCCATTTCACGCACCAGTCCTGGATGTGGTCCAGTTCATCCTGTAGTCTCCTACGGATGATCTCGGGTCGTCTATGCTTGGCGGCTATAGCAGTGTCGTCTGCATATAGGGCCAGCATTGTGTCAGCTGTCTTCGGCACATCGTGAGTATAGATGTTGTAGAGCAGGGGGGCTAAGGCTGATCCCTGGGGCACGCCTGCTTCCAGCTGTCGTCTTGTTGAATGGCATGTACCAATCTTCACCGTGAACCATCTTTGTGTTAGATAGCTCTGGATCAGTTGGCACATGTTCGCATCGATTCCGGCGGCTTCCATTTTGGCGATGAGTCCATCGTGCCAAACTCGGTCGAAGGCTCGTTCCACGTCCAGCAGGACGAGACCGGTTGCCTCCTGGAGATTGAAGCCGCTGGTGATGTTTTCCGTCAGTCGTAGCGCTTGGAGTTCCGAATTGCTCTGGGGGGAGAAGTTGCAGTTCTTCTGCCTGCTTCTCTAGTCGAACGGCGATAGCCTTTTCGACTACTTGGCCCATCGAGGAAACCAGGCTGATGGGCCGGTAGTTCTGGGGCAACTTCCGGTCCTTGCCTGGCTTGGTGAGCATTATAACCTGGGCTTCCCGCCACCGCCGCGGGAAGTGGTTAAGTCTCAGAGTGGCATTGGCGATGTTGGTGAGCGCAGCAATGCCTTTGGTGGGAAGGTTCTTCAGCATCCTATTGTTGATGCCGTCCCTTCCCGGCGCCTTTCTGACTTTCAACCTGCGGATGATCAGACGGATTTCCTCTGGACTGGAGAGGTGATCCGTCTCCTGGCCAGGTGGTCGACTCCTCATGATTTCGGCTGCGACTTCCACGGCCTCCTCGTGGTTGTCATCCTCGTCTTCATGGTAATTGAGTCTGCATTCGGATTCTAGCGAATCGGCGAATGCTTCGGCTTTTTCTTCACTGGAGTAGGCTAAGCCGAGTTGGCTGTGAAGAGTGGGGATCGTGGTGCGCTGACGACGGAATTTTCGCTGCATAGTCCAGGCCGTACCATCCTGGTCTCCAGTTCTGCACAGGCTGCATTCCATCTGCTGTTTTGGAGTTCCGCGAGTGCGTTCTTCAGAGCTAGCGATGCTCTGTTTCGCGCAACTCTCGACTCCTCTGTCAACAGCTGGAGATGTTCTCGCTTGATTCTTCTGTTCTCCCTGATCAGGTGCCTAATATGGTGCGGTGCTGGACCACTTAGGTGTCTAGGAACTGCCGTAGTCTCGGAGCGGGTGCTGTCCTCGTGCGCTCGCAGGACAGCATTCTCCAGCTCCACTACCGCGTTGTCCAGTTCCTCCGCTGATCGGATGGTTGAAATTTGAGTGATGTTCCTTTGGACGTTGGATTTGTACAGGTTCCAGTTCGTCCGTTTGGTGCTCAAGCTATCTCGAGTTCTAGACCCTGTGCCAAGTGTTAGTAGAATCGGATTGTGGTCCGACGATCCTTCCACCAGGGTCTCTATCTCGAACTCCTCTCTGATGTTGCGGAGTATGGCTATGTCCAGTACCGCAGGTCGCCCGAGGCCGAATGGAATGTAGGTTGGTTGCTCCGGACCGACGATGACCCCCGCCAGGGCATCGACGTTTTCTTGGAGCTGCCTTGCATTCCTGTCTTCGACGTTGTTGTTCCATGCCGGAGATTTTGCAGTTTAGATCTCCGATGACTATGCGTGCTCCTGGGCGTCTCATGAGGTCAGCGATGTCATATTCGCCTAGGGCCCCCCTGGTGGCACATATAGGGAGGCGATTCTGTAGGGACGGTGGTTGTGATGGACCTGGACCGTGATTCCGTCCCCATTGATGTCTGCGGCATCGTCGAGGGTCATGACTCGTCAAGGTACGTTTGACGAGTAATGCGAGCTCCTCCAACCTCTGCCTCTTCTGTCGTAGCGTACGTCTCGTACCGCGGGAACGTCAGACTATGGGCAGCATCCAATTCGTTTCTTTGATGGCCATCACCTCTGTTGGTACTGGTCTAGTATCTCCTGGATTTCTGGTTTCCGGTGCCCTGAATTTGTTGATGTTTCCAGGAGATAATACGTAGAGATTCTACGTTGTTTGCCTGTAGGTCATTTCGGGGTCTAATGCTTGTCTTGCATCTGGCCTCGAGTGCATCCAGGCCGGGTTATGATGGCTTGCATCATTCCTAGCAGTCCCTGTCATCGCCGTGTGCTTCTGCGCAGTAGTTCCAGTAGCAGTGCGGCTGCTGGGGCAGAAGTGGACATAGGCTTCTTCACTTTTTGGCGTAAGAAGTCCTATTTGTGGTGGGGACTGCTTTGGGGGCAGAAGCAGCTTTCTTCGGCGCCTTACTACATCCCTTGTAGTTGGCGGGGTGGCCTTCTCCACAGAGGCAACACTTGGCGTTTCGTTGCCCTGTTGGCGGCGCTGGCAGACTGCAGCTGGTGCTGTGTTGTGGTCCTCTCCACACTTAACGCACCGTTCAGCGAGACGGCAGTTCCGCTGTGTGTGCCCGTACCGCTGGCAGCGGTAACATGGCTGGGCTCGGAAGACTTTTTCTTCCTCTCGAAGCTGACCGTGAGCATGGCCAGCCTCTGGATCTCTGCAAGCTTTTCCGGCATCTTCGTCTTGACGAGGAAGAGCGGAAGTGGCTTCTTGGGTCCCTTGAGGTCATCTGCTGAACCTCGGCGTCTGCGATGCCTTGGCTCACTAGATCCTCTTTGATGTCATTGACTGACATCTCCCTGGAGCCCACGAATGACCCTCTGGTCCATCCTGTCCTCCTTCAGTTGATAGTGAAGAAGGGCCGCTTGATGGATTCCAGCAGTGCGACTAGCTGACGATCAGCTGGTGTATTTGTGAATACCTTCACACTGGTACCCGCCGTCCTCGCTTGGAGAATTGAATCCCCTTGCTGTTCATCATCCTGCTTAAGGATGACCAATCAGCGGTGCCCTCGATATTGATTGGCGGAACTCCTGTTCCTGCCATGGGGCCTCGGTGGTCCTGGTTGCTCTAGGACCTCTCTTCTTGGTGGCAGCTGGCATCTTTCGGCTGCCTGGGTTCTTCTTCTTCTTCGGAGGAGGAAACTCTCACTCGTTTTCTCCTCCTGGTGACGACACTGAAGTCGTCATCGGTCCTCTTCTCGGCTTCTTCTTCTTCGATATCCTGGGCATCCATGTCCCTGTTCTCCGTAGGCTGCTGGTCCTCGTCTCCCTGGTCCTCACCTTCTTGTTCTTCTTCCGTCTTCTTCGCCTTCCTCTTCGCTTTGAGGAGCTTCCTCTTCACTTCCTCTATCTCATTCCTCGCCTGCTCGAATGCTTCTTGCAGATTTTTCATGCTCAGCAAGCATTGCGAAGCTATCCTCCTTCCTTCTGCTTCAGCTGGCTCGCCAGTTTTTCTATTCTCGCCATCGTGGATGGCGATCGTATCGTGATGAAAATCACAATAGGATCGCACTGTAAGTCCGGGTGGGTCGCAGTCGCACAAGTGTATACTCGCGACGGCTGCTCGGAACTGGGATGACCGTTGAGCTGCAGGCGTCCCAGATATAGATCCGAGACACCTGTGGCTCATCGAATCATTCGATTGGCCGGGCTACCGGCTTTCCGGCGGGTCTCCTCAAAAACTGATCGAGGCGGTCCACCGCAAGACCGGCACCCCGTTGCCCCTCCTACACAGTCGCATACGGTTCAGCGCCCAAGGCCGCCCCGCAGAACGAACTCGAGGACGTACGGGTTGGATTATGTAGGAGTTCACCCATATTTCTCCGTTATAAAACCAGGTCTTCTGCTTACCCCATTTGCACGGCCTTTTGATACAGGTTATATCGAGCAGGTGACATATCTTCAGTAAGAGTTATTCCTGAACCTTTCAGCAACTTCCTGTTTCTTAGAAGCTTCATTTCAGGTTATGAGAATTTACAGTAAACAAGACAGAACGCTGTTCGTTCTTTTTTCTTCCTAACCAAAAACAATTTTCAATATTCTACCAAACTCGAGTTTTTAGGTTATCTTCGCATAAGGTAAGCACCTGCTCCAGGCCACTTGTACCATGTGATTCCTTCATGCCAACTATTCTAAAAGATTTCCGACGTGCATGTTTGTGAAATTTTTCCAAATCACACTCTAGTTTATTCTTAGCATGTCTCAGGTCCACTATTTGTTTTTCTAGCTCGACCATTTTTTGTTGAGATTCCTTTATGCCCAGTTTCTGTTCGATTGTATCAGAAATAAGCGTTAAGAATTTATCATTACTGAGCAATTATTCAATGGTTTGCTTTATAAAATTTAACATCGGTCATTTGATCTCGTGTCAATGGCATATTGATTTAGTGTCCACTAACCTGTCAGAGCCGAAGAACCAAATTATTTAATTCCACTTATTACATGGAGGTTTTTCAGATTTTCCGCAGAGCGACACACAGCACGTCTACTCTCTCACCATGTCTACACTTGTAGGAAGGCAGGAAGGAAACGTGGAATTATTGGACCATCCTCCATATAGTCCCGATCTAAATCCTAACGATTTCTTTACTTTCCCGAAAATTAAAAACAGACTGCGTGGTCAAAGGTTCCAGTCACTAGAAGAAGCAGTTGACGCATTCAAAAATGCCGTTTTGGATCTGCCAGCAAACGAGTGGAATAAGTGCTTCGAAAATTGGTTCGAAGGCATGCCGATGTGTATTAATCTTCGTGGAGATACTTCGAAAAACAATAAAGTCATTTAAAACTACCTATCGTCTGGTTCTATTTCCATATGCAAAACTCAAAAGACATCCCTCGTAAACATAAGCCTGATGCTTCCGGCAAAAAAGAAGTACCGTATGGTCATTATTTCCGCAAGCTAAATGAAATTACAATAGAGGACAAAAAACCCAGAAACGAGGAAATTTTTGAATATTTGGGCAAAGCCACGTTAGATCTCGCCCAAGGGTTCCACCAGATACCGATGGACCCCAAATCAGTTGGAAAAACTGCTTTTACCATCGAGAACGGGCATTAGAGTATATCCGTATGCCGTTCGGATTAAGGAATGCGGATGATGAACTCCGTTCAGCTTCCCTACGTAGGTAAATTCTGGTTCGTCTACTTAGATGATATTATCATTTTCTGAAAGTCCCTTCAAGAACACATATATCACCTTAAACTAATTTTTCAGACTCTCAGAAAGTACGAACTTCGTATTCAACTCGATAAGACTGAATTTTTACGAAAATGTGCCTTTCCTTGGCCACATGATCACTCCTAATGGTATTTTGCCGAATCCAGAAAAAAAAGGCTATAGAGCATTTCCTTATTCCGAAAACTATTAAGGAAGTTCAATCTTTTCCAGGTTTAGCAAAGTACTACCATAAGTTCATAAAGGATTTTGCCAAAATCCAAGCCATTTACCAAACTTTTAAGTAAAGGTAAGAAGATCAATCCCAATAATCATGAATATCTCCAAGCTTTCGATATCATTAAACGAACACTTTCTAATTTACCGATCTTATCTTACCCAGACTTTTCCAAACAATTTGTATTGACTACCGATACCAGGAACGTCGCTATAGGAAGTGTGTTGTAAAAAAAAATAAGCCCGTCGCATTTCATTCTAGAACCCTGAGTAGTGCTGAACGTAACTACAGTACAATCGAAAAAGAATGTCTAGCTATCATCGACTCGTGTAAACATTTCCGTCCCTACCTTTTCGGACATAAATTTATTATAGAAACCGATCATAAACCATTAGTTGGCTTTATGGACTCAAAAAGCCCAATCAACGCATAATCCGCTGGAAATTAGAGCATAAGATTTTGATATCAGATACAGAAAAAGCAAACGCGCTCAGTCGTGTAGATGACAGCGACGAGCTCTTATCTACATTACCGCATGTCGCCGAAAACCCGACGCTCAGCGATGATGAACTTCAAGAAATTCTTCAAACACCTAACTATGATATCAACTATGCGCGCTCCACGCACACGCTTTATTCTTCGCCGGTAAATCCCGTTAACAACATAACATTTTCCGAAGATAAGAACTTTTATAATTTTAAGCGTCGTGTCGATATAATTTATGAAAAAGTATTCGACGTTAAGACTCTCCCGAATAATACTATCAGATGTACCAGATACGTGAACATACTCACCTGTTGGTTTTGCTAAAAGATTATTGACACACCAATACTCATTATGGGATCTTCTACACAGATCATACTATTATGGTTGAACTTAATCGCGTTTTAACCATTATTTTTTAACAAACAAATCAGTTTAACTAAAGCCGCATATAAGCTCCTGTATTTAGACAAAGATAAGGCCCTCACTGAAATTTCTTTATATCACTCCCAGTCGCACAATGGAATCAACGAAACCCACGATCATTTTAGAAAATGATTTTCACTCCTGACCTTAGACGCCTAATTACCGACTACATTAATAGATGTGATCTATGTCTCTTAAGCAAATACGAGCGTCACCCTCCAGTTGTTGAACAACAAGGCCCATTCTTAGCCAAAAGTCCATTCAAACATATCTTTCTCGATAATTGAATCTTTTAGTCGTTATACTCAAGCATATCACTCTCCGCGCCGGCGTACGAAAATTGAACAGCGTAGCATACGGCCCTGTACGGGTCTAATCAGTAAGCGACCTAACCTGCGGTGGCGGCGGTAACAAACCAGTTCGGTGTTGTCGCTCGGCTTATGCATAAGTATTATGTGTTGTAATGGCGGATACTGAATTGTTTATAAGTAGGGAGACCGGGCTAGTTGTCACAATTTTCAGTAATTCTTGTTTTTTTAATTTTATTTTTTTTATTATTATAGCGTTATATGCATATTTGGTGCATAACTAATGGTTTATCCTTGGGAACACTATGTAGAATCGATAATCTATTGCGTCCGTGTTGTTAATATTTATCAGACTTACAGTTTCATTCATCGCGATTTAAAAAATGTGGTTTGAAATGTACCCGTGGAAAAAGGAAAAAAGGAGGTATGGAATTTCCAATAACTACGCACTTGCTAAGGTAACAAAGAGTTCCTCTTTCTGATGAAACTATCGAACCAACCTGTTTGAATCCTCTTCTGGCAACAACGCGGTCGGGTCTTTGGACAGTTGTAATCCCAGTTTCGTCCATGTTCCAGATTTCGTGAGGCTCAATTTGTTTTCCATAACTGAAGCTAAATTATCAAAAATGCGTTGACGTTCGTTTTATTGAAACTACTGACTCTTGCTGAACTAGTTGCTTCCGGTTGCAAATAGACAGTACAGGATGACGTTTTTAGAAACGCACTAAACCAGTCAGGACCAGCTATTTTATGGTGGTTCCAATTTTCCGGCATTTTAAAGGAATTAGCATTAGCAATTCATAGCCAGTCCAGGTACTTCCTTGGGTGATAATCCAAAATAAATATCAGATACTTTGAGGACATATTCCACTAGATGATGTTTCAGTTCAGTTCAAATACTAAATGATTTTTGATGTAGCCCACTGAAATTGACGGCGCAGCAACTCGATCATCAAGTAATTCAGATTCTGGAATTTTCTTACAGTATCTTGCTAAAGTACGGTAATTTACATTGAAGTCAGTGGCCGATTTTCTTATTGAGGATCCTAATCTCACAAACCTAGCAGCTCTTAAAAGTACGTCAGGCGGCGCTTTGCCCTTCTCAGTCTTCCTTTGAAATTTCGAACCATACTTATGTAACCTGAAAATATTAAAAAATACATTATAGACCTGCGGAGAATGATGTGCAATGGCTAACGTCTAGAGTGAGGTCTGGCTGTCACATGTGACAAGAGGCCCCGCTAATTTGGACAATCTGTCCCACTAGATAATGAATTTTTAAGGTTAGATAGCGTCACTAAATTAACAAATTCAAAGTCATACTTACGTTAAGTCGTATTTGGATTAGAAGAACAAAATAAATTCAACAGTTCTTTTATTATCAAATGTAGTCTTGAAAACACAAATTATGTGGCAAACGAAAAATTTACTCAGGTTAGGCGATTTGTTTATTTTGTGGCGTGCGACCTTAATCTACCAACGACAACTTTCGTACTGAATATAAGTGTTCTGCGCGCGACGCAGAAATGATGTGTAGCGCGCCAGGCAACTACATCTTGCGGAGCTGCTGAAATTTAACAATTGACAAACCAACCGATGTGAAAGCCCCGGTCTCCCTACAATTTAATCTAAACCACGTATTTGGCAAAGTAACATCCGCAGCACAAGATATTTCACTTAGGATGTAGTCAAACGGGCATTCGGGTGTACTAAAAAAATTGGTAGGATATAATCTCAGTTCTTCATCCAACTAAAAAATTCAACAGTTGTTTATCTGTTTTTATTTATTTCGTGGCACACCATCTCGAATGTTCAAACCCTGCATTTCGGAATCTGACTGTCTAGTAAAAATATCAAATCGTCGTCCAGTTTGGAACTTCTGATAATACGTCGGACCGTTACAAGAGCGTCGCGTGTCACTGTGGACACCGCCGCTCGCCGCGCCCGCCTGGGCTCTAGTCACCGCGCATTCAATATGGACGCAGATTTTAAAAAGAGTTATTTTCAAACAAACAACTTTATCTTACTCCTATCCTCGTCGCTATCTGAAATGGTTTAAGGTTGCATGATAATCTGAGGTCATATGAAAATGGTTAAATAACATTTAACTATTTTTATTGTCAAAAGATCTAATAGTGAAACATCACGATAGAATCTGTTTCTGTGTTTACATCATTACACAAATTAGACGCTCCAGAATTTTTGTATTTTAGTTTCAAAAATGTGTACATTCTTCAGGTGCGTTTCTAATTTAACAATATTTCAATGCAATCGTTTTAAATATGCGAACTACTCTGGGACGACCTCCGTCAAACAGTACATAACCGACCAGAAATGTTACTTAAACAGGGGTTGTCTGACAATTCTGATGTTCGTCTGAAACAAAAGAAATAGTGATATCTTCTGTGATATGAAATCAGAAAAAAATCAAGCCGGTACGATAGTTGTCAGAGGACCAAGAAGCCATCACAATACAGCAGAGCGGTGTCCTGGGATTTAGGCTTCTGCCTGCGCGGCTACTTCGATAAGCTAGAATAATTTTCATCATTTTTTTATATATTAATTTAAAACATACATATTGTAGATGTGCCTACTACGGAAAGGTCTATTACCCAGTGCTTTTCAAAAAGGTCCCTCTGCTTTACATTTTTTCAATAAATTTACTGCTTTTTCTCATTCTTCTCAATATTTATTTTAGTTCATCATTTTTTTTACAAAAATATTATGTTTGTCCCCCACCAGCCTGCCGATCTACCGGCTTTGCAAGCACTAATTTAACCTAAAATAAGACATTATGTATTTTGGATATTATAGTCGTATGACATGTATAGTAGATCACGAAAAACCATTTCGTTCATTTTCGTCGCTCTGTTTGTCCGCTAATCTTACAACCGCTCGGATTCCATACAGTTCTTAGACATGTTGCTACAATATCAAGGCTAGTTTTTTGAAATTGGTCCAGTGGCAGTTAGAGAAAGAGGTCAAAAACAAGAAAAATAAAAATCGCTCAAACATTGTTTTTTTTACATTGCAGACAAACAAATTGACAACAAACAGTCTGTGAGACTGACTACTTTACTAACGCTGTTTCCATTTTCAGAGTACACTAAAATTTCACATGTAATTGCAGCGTATGTACCTAAAATTTAGAACATAGTTGACACTCTCTGAGGGCCGGCAATATCTTCTAACGATGTTTTCTCCTGACAGTTCGGAGACCATGTCTCTAAAATTTTAATATACACAAGTTGCAACTGAAGTCCTAGATCTAGATACAACGTCTTTACCAAAATTGGGGAGCCAAAACATTTATGTTTGTATAACAACGATAAAATATTACAAAAAAGTACCCTTCCGGTATTTCCTCTTCCATCGTTGTCTACAGCTCGAAGACTATGTGTGACAGATTGTAGTGCACAGAATGTGTAACTAAAATTGTACATAAGTTACATCACACTGTGTATCTACAATCGATCAGACTAGGTATCATAAGCTGGTGCGGCTATCGTTGTCACGAGAAACATTCCTCTATAACGTCATTCCGTTTCTTGGGTTCGAAGACTGTGTCTCACGGAGTATGGTACCAAGAAGCTGTAACAGGTCATCCAGTGACAGGGTTCTCAGTATCAAAATCAGTGAGACTGAACAGATGAACGTCAATCTATATTCTAATACTTCCTCATATATAGTTATATCCGTCTCTGTGCGTCACAGAATGTGGTACACAAAAGTGGCAACTAAAATTATTCATATGAATGCACAATCCTGGGTCGCAACAGTGGGTGAAGCTGGATATCATACGCAAAATGTTTTCTTTCAACCAATTTTACATTTTTTTCCTTTGGTTTGAAGACTGTGTCTCACATCTTCTGCTATGCAGAAAGTGCAACTAGTCAAATATCTAGTTACAACATTCTGATATGCAAAAGTCGGTTAGACTAGGTTTTAACAGCAATGAAGGATCACAAAAGAAACATATTTGTCCACAGTATGATCTATAATTCATAATTTGAAGACCGTGAATCACAGAATATGGTACACAAAAGTGGAAACTAAAATTATTCATATAATGCACAATCCTGGGTCGCAACAGTCGGTGAAGCTGGATCTCATACGCAAAGTTTTCTTCTTATCAATTTGACATTGTTTTCCTCTGGTTTGAAGACTGTGTTTCACATCTTCTGCTATGCAGAAAGTGCAACTAAGTCAAATATCTAGTTACAACATTCTGGTACGCAAAAGTGGGTTAGACTATGTATAACAGCAATGAAGAATCACAAAAGAAACATATTTGTCCACAGTATGATCTATAATTCATAATTTGAAGACCGTGAATCACAGAATATGGCACACAAAAGTGGCAACTAAAATTATTCATATAAATGCACAATCCTGGGTCGCAACAGTCGTTGAAGCTGGATGTCATAAGCAAAATGTTTCTTTCTTCCAATTTTACATTTTTTTCCTCTGGTTTGAAGATGTGTCTCACATCTTCTGCTATACAGAAAGTGCAACTAAGTCAAATATCTAGTTACAACATTCTGATATGCAAAAGTCGGTTAGACTAGGTATAACAGCAGTGAAGGATCACAAAAGAAACATATTTGTCCACAGTACGATCTATAATTCATAATTTGAAGACCGTGAATCACAGAATGTGGTACACAAAAGTGGCAACTAAAATTATTCATATAAATGCACAATCCTGGGTCGCAACAGTCGGTAAGCTGGATCATAAGCAAAATGTTTTCTTTCTTCCAATTTTACATTTTTTTCCTCTGGTTTGAAGATTGTGTCTCACATCTTCTGCTATACAGAAAGTGCAACTAAGTCAAATATCTAGTTACAACATTCTGATATGCAAAAGTCGGTTAGACTAGGTATAACAGCAGTGAAGGATCACAAAAGAAACATATTTGTCCACAGTACGATCTATAATTCATAATTTGAAGACCGTGAATCACAGAATATGGTACACAAAAGTGGCAACTAAAATTATTCATATAAATGCACAATCCTGGGTCGCAACAGTCGGTAAAGCTGGATATCATAAGCAAAATGTTTTCTTTCTTCCAATTTTACATTTTTTTCCTCTGGTTTGAAGATTGTGTCTCACATCTTCTGCTATACAGAAAGTGCAACTAAGTCAAATATCTAGTTACAACATTCTGATATGCAAAAGTCGGTTAGACTAGGTATAACAGCAGTGAAGGATCACAAAAGAAACATATTTGTCCACAGTACGATCTATAATTCATAATTTGAAGACCGTGAATCACAGAATATGGTACACAAAAGTGGCAACTAAAATTATTCATATAAATGCACAATCCTGGGTCGCAACAGTCGGTAAAGCTGGATATCATAAGCAAAATGTTTTCTTTCTTCCAATTTTACATTTTTTTCCTCTGGTTTGAAGATTGTGTCTCACATCTTCTGCTATACAGAAAGTGCAGCTAAGTCAAATATCTAGTTACAACATTCTGATATGCAAAAGTCGGTTAGACTAGGTATAACAGCAGTGAAGGATCACAAAAGAAACATATTTGTCCACAGTACGATCTATAATTCATAATTTGAAGACCGTGAATCACAGAATATGGTACACAAAAGTGGAACTAAAATTATTCATATAAATGCACAATCCTGGGTCGCAACAGTCGTAAAGCTGGATATCATAAGCAAAATGTTTTCTTCTTCCAATTTTACATTTTTTTCCTCTGGTTTGAAGATTGTGTCTCACATCTTCTGCTATACAGAAAGTGCAGCTAAGTCAAATATCTAGTTACAACATTCTGATATGCAAAAGTCGGTTAGACTAGGTATAACAGCAGTGAAGGATCACAAAAGAAACATATTTGTCCACAGTACGATCTATAATTCATAATTTGAAGACCGTGAATCACAGAATATGGTACACAAAAGTGGCAACTAAAATTATTCATATAAATGCACAATCCTGGGTCGCAACAGTCGGAAAGCTGGATATCATAAGCAAAATGTTTTCTTTCTTCCAATTTTACATTTTTTTCCTCTGGTTTGAAGATTGTGTCTCACATCTTCTGCTATACAGAAAGTGCAGCTAAGTCAAATATCTAGTTACAACATTCTGATATGCAAAAGTCGGTTAGACTAGGTATAACAGCAGTGAAGGATCACAAAAGAAACATATTTGTCCACAGTACGATCTATAATTCATAATTTGAAGACCGTGAATCACAGAATATGGTACACAAAAGTGGCAACTAAAATTATTCATATAAATGCACAATCCTGGGTCGCAACAGTCGTTAAGCTGGATCATAAGCAAAGTTTTCTTTTTTCCAATTTTACATTTTTTCCTCTGGTTTGAAGATTGTGTCTCACATCTTCTGCTGAGAAAGTGCAACTAAGTCAAATATCTAGTTACAACATTCTGATATGCAAAAGTCGGTTAGACTAGGTATAACAGCAGTGAAGATCACAAAAGAAACATATTTGTCCACAGTACGATCTATAATTCATAATTTGAAGACCGTGAATCACAGAATATGGTACACAAAAGTGGCAACTAAAATTATTCATATAAATGCACAATCCTGGGTCGCAACAGTCGGTAAAGCTGGATATCATAAGCAAAATGTTTTCTTTCTTCCAATTTTACATTTTTTCTTCTGGTTTGAAGATTGTGTCTCACATCTTCTGCTATACAGAAAGTGCAGCTAAGTCAAATATCTAGTTACAACATTCTGATATGCAAAAGTCGGTTAGACTAGGTATAACAGCAGTGAAGGATCACAAAAGAAACATATTTGTCCACAGTATGATCTATAATTCATAATTTGAAGACCGTGAATCACAGAATATGGTACACAAAAGTGGCAACTAGAATTATTCATATAAATGCACAATCCTGGGTCGCAACAGTCGGTGAAGCTGGATCTCATACGCAAAGCGTTTTCTTTTTATCAATTTGACATTGTTTTCCTCTGGTTTGAAGACTGTGTCTCACATCTTCTGCTATCCAGAAAGTGCAACTAAGTCAAATATCTGGTTACAACATTCTGGTGCGCAAAAGTCTGTTAGACTATGTATAACAGCAATGAAGAATCACAAAAGAAACATATTTGTCCACAGTTGTTCTATAATTCATAATTTGAAGAACGTGAATCTCAGAATGTGGTACACAAAAGTGGCAACTAAAATTATTCATATAAATGCACAATCCTGGGTCGTAACAGTCGGTGAAGCTGGATCTCATACGCAAAGCGTTTTCTTTCTTCCAATTTTACATTTTCTTCCTCTGGTTTGAAGATTGTGTCTCACATCTTCTGCTATACAGAAAGTGCAACTAAGTCAAATATCTAGTTACAACATTCTGGTACGCAAAAGTCGGTTAGACTATGTATAACAGCAATGAAGAATCACAAAAGAAACATATTTGTCCACAGTTGTTCTATAATTCATAATTTGAAGACCGTGAATCTCAGAATGTGGTACAGAAAAGTGGCAACTAAAATTATTCATATGAATGCACAATCCTGGGTCGCAACTGTCGGTGAAGCTGGATATCATACGCCAAATGTTTTCCTTCTCTCAATTTGACATTGTTTTCCTCTGGTTTGAAGACTGTGTCTCACATCTTCTGCTATGCAGAAAGTGCAACTAAGTCAAATATATAGTTACAACATTCTGGTATGCAAAAGTCGGTGAATTTGAATATTCCTGTGTTAAAGTGATAATGGCTTACTAAAGACATACATCGCTTCGATATTCTCTCTTTTCTCGTAACCTACATTTATCATTTCGGAGACAGCTTCTCACAGATTCCTGTAAACCGAAGGTCAACTTAAGTCATAGATCTCAGTCGTATCGATCTCTGTCCGAAATCCGGTGAGACTGTGTTGCAGCTATAAAGGAAAATCAAATAACTTGTGAAATTTTCTCTTATATCTTATCTACATTTCCCAACTTGATGACTTCATCTCACGTATTCCGGTGCACAGAAGTTGCAGCTTCAAAATCGCTTAGACTGAACATAAAGACTTCCAGCTAAACAGATATCAGTATTATCTCTTCTATTCTTATCTACATTATTCAATTCGGACTGAACCTTACACATTGTAGTGTACATAAACTACCAACTAAGTCACTTCTCTAAGTTATAGCATTGTGTAACCCAGAATGGGCCTAGATTGATCATGAGAGATTACCAAAGAAACAGACCTTTTCGCTATTTTCTCTTCTATCGTTGTAATGCATTTCTCGATTCGGACACTGTATCTCACAAATTCACGGACACCGAAAGTGCAACTTAAGTCAAAAGTATAAGCCCCGTGTCCGAAATTCGATAAAACTGTGCTGCAGAAATGGAGAATTTTCAAAGCTGGAGACCTTTTCGACAGTTTCCCTTTTATCTTATGATGTTTTGACTGTGGAATTTGGAGACTGCATTCCACATATTCTGGTGCAATAAAAGTTCATGTCAGGAATCCAAGTTACAATCGATGAGATCGAACATGGTGAATTTTCACATAAGCAGATGTCGATATATTTCTCCTTTATCTTATCTAAAATTTCCAAGTCGGAGACTGTATCTCATAGAGTAAGGGCCCGCTACGGCCAGACCTTCGTTATTTCATAAAACCTGAAAGTTTCTCTGTGCATGTTCCCAACAGAGGTAAAAACAATCAGCGATTATGAAATCTGGTTGGTGGTTACTTTGGCAGGTAACAGCTAGCAAATTTGTCTAAAATAGTAACTCAAGTTCTCTGAAGTATAGATCCCAGTTATTTTATACTTCTTTCAGAATGGCCTCATCCATTGCCTTTCAACTCTCTGCCTGGCACTCATGAAGCTTATTTAATTAAAATTTAGAGTTAAACTTTCGTTAGTGTAAAAGCTGAAATTCATATGTTACTTGTGAGACTATCAAAAGATGTCACCCCACTAGCAGGCAGTTGCAAGCTTGCCGTAGGTGCGACCGCGAGGCGGTATATATTCAAGTGAAAGCGAGTGAGATAGATAGTTTGGTCTATTGCGACCTTTGACCGTGTTGCCTGTCGTTTATACTATTGATACAGTCGCTCCGGTTTGTCAAAAATGGTCCATGACATATGAAAATCACCAGTTTTAATAGTTTGAAGGAGCTCAG
The DNA here is from genome assembly GCA_963669975.1 of Acanthoscelides obtectus. Classification (NCBI taxonomy): domain Eukaryota; kingdom Metazoa; phylum Arthropoda; class Insecta; order Coleoptera; family Chrysomelidae; genus Acanthoscelides; species Acanthoscelides obtectus. The sequence continues at coordinate 8,293,456 of CAVLJG010000002.1, read as the reverse complement.
CTACCACATTATTATTTAAGTGATTGTCTAAAAACTTTGACAGGTATGTAATTATTATGTCCAATTATTATACATACAATATTATTAATAATTGTACTAACTTGGTCAAATTGTTACAGAAACTGGCGGAGAAGGCGATATTGACAACGATAGTAGTGACGGAGATAATGAAGATATTGACGACAAGGATAAGAATCATCGAATATTTTTTATATCCAATAAAAACTACCTTATAATAATATAATAATAATAGCTACTATATATAATATAGCTATGAACATAACAAAACCATTTTTTCATTGGATTTCATACTATAAACAATACTGTCAATGGCGGATTTACAGGGGACGATCTGTCCCTCGTCGACCTCCAAGTATGCCATCCCTCCCAGTTGGAAATCCTCCCAGTGGGAGACGAACAGACTGAACATAAATGCTGTGGACCACCACTGCGATCTCCCCCCTCTTAGACAGATCGCTAAATCTGCTCTTGAATACTGTTTGGTCCCTTTTCCCTTCAGGAGTGGTATTCCTGAAGTCGTCGGATTGACGACAACCATCGGTAAATGCAACCAAAGACGTCATGCTCTAGCCTAGATGCGATGAGCTCACGGAAAGTATTGCAATATCTACTGATAGGTTCAATTTTCCATATCCACAGCTTGGATTAGAATTGAATTAGCCTGGTCGATCAATAGAGTTACTCCAGTACATAATATTGTGGCAGATTTATTATGCTATATATATATATAAGTAAATATACGCGTGAAAATGTATGGTTCCAACTTGTGGTTTAAAAAGCGGGGCTTAACAGAATGGTAAGAAAACTGGAGCATAACTTAATGGGCTAAAAGTACAATGTACTGAAATGGCAGAATTTGAGTACTAGTTTCGCATGTGTAGTTGTTCGAGTTCATTTTAGGGCAACGGTAAATAACGAATCTATAACATATCGCATATATACGTAGCGCGTACTATTGAAAAGATAAGGTTATATTTCACAACAACGGTGGAAAGTTCATGCCCTAATAGATACATACGCTAAGTACACAATCAACAAGGATTATCTACGACCGGGCGGCAAATTGGACTTGTGGATAGGCTTTTTGAAGTTAAATCTCAGTTTTCATCTCACGGACTCCACGTTCAGACATTGAATCCTTGTGTATTCGTTGTTAGGGCGTGCCGCAGTTCCACTGACACGATTGTTAAATTTTTAATCATATTTTTAATTTTCAAACCTAAACGCCATAAATGGATAAATAACTATTAGTGTCTTTTCATATCACTTTTAAGCAAAATTTTGGCAGTAGCTGAAGTGTAAGAAAATAGCACCATATAAAGGATTTCGTACCAGTGTGTCTTTGTATCCCAAAATTAAAGGTTATACGTATAGTATTTAAGAAAACATATAGGCAATATTCAATTAAACAAATCTTTCGTGATATTTTCTTAAAAACAAGCAGCAATTAGCCCATTGCCACCTCAGTAGGTATTAATACTGCTGACAATAGGCACTGGTAAATACTCAAACATATCCAGCCTTAATAACAATAATAAGCAAACTGCCAATGCCAAGATATGACGAACGGCACTAAATAAAAGTCACATGTTAAATATCTGATAATTATCATAGGACGTCTATTATATTTTTAACTCGATAGTCTACATGTATTTGATTACTTTTTCATGTTAAAGATTGCTGTACTGATTTTCTATGTAGGTTCGCTAATTGTCTTCTCAGATAATAGAGATACATATCTGCTGTTTAATACTAGATGAATTAGCTGATGAAACGGATGGTCTCAAATTATGAATGATCCTAAAAGTAAGGTGATGTATCAAATCGTATAGTATTAAAATGGCATTTAAACAATTGATCAAACACGACGAAATATGTCATGTTGCATACCTGCAGAAAAGTTGTAGGTACGACGAAACTCGCTCTGTTTGGTCAACCGACGGTTATCGATAAGATAAAAGATGTCATGTCCAAGCCTAGATGTGATGAGCTCACGGAAAGTAGTGCAATATGTACTGATAAATTTAATTGGATATATCGACAGCTTGGATAGAATTGAACGATCAATAGTGTTACATCAGTGCATAATATTCGAAATCAATAGTGTTACATCAGTATATAATATTTTAGCCGATTTATTGTGATATAAGTCAATATACGCTTGAAAATAGACAAACTATTAAGGTTGTGTGGTTTCGACTTGTGGTTTGAAACGCAGGGCATATCAACAAGATACCAAAGCTGAAAAAGAGCTTAATGGGGTAATAATGCAATGCACTGAAATAGTAGAATTTGAGAACTGGTTTCGTATGTCCAGTGGATTATGTTCGCTTTAGAGTAACGGTCATTGCAGATATCAATGGCATAAATAACAAATCTATAACATATCGCATATATACGTAGCGGGTACCATTCAAAAGATGGGGTTATATTTCACAACAAACGGTCAATCAACATTGATTATCTACGACCGAGCGGTAAATTGTACTTTGTGGATAGGCTTTTTGGGCGTTAAATCTCACTTCCTGACCCACGGACACCCTCGGGCTGACCTTTCGACATATTCGTTGTTAGGGCGTGCCTCAAGTTCCGCTGATACGACCGTTCAATTTTTCTCACATTTTCAAGTCTTAACATCACTTTTGGCCTGTTGAAACCACACAACCTCAATAGTTTGTCTATTTTCAGGCGTATATTTACTTATAGCATAATAAATCTGCTACAATATTATGTATTGAAGTAACTCTATTGATCGTCCAGGCTAATATAATTCTAATCCAAGCTGTGGATATGGAAAATTAAACCTATCAGTGCATATTGCAGTACTTTCCGCGAGCTCATCGCATCTAGGTTAAGGCATGACGTCTTTGGTTGCACTTACCAATGTTTGTCGTTAATCGGTAAGTTCTGACGACTTCAAGAATACCACTCCTGGCCCCGTCCAATGGTAAACAAGTGAGCTTTTCAAAAAACTTAACAAAAGAACGAAATACGGTAGATTCATTGAATCTATTAAATGCTGTTATTGCTTTTTGGACAAACAGTTTGTCCGATATTTTTTTGAAAATTGATTCACTAGTCATAAATGATTCTATGCTATGATATTTTTTGATATATACAAAACACTGTTCTACATATAAAATTCAGTAAATCAAAGATGCGTACTACGTGTTCGCAGTAGACCAAACAATATCTCACTCGCATCCGCTTGAGTATACCATATATTCATTATACAGAGTGGCGCATCGAAAACGAAATAGTCGCATTTACTGGCAGCTCAGTTTTTTTTTTGAAAAATGCTAAGACCCGTCGATTTTGTTTTCCAGGGGCACACAGGTTTGATAAAAAATCACATTAGCACGTACAGCCCCTAAGCGGGGGTGACACCACCCCCAAAATCTTAAATGGAAAGGGGGGTCGAGTGATACCTTATTTTAAAAGTCTTTCAATTCCCTTTATAATGATATAAAATTAATGTACTTCAGTTCAGTAGTTTTGAAGATTTATTGATTTAAAGCTTAAATAAAACTAATACATCATCATTAGTGGAGATCAATACATTTGGCAGCAAAGTAATTTAAAAATGAAGAATGAACTGACCCGTTAGGCAAGTAAATGTTGAAAATGGCCACCATGACTCTCCATGCAATAATAAAGATTTTGCTCAAAACGTTGCCGCACATTTTGCAATATTTGAGAAGTAATTTGAAGGCACTCATTCACAATTCTTTGTCGCAAGTCTTCTAATGATGTTGGCTGAGTAGCATAGATTTTGCTTTTTAAATGGGGTGGGACCCGGGAACCAGGCCATCACGCGGTGGTATATGGGAAGGTCTCCAAAGCTCATCGTAATGAGCCTTGCGCCTTCCACGGCCGCAGATCCCCCACGTGGGCCTCCAACCATGCTCTAGAGGATTCGCACTCGCAGACAAAGATGGCTGCTCCTCGAGAGAGGTAGCAGTCTATGTACCTGGGAAGGGCCGCCTCATCTGGGAGCCCATCTATCAGCACACTGACCGCCTCTTGAACCTGCTGCACCTGTACGTCGGTAAGTTGAGTCCCAGGATAACCGTCGGACACGACAGCCACCCTGAGACCCGCTTGGGACGCTCGCGCATAGCTAATTTGCGCATGCGTCGCAGTGCGAGGCTTCTTCCGCAAGGATGCGCCTTCCGGTGTCCCACCGGCAGACCTCTGCCGCTTCCCGTCGCCAGGCCGCCTCTCTCCGCTTCCGAGCCCTTTTCCTGTCGGAACCTGGCCGAGACTTCTTCTTAATTTTTAGAGAGCCCACCCTTTCCGCTAGCTCTATCGCTAAGCTTCTGACAGATTCCTCTGTGAGAGTACGATCAGGGTCCCCTGGTGAGGGGCCGCCTGGATGTTTGGGGTCCCCTGTTGAGGGTCCACCCGGATGTTCGGAGTCCCCCGTAGGGGGGACCTCGGGGTTTTTATAATTTTTATTGGGTTCCATATTGTTCCCACGAGTATAGGGGAAGTGGTGGTCGACATCCGCGGTGCCCCTACACGGACGCAAGGCTGGATACTCTGGGAGGTCGCCCGGTGTCCCAGAGGCTCCGTTTAAGACGGTGCATCCCCACCGCCACGCACCCCTCGGCACGGGGAATCGCTTAACACCTTGGGTTGGGTAAAGTACCATTGCCCATGATGACTGTTTTTTTTTTTTTTTTTTTTTTTTTTTTTTTTTGTGAGGGGGGAAGCGCGTGGCCCGACTCATCAGCGTCTCGGTAGGCCATGTGTTGTGCGTGACCTGCGGTCTGCTACAACGTCTCCTCATGTGTTTCAGTCTCTGGGAACGCCGGGTTGGTTCCCTTTACCCCTTTACCTCGCACATTCTATCCATGTCGTTAAGCGATCATCGATAGAGGGTCTGCTAGTTTCTCTTGAAACTCTTGTTTTCGAAAAATCAAGAGTTTCAAGTCCTCTTACCAATATGTTGTTCCTGGTCCTGGTCCTGAAGGGTCCTGGTCCTGGTGGGTCCTGGTCGTGGCGGGTCCTGGTCCTGGTTGGTCCTGGTCCCGGTGGTTCCTGGTCCAGCATCCACGCCGTGGGGGGGGGGAGCAACCGCGAGTTCTCTTAGTCTCCTAGTCAAGGTTCCAGTTAGCGGGTGCCAACTGGGACCTTGGTCTGGGGTACCTGGTTCTACGGTTGCAAGGCCTCTCGTCCGGATCGTAGTCCATGAGGAATCGTAGCTGCTCGTTCGGGTGGTCCTGAGCTTTCTCGAAGGTCTTCTCCGCTTTTTTCCTCATGTACTCGTGAATGGTGTCCCAATGCAGGTCTCTACGCAAGGTTGAGTTTCTTACGTAGGATGGTGCACTGGTGGCGATCCGGAGTAGCTTCATCTCTAGAGCAGCAAGTCGCTTGCGGTAGCTGGGGGCAGCGTACCCCCAGACCGCGGAGGCGTAAGCGAGCTGAGGTCTGGCGATCGCCTTGATCAGCCGTAGCTTGGTCGCTGGCGGCATCCGGCTGTGTCTACCCAGTAATGGGTAGAGTTGAGCCACGGCAGCTCTGGTCTTTGCGATGACAGCTTCTATGTGGGCTTTCCAGGTGAGGGACTTGTCAAATACGATCCCCAGATATTTGACTTTGTCGCTCCACTGGATATCTTCGTCGAAGATGGATGCTTCGAGAGGTCTTGCAATCCTTCTTCGTTGAATGAAGATTGCCTGCGCCTTCTGGACGTTGATGCGGATTTTCCATTTCACGCACCAGTCCTGGATGTGGTCCAGTTCATCCTGTAGTCTCCTACGGATGATCTCGGGTCGTCTATGCTTGGCGGCTATAGCAGTGTCGTCTGCATATAGGGCCAGCATTGTGTCAGCTGTCTTCGGCACATCGTGAGTATAGATGTTGTAGAGCAGGGGGGCTAAGGCTGATCCCTGGGGCACGCCTGCTTCCAGCTGTCGTCTTGTTGAATGGCATGTACCAATCTTCACCGTGAACCATCTTTGTGTTAGATAGCTCTGGATCAGTTGGCACATGTTCGCATCGATTCCGGCGGCTTCCATTTTGGCGATGAGTCCATCGTGCCAAACTCGGTCGAAGGCTCGTTCCACGTCCAGCAGGACGAGACCGGTTGCCTCCTGGAGATTGAAGCCGCTGGTGATGTTTTCCGTCAGTCGTAGCGCTTGGAGTTCCGAATTGCTCTGGGGGGAGAAGTTGCAGTTCTTCTGCCTGCTTCTCTAGTCGAACGGCGATAGCCTTTTCGACTACTTGGCCCATCGAGGAAACCAGGCTGATGGGCCGGTAGTTCTGGGGCAACTTCCGGTCCTTGCCTGGCTTGGTGAGCATTATAACCTGGGCTTCCCGCCACCGCCGCGGGAAGTGGTTAAGTCTCAGAGTGGCATTGGCGATGTTGGTGAGCGCAGCAATGCCTTTGGTGGGAAGGTTCTTCAGCATCCTATTGTTGATGCCGTCCCTTCCCGGCGCCTTTCTGACTTTCAACCTGCGGATGATCAGACGGATTTCCTCTGGACTGGAGAGGTGATCCGTCTCCTGGCCAGGTGGTCGACTCCTCATGATTTCGGCTGCGACTTCCACGGCCTCCTCGTGGTTGTCATCCTCGTCTTCATGGTAATTGAGTCTGCATTCGGATTCTAGCGAATCGGCGAATGCTTCGGCTTTTTCTTCACTGGAGTAGGCTAAGCCGAGTTGGCTGTGAAGAGTGGGGATCGTGGTGCGCTGACGACGGAATTTTCGCTGCATAGTCCAGGCCGTACCATCCTGGGTCTCCAGTTCTGCACAGGCTGCATTCCATCTGCTGTTTTGGAGTTCCGCGAGTGCGTTCTTCAGAGCTAGCGATGCTCTGTTTCGCGCAACTCTCGACTCCTCTGTCAACAGCTGGAGATGTTCTCGCTTGATTCTTCTGTTCTCCCTGATCAGGTGCCTAATATGGTGCGGTGCTGGACCACTTAGGTGTCTAGGAACTGCCGTAGTCTCGGAGCGGGTGCTGTCCTCGTGCGCTCGCAGGACAGCATTCTCCAGCTCCACTACCGCGTTGTCCAGTTCCTCCGCTGATCGGATGGTTGAAATTTGAGTGATGTTCCTTTGGACGTTGGATTTGTACAGGTTCCAGTTCGTCCGTTTGGTGCTCAAGCTATCTCGAGTTCTAGACCCTGTGCCAAGTGTTAGTAGAATCGGATTGTGGTCCGACGATCCTTCCACCAGGGTCTCTATCTCGAACTCCTCTCTGATGTTGCGGAGTATGGCTATGTCCAGTACCGCAGGTCGCCCGAGGCCGAATGGAATGTAGGTTGGTTGCTCCGGACCGACGATGACCCCCGCCAGGGCATCGACGTGTTCTTGGAGCTGCCTTGCATTCCTGTCTTCGACGTTGTTGTTCCATGCCGGAGATTTGCAGTTTAGATCTCCGATGACTATGCGTGCTCCTGGGCGTCTCAGGAGGTCAGCGATGTCATATTCGCCTAGGGCCCCCCCTGGTGGCACATATAGGGAGGTGATTCTGTAGGGACGGTGGTTGTGATGGACCTGGACCGTGATTCCGTCCCCATTGATGTCTGCGGCATCGTCGAGGGCATGACTCGTCAAGGTACGTTTGACGAGTAATGCGACTCCTCCACCTCTGCCTCTTCTGTCGTAGCGGTACGTCTCGTACCGCGGGAACGTCAGACTATGGGCAGCATCCAATTTCGTTTCTTGGATGGCCATCACCTCTGGTTGGTACTGGTCTAGTATCTCCTGGATTTCTGGTTTCCGTGCCCTGAATTTGTTGATGTTCCAGGAGATAATACGTAGAGATTCTACGTTTTGCCCTGTAGTCATTTCGGGTCTAATGCTTGTCTTGCATCTTGGCCTCGAGTGCATCCAGGCGGGTTATGATGGCTTGCATCATTCCTAGCAGTCTGTCATCGCCGTGTTGCTTCTGCGCAGTAGTTCCAGTAGCAGTGGCGGCTGCTGGGGCAGAAGTGGACATAGGTTTCTTCGCGTTTTGAGCCTAAGAAGTCCTATTTGTGGTGGGGACTGCTTTGGGTGCAGAAGCAGCTTTCTTCGGGGCCTTACTACATCCCTTGTAGTTGGCGGGGTGGCCTTCTCCACAGAGGCAACACTTGGCGTTTCGTTGCCCTGTTGGCGGCGCTGGCAGACTGCAGCTGGTGTTGTTGTGGTCCTCTCCACACTTAACGCACCGTTCAGCGAGACGGCAGTTCCGCTGTGTGTGCCCGTACCGCTGGCAGCGGTAACATTGGCTGGGCTCGGAAGACTTTTTCTTCCTCTCGAAGCTGACCGTGAGCATGGCCAGCCTCTGGATCTCTGCAAGCTTTTCCGGCATCTTCGTCTTGACGAGGAAGAGCAGAAGTGGCTTCTTGGTCGTCCTGGAGGTCATCTGCTGAACCTCGGCGTCTGCGATGCCTTGGCTCACTAGATCTTCTTTGATGTCATTGACTGACATCTCCCTGGGTAGCCCACGAATGACCCTCTGGTCCATCCTGTCCTCCTTCAGTTGATAGGTGAAGAAGGGCCGCTTGATGGATTCCAGCAGTGCGACTAGCTGACGATAGTCAGCTGGTGTATTTGTGAATACCTTCACACTGTTACCCGCCGTCCTCGCCTTGGAGAATTGGATCCCCTTGCTGTTCATCATCCTGCTTAAGGATGACCAATCAGCGGTGCTCGATATTGATTGGCGGAACTCCTGTTCCTGCCATAGGGGCCTCGGTGGTCCTGGTTGCTCTAGGACCTCTCTTCTTGGTGGCAGCTGGCATCTTCGGCTGCCTGGATGGTTCTTCTTCTTCTTCGGAGGAGGAAACTCTCACTCGTTTTCTCCTCCTGGTGACGACACTGAAGTCTGCGTCATCGGTCCTCTTCTCGGCTTCTTCTTCTTCGATATCCTGGGCATCCATGTCCCTGTTCTCCGTAGGCTGCTGGTCCTCGTCTCCCTGGTCCTCACCTTCTTGTTCTTCTTCCGTCTTCTTCGCCTTCCTCTTCGCTTTGAGGAGCTTCCTCTTCACTTCCTCTATCTCATTCCTCGCCTGCTCGAATGCTTCTTGCAGATTTTTCATCTGCTCAGCAAGCATTGCGAAGCTATCCTCCTTCCTTCTGCTTCAGCTGGCTCGCCAGTTTTTCTATTCTCGCCATCGTGGATGGCGATCGTATCGTGATGAAAATCACAATAGGATCGCACTGTAAGTCCGGGTGGGTCGCAGTCGCACAAGTGTATACTCGCGACGGCTGCTAGCTCGGAACTGGGATGACCGTTGAGCTGCAGGCGTCCCAGATATAGATCCGAGACACCTGTGGCTCATCGAATCATTCGATTGGCCGGGCTACCGGCTTTCCGGCGGGTCTCCTCAAAAACTGATCGAGGCGGTCCACCGCAAGACCGGCACCCCGTTGCCCCTCCTACACAGTCGCATACGGTTCAGCGCCCAAGGCCGCCCCGCAGAACGAACTCGAGGACGTACGGGTTGGATTATGTAGGAGTTCACCCATATTTCTCCGTTATAAAACCAGGTCTTCTGCTTACCCCATTTCTGCACGGCCTTTTGATACAGGTTATATCGAGCAGGTGACATATCTTCAGTAAGAGTTATTCCTGAACCTTTCAGCAACTTCCTGTTTCTTAGAAGCTTCATTTTCAGGTTATGAGAATTTACAGTAAACAAGACAGAACGCTGTTCGTTCTTTTTTCTTCCTAACCAAAAACAATTTTCAATATTCTCTACCAAAACTCGAGTTTTTAGGTTATCTTCGCATAAGGTAAGCACCTGCTCCAGGCCACTTGTACCATGTGATTCCTTCATGCCAACTATTCTAAAAGATTTCCGACGTGCATGTTGTTGAAATTTTTCCAAATCACACTCTAGTTTATTCTTAGCATGTCTCAGGTCCACTATTTGTTTTTCTAGCTCGACCATTTTTTGTTGAGATTCCTTTATGCCCAGTTTCTGTTCGATTGTATCAGAAATAAGCGTTAAGAATTTATCATTACTGAGCAATTATTCAATGGTTTGCTTTATAATTAATTTAACATCGGTCATTTGATCTCGTGTCAATGGCATATTGATTTAGTGTCCACTAACCTGTCAGAGCCGAAGAACCAAATTATTTAATTCCACTTATTACATGGAGGTTTTTCAGATTTTCCGCAGAGCGACACACAGCACGTCTACTCTCTCACCATGTCTACTACTGTAGGAAGGCAGGAAGGAAACGTGGAATTATTGGACCATCCTCCATATAGTCCCGATCTAAATCCTAACGATTTCTTTACTTTCCCGAAAATTAAAAACAGACTGCGTGGTCAAAGGTTCCAGTCACTAGAAGAAGCAGTTGACGCATTCAAAAATGCCGTTTTGGATCTGCCAGCAAACGAGTGGAATAAGTGCTTCGAAAATTGGTTCGAAGGCATGCCGATGTGTATTAATCTTCGTGGAGAATACTTCGAAAAACAATAAAGTCATTTAAAACTACCTATCGTCTGGTTCTATTTCCATATGCAAAACTCAAAAGACATCCCTCGTAAACATAAGCCTGATGCTTCCGGCAAAAAGAAGTACCGTATGGTCATTATTTCCGCAAGCTAAATGAAATTACAATAGAGGACAAAAAACCCAGAAACGAGGAAATTTTTGAATATTTGGGCAAAGCCACGTTAGATCTCGCCCAAGGGTTCCACCAGATACCGATGGACCCCAAATCAGTTGGAAAAACTGCTTTTACCATCGAGAACGGGCATTAGAGTATATCCGTATGCCGTTCGGATTAAGGAATGCGGATGATGAACTCCGTTCAGCTTCCCTACGTAGGTAAATTCTGGTTCGTCTACTTAGATGATATTATCATTTTCTGAAAGTCCCTTCAAGAACACATATATCACCTTAAACTAATTTTTCAGACTCTCAGAAAGTACGAACTTCGTATTCAACTCGATAAGACTGAATTTTTACGAAAAGATGTGCCTTTCCTTGGCCACATGATCACTCCTAATGGTATTTTGCCGAATCCAGAAAAAATAAAGGCTATAGAGCATTTCCTTATTCCGAAAACTATTAAGGAAGTTCAATCTTTTCCAGGTTTAGCAAAGTACTACCATAAGTTCATAAAGGATTTTGCCAAAATATCCAAGCCATTTACCAAACTTTTAAGTAAAGGTAAGAAGATCAATCCCAATAATCATGAATATCTCCAAGCTTTCGATATCATTAAACGAACACTTTCTAATTTACCGATCTTATCTTACCCAGACTTTTCCAAACAATTTGTATTGACTACCGATACCAGGAACGTCGCTATAGGAAGTGTGTTGTAAAAAAACAATAAGCCCGTCGCATTTCATTCTAGAACCCTGAGTAGTGCTGAACGTAACTACAGTACAATCGAAAAAGAATGTCTAGCTATCATCGACTCGTGTAAACATTTCCGTCCCTACCTTTTCGGACATAAATTTATTATAGAAACCGATCATAAACCATTAGTTTGGCTTTATGGACTCAAAAAGCCCAATCAACGCATAATCCGCTGGAAATTAGAGCATAAGATTTTGATATCAGATACAGAAAAAGCAAACGCGCTCAGTCGTGTAGATGACAGCGACGAGCTCTTATCTACATTACCGCATGTCGCCGAAAACCCGACGCTCAGCGATGATGAACTTCAAGAAATTCTTCAAACACCTAACTATGATATCAACTATGCGCGCTCCACGCACACGCTTTATTCTTCGCCGGTAAATCCCGTTAACAACATAACATTTTCCGAAGATAAGAACTTTTATAATTTTAAGCGTCGTGTCGATATAATTTATGAAAAAGTATTCGACGTTAAGACTCTCCCGAATAATACTATCAGATGTACCAGATACGTGAACATACTCACCTGTTGGTTTTGCTAAAAGATTATTGACACACCAATACTCATTATGGGATCTTCTACACAGATCATACTATTATGGTTGAACTTAATCGCGTTTTAACCAATTATTTTTTAACAAACAAATCAGTTTAACTAAAGCCGCATATAAGCTCCTGTATTTAGACAAAGATAAGGCCCTCACTGAAATTTCTTTATATCACTCCCAGTCGCACAATGGAATCAACGAAACCCACGATCATTTTAGAAAAATGATTTTCACTCCTGACCTTAGACGCCTAATTACCGACTACATTAATAGATGTGATCTATGTCTCTTAAGCAAATACGAGCGTCACCCTCCAGTTGTTGAACAACAAGGCCCATTCTTAGCCAAAAGTCCATTCAAACATATCTTTCTCGATAATTGAATCTTTTAGTCGTTATACTCAAGCATATCACTCTCCGCGCCGGCGTACGAAAATTGAACAGCGTAGCATACGGCCCTGTACGGGTCTAATCAGTAAGCGACCTAACCTGCGGTGGCGGCGGTAACAAACCAGTTCGGTGTTGTCGCTCGGCTTATGCATAAGTATTATTGTATTGTAATGGCGGATACTGAATTGTTTATAAGTAGGGAGACCGGGGCTAGTTGTCACAATTTTCAGTAATTCTTTTTTTTATTCGATCTGAAGCGTTATATGCACATATTTGGTGCATAACTAATATGGTTTATCCTTTGGGAACACTATGTAGAATCGATAATCTATTGCTTCCTGTGTGTTAATATTTATCAGACTTACAGTTTCATCGCCGAATTTAAAAAATGTGGTTTGAAATGTACCCGTGGAAAAATGAAAAAAGGAGGTATGGAATTTCCAATAACTACTGCACTTGCTAAGGTAACAAGAGTTCCTCTTTCTGATGAAACTATCGAACCAACCTGTTTGAATCCTCTTCTGGCAACAACGCGGTCGGGTCTTTGGACAGTTGTAATCCCAGTTTCGTCCATGTTCCAGATTTCGTGAGGCTCAAATTTGTTTTTCCATAACTGAAGCTAAATTATCAAAAAATGCGTTGACGTTCGTTTTATTGAAACTACTGACTCTTGCTGAACTAGTTGCTTCCGGTTTGCAAATAGACAGTACAGGATGACGTTTTAGAAACGCACTAAACCAGTCAGGACCAGCTATTTTATGGTGGTTCCAATTTTCCGGCATTTTAAAGGAATTAGCATTAGCAAATTCATATGCCAGTCCATGTACTTCCTTGGGTGATAATCCAAAATAAATATCAGATACTTTGAGGACATATTCCACTAGATGATTTTCAAGTTCAGGTTCAAATACTAAATGATTTTTGATGTAGCCCACTGAAATTGACGGCGCAGCAACTCGATCATCAAGTAATTCAGATTCTGGAATTTTCTTACAGTATCTTGCTAAAGTACGGTAATTTACATTGAAGTCAGCTGCCGATTTTCTTATTGAGGATCCTAATCTCACAAACCTAGCAGCTCTTAAAAGTACGTCAGGCGGCGCTTTGCCCTTCTCAGTCTTCCTTTTGAAATTTCGAACCATACTTATGTAACCTGAAAATATTAAAAAAATACATTATAGACCTGCGTAGAATGATGTGCAATGCTAATCGTCTAGAGTGAGGTCTGGCTGTCACATGTGACAAGAGGCCCCCGCTAATTTGAGACAATCTGTCCCACTAGATAATTAATTTTTAAGGTTAGATAGCGTCACTAAATTAACAAATTCAAAGTCAATACTTACGTTAAGTCGTATTTGGATTATTGAAGAACAAAATAAATTCAACAGTTCTTTTTATTATCAAATGTAGTCTTGAAAACACAAATTATGTGGCAAACGAAAAATTTACTCAGGTTAGGCGATTTGTTTATTTTTGTGCGTGCGACCTTAATCTACCAACGACAACTTTCGTACTGAATATAAGTGTTCTGCGCGGACGCAGAAATGATGTGTAGCGCGCCAGGCAACTACATCTTGCGGAGCTGCTGAAATTTAACAATTGTGACAACCAACCGATGTGACAACCAGCCCCGGTCTCCCTACAATTTAATCTAAACCACGTATTTGGCAAAGTAAACATCCGCAGCACAGATATTTCACTTAGGATGTAGTCAAACGGGCATTCGGGTGTACTAAAAAAAATTGGTAGGATATAATCTCAGTTCTTCATCCAACTAAAAAAATTCAACAGTTGTTTATCTGTTTTTATTTATTTCGTGCACACCATCTCGAATGTTCAAAACCCTGCATTTCGGAATCTGACTGTCTAGTAAAAATATCAAATCGTCGTCCATAGTTTGGAACTTCTGATAATACGTCGGACCGTTACAAGAGCTCGCGTGTCACTGTGGACACCGCCGCTCGCCGCGCCCGCCTGGGCTCTAGTCACCGCGCATTCAATATGGACGCAGATTTTAAAAAGAAGTTATTTTCAAACAAACAACTTATTTATCTATACTCCTATTCGTCGCTATCTGAAATGGTTGTAAGGTTCATGATAATCTGAGGTCATATGAAAATGGTTAAATAACATTTAACTATTTTTATTGTCAAAAGATCTAATAGTGAAACATCACGATAGAATCTGTTTCTGTGTTTACATCATTACACAAATTAGACGCTCCAGAATTTTGTATTTTAGTTTCAAAAATGTGTACAATTCTTCAGGTGCGTTTCTAATTTAACAATATTTCAATAGCATCGTTTTAAATATGCGAACTACTCTGGGACTACCTCCGTCAAACAGTACATAACCGACCAGAAATGTTACTTAAACAGGGGTTGTCTGACAATTCTGATGTTCGTCTGAAACAAAAGAAATAGTGATATCTTCTGTGATATGAAATCAGAAAAAAATCAAGCCGGTACTATAGTTGTCAGAGGACCAAAGAAGCCATCACAATACAGCAGAGCGGTGTCCTGGGATTTAGGCTTCTGCCTGCGCGGCTACTTCGATAAGCTAGAATAATTTTCATCATTTTTTTATATATTATATTTAAACATACATATTGTAGATGTGCCTACTACGGAAAGGTCTATTACCCAGTGCTTTTCAAAAAGGTCCCTCTGCTTTACATTTGTTTCAATAAATTTACTGCTTTTTCTCATTCTTCTCCAATATTTATTTTAGTTCATCATTTTTTTTTTACAAAAATATTTATGTTTGTCCCCCACCAGCCTGCCGATCTACCGGCTTTGCAAGCACTAATTTAACCTAGAATAAGACATTATGTATTTTGGATATTATAGTCGTATGACATGTACGTATATAGTAGATAACGAAAAACCATTTCGTTCATCTTCGTCGCTCTGTTTGTCCGCTAATCTTACAACCGCTCGGATTCCAATACAGTTCTTAGACATGTTGCTACAATATCAAGGCTAGTTTTTTGAAATTGGTCCAGTGGCAGTTAGAGAAAGAGGCCAAAAACAAGAAAAATAAAAATCGCTCAAACATTGTTTTTTTTACATTGCAGACAAACAAATTGACAACAAACAGTCTGTGAGACTGACTACTTCTAACGCTGTTTCCATTTTCAGAGTACACTAAAATTGCACATGTAATTGCAGCCTATGTACCTAAAATTTAGAACATAGTTGACACTCTCTGAGGGCCGGCAATATCTTCTAACGATGTTTTCTCCTGCCAGTTCGGAGACCATGTCTCTAAAATTTTAATATACACAAGTTGCAACTGAAGTCCTAGATCTGGATACAACGTCTTTACCAAAATTGGGGAGCCAAAACATTTATGTTTGTATAACAACGATAAAATATTACAAAAAAGTACCTTTCCGGTATTTCCTCTTCCATCGTTGTCTACAGCTCGAAGACTATGTGTGACAGATTGTAGTGCACAGAATGTGTAACTAAAATTGTACATAAAGTTACATCACACTGTGTATCTACAATCGATCAGACTAGGTATCATAAGCTGGTGCGGCTATCGTTGTCACGAGAAACATTCCTCTATAACGTCATTCCGTTTCTTGGGTTCGAAGACTGTGTCTCACGGAGTATGGTACCAAGAAGCTGTAACAGGTCATCCAGTGACAGGGTTCTCAGTATCAAAATCAGTGAGACTGAACAGATGAACGTCAATCTATATTCTAATACTTCCTCATATATAGTTATATCCGTCTCTGTGCGTCACAGAATGTGGTACACAAAAGTGGCACCTAAAATTATTCATATGAATGCACAATCCTGGGTCGCAACAGTCGGTGAAGCTGGATATCATACGCAAAATGTTTTCTTTCAACCAATTTTACATTTTTTTCCTTTGGTTTGAAGACTGTGTCTCACATCTTCTGCTATGCAGAAAGTGCAACTAGTCAAATATCTAGTTACAACATTCTGATATGCAAAAGTCGGTTAGACTAGGCTTTAACAGCAATGAAGGACCACAAAAGAAACATATTTGTCCACAGTATGATCTATAATTCATAATTTGAAGACCGTGAATCACAGAATATGGTAGACAAAAGTGGCAACTAAAATTATTCATATAAATGCACAATCCTGGGTCGCAACAGTCGGTGAAGCTGGATCTCATACGCAAATCGTTTTCTTCTTATCAATTTGACATTGTTTTCCTCTGGTTTGAAGACTGTGTCTCACATCTTCTGCTATCCAGAAAGTGCAACTAAGTCAAATATCTAGTTACAACATTCTGGTGCGTAAAAGTCTGTTAGACTATGTATAACAGCAATGAAGAATCACAAAAGAAACATATTTGTCCACAGTTGTTCTATAATTCATAATTTGAAGAACGTGAATCTCAGAATGTGGTACACAAAAGTGGCAACTAAAATCATAAGATCAAACGAACTTACCTGTGATGTTCGATCTTGATTATATAAAGGCCCCGTCGAAGAAAAATAGTAATACGTAGTATCTCCATCTCTAGCGAATCGGTCATACATTATTTCAAAGCAAACATAACCCCTCCCGCCGCTCCCCGCTGCTGTCATCGTACTCAGTCCATTTTAAAGCTGATGAATTGTTGCAATTATATTTTTGGGGAATGGGATGGGTTGGGACCCTATTTTTCTTCGACGGGGCCTTTATATAATCAAGATCGAACATCACAGGTAAGTTCGTTTGATCTTATGATTATATTCGGCCCCGTCTCGAAAAATAGTAATACGTAGATATTTAGAGTTTATTGCAACAATTAGAGACTGCATACATTGTGAATTTTCTATTCCAAACAGAAAATGAACTACCTATATAATATTACATATTACCTATGGTAGGTATGTCATTTATGTTCACAATGTCATATTACATAAGTAATATAAGTAACAATAATAATAGTAATAGTAATAATGGTGTTAGTTAATAGTAAGTAAGTAATATATGTAATTATAACCCTGTAAGTAACATCATCTTTCAGAAAAAAAATTTAATAACTAACATGTAAGTACAGCTTCTGCAAGTGTTTGATCTGACAATAGTGGCCTATTATATACTTGAGCAAACATCCTAGAGTCTCTAGACCAACCCGCGGAAAGACGAATTGTGTCCATATTTAGCCCTTTTCTTTTTGCAGCAGACGTCGCCGCATGCCTGGTACTGTGCGCAGAAAATTTGTGTACGTCAATGCCACTTTTTTCTAAAATAATCTTAATCCAGCGACTTAAGGTCTGCGTAGATGCTTTACGGTAAGGCATTTTGCTGGTTAGAATTAAACTTGTTTCAGAACCCCTTAGATTTTCTGTTTTTTCTAGATAGGTAAGGATTACCCTGGCCACACAAACTTCCGGATCCGAGTTTAAAAAAGGAAGGTGGAAAAATGGCTGGGATCGATCTTTACCAGAGGTCTTAATTCTTTGGGGCACCGCTATATTTATTTCGATCTCTGATTTATAAATGTGCGTGATTTCTATAAGGGCTAAAGTTTGAAGACGTTGACCTGTGGCCAATGCTAAAAGGGTTACAAGTTTTTGGTTCAATTTCCTCAAAGTGATATCTTTGTTTTTCCATTCCCTTAGAAAATTTAAAACTACTGCTGGATCCCAAGTATTTTGATATTTCGGTAAACTTGGTCTAAGCATATAGACTCCTTTGAAAAATTTCTGAATCCTGTAATCCTGTGCCAAGTCTCGCCCCGCTACTTGAGCTATAGCAGACCGATAAGTATTTAAAGAACTATAAGATGCTCCTTTCTTAAAATGATAGGTTAGAAACTCTAAGACGGTTACTACTGAAACCGAATAGGGATCTGCTTTCTTGGTAGAGCAATACTCCCACCATAGTTTTAAACCCGACTATATTGCTTTAAGGTAGACTCTGAGATTGAGGCCATGCAAATCTCCAAGGAGTCGGTTGGCACTTTGCCTAGCTTAAGCGCTTCCCGGATAATCGACCTGCCATCAGGGAAATGTGTTCCGATAGCGGATGTGGAATTCTGCCAAAAGATAATAAGTCTGGTTTAGGTTCAAGAATCATAGGTTCAGATATTAACAGAGACGTAAAAACTGGATACCACGGTTGTGCTGGCCAATTGGGCACAACCATGATCCCTTCTGCTTGGTCATTAATTATTTTCTGTAGGGTACTTAAAATTACTGAAAATGGGGGGAAAGCGTAAAAAATAAATTTTCCCCAGTGTATGGTAAAAGCATTTATTGCCATAGTATCAGGATCCCTAAGCCATGAAACATATTTCCTACATTTATTATTTATCCGACTGGCAAAAAGATCAATTTCTGGGTTACCTAGCACTGCGGTCAATTTATTATAAGCCGAGTTATGAAGTGACCATTCTGTGTCGATTTTCAACTCACGTGAAGCCCTATCAGCTTCCACAATATCTGATGACCTAATATATGAAGCCATCAAATAAATATTCTTACGTTCGCACCATTGCCAAATTTTGCGGGTAAGATCATTTAATTTTGGATATTGCACACTTCCCATGCGATTTATATACGACATAGCCGTAGTGTTGTCTACCCTGCATAAAATTGAACAATTAGATAGATCTTCAGCAAAACACTTTGACCCAATGAAAACCGACAGTAATTCTAAATAATTTATATGATGATTATTTTTCTCTTCTTCAGACCAAAAACCGTGTGAAATAATATTATCGCAGTAAATACCCCAGCCAGTATTAGACGCATCTGAAAAAATTACCTTTTCAAATTTGTCCTTTCTAATAAAATTTGCAGTATTAATTTCTAATTTATTTATCCACCAGTCAATTTCACTAACAATTCTATTAGAAATTTTCATTACAGCATTATAAGACCCATTATGTTGTCTAAGAGCTAAATATTTTTCTCGCTCCATTGATTTCGTGTATAAATACCCATACCTTATGGCTGGACATACAGATACTAATCTCCCTATTATTTTAGAGAAATCCCTAATCTTGCACTGTTTCCAGTTCTTAAAGTGTTTCAATATTTCGATCAGTTTCTGACGCTTTTCTATTGGTATTGAAACAGTCATATATAAGGAGTTATACTGAAAACCTAAATAAACACAAGTCTTTGAAGGGACTAAGACACTCTTCTTAAGATTAATAATGAATCCTAAATGTTCTAAAATAGAAACACTGCTAGAGACATTTAGCAAACAATCATCATAGGTCCTACCAATTAATAAAAAATCATCCAAGTATACCACTGACGTAAATCCTTTTATCCTGAGATAATACACAATAGGCTTCATTAACTTTGTAAATAACATTGGGGCAAAATTTATACCAAAGCAAAGGCAGTTGTATTGATAAAGTTGTCCCCTAAAATAGAACCTTAAATATTTTCTATCCTTATTGCTCACAGGAACTAGGTAATATGCATCCTTTAGATCTAATTTAGACATGAAACAATTCTGGGTAAGCAACTTGAAAACCGTTTTATGGTCTTCTAACTTAAAATGGTTTGTTTAAAAGTACTATCTGCCTTGGGAATTATAAAAATGGTTGATATAAATTGACCCTCACAAGGTTCCACCTGTGAAATGGCTTGCATTTGCAATAAGTTTTCAATAGAGTTCGAAATTATAACCTTGTCTTTTACAGACCATTCTTGTTCTTTTGGAACTATTGTTTGCTTAGGTAATTTAAGAAAGGGTAGCCTAACACATTTTAACCAAGACAAAATACGTGTATCTTTGGTAAACTGTAACCAGCGAGCTGTAAAATACTTTAAACGTCCTGCAATCTTATTTACCTCTAATACTTGCGGTATTTCTTCGCATTCTTGTATTGGCCCAGTCGAGGATATTCCCCCTGGCGATTGTACCGAGAGTTGTACTGCTTGCTGGAACCCGGATTGCTGGGATTCTGATTGCTGGGATCTTGGCGATATCGTCCACCTAGTTTGGCTCCCCGTTGATAACTGGATGGACTTCTGTAGTTTAAAGTATTTTTTTGGCTGTGGCGCTTTAACTGTTTTCAATTGCTTGGATGAAAACTGTAGACTCTTTGCAGCTTTTAATCTCTCTTCCAAATCCTCCCCGAAGAGCCATTCATCAACAGGAGAATCAATTAGAGTCTCTTTCCATTCCTTATTCAAGTTTAGTATGGCAAGCTCCTTTCTAGATACACTGAGTGTATGGTGGACATCCGACAAAAGGCGTCCCGCATCGCTTAATTTTTCTATTAGTTCTGCATTTCCTCCCTCTGTTTTCAATAAGTCTGAAATAACAATTGCAATTGCAGATAAGCCAGATCCTACTTGGGCCTGCTGACAACTGAGACGAGAATCTCTTTTTGCTACCGAATCCACAATAGCTTGTTTAACCACCGCATTTAGCTTTGGGGCTCCAAAATTATGGGCATTCTCCGGAGGAGGGTACTTTTTCATAATATCACGCCTCTTTTCATCTTCCAATCCTTTCTTAATTACCGTTTTCCATCTGTCGGCTACATCCTGTTGGATAGAGGGGCCCTTAGTTTCTGGCAATTCCACTTCGTCCCCCAAGGCTAACAATATGTCACCATTAAGTTCGCCAACATTATTTCCCTCATTTGTTACATCTGAAAAGAATTTACTTTCTGATGCATTGTACTTCATTATAATTTAGGGTCTGACTAGCTAGAATGACTCTTACATTGATCAATGGTGTTCTCCGGAATGCTGAAGTTGCATTAATATTGGAATATAATGTGGCAAAAAACCCAAAAAAGTATATATACACATATATATATATATATATATATATATATACATATATACACATACATACACATTCATGTTTCAAATGTATTAAAAATGACACATAGTTATAATCCAACAAAATGTTTAAATCAGGCCTACTATTTATCTGCTGTCATAAACAGAAAACTTGACATCATAATCAGTTTAGCTCAGGTATACGTTTGTTATCATAAACAAAACAAACTGATGCCATAACCAGTTTTTCTACGTTTGTTATCATAAACAAAACAAACTGATGCTAACTAATACCCCACTTAAGTATGGACCAGTGGTATCATAACCACTGAAATTATACACCATGAAGGAATTAAGATAATCACCTTCTTTTTCTCCTATACCTGATCCACCGTCAGATTCCGATCCTGAATAGGAACGCCTATCATATGAGTGGCTATCGGATCCGTCCTCGGAATTAGAGGTTCCTGATGAACTGCCATGATGCCATCGCCTTGGTCTTTTCTCTTCCATCTTATCCAATCGCTTCTCCAATCTCTTGACAATTTTCAAAAACTTTTCCCCTACAGTGGAAGGAGAAGAGCTACGACTCCTCTTTCTAGACCGCTTCGGCATAGTTTGAACACTTGAAAACACAATTATCGAAAAATTCACCACTAAACGGTACGACGGCGACGAGTTGATTTCTGCGCGGCAGTTCGCCCGTAACCTTTCGCATACAAATGAAGACTGAGTACGATGACAGCAGCGGGGAGCGGCGGAAGGGGTTATGTTTGCTTTGAAATGTATGACCGATTCGCTAGAGATGGAGATACTACGTATTACTATTTTTCGAGACGGGGCCGAATATAATTATTTATATCACACAATCCTGGGTCGCAACTGTCCGTGAAGCTGGATATCATACGCAAAATGTTTTCCTTCTCTCAATTTGACATTGTGTTCCTCTGGTTTGAAGACTGTGTCTCACGTCTTCTGCTATCCAGAAAGTGCAACTAAGTCAAATATCTAGTTACAACATTCTGGTACGCAAAAGTCTGTTAGACTATATATAACAGCAATGAAGAATCACAAAAGAAACATATTTGTCCACAGTTGTTCTATAATTCATAATTTGAAGACCGTGAATCTCAGAATGTGGTACACAAAAGTGGCAACTAAAATTATTCATATGAATGCACAATCCTGGGTCGCAACTGTCGGTGAAGCTGGATATCATACGCAAAATGTTTTCCTTCTCTCAACTTGACATTGTTTTCCTCTGGTTTGAAGACTGTGTCTCACATCTTCTGCTATGCAGAAAGTGCAACTAAGTCAAATATATAGTTACGACATTCTGGTACGCAAAAGTCGGTTAGACTATGTATAACAGCAATGAAGAATCACAAAAGAAACATATCTGTCCACAGTTGTTCTATAATTCATAATTTGAAGACCGTGAATCTCAGAATGTGGTACACAAAAGTGGCATCTAAAATTATTCATATCACACAATCCTGGGTCGCAACTGTCGGTGAAGCTGGATATCATACGCAAAATGTTTTCCTTCTCTCAATTTGACATTGTTTTCCTCTGGTTTGAAGACTGTGTCTCACATCTTCTGCTATGCAGAAAGTGCAACTAAGTCAAATATATAGTTACAACATTCTGGTATGCAAAAGTCGATTAGACTAGGTATAACAGCAATGAAGGATGGAAAGAAATTTATTTGTCTATAGCATGATCTATAATTCATAATTTGAAGACCCTCAATCACATAATGTGGTACACAAAATTGGCAATTAAAATTATTCATATAGTTGCACCACTTATTGTGCCAAAACTCGGTAAAAGTTGTTTTCATTATTCATTTCGGTGACTATCTCACAGACTATGGTACACATAAATGTCAAATGAACATTCCGAGTACCAAAATCCGGTGAATTTGAATATTCCTGTGTTAAAGTGATAATGGCTTACTAAAGACATACATCGCTTCGATATTCTCTCTTTTCTCGTAACCTACATGTATCATTTCGGAGACAGCTTCTCACAGATTCCTTTACACCGAAGGTCAACTTGTCATAGATCTCAGTCGTATCGATCTGTGTTCGAAATTCGGTGAGACTGTGTTGGAGCTATAAAGGAAAATCAAATAAATTGTGAAATTTTCTCTTATATCTTATCTACATTTCCCAACTTGATGACTTCATCTCACGAATTCCGGTGCATAGAAGTTGCAGCTTCAAAATCGCTTAGACTGAGCATGAAAGACTTCCAGCTAAAGAGATATCAGTATTATCTCTTCTATTCTTATCTACATTATTCAATTCGGACTGAATCTTACACATTGTAGTGTATATAAACTACCAACCAAGTCACTTCTCTAAGTTATAGTATTTTGTAACCCAGAATGGGCCTAGATTGATCATGAGAGATTACCAAGGAAACAGACCTTTTCGCTATTTTCTCTTCTATCGTTGTAATGCATTTCTCGATTCGGACACTGTATCTCACAAATTCATGGACACCGAAAGTGCAACTTAAGTCAAAAGTATAAGCCCCTGTGCTGCAGAAATGGAGAATTTTCAAAGATAGAGACCTTTTCGCCAGTTTCTCTTTTATCTTATGATGTTTTGACTGTGGAATTTGGAGACTACATTCCAGATATTCTGGTGCAATAACAGTTCATGTCAGGAATCCAAGTTACAATCGATGAGATCGAACATGGTGAATTTTCACATAAGCAGATGTCGATATATTTCTCCTTTATCTTATCTAAAATTTCCAAGTCGGAGAATGTATCTCATAGAGTAAGAGCCCGCTACGGCCAGACCTTCGTTATTTCATAAAACCTGAAAGTTTCTCTGTGCATGTTCTCAACAGGTGTAAAAACAATCAGCGACTATGAAATCTGGATGGTGGTTACTTTGGCAGGTAACAGATAGTAAATGTGTCTAAAATAGTACCTCAAGTTCTTTGAAGTATAGATCCCAGTTATTTTATACTTCTTTCAGAATGGCCTCATCCATTGCCTTTCAACTCTCTGCCTGACACTCATGAAGCTTATTTAATTATAATTTAGAGTTAAACTTTCGTTAGTGTAAAAGCTGAAATTCATATGTTACTTGTGCGACTATCAAAAGATGTCACCCCAGTAGCAGGCAGTTGCAAGTTTGCCGTAGGTGCGACCGCGAGGCGGTATATATTCAAGTGAAAGCGAGTGAGATAGTTAGTTTGGTCTATTGCGACCTTTGACCGTGTTGCCTGTCGTTTATACTATTGATACAGATGCTCCGGTTTGTCAAAAATGGTCCATGACATATGAAAAATACCAGTTTTAATAGTTTGAAGGAGCTCAGCTACCACATTATTATTTAAGTGATTGTCTAAAAACCTTGACAGGTATGTAATTATTATGTCCAATTATTATAAGGTACCTAGGTCGAATATGGCCACCTTAAGGTTTCTTAACTTTTTTCTAAAATAATAAAGATAAAAGAAACAAGTCAAAGTAGTTGTCCATGAAGACTGAATATTTAACTTTATGATGAAGATATTAAATGATAGAAATATTTTCAACAGTTTGAAAGAAAATTGAAATTTGGCCATATTTCCGACGGGGTAGGTAAATATGCCCATATATGTGGCCATATTTACGGTATATATTATTTTAAATAACTTCTAAATAAGTGAAATAAAAATGGACATTAGATTTTGATACAACTTTATTTAAAAGATATTGTTTAGGCGACATCCAGTACATTATCATCGTCGTGGTTAGTCCAGACTGCACCGAGTGCATACAAATTTATCTGTATCTTCTTTTGTTAATCCAACACAGTCCTCATGGACATATGTTTCACATAAAAAGCATATTCTCATGTCTGCTATTCTGTCCTCATTGCAAACATAACAGTACCATGTATCTTTAGATTTTTCAGATTGTCCTTTACCACGTGACTGTTTAGAAACCTTCTTCGGAGTTACTGCTTCACTGTTGTTCCTTTTAGCAGAATATTTTCTTTTTTGGTAAGCCACTTTAAATGGGCCTGGTATATTTTCTATTTTTTGTTTAGGAGCATTTGATGGCCCTGACATGTTATTTTTATCTGTAAACATTGATTTTGTTAGCGCCTGTGCGAGACTATTGATAGCTTTTGCCCTCGGAGCAGTTTTTGGGCTTGACGTTTTCTCTGGAGTTTTTAACA
The DNA here is from genome assembly GCA_963669975.1 of Acanthoscelides obtectus. Classification (NCBI taxonomy): domain Eukaryota; kingdom Metazoa; phylum Arthropoda; class Insecta; order Coleoptera; family Chrysomelidae; genus Acanthoscelides; species Acanthoscelides obtectus. The sequence continues at coordinate 8,268,256 of CAVLJG010000002.1, read as the reverse complement.
TTTGACACAAAGATGTATATGACTCATTAAGTGTTGTGGAGCAGACTAGATTTAATTCAGTTTTTGACTCGATATTATTGTTATGTTGCTTTAGTTTGGACAAAGGAATGTGATCGCTACTGTCGTAATCGTCATAAACACTTGGCAGGGGTTCTATAAAGTTCGATATATCTTCTTGATTTGGGTGCTGTGGATGATCATCAGAGGCGTTGTCTGGAGTTGCAGCACAACGCTTTGCTTGGCTTGGCTGTGAATCTGAGGAATCATTTGATGGATTTGAATTACCTTTGTCTTCATTTGGGAGAGGATAAGGAGAATTTCCACTGGCATCAGTAACGTCGCTTTCATTAGTATCTTCATTTTCCTGAGGAGGAATTAACAGATTTGTAGCGTCGCTGTCGTTAGTATCTCCATTTTCTTGATTTTCAGAAGGAGAAGCTCCAGGTTCTGCGAAAATATGAGTAGGTATGCTGGGAGCGTATACTTCTTCTGGAATCCTATCTGGATTGAATGGGAAAATTCCGGTCGCTTCAAATCCAGCTTTGACATTAGCAGGTGTCGCAGCTTTATCCCACACTTTGGAAAATAATATCCCAAACCTTTGTTTGGTTATTTTCCTGTCCTCGTGAATAGACCAGTATTTTAAAACTTCTTCATCCCAGTAATATTCAAAAGAACGAAATACTGTCCATGGGCTGCAATTCATGTGTGGTGTTGCTCGGGAGACAGAAAAGCTTGATGTCGAATTCTTCTGCTGCTTCAACTATCGAATAGTCTAAGTGGCACTTCGCTACATCCAAGATAAGTAAACAAGGTCCTGGCAATTTAAATTTTGCAAAATGGTGTGTCCAGTTCACAAATGTTTCAGAATTCATACTCCCTTTGGGTGTCATTTGGGCTACTGAACCGGTGGGTAACGAATCTACCCATTCTGGCTTCATTCGTTTGCCCTTAAAGAGTATCATGGGCGGAATGACATGGCCTAAAGCGTTGCCACATGAAACTATTGTTACATTCTCGCCGTGTTCGGGTGCTACCAAATGGATCCACGTTCAGCCAAAACTTCTGGTGATTTGTGCAAATTAAGCTGGCAACCTTTTTCGTCAATATTATAGATACGTTCCGGTTTGTTCATAAGGTCATTTTCTACTAAGATTTTCTTCAATTTATTAAAATAATCGGAAACCACTGCTTTATTCAGCTTTTGTGCCCTTGCGGGGTTTAGGTTCTGTGCTTTTCGTCTACTGATATTCCTATGACGTTTTAAAAATCCTCTCAGCCAATCTCGTCCCACCATCAAGCCTCCACTTGGCGCTGGAATGTTATTTTGATCACAGAATGTCTTCACGCATCTACGAAGTACACGCTGTGTTAATGGATATTCCACATTACACAGACGAATAATACGGGATTCCAAAATCTTTTCATCTTCAGGGTTAAGAAGTGGTTTCCGGCCCAAAGTAGATTTGGTCTCTTTGTTTTCTTGTAAATAACGTCTCAGAGTGCGTCTTGGCACATTATAATGCTTGGAAGCCGTATAAATTTTCATTTTACCACTTCTGACTGCAGCTAAAGCAAATTTCATATTAGCATCTGCCCAGTTACTTCGAAGCCCTTTACATTTATAGCGTGCCATGGTCTAAAACAAAAAACAAAAAAACGTGTCAGCAATTCAGTAAGTACTGTTAATATGGCCAAACGGTGGCCATATTTGCAGTCATCCAAATTTTTTGTTTTCATATTCACGAATGAAAAACACACTATTACTTTGATAAATATACAAAGAAATATGAAACTACAATTATTACACAACATCGTAATGTGAATAATAAAGATTTATAATGAAAACAACGTTAAAATACAGGACAATACTTACTTACTGTTTTTATAACCTCAACACTGCTTTTCACTATAATGACGGCTGAGCGGCTAACGCTTGCACGGATGGGTGACAGGTAGGCCGTTCGAATACATGCGACACTAGCGACAATTTAGGGTCGCGTTCAGCTCATAACAAACTTTCGTGTTTGGGAAAACGGTATGTGGCCATATTTACAGGCTGGCCATATTCGACCTAGGTACCTTACATACAATATTATTAATAATTGTACTAACTTGGTCAAATTGTTACGGAAACTGGCGGAGAAGGCGATATTGACAACGATAGTAGTGACGAAGATAATGAAGATATTGACGACAAGGATAAGAATCATCGAATATTTTTTTATATCCAATAAAAACTACCTTATAATAATATAATAATAATAGCTACTATATATAATATAGCTATGAACATAACAAAACTATTTTTTCATTGGATTTCATACTATAAACAATACTGTCAATGGCGGACTTACAGGGGACGATCTGTCCCTCGTCGACCTCCAAGTATGCCATCCCTCCCAGTTGGAGAATCCTCCCAGTGGGGAGACGAACAGACTGAACATAAATGCTGTGACCACCACTGCGACCTCCCCCCTCTTAGACAGATCGCTAAATCTGCTCTTGAATACTGTTTGGTCCCTTTTCCCTTCCAGGAGTGGTATTCCTGAAGTCGTCGGATTGACGACAACCATCGGTAAATGCAACCAAAGACGTCATGCCCTAGCCTCGATGCGATGAGCTCACGGAAAGTATTGCAATATCTACTGATAGGTTCAATTTTCCATATCCACAGCTTGGATTAGAATTGAATTAGCCTGGTCGATCAATAGAGTTACTTCAGTACATAATATTGTGGTAGATTTATTATGCTATATATATAAGTAAATATACGCGTGAAAATGTATGGTTCCAACTTGTGGTTTGAAAAGCAGGGCTTAACAGAATGGTAAGAAAACTGGAGCATAACTTAATGGGCTAAAAGTACAATGTACTGAAATGGCAGAATTTGAGTACTAGTTTCGCATGTGTAGTTGTTCGAGTTCATTTTAGAGCAACGGTAAATAACGAATCTATAACATATCGCATATATACGTAGCGCGTACTATTGAAAAGATAAGGTTATATTTCACAACAAACGGTGGAAAGTTCATGCCCTAATAGATACATACGCTAAGTACACAATCAACAAGGATTATCTACGACCGGGCGGTAAATTGGACTTGTGGATAGGCTTTTTTGAAGTTAAATCTCAGTTTTCATCTCACGGACTCCACGTTCAGACATTGAATCCTTGTGTATTCGTTGTTAGGGCGTGCCGCAGTTCCACTGACACAATTTTTAATCATATTTTTAATTTTCAAACCTAAACGCCATAAATGGATAAATAACTATTAGTGTCTTTTCATATCACTTTTAAGCAAAATTTTGGCAGTAACTGAAGTGTAAAAAAATAGCACCATATAAAGGATTTCGTACCAGTGTGTCTTTGTATCCCAAAATTAAAGGTTATACGTATAGTATTTAAGAAAACATATAGGCAATATTCAATTAAACAAATCTTTCGTGATATTTTCTTAAAAAACAAGCAGCAATTAGCCCATTGCCACCTTAGTAGGTATTAATACTGCTGACAATAGGCACTGGTAAATACTCAAACATATCCAGCCTTAATAACAATAATAAGCAAACTGCCAATGCCAAGATATGACGAACGGCACTAAATAAAAGTCACATGTTAAATATCTGATAATTATCATAGGACGTCTATTATATTTTTAACTCGATAGTCTACATGTATTTGATTACTTTTTCATCTTAAAGATTGCTTGCTTTTCTATGTAGGTTCGCTAATTGTCTTCTCAGATAATAGAGATACATATCTGCTATTTAATACCAGATGAATTAGTTGATGAAACGGATGTTCTCAAATTATGAATGATCCTAAAAGTAAGGTGATGTATCAAATCGTATAGTATTAAAATGGCATTTAAACAAATTGATCAAACACGACGAAATATTACATGTTGCATAACCTGCAGAAAAGTTGTAGGTACGACGAAACTCGCTCTGTTTGGTCAACCGACGGTTATCGATAAGATAAAAGATGTCATGTCCAAGCCTAGATGCGATGAGCTCACGGAAAGCAGTGCAATATGTACTGATAACTTTAATTCGATATATCGACAGCTTGGATAGAATTGAACGATCAATAGTGTTACATCAGTGCATAATATTCGAAATCAAAAATTGAGAACTGGTTTCGTGTGTACAGTGGTTTATGTTCGTTTTAGAATAACGGTCATTGCAGATGTCAATGGCATAAATAACAAATCTATAACATATCGCATATATACGTAGCGGGTACCATTCAAAAGATGAGGTTATATTTGACAACAAACGGTCAATCAACATTGATTATCTACGACCGGGCGGTAAATTGTACTTTGTGGATAGGCTTTTTGGGCGTGCCTCAAGTTCCGCTGATACGACCGTTCAATTTTTCTCACATTTTCAAGTCTTAACATCACTTTTGGCCTGTTGGTCACGCTAGCTTTTTGAGATTATTCCAGGATGTGAAATGGCAAGGTTTTAATAGTTATTGTTATTAAGGCTGGTACATTGATAGATGTCTATATTTATAGATTTGCAAATTCTGGTAAGACGATTTTCAGTTCGCAGTAAATAATGGGTATGTTTGAGTATTTACCAGTGCCTATCGTCAGCAGTATTAATACCTATTAAGGTGACAATGGGCTAATTGCTCTGTTATTAAGAAAATAAAAAGATAACCCTGTCACGTAATATTTGTTTAACTGTATATTGCCTATATGTTTTCTTATATACTATACTTATAACCTTTCACTTTGGGATACAAAGACACACTTGTACGAAATTCTTTATATGGTGCGATCTTTTTTTTTAGACTTTAGTTACTGCCAATGGTTTCTGGTTGCCAAAATTTGATTGAAAAGTCATATGAAAAGGCACTAATAGTTATTTATGCATTTATGGCGTTAAGATTTGAAAATTAAAAATATGAAGAAAAATTTAACAATCGTGTCAGTGAAACTTACGGCACGCCCTAACAACAAATATGATGCAATGTCTGAACGTGGAGTCCGTGAGATGAAAACTGAGATTTAACTTCCAAAAAGCCTATCCACAAATTCCAATTTACCGCCGGGTCGTAGATAATCGAAGTTGATTGTGTACTAAGCGTATGTATCTATTAGGGCTTGAACTTCCCACCGTTTGTTGTGAAATATAACCTTATCTTTTCAATTGGACGGGTTACGTATACGTATATAAGTGATATGTTGCATATTTGTTATTTATGCCACAGAAATCTGCAACGACCGTTGGTCTAAAGTGAACTGAAAGGACTACACATAAGAAACTAGTTCTCAAATTCTGCCATTTCAGTACATTGTACTTTTACGAGTAACCCATTAATTATGCTCCAGTTTTGGTACCTTTTTGTATGCCCCGCTCTTACCACAAGTTGAAACCACACAACCTCAATAGTTTGTCTATTTTCAGGCGTATATTTACTTATAGCATAATAAATCTGCTACAATATTATGTATTGAAGTAACTCTATTGATCGCCCAGGCCAATTTAATTCTAATCCAAGCTGTGGATATGGAAAATTAAACCTATGAGTGCATATTGTAGTACTTTCCGCGATCTCATTGCATCTAGGTTAGGGCATGACGTCTTTGGTTGCACTTACCGATGTTTGTCGTTAATCGGTAAGTTCCGACGACTTCAAGAATACCACTCCTGGCTCCGTCCAATGGTAAACAAGTGACCTTTTCAAAAAACTTAACAAGAGCCCGGAATACGGTAGATTCATTAAATCTATTAAATGCTTTTATTGCTTTTTAAACAAACAGTTTGTCCGATATTTTTTTGAAAATTGATTCACTAGTCATAAATGATTCTATGCTATGATATTTTTTGATATATACAAAAACACTGTTCCACATATAAAATTCAGTAAATCAAAGAAGTAGACCAAACAATATCTCACACGCTTCCGCTTGAGTATACCATATATTCATTATACAGGGTGGTGCATCGAAAACGAAACAGCCGCATTTACTGGCAGATCAGTTTTTTTTTGAAAAACGCTCAGACCCGTCGATTTTGTTTTCCAGGGGGACACAGGTTTGACAAAAAATTACGTTAGCACGTTTTAAAAGTCTTTCAATTCCCTTTATAATGATATAAAATTGATGTACTTCAGTTCAGTAGTTTTGAAGATTTATTGATTTAAAGCTTAAATAAAACTAATACATCATCATTAGTGGAGATCAATACATTTGGCAGCAAAGTTATTTAAAAATGAAGAATGAACTGAGCCGTTAGGCAAGTAAATGTTGAAAATGGCCACCATGACTCTCCATGCAATAATAAAGATTTTGCTCAAAACGTTGCCGCACATTTTGCAATATTTCAGAAGTAATTTGAAGGCACTCATTCACAATTCTTTGTCGCAAGTCTTCTAATGATGTTGGCTGACTAGCATAGATTTTGCTTTTTAAATGACCCCACATAAAGAAATCCAAAGGTGATAAATCTGGCGATCTTGGGGGCCATTCAATGGCACCTCTTCTACCAATCCATCGATCTGGAAACGTCTGATCTGAATACTGTCGAACATGTAATGCGTAATGTGGTGGGGCACCATCCTGTTGGAACATCAACCTATTCGCAATGTACCGCCGATCATTCTGATTTTCAATTATGGCTGTTAATGCAGGATCTATGGCGTCTTAGTAATTCCAAATACATTTCACCGGTCAAACTCCCAGGTAAGAAAAAAGGACCAACTAAATGATCGCCAAAAATACCAGCCCAAACATTTAATTTTTGTGGCTGCTGCGTATGAACCTCATGATAAATTATGGGATTAGAATCGGACCAATATCGGCAGTTATGACGATTTACTACGCCATTTAAGAAAAAGGAACATTCGTCGGAAAAGTGTTGAATAGAAAATGTTCATCGTTTATAATTCGTTCACTCATATCTTCACAAAATTGTAATCGCTGATCAAAATCGTCTTCATTAAGTTCTTGTACCAGGTGAATTTTATACGGATGAAAACTATGGGCCTTTAGAATCCGTTGGACAGTACTTCGATTAACACCACACAGTCTCCAATTTGCGGGTACTTAACGTAGGATCTTCATAAACTTGCCCTAAAACCCCCACTTCTATTGCTTCGTTCCTTATGGGATTTTCAATGTTGCGTTTTTTATTGGTGACTGACCCAGTTTCCCGAAATTTAGCTACAAGTTCTAGAACATATTTTCGATGCACGTTACTGTTTCATGTCGCACATTAAATATTTCTGCTGAGTAAGACTTGAAATTAACATATTGTCATTGATTTCATATAATATCAATGTTACATGTTGATATAAAACTTCAACTACCTTACTTCATATACTTGATTTAAACTTATCGAATGACAAACAACATAATGTAACTCATTCAAATAATTTAAGAGTAATCATGGAGAAAACCGGAAACGGTATAATTTTGAAAAACTGAGAGCGGAAACGTCAGATTGAAATTAGAATTATGCTACCGTGTAGACGAGAAAAAGTGATAATGTTATTGTGTAATTGGTTTGTAATTTGATTAAAGCGAGGAAAAAATAAAAGTGATTTTGGCATAAATCTGGTAGGAGAAACAAATGACTATCTGATAATTTCAAGACTTACCTAGGAAATTCAGCTTGTTTGAAATAACCAAGGTTTGGCAATGTCAAAGTATGACGTATACGTTCTTGGAATCAGAATCAAAAATTCTATTTATCTGTGCAAAAAAAAACAGTATGGCGTACGTAAGAAAAAATAAAGCCGATGTTGGAGGACAAGAGACGAAACGTTGTATTGAAATTTTAATTATGCCATCCTGTAGAGGAAGAAAAGTGTTAATGTGCAAGTTATTTTGCCATCCCACTATTATTTTGGGAACATTCGTTTTTTTCGTCTTTCCCCGACAGTACTTTGAATTTCGAAACTTTCTAAGCGCATTTTGTTAAGTACCTAAATATGCATTTTTGTCTCCTTTTAGGCAACTTCATATCTACTACAGTTTCCGAGATATCGATGGTGAGGGTAGAATTTGAAACACCCTGTATATAAAAGCGAAAAGGTACATATGAATCACGAAATAATGGTAACTATTTAATGCACAAACGTCAATCGTGTAAAAGCTGGTCTGAAATAAATATATAAAATGCATCACGCACCCAAATCGCGTTGGCTGTTGCGAATCTTGCCACTGCAAGCAAATCACTTATCAGTTGTTTCTCTAACGGAACTCGAACTGCGAATTTTAAACATGATTATTAAAGAGAAATAGCTGAATGGGCTAAATAACACGGCAGAAATCAGACGGGAAAGGATGAATTTGAAGTGTCAGTGGCGCATGTAGAACTAGGGTGCGGGTGGGTCCCGTAGGTTTGGGTGTGGCGCGCTTAAAGTAGATAAAACGTAAAAAACATTCAGACGTTCATTTTCCAATCAGACAACGTTTTGAGTTCCTGATAAAACTTCGAAGTGGAGGGACACAAAACATATTGTAAGGAATGTCATTTTGCGTCAAGTAAGTTGACTTTGTACTTCCCAAGCTTCGCTGTTCGTAAAGGATTACGTTTGGCACAAGTTAACTCTTCTGAGAAAAAAATTAGCTAGATCCCCCACTGCCTTCAATCCCTAACCGTCAATTTTTAACACCTACAGCTTTTTTAATAGTAACAATGTGTGCAAATTTCATCAGAATCCGAGAGGTACTTCTCAAGTTATAGGCAGATATGATTATCTGACAGACCGACAAACAGACAGACCGACGCAAGTGAGTGACATGGTTTTTCGTAATGCTCATATCATATAACGTCCCAAAAACATAATATCCCATTTTTCGCGATCACAATACCTCCCCACCAGTAGACGTGGGAAGTAAAAGCGCTCAACTTTGACAGCCTGCCATGCAATTTTCAACTGCTACTTTCACACGAATATATAGTATGGATGTAAGAGTTTCATTGTCCTAAATTTCACGGTACTAACTCAATCCGTTCAAAAAAATAAGTAGCGGCGAGGCTTTATAAAAAGCGCTCTATATTTAAAATCGATAAAATGGTTTCTCGTATTTCCAAACATTTGACACACAGTCTGGCATTATCACAATAGAAATCGTAACTTCGACAGGTACATGCAGTGATGTTATTTCTGTTGAAACACTACAGGGGCTTAAGATGAACCCTAATTTTGTTTTTCTGAATACATACAAGATTTTTGCATACCAAGAAATAGTGCTCTTTCCTACTTATTTTTGAGCGGCGCAAATTAGTAAGCCAAAATTCGGTGTGATAAGATTTATGCATGGATTTTGTTTTAGCGTGAAAGTGACAGTTTCATTGACGTATCCACAGGAAGGAAGAGGGAAACGGGGTGAGAGTTCCTCCCCCACACACCTCTAGAAAAAAAAGACTCTGGAAGTTCACTAATACTTTTTTGTCACAAGGGCAGCTGCATTCATGTATTTTCAATAAAATTATTTCTCAACGATACAATCACAAATCCAAACCTTCCGTTTTCCTTATCCCCCCACTCCCTCCAATTTAGTCCATAGGCAGTTGAGAGTTTCAACATGGCGGCGAGATCTCCCCTGAGAAAAAATCCTGTGTGTGCCTATGTTGGCTCAGATAAGTGGTATAGAATCTAGGTTTAATCGGTTTGTACTATTTAACAGATCGAGGCACCCGATGATGGACTCATAAGGACTTTTAATCAGGTATAAGAAATGGAAGGGCTACAATTGTTTTCCAAATCCCAATGTATCATGCGCATGGTATGGTATAGGACTATTTGAGAACATGACACCTAAGCACATTTGGCCGCAATCCCGTAGAAATGAAGATTGCACGATTTCAAGCATTCAGAGACTATTTTGACTCTAATAGAAATGTTTGGTTACCAAAAATGTGGCAAAATAAAAAATTACGTTGTCTTTAAACCCCGTAATAGTCCTTTACCATATAAAGATTGGCGTATGTGATGTACGATAGATAACATACTTTCTGATCGTTTTTGAGCTATAATTTCGTTGTTTTTGAATTTTTCATGTCCAAAAATTTGACGTATATTACAGCTTTTCAAAACCAAAGTTCAAATGGACCAAAAAGGAATGAAATAGAGAAATTAGTAAGCATATGTAGCACTTATGTTCTGATATCTAGTGCATTTTTCCACCAAACGTACTGCCACTGCACACAACTGCAGTTCCGTGATTGGGCATCAGCGGTTCTATGCATAATGTGATGGGTAGGAGGACTCGACTTTCGTTCTAGAAGGTGCTGTGCTTCGGGAGAATTAGATATTGGAAATTCGGTATTGGACTATTTTATCTTAAAAGTGATTTTTAATAATGGATGTTCCTAATCATATTAATCAATTTTTAATAATTTGATTTTAGGAATTATCCATTTTAATCGATTCTTGTAAACAGCGTATTAGTATGGTGCAAACACTCGAAGGAAGTTCCCACAAAGAAAAACAAGTAGTATTGCGGAAGCTTAGATGAACAACAAAAAACAATCGTAGCTATGTCCACAATAAAGCAACATGGGCAGAAATATTTTTTGGAAATCTTTTTTAAACAAATTCAGAAAATTGTTTTCCCTTCGGTTAAAGTGCTTTCAGGTTTTTTGGGACATTCTGAACAAACCATTGAGCGAGTGCTCGATTAACACTTGAAAAAACAAAGGCTTACAGTAACGATACGTCCTGAAATGCCTTGGGGTATATTGTTAATCGATGTTTGAAAAATAGTTGGCAGCATTGTCAACTTAAAATTTCATTCATTCCTCCCGTAAAGTATCTTAACTAACAGGAAGCGCCCTAGCGCTCATCTGGTTTTGACAGATGATCGAGTTCTACCCAAGAGCCGTTTATTTCGTCTGGTTGGAGTCGCTATGTTAATGGGCTTTGCTCCTCAGAGCTCTCCTCCACGTCGCCACCACGCAATATGCCTGCCAGGCAGACCCGCTTGACCTCGGCCTCCCATCCTAACCGAATCAAAGAACTCGACGGAACGACCGCTCCTTTGTATCTGGGTAATCGAGATTGTGGAGCAATATGCCAGAGGAGGCTTTTCCCAGATCTAATAACCTTCGGCAGTTGAAAAATCTGTTAACAAAGCTTCTTTAAGGTCCGCTTAGCAGCCGCGGTGCCCTCGTATTTAGGCTTATGTCCACGCGACTGCTTCGGTACAAAAAACAGATGTGAAAAGCTCAATGGGTCGATTTCTCCAGTTAGTAGTGAAAAAACATTTTCTCAGGTGACTAATACACTTGATCGCCTGAGTGATCAATAATCCAAAATTGCATCGGTAATAAACTGAAAAATAATATCCGTTGAAAACAGAGCAATTAAGAATCAAAATCGCTGCACTAAAATTTGCTATCACAACGATATAGAATTCAAATTAATCATGGAACATATCCATTTGTTGATATTAAGGCATTGTATTTAACTGTTAAACTTATTGAGGGAGAAATGTTCCAACTCAGTTTTACTTCCTACACCACTAGCAAAAGTTTTCGAAAATGAGACACTATGCTTTTTGGATGTTATATGAGATGTATAATACATAGGTCAGGTACGGATCTAGAAGATATTTGGTGCGAATGTCCATCTGATGTATTTGACATTTTTTTGAGGCGACTGAAACGAACGGGAGGGGGGTCGTCTGTGAATTGAAAAATACGTTCTAATTTTTTTTAACCAGTGGTCTGACGGAATTTCTACTAAAATAATAAAATTCAGCTTCCTGTTATCCGAAAACATGTAACGCGTATAATAAACAAGTCTCTGGACGTTGGATATCTTCCGAACGTACGGAAGAAATCGCTTATCATTCCGCTCCTAAAAATTGCTTCCCCCAAAGGTTACAGTTATCTATGACCAATCAGTTTACTTCCTGTCTTATCGAAATTACTTGCAAAGATTATGTTTTCTCGATTTAATACTTATTTTATCAATAATCTACTTCCAGATCTACAATCTGGATTTAGAGGTGAGTGTAACACAACTACAGCTCTTCTATGATTATGGTATCATCACTGATTATGATAAAGGTTATGCTACACTTTTATTACTTCTTGGTTTTCAAAAGCCGTCGATACAATTAACCACGAATTCCTATTATCAAAATTGCATTATTTAGGACTTTCCGTGGAGACTGTGATTTTCTTGGTACTATTTAATTGGCAAGCGTCAAACAGGTTCATTAGGTGACAAAATCTCGTCACTTGAGTTAATAAAAGGGCCACTACTATTCACATTATACACCTCAAATTTGACACAAATTGTAAAACAATGACCTATGCTGCCGATACCCGAATGTATCTACCATTTCAGCCAAATACTCATGATAACGTTACCTCACTGATAAACAAGGATCTAGGAGTAATATACATGAGTATGCAAAGGACAATGTTTCTAAACTAAATACTCAAAAAGCCCAAATATTTTTATATGACCCAAAAATTAAATCCAGTTTTTTTTTAAGGAGAACAGGTAGATCTGTATCAGCAAATCACAGTTGAAATTCTCCGACCGTGTTAAAAACCTCGGTGTGCTCTTTGATGAAAAGTTAAGGTTTCGAAATCACGTCGCTCTTATAGTTAAGAACTGCTATTCAGCATTAAGGCTCATGTCCCACAAAAACAATTTTTCCAATAAAATTCTCTGTGAAAGACTAGTCATTTCCAAAATTTATTACTGTCCGCCATTATATTTTCCCTATTATTATTATTGTTGCTATGCACTGACTAAGTGTTAAAGACTTATTCAAATATTTATTGATTACAATTGTGCATGAAACAATCCTCAATAAGAAACCTTTGTACTCATAATACGGGGGTTTTCAAAGTTGAGTATTGTAACTGCTTGTAGTACTCGTCAGAAGGAGTTGATATACCAAAAATCAGCTATATAAAAGTTGCGTAATAAAAGAAATAGTATAAGGTTAGGAATTTAAAAAAATAGAATGTTATTACACAGATTTTTTGATATTCTCAACCACTGTTTTGTAAAATCCTAGCGTTTTTTGTTTACTACTCTTTCGTTTATATAAATTTGGTAAACTTTTTGTGTTATTGTATGGTTTTCAGTACGAGTCTTTGGTTAGATCACTTGTATCCGTGTTTTAATAGTGCGTATACTTTCATTTGCCTGATCATTTTGGACGAAAACATAGCGCATGTTTATGAAAACAATGAAGTAGTGGATATAATACCAACATATGGAAGTGCCAACAAAATGCAGCCGCAGCATGCAGGTTGTATGCGGAAAGGTTTCCTTTAAGAAATCATCCGGCCCCACAGATGTTTGTAAATTCATTTATTAGACTTCGTGACACACGATATCCAAAAGAACAACGAGGAGGTCACGCTGGAACACTTGTTCAACTTGGGATGTTATAAATTGGGGAAGACATTTTAGAAATGGTCGAAGACGACCCATCAATGAGTCCTAGAACCATAGCAGCTCAAGTTGAAGTTTCTCATAGTAAAGTGTCGAAGAACAGTATTATCCTTACCATTATTAACTGGTACAAGATTTACAATCTAAATATCATCCCAGAAGAGTTGCATTTTGCTAGTGGCTTTTAGAACAGTTCGGAAGAAATGAAGATTTTACGAAATATTTCAAGTGCCTTAGATAAGCAAATAATAATAATCTCTATAGACTATTCGAAAGCCTTTCACAGCATCAATCATAAATTATTACTTGCTAAATTAAATTACATAGGTCTTGACAGTGTATCCCTTTCATTTTTCGACAGTTACCTTCATCAAAGAACTCAGTGTGTTTTTCTCAATCAAGAAATGTCTCAAGTGACAATAATTCTCTCAGGCGTACCTCAGGGCTCTGTATTGGGGCCGCTTCCGTTCCTCATATATACGTTCGACTTAAGCAAAAGTATTGATAATTCTCATGTCCAGTCATTTGCAGACGATACGCAATTGCTTCATTATTTTAACCCAGATAATGTCAATAATAATACTCAAATTTTACAAAACGATGTTAATAAATTAATTAAATACTCTTTAGATCACAATCTACTTATTAATCCACAAAAATCTAAAGTGTTATTATTTTGCGCACAAAGAAAAACATACAATGTAGCACAGCTCCTGAACATTCAGATAAATAACCAAATTTTGCAATTTTCTGATTCTGCAAAAATTCTTGGTGTTGTTTTTGATACAAAATTAAGGTTTATTGAACATGTTAAAACTCTATCTCAGAAAACCTACCTACGGCTGCGCACTCTTATAGCAAACAGGTATTTACTAAATTTTAAGTTGCGTGAAAAACTATGTGAAGCATTGGTCATATCTATACTAAATTCTTGTAATATCGTATACTATACTTGTTTAGACAATTTCACTAAAACCGTTATTCAAGTTATTCAAAACAATTGTATACGATTCATTTCTGGCTTACGTAAATTTGATCATGTATCAGCGAAATATCCCGTTCAAAACTGGTTAAAAATTAATGACAAGGTCAAGTATCACTATTCAGTTTTTGTTCACAAATTGCTGCTCACGTCTAAACCTTATTACTTGAAGGAAAAAATTTCATTTAATAATGATGTTCACTGTAGAACTCTCAGAAAAAATAATATTAGATTACCCCTGCATACGTCTACACTTTTTAAACGCAGTTTTTCTTACAATGTTGCTATTATTTATAATGACCTTCCTAAAGTATATAAAGAATTTTCATTACCTGTCTTTCGACAAAAAGTTAAAACATTATTACTCAACCCTCCAAACATATAATTTACGTAATCATTCATTTTTTTTATTCCATCTTTAATTCAGATTCATAATTTTTTGGTGCATTTGGGTTTGGAAAGTATGCCTTTTTCTCTTTTTTGAATTTTACTTTCGATGTAATGAACCAAATCTGTTTGTGGATAGTGTATTCTTTTGAACATCTGCTAGAGACTATATTGTTAAGTGTAAGAGTAGCAGCATGCTAAACTTCGCTATGTAAATCTGGCATTTGGCTATACTACAATGTAATTGTGGATAAATAAAGACGTCTATTATTATTATTATATACAGGCGAGGCCACATTTACACGACATGCGGTGGACAATTTTCACAGCACTCATGTTTGGGCAGTAGAAAATCCACATGGTGTAAAAAAAACTCATTTTCAACATACATATTCATTAAATGTTTGGGCTAGCGTGGTAAATGGCATGCTTATTGGACTCTACTTTTTTCCACCTCGACTGACAACTGAAATTGATTCAGATTTTCTTCGACATAATCTGCCACAATTATCAATGTTCCTCTAAATGTGAGACAGAATATGTAGTTCCTACATGATAGAGCTCCACTACATTTTAGACGAGAAGTTTATGAACATCTAAATAATGAGTTTCCGAGTAGATGGATAGGGCGCAATGGACCAGCTTCTTTGTGTGCTCGCTCCCCAAATTTAACTCCTTGCGTTTTTTTTTGTAGGACTATTTGAAAGAGTTGGTGTATCATGCTGGAGTAGTAAATACTCTGAAAGAACTTCAACAGCGCACTGAAAATGCTTGTGATTTAGTTCGTGGACACCAATATTTTATTTTCGAAGCTTGTAAAGACTCGTAGATTCGCTGAGCAAGAGTTTGCGTTAATCGAACAAATAGGGACAATTTTGAACAGTTTTTTTTAAAAACGGTATCCATTTAACTTGATTATGATTTATTTAAAATAATTCCCAATTACAGGATCAAACGATTCTAGCTATAGGTGATGATCGATCCTAATGACATGAAGGTCTCGTGGGAGTAAATACTACTCTTAGTACCTTCGTATCTCACCAAAGCCACGAGTTCAAACCGCGCACGCAGCGAAGGAAACCGGCTCACCGCGCCCCCCTACGTTCCTCCTTTTTTCAAAGCCAAGTTGTTGTAACAAACGGGTGATACATAGGGAGCTGGGAGTTATTTACTTCGACGAGACCTTCACATAATTCGGATCGAACATCACTTACAGATAAGTTCGTTTGATCATGTGATTATGTTCCGGTCTCGTCCCGTAAACGCTACTCGTAGATGTTCAAAGCGAGTTGCAACAACATACTACTACAATGAACAGGGATATTCAATATCCATAATTTACATACTTGGGCTGTTGAAAACCCCCACCAGTCAAGGCCGTCGACATTTCAACACCGTTTTAGTGTGAACATGTGGTCAGGAATATTCAATATGGAATTTATCGGTCCATTTGAACTGCCGTCAAGGTTGGATTCGGTAGCCTACAAAAGCTTCCTTGAAAATAGCCTACCATTATTGCTGGAAGATTCAAGCCTGGAAGCCAGACGGAACATGGTGTTCCAGAATGATGGTGCACCATGCCACAACGCAACGATCGTGCGAAACTACTTAAACGAAAGGTTCCCAGACAGATGGATCGGACGAAACGGACCGATACGATGGCCTCCACGCTCCCCTGACCTCAACCCCATTGATTTTTTTGTTTGGGGATATTTTAAAGACATAACATTCGCCCAAGAATGTGCAAATGAAAATTCATTGAGGAACAAAATTCAAGAAGCGACACATGTGTTGAAAAACAACACACAAGCATTTAGAGATTTAAAAAAAAATTTCATACGTAGGTGTACACTGTGCATTTCTGTTAGAGGCAGACATTTTGAAAACCTCTTGTAAATAACATAAATGAATAATAATCTGCTGTTCAGTAAAAATCAAACGTGTTTTTGTGGTTTTTGCAAATTTTTTTTCCGAAACTAACAATTTCTATTGAGCAGAGGGTTATCCAATTTTGGGTTCGGTTCTATTTGAGCCACAATTACGGTAGCATGTAGTAAAGCTAGGTTGATGAAATTTTTACGGTAAATAGCTGATACCGTAAGGAAGTTTTTAAGATACTTACGAATAGTAAGAACATGTTTTTTCAATTTTTTATAAACGTTCAAAGTTGTTGCACTTTTTTACTTTTTTGTTATGTTCGAAGATTTTGAAAAAAATTAAAAAGTAGTATTAGTTACATGACTTGAATGATTATATGATAGTTAAGCCTTAGGTCTTAGCTACTTAATCGTGAAAAAAGCAGGCATTTATCACAATTATTAACGAAGTTATGGTAAAAATAAACACAGAACTCAAAAATTCTCGAAAAATCCGAAAAAAAAATCATAACTCCTAAACTAAACAAAATCGGACCATATATATGGGGGTGATTTGGGTTCCTCTCGATGTGGGGAATCTAATTTTTTTTATGACGTCACGTGTTTGGCCACCCTGTATATATATTTATTTTGTCGTCTAGACCAGTTAGGTGAAAAAGCTTCCGCCTTCAGTTGGGTAATTCTAACTTTATTAGTCTCTAGCTTTCAATGGACTTTGCCATCTTCATCAGGAGCTGCAATAACATTGAGAAGATATAGCAACTATTGTGCAAAATGATTTTAAATTACTTACAATCGTATGTGAGATTGTTGCTAAATCTTATTAACGGTTAAGTTGAGGGAAACATTTAGTAGCCTGGTGAAAGCTGGATGCATGGTACATTCGTTAAAATTAATATAAAATACACAAAGCTGTATATCACGAACACATCAAAACGGATTAAAATATTTAGAACGGAAATTAAAATTACATCGTGAGCAACCTGATGCTGCACAAAATGGTGTGGCACAGGATCATAAGTAGGATGAAACATTTGACAGATGGCAGAAGGTTGGTGGTGTCAGTGGTCAGTGGTCAGTGTGATTTATCAAGATATGTTAAATAAGAACTTGTCATCAGACCAGAGGCAGTTGAACAAACTATATTGTTGATGAGATGGACAATTGAATTAAACAATTATTATTTTATTATTAGAAAAACAATTATTCAAATTTGAATGGAATGGAATTTTGGAGGGAAATGGTGGAATAGACCAAAAAACCAGATTCCATTTATGGTTGTGAAAAGTCAAAATTTGGAGAGATGTCTAAGTGCTCCAACTTTTCGCATTTTAGCAAATATGAGTGACGCGCAGTTGCTTAACATCTGTTTCATACAGTTGTCATTCATGAAAATGTGGGACATTTAAAAAACGTTTATTCCTGGAAATGTCATACATTTTCATGAATGACAACTGTATGAATAAGAAGACAGATGTTAATCAACAGAGCGTCATTTACTCATATTTGCTAAAGGCGAAAAGTTGGAGCACTTACACATCTCTCCAAATTTTGACTTTTCACAGCCATAAATGGAATCTGGTTTTTTGGTATATTCCACCCTTTCTAACCAAAATTCCATTCCATTCAAATTTGAATAATTGTTTTTCTCATAATAAAATAATAATTGTTTAATTCAATTGTCCATCTCATCAACAATATAGTTTGTTCAACTGCCTCTGGTCTGTTGAAAAGTTCTTATTTAACATATCTTGATAAATCACACCATCTGAAGTCATTTGGCAACATAGCACACATTTTACTAAAATTTTCGTTCCATCCATCGACACTGACACCACCAACATTCCGCCATCTGTCAAATGTTTCATCCTACTTATGATCCTGCGCCACACCATTTTGTGCACCATCAGGTTGTTCACGATGTAATTTTAACTTTGGTTCTAAATATTTTAATCCGTTTTGATGTGTTCCTGACATACAGCTGTGTGTAATGTGTATATTATATTAATTTTAACGAATGTACGATGTATCCAGCTTTCACAGGCTAATAAATGTTTCCCTCAACTTAACCGTTAATAACATTTAGCAACAATCTCACATACTATTGTAAGTAATTTAAAATCATTTTGCACAATAGTTGCTATTTCTTCTCAATGTTATTGCAGTTCCTGATGAAGATGGCAAAGTCCATTGAAAGCTAGAGGCTAATAAAATATAAAGAGTCCTCATTGCTTGAATTTTGTCGAAGTACCCAACTAAAGGCGGAAGCTTTATTTTTCACCTATATATACAGGGTGTCCGCAAAGTTCTGGTTTTCCTTTTCAGAAACAACTACCCTTGAAATAACACAGGTAATGTGTAGTGAAACGAGGGCGACCAAGTAAAAAAAATAAAGGAAAAAGTACTCGCTCTCCAGTTGACGAGAAGGGCTAAGTACGTCTCTGCCTGAAATCGAAAGTTATTCACCCCATTACGCGTGAACGTAGATTCGTCTCTCACCAATATGCACTTCAAAAAGTCCGGATTATTGTCATGTTGATGCAACAACCCCTCACAAAACCGCACTCTTGCTGGAAAATCGTCAAGTTGAAGGGCTTGTACACGTTGGACGTTTGCCACACTTTAGTTTTTGATACTTGCACTTCTCTAGCCACGTCTCTAGTGCTTGTTGAGGGATTCTCGTCTACGCGATTCAGTAGTTCTTCCTCAACTTGCACCATTCATGATTGTCTAGGCCTCCCACTGTGCCCACCTCGAAATTTCTCCAAATGGCCCATATCCCTGACTCTCTGGACCAGGTGCACAAATCTGCGGGGCCTTGGATGATGTCGTCTAGGGAAACGATCTGCATACACTCGCGACGATTCTGTAGCATTTTGAAGACATTCGCCATATATTAACAACATATCAACGAGTTCATTATTGGTGTATGAGTGTGCCATTATTTTTTTTTTTTTGAAACGCAATCGATTATACGGGTTCGTTACCTCTATACGTAGTCGTGCCATGATAATCTCATGATAAAAATGAAACAAGATAAGATATATTTATATGAAAGATATTATTTATTCGACAACATTTTTAGAATTCATAATCAAACAGTTTTATTCAAAATGTCCCCCCTTGGCCTTCACACACTGCTTCAATCTCGCGGGCCACTCATCTATCACTGCACGCACAGCTTCCAAAGGAATAGCTGCCGCTGATCGGATCAAATCCGCTTTCAGGGACTCGATATTACGGTGGGCTTTGGAGCAGGCCAACTGCTCTAGCAGGTCCCACAACTTGTAGTCTAAAGGATTGAGGTCCGGACTCCCTGAGGGCCAATCTTCCGCAGCAATGAACTCTGGCACATTGCTTTCCAGCCAGCGCTGCGTACTCTTAGCCTTGTGAGCGGGGGCGGAATCCTGCTGGTAGACCCAGTGTTGGTTGGCAAACAATGTACCACTTAAAGGCTTGACGATAGGATCCAGTATGTCGCTCTGATAGTTTGCCGCTTTTGTTTTCACGCCCTGTTTACAGAAATGGAGCTGAATGACCCCTTCGTAGGACACCCCCCACCAAACCATGACTGACGCAGGGTGGTGGCCTCTCTCAACTCTCGGAATGATCTCCGAAGCTTCCTGTGAACTCCTTGCATACACTTTGTCATTTTGTCGGTTGAATTTTTCTTCTATGGTGAAGATTTTCTCATCCGTGAACAAAATCTTTCGGAATCCCCCAGCTGCGTACCTCTCCAAGAGCTTCTTGGATCTTGTCGCCCTGATGTGTCGCAAGGTGGCCGTAAGTCGCTGGCCCGTACGTCTCCGGTAAGCCCCTAGCCCTAGGTCTTGTTTAATGATGCGCGACATCGTCCGGACAGGAATCTTCATTTCCCTGGATAGGATCTTCTGCTTCCGGAGTGGATTCCTTTGAATCCTGGCTTTTACGGCTTTGATGGCTGCTGGAGTCCTTACTTGACGAGGTCTACCGCTTCTTGGCCTGTCATCAACAGAGGACGTCTCATTGTACCGCTGAATGGTCCTAGACACAAATTTACGCGATATTTGAAGGCCGCGTAAGAGTTCAAAAATCTGACTAGCACTGTGATTACACTTATGTAAAGCTATCACTGCAATACGGTTCTCTGCCTTGCCCCACTCCATCGTTATGCTTCGAGAGATCAATACAAACTGAGGTATATGTAATTACCCGAAAAGCGCTTAATCAACTGACACCACAATGTAAACAATCGGACAAGTATTAACAGGTCTACACTTGTTTGAAAACGAGGGACAGAACTTATGGCATGACTACGTACGCGTGACCCTTTACCGTCGGTTGAAGGTTGGATACTGACCTGACACACTGACCCCGACCCCCGACCCAGTTCTGTCGTCGGGTTCAGCTAGTAGCCGGTACCAGTCTGGGATATCGCGGCGGGTCGCGGCTACAGGACGGTATTCAGATATTTTTGATGTTGCAGAGTCCTTTATCTCGGTTCCCTTAAGACATTGGTGTATATGGTACTAAGAAAAATTGCTTATGTTTTCAAGATCTACACGTCGTGTAAAGGAAAACCCCAACTTTGCGGACACCCTGTATATATATATAGAAAAATAATGGGCAAAATCCGCTAAAAAAAGGAAAGTCGATTCGAGCAGAAAATAGGATAGGTAACCCTACTACTTTTTTTTTTCTTGGGGGGAAATCACCAATAGATACCTGAGACCGGATATCTAGTATCCGCATTCAGGTTATGCCACCTGGGCTAAAACCCCCTCCCCCACCCTCATGCTGGGATTCGCCTGCGCTTACTACCAGCATGACTGTGTCTCACACATGTCTTCGTTTCCTCAGCGGTTTCTGCAGTAAAATTTCCATGTATATGTCCTAGGAGTTTGGGGTGTCCGTTCTTCTTTCATACTTGTCTTTAATGGATAGTATTTCCCTGATGAAGCTTTGTATTTGTCTCCACGATTGGTTGTTCGCCATCATGGTGCTGGTCAGATTACTCTCCGTCAGAGCGTGTCCTAGACTAACAACGACTTGTGCCCTTTGTTGCTCCCATCTGTTGCACTCGAAGAGAGTGTGTGCAACTGTGTCTTTTTTTGACAGTACATGCATTCATCGCTGTCTGATTTCTGTATTCTCTTCGTGAATACTCGAAAATTACCATGCTGCGTTAGTGCCTGCGTTAAGTGGTAATCCAGTCGCCTGTGCTTGCAAGCAATCCACTTCCCGATGTCAGGTATTATTTTTTTTGTCCACTTAGCCACGTCCTCCGTTAAGTGCCACTCGTCCTGCCATTTACTGATGGTGACCTCCCGCTCCTCCCTTCTGGCCCTCGCGGTTCTCCCATCTTCCCGGCGGTGCAGCCTCACTCTTTCTTCCACAAGCAAGTGGATCGGTGCTATCCCTGTAATAATCTGTAAGGCCTTCGTGGAGACGGTCTTGTAAGCACTCGCCACCCTCAGCAGCATCTTCCTTTGCACTCCGATGAACAGGATAGGTAACCCGAGCGATACGTATTTCTGCTGGTTGGCTTCATAGGCCCGAAATGAATGCACATATGTAACTACAAAAGTAGATACACATGCCCACACATGCCTATACAGGTGTAACCTGAGGAAACGAATATGGCGATGGAAAAAACTGACACACGAAGTCCACAAGAAGAGCTAACCTACACATTGTAGTATAAAATGGCTAGAAGACCTCGAATTTTCAAGAAGACATCTAACCACAACCACGCGGCCGGTTATAGCCACTTGATGTGGTACTTCAAGACCAAAGGATCTACAAAGAGAATGATCATGCGGAGAAAGGTATGTAACAAAAAGTAGGAAAATAATGGGCAAAATCCGCAAAAAGGAGGAAAGTGGAATCGAGCAGAAAATAGGATTGGTAACCCGAGCGATACGTATTTCTGCTGGTTGGCTTCATCAGGCCCGAAATGAATGCACATATGAAACTACAAGAGTAGATACACATATCCTACTATATATATATTGCAAAATGTAACAAATCAGGGAACATGGAATGATTATCTAGACCCCAAATAAGTTTTAATATAATCACATAGCTCATTTTCATATCTTCATTGACAAAAATACACTAAGTATCAGCTGAAATGTATATATCGAGCAGTTTTACAGTTTTAATATAATTTTTCTGTCTTACTATGAAAACATATTGGGTACACATATGATATAGATATAATGACTATAATCAAAATAGTAGCAGTCATAGAAGAACAAAGTTTTGAATATAAGACAAACCTAGGCTATCTAAAAACTAAAACAAACGTTATTAATCCTCTTGCCACCTATTAAACTGTAAACCAATTATTCTGTATGTTGCAGTTTTACGTATTACAGGAGAGAAAATTAACTTACAATACACCAATATGCAGCCAATAAATGTTCTGCCAGATTTTGAAAAAGTTTTTGAACAAATTATTATTTACGAACAGATAATCGCATTTATTGAGGGAAGTAACATTTTAACCAAATTTCAAGCTGGATTCAGAAAGAAACACTCAACTGAAACGGCAACACAAATGGTTTTAGAGGACTGGAGGAGATGTATAGACACTCGGAAACATACAGTAACAGTGTTTTTGGGACTTCAAAAGGTCGTTTGAGACTATTGACAAGGATAAATTACTTACACTACGGATTTAAAGGATCTGTATTCAAAATTCTACGAAACTATTTAAGTCAAAAAACCAAAATTGGATCTACATTATCAAGATCAAAAAATATTTGGTGGTATACCACAAGGTAGTAGACTAGGTCCACTACTATTTATTTTATACATTAATGACATTTGTAATATTTTAGATTATTGTAAACTTCAGATATTTGCAGATGATACATTAATATTCATATCAGATGAAAATATAGACACTGCTTTAAAAATGCTAAATTATGACTTGGCAAAAATCGTAAATTGATTAAATGTAAATAAACTAAAATTGAATACTTCTAAAGCAAAATGTATGCTAATAGGGAAATACCTAAACGAAAATACTATCACAGTTAGGATAAATGGAGAAATAATTGAAAATGTTGAATCAATTAAATATTTAGGTATATATATTGATAGTAAACTTAAGTTTGAGGATCACTATGGATACATTATTTCAAAAATTGCCAAAAAAAACAACTTACTTTTATAGAGCTTCTCATGGTCTTGGTTCCTATTCCAAGAAAATAGTTTATAATACAATTATTCTACCGCATTTACTATACTGTTCAACTATCTTGTCCACTGCCAATGAAGCTGTATTCTCAAAATTATAAGTCTTGCAAAATAAAGCTATGAGAATAATATTGAATAAAAATAAGTACACCAAAATAAAATCTATGTTACAAGAATTGCAAAGGTTGAATATAAAAAATTTCATATATTTGATTCTTATTTTTATATTTAAAATAAAAAATCATCTTGCCTGCCAGAACATTTAGAACACTACACAGAATTGAATAATCATTACCACAATTATTATACAAGAGGAAATATAGATTTTCATTTACAAAATTGCAATAGTAATATAACTAGCAAATCAATGTTTCAGAAAGGATTACTTGAATTCAATAAACTAAATAATGATATTAAGTCTACTTGTAATTTAAAGAAAATTAAAGGAATATTTCATAGACAATGAAAACTCATAGAGATGCAAATTTTGTTTATTTTTTCTAAATGTCTGTATGTTATGTAATTGTTTAGTTTTTTAGAAGAATGTAATTGTAGAAATCATGCTAAATAAATCTTAAACAAACAAACAATTATCGTACATTATCTAGAAGCCCCAATTTACAACAAATAAACAGCTGGTGGCTAACAGAGTTGACAATAAAAAAATGGCATCAAGCAGGTTGAGTCAGTGCAGAATCTTCATTTTATAAAGGATGATGTTCCTCAACTTAAACGTCAGAACGAAAATCAAGCGATTTTTGTTTAATTTTTCATTTTTTTGCCGTTAAATTCATTGCAACTGGACCGATTTTCAAAAAGTTCAAATCTTTTTCGTCCTTGCCATAGTAGCAACCTTGTGTGAAGTTATAAACGAGCCAAGGAATAGAGGACAGGCCGGACGAAATGAGTGAAATGATTTTTCGTCCATATCGTATAACATCCAGAAAACATGATATTTAATTTCCGAAATGTTTCGCGATTACGATACTTTGATAGCTGTTGAAAAATTCTGGAGAAAAAGTCTTTGTTTAAAATTTTTTATTCAGCTTAATCAAGAAAACAAGACAATTCATACAAACGTAATATTAATTAAAATTTCTTTTAAGAGTAACCGAACGTCGGTAATTCTATTTCAATTGTACATAATGAATGTTTTTATTGACAGCTGAATGAATTCAAATAGGCAGGATTCGATATCATTGTTTTTGGACAGGCCTATCATTGTGAATTGACTGAATAAAGCTCACTGATGTTTAAACAAAATAGTTTTTGTGGAAATGCTTCTTATTTTGAGTGTTTTTGATAATTCTTGTTGTTTTGTCGTTTCATGGTGTATTCTTAAATTAAGATAATTGCATAATACAAGTTTTATCAGCCGCATCACATGTCTATCTAGCCACTAGCGGATCGTCATTATACAGGGTGTCCCAAAAAAGTGTGCAATATTCTACCAGCGGTTTCTAGAGCTTAAAATAGGAAGAAAAGTTTATATAAACATAGGCCGACAAACGCCCCCTAAGGGTGCTACGGTCTTTTAAAGGGGCTCCTCTGAAGATGGTTTTTCCTTAATATTTCCGAAACGTGTTGAGATAAAGACATAAAATTTGGTATTCTAGCATAGCTTTTTATGATGGATTTAAAAATGTTAACAATTTTAGACAGTTTTGTTTGGAAGCGTATGTAACAGGGACGGACTCAGGAAATTTTAGCCCCAAAATTTTTGTGTGATTCTATTTTTGAAATTCAATTTTAGAATAATAAAAAGGTACTCTTATTGAATATCGATAAATGGTGCCATTTTTGAATAAAATCGAACTAAACAATTTGTCACATGATAGGAAATGTACTGCGAATTTAAATGAATTGTTGATTATACATACGAATAGTTAGCCATGACTGCAAACAAAAGTTGTTTTGATTTGTTATGACTTATTTTGACGTTAAGCTGACATTGTTAGCAGTGTAAAATTACTAGATTAAAATCAAAATTTTTATTAAATCGATTTAAAATGCCAAGATTTACAGACAGAGAACTGACTGACATGCATTTTGTGTACGGGTTTTGCAATGGCAGTTCATTGGCAGCCGTAAGAGAATATCAAAGAAGATTTCCCAATCGCATACTACCTACCTGGACGTCGAATGTGTATTGATATTCATCGGAATTTGTCAAACCATGGAAGTTTTTAGCGCATGCAGGGCTCAAGAAGGCCACTGGGAAATCATCGTATCGATATTGCTTTAAATATGTTTGAAAATAATCCGCAAATAAGCATACGAAATGTTTCAGAAATTATGGATATACCTCGATCAATAGTAAGAAAAATGTATGAATACCTATTTGATAGTTATCATAAAAAAAATTATTTTAGATAGGAAGAATGAATAATGCAAGAATTACATCCTTATCATTTTAAACGGGTGCAGCATGTAACGGAGGCAGATTTTTTACCACGAATCGAGTTTTGCCAGTGGATATTAGCAAATGAAAACACTATTCCTAGAATATTATGGTCGGATGAGTCAATATTTACTATGAATGGTGCTTTTAATTTCCATAACATGCATCACTGGTCAGATGAAAATCCAAAAGTTGTTCGCCGTACAAATTTCCAACATAGATTTTCATTGAACTTATGGGCAGGAGTAATTGTGTAAATATGTTTTTTCAACTTGATGGCGCCCCTGCACATTTTGGACGCAATGTTCGAAATTGATTGAATGTCAATTTTACAGACAGGTAGTTAGGCCGAGGAGGTCCTATAGCGTGGCCGCCACGTTCATCTGACCTAAATCCATTGGATTTCTATTTTTGGGGGTCATTAAAAGACCTAGTCTACTCGATTGAATTAAATACTTAAGAAGAATCCAGCAGACTGCAAATGAAATAAGAAGAAAAAGGTTTTCCACTTTTCTGGCCACGCAATCATTAGTTCGTCGAGCGAGACTGTATCCAACAAAATTGGAATTTATTTGAACACTTATTGTAAAGCTAGTTTTAAGTATATCCAACTGTATGTCTAAATGTTAGCTATGTTGCAATAGAAATATGTATCTATGTAATATTTACCAACTATTAAATTAGTTTTTTCGTTGCCATGGCTAATTATTCAACAACTCATTTAAATTCGCAGTACATTTCCTATCATGTGACAATTTTTTTAGTTTGATTTTATTCAAAAATGGCACAGTTTATCGATATTCAATAAGAGTACCTCTTTTATGTAGAAAACCCTAAATTTTAAAATTCTAAAATTGAATTTCAAAAATAGAATCACACAAAAATTTTGAGGCTAAAATAACCGTCCCTGATATATACGCTTCCAATCAAAACTGTCTAAAATTGTTAATATTTTTAAATCCAGCATAAAAAACTATGCTAGAGTACCAAATTTGTCTTTATCTCAACACGTTTCGGAAATATTAAGGAAAAACCATCTTCAGGGGAGCCCCTTTAAAAGACCGTAGCGCCGTTAGGGGACGTTTGTCGACCTATGTTTATATAAACTTTTCTTCCTATTTTAAGCTCTAGAAACCGCTGGTAGAATATTGCACACTTTTTTCGGGACACCCTGTATAGCTGATTTTCAAAATAATATTTTTGGTGATAATGTTTTCAGTGTGTTTAGTATTAGAGTATAGAGTTTTTTATGTTTTTGTTGAATATATTTGTAGTTTTATGAAAAAATCTGAAGTATTTTTCGGCTGCAGCACAAATTTCAATCACAACTTTTGATGCCTTTACTAAAGAGCCATACTGTTTTCTTTGTTGTAGTTTAGAAATGACAATATCACCCTCCAAAAGACTGCAGCACTTTGAACATGTGACAGATTTCTTCAAAACTTTGACAACAAATCCTGAAATGTAGGCTACCACATCTTCAGCATATATTGTTAAGTCCCAAGCAGATGAAGAAAAACCATATTTTGATATGTCTTCACTCACATCATCTTTAAAATCAATGAATTCCTTACTGTTTAATACATTTTCTCCATATTCATCTAGTGTAACCTGTTGTCCACTACCGCAGGACAAAATTGTCAGATTTTCTGAATGAGATATGTTTCCCGTAGATGGACCTGAAATCTCCGTGTGTACAAGTAATCGTTTATATGCGGCTTCTAAATGACTTGCTGAAGGATTGTTATTGAAGCCTCCTTTACCCCGAATCGCACCAAAGAATAATTCAAGATTATCTTGGGATAATTTGTTTGTCAATATGTATTTCATACATTTCAGTTTCTCTACATGGGTGCTATACAACTTCCTAAGACTTTGGATACAAATCAAAAATCCCAAAAATCCAGTTTTTCTTGGTGAATCTAAAACTGCAACGTCAGTCAGCTTTAAATTTGAGATATAAATGATTACTTGATCTAAAAACTGGAAGAAAGTGTGGGCGGTAGAGGGGGATAAAGGCCTCCTGTACATATATTTTGCAAATCTGTTCCGGGTATCGAAGACGTCGAATAGATTGTTAAACATCTGTACAAAAATAGACGGTAATTCGATCTGCGAAATCCTGAGGACGAAGGCCGTGATGCAAGCATAGGTGATATGGATGGTACCTATGCTTATGAATAATCTTTTGGACAGAAGTTCTGCATATATCAGTTCCTGCTACAATTTGGCGTGCACTTAAATAGGGATTTTCCTGCAACATTAATAGAACCTCCAACTGATTCGCCTCATTGGTGACACTGGGATTATTTATACATTTTTTACTATATTCCATTGCTCCACTTGATTCAAAATGTTGTCGTAGTGTGGAAATGTTTCCGGCCTTGGATGTCGCATATTAGGGTACCACCCAAAACGAACACCATATTTACCATTTCTTCTTTAGAAAAAATTATTTTCAAACACGTTTTTATTATAATGCTGACAAAGCTAATTTTGACAGTTGGTAACTAATTAACAATATATTTGTTTCCAAGGATGATGCGATATGTTAGGGAATTAAGCCGTTCCATAAAAGACG
The DNA here is from genome assembly GCA_963669975.1 of Acanthoscelides obtectus. Taxonomy (NCBI): domain Eukaryota; kingdom Metazoa; phylum Arthropoda; class Insecta; order Coleoptera; family Chrysomelidae; genus Acanthoscelides; species Acanthoscelides obtectus. Next base: position 8,239,450 of record CAVLJG010000002.1, on the reverse strand, counting down.
TGCTAATAACCGAAAAAAATGGCCGGTAAAACCTTTATATGTCTAGTATCAAAAGAAAGCTTATAAAAAATTAAATCCAAACTTGCACAAATATACAGGGTGATGCATTTGAAAGTTTTGAGAAAAACTACAATTTGCATTTTTGACCAACCTGTACGAGCAAAAATAAAAAATCGAAAAAGTAATAAATAAGATAAAAGCTGAGGTGTGTTAGTGTTTTTTGATACAAAATTCAGCACTCCAAATTTCAAAATGGCGGACTGAGGGGTTGCCAAATTGGGGGGTTTTTCTGCACAAAACACCTTATACCTCAATAGCTAATTACCAAAACCCCATAGTATGTTATATCAATTTTCTTCATTTGAATTGGTTTATCTAAATATGCAATAAAATTTGAGGCATTCTATTTGGAAAATCACAACTTTGATATGTAGGTCGAAATTGGTACATCTTGTATAAAGGCCAATATTTTCGAAATGTGCCCTTAAATGTCGTGTATAACATCCCATAATTAGATTTTCCCAAAATGTATTTGTTTATGAGTAATATTCCGTTCACACATGGATGGGCCACCCTATATACAGGGTGACTTCGAAGTTGAGTCATTTATTTTAACAGTGAGTAGATCTGATCAAAAGAAATGTTTTTTTCCTTTACCATTTTTCTGGTAAAATTAAAGTAACAAAGTTATAGCCCTTTGGAAGTTTGAGTACCGCCCTGTCTCAATAATATCATGTGTTCGTGTTTGGCAACAACGGTTCATCGCATCGGAAACAAAAAAGCGAAAGAATTTGGAACGATGTTTTTACGATTACAATTCAGTTCAGTTATACATACAGTCAGTTTCAGTCGCGTGTGAATAGTGTCTGTTGCGTGGCTCAAACGAAATAAAAAATGGCACATGTTTATGCGGATCGGTTTCCCAATCGAGTGCAACCAACCCCTCGTGCCTTTGTTAATGTAGTACAACGGGCTCGTGAATCAGGTGACTTAAGACCTCACAGGAGACCTCACGATCAAATACAGGTCCGCACTGAAATACTTGTCGGGAGGATACTTTATAAAACAAGGTAAATTTTTTTTTTAATTTTTTTTTTTATTTTTACACACATATTTTGGTTTATCTTCCTTCTACAATCATTATCTGAAAATTAATGACTCAACTTCAAAGACAAAACACCTTATATCTCGGTAGCTAATTACCAAAACCCCATAGTATGTTATATCATTCTTCTTCTTTTGCATTGATTTATAGAAATATAATAATATATTTATATAAATTTGAGGTATACCATTTAAAAAATCACAACTTTGATATGTAGGTCACCCATTAGGACACCCTGTTTAATAGCCAATATTTTTATGTTATATCATTCTTCTTCTTTTGCATTGATTTATAGAAATATGTAATAAATTTTGAGGCATACCATTTAAAAAATCACAACTTTGATATGTAGGTCACCCATTAGGACACCCTGTTTAATAGCCAATATTTTTGAAATTTGCCCTCAAATGTCATGTATAACATGCCATAAATAGATTTTCCCAAAATATATTTGTTTATGAATAATATTCCGTCCACACAAGGATGGGCCACCCTATATATATACAGGGTGTCCGCAAAGTTGGCGTTTTCCTTTACACGACGTGTAGATCTTGAAAACATAAGCAATTTTTCTTAGTACCATATACACCAATGTCTTAAGGGAACCGAGATAAAGGGCTCTGCAACATCAAAAAAATCTGAATACCATCCTGTAGCCGCGACATCCCCGACTGGTACTAGGACACTAGCTCAACTCGACGACAGAACTGGGTCGGGGTCAGTGTGTCAGGTCAGTATGCAACCTTCAACCGCCGGTTACGATCACGCGTGTAGAGTTAAGCGCTTAGACGAGAATCCCTCAACAAGCACTAGAGACGTGGCTAGAGAAGTGCAAGTATCAAAAAATAAAGTGTGGCAAACGCTGCGTGAAGAGGGGCTGTATCCGTTTCACGTCCAACGTGTACAAGCCCTTCAACCTGACGATTTTCCAGCAAGAGTGCGGTTTTGTGAGTGGTTGTTGCATCAACATGACAATAATCCGGACTTTTTGAAGTGCATATTGGTGACAGACGAATCTACGTTCACGCGTAATGGGGTGAATAACTTTCGCAACACTCATGTTTGGTCACTAGAAAATCCGCACGCTGTCCGTCGGGCACATTTTCAACAAACATTTTCGGTGAATGTTTGGGCTGGCATGGTGAACGGTATGCTCATTGGACCATTTATTCTCCCAAATCGATTGGACGGGATGCAATACCTAGACTGTTTACGCAACATTTTGCCTTCCTTGTTTGCCTGCGTCTGCTCGGTAGCGAGTCAGCTGATTTCATTTTCTGTTGGAGTGGTATGATTTCGGGCAGAGACGTACTTAGCCCTTCTCGTCAACTGGAGAGTGAGTACTTTTTCCTTTATTTTTTTTTACTTGGTCGCCCTCGTTTCACTACACATTACCTTTGTTATTTCAAGGGTAGTTGTTTCTGAAAAGGAAAACCCCAACTTTGCGGACACCCTGTATATATATATATACAGGTGGCCCATCAACACACAAAGCTGTACGAAACTGAACTTGCTTCAATATTGGATATACGGCTGAGAATAACAAATATTTGTAGAAATATCGATGTTACTATGTTTGAAAATTACGGACCGACCGGCTGTTACGAGTATTGTGCCAAGAAGGTCCAGGCAACCATTTCCAGCATCTTCTAAACTGAACTCAACGTAATTATTCGAATTATCAAGTTAAATGTCAATGTATTCAGTTCATTATTAAATGTATCACCATTTTGTAGTAGGTAAAGGTATGTTTATTATTCTAGGGTTATAAAGTACTCGTCAGGAGCTTCAGAATGAAGTGCCACAAGATCCCCATTTCCATATAATTTTTTTTCCAAGATGGTGCCCAGCGGCCATCTTTACATTATCATCTGTCAGTTTTACTCTAAAATATGATATCCACGCATCAATTTCATTACCTCAAGTTTTAACTTTATGAATTGATCCGTTCCAAAAATGAAAGAGGAGGGGGACATTAAAGAAAAGCACTGTATATATATATATATATATATATATATATATATATATATATATATATATATATATTACGATACGATATATGTATTGCATTCGCTGATTGTAGGCTAGGTGAAAATGAAGGCTTTTTATTATTATCATTATTATTATTAAGACTTCAACTGCTTAACTTCATATAGTTGATGCAATCTCATCGAATGAGGAACAACATAATGTTGTAGCGTAATCATGGAGAAAATCGGAAAGGGTATAATTTTAAAAAGCGGAGAGCTGAAACGTGAGATCGAAATTCTAATTTTGCCACCGTGTAGATGAGAAAAAGTGATAATGTTATTGTGTAATTTGTTTGTAATTTGTACACAATTTGGATGTTTGAACAGTTTTACTCTGGTCTAAATCCAGGAAAAAATAAAAGTGATTTTGGCATAAATCTGATATGAGAAACAAATGACTATCTGATAATCTCAAGACCTTCCTAGGAAATTCTGCTTATTTGAAATAATCAAGTTTTGGTAATGTCAATGTATGACGTATTATACGTTCTTGGAAACAGAATTATATATTTGTGCAAAAAACCGATATGGCGTACATAAGAAAAAATAAAGTTGATGCTGCAGGACCAGAGACGAAACGTCGTATTGAAATTGCAATTATGCCATCTTGTCGAGGAGGAAAAGTGACAATGCAAATGTGCAATTTATTTTGAGATCACGCCACAAATAAAATCAGAAAAAATTCAAAACTGTTTTGGGAACATTCGGTGTTTCGTCTCTCTCCGGCAGCACTTTGAATTTCGAAACTGTTTTAGCGGTATTTTGTTAACCACCTAAATATGCGACTTAGCCCCCTTTTAGGCGACTTCGTATCTATATCAGTTTCCGAGATTCCAATGGTGAGGATAGAATTTGAAGCTCCCTGTATATAGTGAAAAGATACACATGAATCACGAAATAATGAAAACTATTAAATGCACAAACATTAATTGTGTAACAGCTGGTCTGAAATAAATATATAACATGCATTACTCACCCAAATCGCGTCGGCCGTTGTGAATTTTGGCACTGCAAGCAAGTCAGTTATCAGTTGTTTCTCTAACGGAACTCGAACTGCAAATTGTTTATATATCGGTTAAACATCATTTTTAAAAAGAAACAGCTAAATGGGATAAAGAATACGGCAGAAATCACACGGGAAAGGCTGAATTAGAGGTATGTCAGTCGCGTATATAGAACTTATAATAATAATAATATAATAGACGTCTTTATTTATTAACAATTACATTGTAGTATAGCCAAATGTCAGACTTACATGGCGAAGTTTAGCATGCTGCTACTCTTACACTTAACCATATAGTCTCTAGCAGATGTTCAGAAGAATACACTATCCACAAACAGATTTGGTTCATTACATCGAAAGTAAAATTTAAAAAAAGAGAAAAAGGCATACTTTCCAAACCCAAATGCACCAAAAAATTATTAATCTGAATTAAAGATGATTGCGAGTGGGCTTTGCCGGGCTGCAGGTTCCTTCTAAGACTTCGAAGTGGCCGGCCACAAAAAAATATTGGAAAGAATGTCATTTTGCCATTGAAAGAAATGGCGTCAAGTAAGTTGACTTTGTACTTCCCATGCAACGTTGTTCGTAAAGGATTACGTTTGGCACAAGTTAGCCTTCTGAGACAAAAGTTAGCTAGCTCCCCACTGCCTGCAACCCGTAAGAGTCAATTTTTAGCACCTACAAAATTTTTTTACAAAATTATCAGGATTGTCTGAAACGTCCAAAAACGAAGTTTGAGTGTTTTTTTTGTTGTTTTTGGCATTTTTCCCCGCCGTCACTCAGGCGTGGGAAGTAAAAACACTCAACTTTGACAACCTGCAATTTTCACAATATAGTATTCATGTATCAATTTCATTGTTGCAAATTTCAGCGTACTAACTCAATCCGTTCAAAAAATAAGTAGCGGTGAGGCTTTACAAAAAGCACTGCATATTTAAACAACGCTGACATGGTTTCCCGTCTTTCCAAACATTTGACACACAGTCTGGCATAATCACAATAGAAATCGTAACTTCGGCAGGTACATGTAGTGATGTTATTTATGTTGAAACTACCGGCGCTTAAGATCAACCGGAATTATGTTTTTCTGAATACATACAAGATATTTGCGTATCAAAAGATAGTGCTTTCCATCATAAATGTCATTCCTACTTATTTTTGGGCGAGTAAAGTTAGTAAGCCGAATTTCGGTTCGATAATATTGATGTACGGATTTTGCTTTAGCGTGAAAGTGACAGTTGCATTGACGGATCCACAGGAAGGAAGAGGTGAACGGGGTGAGAGGAAAAGAAAAATGTGCTAAAAGTTCACTAATATCTTCTTGTCACAAGGGCAGCTGCACTGATTTTAACATGGCGGCGGGATCTCCGCTGAGAAAAACCCATGTATGCGCTTATGTTGACTCAGATAAGTGTTATAGATCCAGGGTTAATCGGTTTGTACTATTTAATAGGTTGAGGAACCCGATGATGGACACATAAGGACTTAATCAGGAATAAGAAATGGAAAGAAAACATTTTTATGAAAATTTAACTGGTCTCCAAACTCCCATGCATCGTGCCCATGATTCATGGTAGAGATAGATAAAGCTTGACATCTAAGCACATTTGCCCGCCATTTGGTAAGTATGAAAATTACTCGCTTGCAAGCTTTCACAGACTATTTTGGCTCTAATAAAAATGTCTGGACACCAAAAATGTAAGAAAATAAAGAATTACATTTCTTTTAAACTCCATAATAGTCTTTTACCATATATAAATTGGCGTACGTGATGTATGGTAGATAAGATGGTTTATAGTCAAAATAGAGCCATAATTTCATTATTTGTGAAATTATCATGTCCAAAAATATAACGTACATCACAGTTTTTCAGAACCAAAGTACAAATGGACCAAAAAGAAATGAAATAAAGAATAAATAAGCATATGTAGCACTTACGTTCTGATATCTAGCAAATTGTTCCACCAAACGCACTGCCACTGCACACAACTGTAGTTTCATGATTGGGCGTCAACAGGTCTTTGCATACTGAGATGGGTGGGGGACTAAGCTTTCGTTCTAGTAGGTGCTATGTTCCAGGAGAATTAGATATTGGAAATTCGGTAGTCGATTTTTTTTAATTAAAATTGATTTTAATAAATGAATATTCCTAATCGTAATAATATGTTTTTAATGATTCGATTGTATAAATTACCCATTGTAATCGATTTTTGCATACAGAGATGCAAAGAGTCGAAGGAAGTTCCCATAAAGACAAGCAGCTTTTCGGAAACTTAGATGAAACACAAAAAACAATCGTAGGTATTTCCGTAATAAAGGAACAGGAGCAAAATTTTTTTTGGACAACCTTTTTTGAACAAATTCAGAAAATTTTGTTTTTTCCTCCGGTCAATGCCTTTGGGTTTTCTGGGTTTTCCTGAACAAACCATTGAGCGAATGCTAGATTAACAATGGAAAAACTAATGCATATAGTAACAATACGTCCTGAAATGCTTCAGGGTTTTGTTAATCGATGTTTGAAGAATATTTAGCAGCATTGGCAACTCATTCCTACGGGGTCGAAAATTATATTTCGCAATTTTTTAAATATCGTAATGCTTACATTTCGACAACTATCAACTGTAGAGGAAAGTTCTAGAACAATACTTTTGTTAAAAAAAAACGCACCTTGAGCGCAGCAAAAAAGTATACTTTGGAGTTTGTTAAAAAATGTAGTCAAACATTTTTGGCGCAGATTCTGCCCTGGTTAGGTACTAGTGATGATCGAATTTATCATAGACTTTTTCTAAGTTCAACTAGATTTGATGCAATATTGCGTTTAAATCGAGGCTACAACTAACAATAAACAGTACAACGGCACAAACACAACCCACATTTTTGACAAAGTTAATGTCCGGCGACGGGCCGACGGTAATGTTAGAAGCCGAACATCGGCTTTGGCTTCGACTACTACTGGTGGTTGGTTTTCGTCCTTCCATATTTGAAACCTCGATTCCAGCATTTGACTATATAGGGTGTCGCAATATCAGGTGAACATAGGAGTACCACGTATTTTTGACTCAAAGTAAGTCGATTGGACATGATTTATCTTTGTGCAACAGTGCTTCGTTTGTCTATTAAAGGGCATCAAAGTTTTCTTTTTGAAATACATGTTTTTCAGATATTTTTGGAACCGGTATAATGTAAACGGGGCGGCAGCACTCCAAACGTGTGAGAAGTACTCGAGGCTAGGTCTTATCTGGGCCTTGTACACAGTGAGGAAGTCATGCGGAGTAAAGTAATTATTAGCTCTCAACAGATAGCCTAGTTTTACCCGGCAGCAGTCACTATTGACGAGTTGTGTTCATCCCAGGACAAAACCTCGATTGTCTGAACTCCGACCAGCCGAAATGAATGGCTCTATATTAGAACTCGGCCATACATCGAAATCGGATGAGCGCTAGGACGCTTTTTGTTCGTTAAGGTACAATGCTACGTTTTGGAATCATTAAACTGTGACCCGCAGTGATAACCTCAAGGTTTCTCTTCAGAAAGTCGCTTCTAGTCTACTTTTCTACAGCTCACCAGCAGAGGTCGACACGGAATAATTGCATTTAGAGTGTTGTCATCCGCAAAGCTGTGTATTGCTTTGACCGTACCAAAAAGGACGTCTTTAATATGTAGAAAGAATAATGTCGGAGCCAAGACCGATACCTGGGGAAAACCCACGTTGACGTTGTGATTTTAAGATTCTACGAGCAAATGCCTTTCTGATAACTGAATAGCAGGGAGGCAGTTGACGCTGGCTGGTTGGTCTTAATTTGCGCAGTGAGGGAGTCATGACCAGCCTGGATTCACCTCTGATTAGGAATGTTTGCGCCCCCATGACACTGCGCCCTGTGGCGGGCGCCTCACTTGCTTACCATCTGTAGCCGGTAACAAAAACAACCCAAACCATGGAAAATAGCGCTGCTATTTGACTAGTTGACCTGTACTATCATTGCGCAGTGTAGATTTGGCCAGTCTTATCACATGCTGTGTAAGCACGCCTCCGAAGCAAATTAACAACCAACGTAAATATATAAAGAAAACGTTTAAAAAAACATGCTTTTATTTAGCCGTTAATGAAGCGAACTGAAACTTGAAAATATTTTCTTCTCATGCACATATCTGCTTGAACGAATTTTCTGTGATGTTACTTTCTTGTCTATCTAAATTATATCAATGTGCATTTTGGGTATTCATAAAGTGATTGATAACTCGGGGACACATCTGTGCATTTCATGAGAAAGTGAGGGCAGTTTACATAATGAAAAAAAAGTCAAAGCATTTGTGGATCGAACCATTGCAACCCATAAGGCTTACAGCCTCCCAAAAAAATGTATCCTGAGAATGGGCGAAGCGCCGCATAGGGGCACATGAACACACAAAAAGTTAAACATATGTTCGAATAGAGATATAACAATATGGGATAATCAACTGTAATCGGGATTCAAAACATCAAGTAACTTACAGCGGAAAGAGGTTTTTTGGTAGAGTTTTCCTGAGACATCGGCTTGCTTTCACTAACGTTAACGACTGTCCAGCTCTCCCACCTGTAGAATTGGTAGGTGTTTTTTCATTTAATAATATGGATAAAATCATTTGTGGATCTGTTTGTACATATCCTAAATTGTCCTTTTTAAATGCGACTGCACTGAACGAGTGACCATCTCTGTCTGACCTCTCGGTTCATGATGATCGTTCGGAAAGAACAGGTACAGTTCTGTGCTTGGGATTCGAGGGAAAATACCTCGTAAGTTTTCTGTTCTTGGCACTTAAATTCTTAATTTCCTTCTGGTCATGATTCCACTAATTATTCATAGAGTGGCTATTTACATTCTTGTAACATAATTGTGATGAAATCAGTTCAATTTCATCCTTGATGGTTACTGATTTCGCTGACAGAGTAACTCCACTAAACAACCCAGTCTTTTTTTTCTGAAGTTAAGTTTTTGTCTTGAGAGTTAATAAACGGATTACACTCAACTCTCGATAATCAGAAATGTAGTTCAACCCTTACTTACACTTAACCTCAACCCAGTGTCTTTCAGTTGAGCATATTCAGTCTAAAAATGAAGTGTCTAGAACAGTGCTAAAAGTCATAAGTGAAGATCTTTCTGACCAGTTTTTCAAACATTAAGTATATAAATAAGTGTGAAATCAACTATGTGAGTAACTGACCTTAGTGCGCTCCGATCTTAAGAAGCCTTCTCAGCGTAAGGTAGTAAATAGGTAAGTTACCTTTCTCAAATCACCTGATAAATTGATATTCGTCTTATTAACGGTTCCTATTACTCAGCTTCAACCGCACCAAGCTCTCAACAACATGAACTTCAAGTTATAATCGGAATGTCCTCTCGAATTCCGGTCTATCCTGGTGATAATCGTGATTAGCGAATTTCATCGTGACCAGCTTAGCTAATTAATCAATATATTTGACTAATTAGTCAAGTACATTTCACTAACAAATAGCAATAACGGCCAATCAGTTACAATCGGGAGCATCTGGAGCACCTTGAGGGTCACGGCTTGATTAGCGACGAGCAGTAAGGTTTCCGGCACCAGACATCCACGGGAGACCTCGTAGCTTACGCCACGCAGCTGTGGAGTAAATCAATCCAATCTTATGCTGACGCTCATGTCGTTGTTCTTGATATCACGAAAGCGTTCGATCAGCTGTGGCATGCTGTCCTCTTAAATAAACTTCCTTCCTATGGCCTCCCAGAGAAGCCTTGTAGATGGGTGGCTGACTTGCTCACTGGCTCGACAATCTCAACACGGGTGTTCCTCAGGAATCCCTCTTGGCTCCGACATTGTTCCTCTTAGAAATCAACGACCTCATATCCTGTAGATACAGTAAATCCGTCCACAGCTTTGCGTATGGCAGCACTCTACTTGCAGGAATTCAGAGTGGAGAAAAGAAGACAAGCAGCGACTTCGTCGATGACGAGAGATCTGAATATTTTCACTGCTTGGGGACGCAACAATCTGGTATACTTTAATGCTTCCAAAACACAGTACCGTACCTTAAGTAACAAGAAGCAGTCTAGTGCTCATCCGGCTTCGATGGATGACCGAAATCTACCAAAGAGCCGTTTATTTCGGCTGGCCGTAGTCCAGATCACTGAGGACTTGCTATGTCAATGAGCTTTGCTCCTCAGAGTTCTCCTCCATGTTGCCGCCGCGCGATATGCCTGCCAGGCAGACCCGCTCGATTTCGGCCTCTAATACTAGCCGTGTCAAACTTCTCTTTTCCCAGATCTAATAACCTTCGGCAGTTGAGAAATCGATTAACAATCATAACAGCCGCGGTACCCTGGTATTTATTCCTCCGCCCACGCGGCTGCTTCAGTACAAAAAAAACAGATGTGAAAAGCTCAAGTTAGTAGTGAAAAAATATTTGGGATCAATGGGACTAATACACTTCCTCGCCTTTCTCACGAATTGTCCTAACTGACAAAATACCAAAAATTGAGATACACCGCATATAGGTGTATTATTCCATGCCGATTAATCTGACGAAGAGGCATAACTATATATCTATTAGTGTGTTGCATAACACTATTTACCCCTGGGTGGCTTATCTGCAAAGGTAAATACATAATTCCCACGAAGAGACCTGAATGACGATAGGTCTCTTAGTGTGCAATAATCCTTGTTAGTATACGCACCTCGGTGGTCGAATCATGGCCAAAGTGAGGGAGATTCTGCCCACAGTGCAATTCATACTGCGATAAAGGGAGCTGGAGATCTGTTTGAACCCTCACACCTCTATCCGGTTTTTTGATTGACCAGTAGACGTCAACCTTATTTAGTAATCCCATTGAATTTTTTTACTTCAAGAAACTTTACAGATTCAAGAATGTTGTCCACACGGCAAACTGAGAAAGGGCAAAATATTGAATGGACGGGTATTATTGAGTTTATGGTAAAAAAAGACATGCCCACCAAAATAGTCTAGTCACCACGATACACGATGACAGTTATGACACCCGTTGTACGCTTACCAGGATTCCAAAACATTGTTTATCAACATAAGCTGGTAATATGTCAAAAGATAATGTGTTTAAGTTAGATATTTTTCTTTTAACTTTATTTGAATAAAAATAGCTTTGTTTTTTTCGTCTCATCTCCTAATATTCGTATCATAATATACATCAATTTTAGGCATGGGCATTCAGGGAAATTTTCAAAGGGGAAGCCAAAATTCAAAAGTCGATCTGAACTTTATTACATAAACTCTGCTATCAGCAGACCAACGATTACTTCAAAATTAAACAATCAACAAATTTTTTGAGATAATCCCCCCGTTGGCTGGATATATGATTCTTTGCTTATAAGTAAATGAAATAAATTCTGTATATCTTGAAAAAGTATAATAACAAGAACTTTAATAAAAACATAATTAGGTCTATCTGACAAAAAGCTTCTGAAAATTCTCACGAAGTGACCTACGTGCGTTTTCAATTTTTTTCCAAAATAACTTGATAAGCTACCGCAAATATTGAAACAGCATATGCTCGAAATTGAATATGGGCTGATACATTGAAATTTTCAATCCGGAGATATATAACCTTTACACACAATGCTCATTTAACAACACGCCGACGACTTGGTCGCCTGAGAGATTCACAATGCAAATTTGCATCGATAATAAATTGAAAAATAACATCCGTTGAAAACAAAGCAATTAAGATAGCAAAATCGCTGCACTAAAATTTGCTAACACATCGATATAGAATTTAAATTAATCATGGAACACGTCCATGTGTTGATATTACGGCATTCTATTTAACCGTTAAGCTTATTTCAGATCTTCTGTTTTATTGAATAGCCTGCAGTATTATAAGTGGTGTTACCTTGAGAACTATTTATACGGGACGAGAGAGAAATGTTGAAACTCAGCTTTACTTCCCACGCCACTAGCGAGATATTTCGAAAATGAGACACTGCTTTTTGGATGCTATATCGCTGTTGAAAATACGTAAAGGTGTATCTCAAAATTCGGCAAAAATTGGATAGATACGCCAAAGCACACATCTGAACGTGCTTCAAGCCAGGACGTGGAGGCGAATCTCAAAAACGCACTGTTCGCTAGATGTGAAATAAAAAGTAAGGGGCGTTTCTCCGAGTTGAAAAAAATAAATTAAGACGTGGAGGCGCTTCTCAAGATACGCCTTCAATACAAATCTTTGAAAGGCGGATATCCGGATTTTTCGCCTTGCGCGACGATCAAAACCCTATGAAGTTTTTTTACGTTGAAATTTAATGACTTCCTAGATTTCAAAAAATTAGCGAGAACCTTTGACTGCGTTCAATTCGGGTTGACGAGGAGGGTAATCAGTTTAAGTGGACCGATATTTTTGAACCTTCAAACTATTTTTCAAAGTCGATCATACAGATAAAAATTATAGAGCAATGTCCTTAAAGTGGCAACCTGCACCTTTTCAAAACGCAACTATTAGTCGGTTGAATAAGGAACTTTGTCCAATATATTTAGAAAAATATAAAAAAATATTTGATGGCGCTATGTACTGGGGATACCCCGGTAATAAATTTACCAGAGCACGTCCAATTTTATACAAATTTACCCCATACAAGAGAAAATATTTTTTAGTTCCAATTTTCCATCTTTTCTATTTTCAGTTTCGTTTGGATCCCTTATTATATACAGGCATTTATTTTTAAGAGTGTTTATATTATTAACGTACTAGTATAGTAGTTCTTCTTTTGTAAACTCGTTTGAGAATATTTTCAAAGCTGTTAAAAGCTGTTTTGATTACTTTGTTTTGCATCAGCTAAAACATGTGGAATTCTAATCGTCACTAGCTGCATTTTTTAGAATAAATAAACATTATGTTTTTGAGATATATGGATTATTTTGTATAAGATCCAAGCCTTTTAACATGTTCTCTATACAATCAGTAAAGGGCGTTCATTGTAAGTAGATACAAAAGTAATTGTTAACTACGCAACGTAAAAGCGTATCTTAAACAAATTATTAAAAAATGCCTTTGCAGAAATGTTTCTAAAATTTCGGAGGTGTATCTTATTAGTATAAAATAACTGCAAAAAACAGATCTTCTAAAGGTTGTAATTTTTGACTTACGTTTGAAATAGTAAAGCAAATTTCTTTGAAACGCTTTTCTGAAAAATTTGAATTTGAATTTTTTCTTGAGGGGTTGGTAAGTTGGATGGAAGATACCCATCTTCTGGAGGGTATCAGCGACAGAAAATTGGAGAAAACGTTTCAAATGTTTTCAACTAGTGGGTCTGACGGAATTCCTACTAAAATAATAAAATCAAGTTTTTCTGTTATCAAAAACTTATAACACATAATCAGCACATCTCTGCACGTGGATATTTTCGGAACGTACGGAAAAAATCGCTTAACATTCCAGTCCCAAATATTGCTTCCCCCAAATGTGACAGGTATCTACGACCAATCAGTTTACTTAGTGTTTTATCGAAATTACTTGCAGAGATTATGTTTTCACAATTTAATATACATACCACTACGCCACCAAAAATCACATATATAATAGTTGCACAATAAAAGAAACAGTGACAGGCTAAAAATTAAAAAAAACAAGAATGTTACTACACAGATTTTTTGATATTCTCGACCAATGCAATATAAAATCCTAGCGTTTTGGTTTACCACTCTTACCGTTTATCTAAATTTGGCAAACTTTTTGTGTTGTTTTATGGTTTTCGGTACGAGCCTTTGGTTCGATGAGTTGTATGGGTCTTTTAATAGTGCGTATACTTTCAAATGTCTGATTATTTTGTGTGAACAAAAGGTCCATGCTAACGAAAACAATGAACTAGAGGACATAATACTGACATATTGAGAGTGCCAACAAAATTCTTTAAAAAATCACAGGATATTTGAAAGAACAACGAGGAGGTCACGCTGGAAGACCTGCTCAACCTGAAATGTTACAAACTGAGGAAGACATCTTAGGAATGGTCGAAGACGACCCAACAATGAGTGCTATAGCCACAGCAGCTCAAGTTGAAGTTTTTCATAGTAAGTGTGAAACACAATACGACAAAAACAGTATTGTCCTCGTCATTATTAACTGGTATAAGCGTTACAACCTAAATATCATCCTAGAAGAGTTGCATTCTGCTAGTGGCCTTTAGAAAAGTTCGGCAGAAATGAAGATTTAACGAAATTAATTTTGTGTACAGACGAGGCCACATTTACACGAAATGGAGTGCACAATTTCCACAACAATTATGTTTGGGCAGTAGAAAATCCACATGCTGTTAAAAGATATCATTTTCAATATTAAATTTTCATTAAATGTTTGGGCTGGCGTGGTAAATGGCATGCTTATTGGACTCTTTTCCACCTCGACTAACCGGCGAAATTTATTCAGATTTTCTTCGACACAATCTGCCACAATTATCAATGTTCCTCTAAATGTGAGACAGAATATGTGGTTGCTACATGATCGAGCTCCACCACATTTTAGACGAGAAGACTTTTACATAATTAGGATCGAACATCACTTACAGGTAAGTTCGTTTGATCATGTAATTATGTTCCGGTCTCGTCTAGTAAATACTACTCGTAATTGTTCAAAGAAGTTGCAACCATATACTACTAACGCTCTGAAATAATAAACGATAAGTTGTACACAACTACACAAATTGTACGCAATGTATGTGTCACCTAAATGTATATTTCCATTGTAACAACTCATGTTAGGGCTTTTAACAGCAGGTAATTCGTCATACATAAGTTCATAATTGACCATCCGTTGTATAGTAACAAGCAAATAACGTAATAATATAGTTATGTTTCAGGTGTGGAGACTTGCTTCACCTTAATGCCGCTTGAGTAAAGCTATTGTTTGGCATAAGAGATTTGTGAGGTGTATCAGAAAACGCGCTCCAGCCTGTCACGAGTCTGAGCCTACTATAATTTATCCGGCACAGAGGTAGACGCGTTTTATGTATACTTTATCTGAGGTCACTTGAAACACTGTGAAATACCGGGTGCGTTTTATATATCTATATTTAACACGCTCTGTTGCTGCAAAAATCGCCAAATTTCGCAGCAAATATCCCCCGTATAAGATCAAAGGCAGTTTCACCGGTCCACGTGGAGTAAAGCACGCCTATGCGTGGACATAGCCAATGAGAAAGCGTGTATTTCAGAGCTCTGAATAAGTGCAGGTGGCTACTGAAAATTGAAACAGTTTAGCCAGTGCCGTGTAGCGGTGAATAAACGTGTTTTCTTTAGTCTGTCCGTGTTTTTTCATAGATTTTATTAGTTTGTGTGTTTTTGACTTTTGAATACTCAGTTTACTTGTTGATTTAATTGTTGTGTTGATTGTTCTTGTGTGTCCTAAATATGGCTCTTTGGAGACCTTGGGAAAATGCTCCAAGCCACGAGGAGATGGTTGATGAACCTGTGCAGGCAGAATTCTTTCATAAAGATTTAGAGGAACAGACCCAAAGGGTAATCCTTAATATGTATGATTGTCTGAAAAACGAAAATCCAGATTCCTCGCAAAATCAAATTTTAAACAGAATTTGTATCCTGACAAAAATCAGTCGGTCTACCATTTATCGGGTTATAAAAAGGGGAGATGTAGTCAACCATTCCTTCCACAGAAAGCGCATAGGGCAAAAATTAAAAAGAATAGACGGGGGTTTTCAGGAAGATATTCGTCGTAAATATACGGATTTTATAAAGAAAATTTGGTG
This sequence comes from Acanthoscelides obtectus, assembly GCA_963669975.1. Lineage (NCBI taxonomy): Eukaryota > Metazoa > Arthropoda > Insecta > Coleoptera > Chrysomelidae > Acanthoscelides > Acanthoscelides obtectus. Next base: position 8,223,567 of record CAVLJG010000002.1, on the reverse strand, counting down.
CCCACGTTGGAAATGATACGGGATAAATTAAAAGATTATCCTGAAGATTTTTATAATTACAAATGCTTACTGCTACTGCTACTGTATTGTAAAACTGTGTGGTTTTCAATACAAAAAATTAGATAAAAGAATGGTGATTATGGAGTCGTCTCGAATCGTTGAATTGCGCCAAGAATTTTTGCACAAAGTTAAAATCTATAGAGAGCAGAAAAGAAATCTGATTTACCTGGATGAAACGTGGTATGATATCCATGATGTTGTGCAGTACGGCTGGGTTGACGACAGCAACAAGTGCATTTTAAATGCACCATGCAACCGTGGAACACGAATCATTATTCTCCATGCTGGCAGTGAAAATGGATTTATACCTAATGCCTTGCTGTTATCTGCCAAAAATATCAAAGAATCTCGTGCCGACTATCATGAGGACATGACCTCCGACTTATTTGAAAAGTGGATAGAGCAGCAGTTAATACCAAACATTTCCCCAAATTCAGTGATTATTATGGACAATGCGCCATACCATTCCCGACAGAAAAACAAAATTCCGAATACAGGCACAAAAAAACAAGACATTATTGATTTTATGAAGGATAAGGGAATGGAAATACCACAAAAATCAACCAAAGCCATATTATTGGATCTTATTAAAAGACAAAAATTGGAAAAAGAGTATGTTGTTGACAATCTGCTTCAGCAAAATGGCCATGAAGTATTACGTCTACCTCCCTATTACTGCATTTTTAACCCGATTGAGTTGGTCTGGGCTGCTTTAAAAAAAAAGTAAGAAAACATAATCAGACCCCTCAATTAAGTGAATCGCTATTGGCCACAATAAGAGATGCAGTATCTCATATTGCTGCCACAGACCTATGGAAGCAGTGTTCTAGGCATATTATTGAAAAAGAAAATGAATATTGTGTTTTGCCTCCTGTAAATCCCGTTGTAATTCCTCTACAAGATGACTCTAGCGACAGCTCCGAAGGCGAGGATGATATATAAATACCTATAATGTAAGTCTTTATATACCTTTTTATATACCTACCTGCTATGCAAATATTTGCCTATGTCAAACGTTGGAATTCTGTAATTTTTCCATTTCTTAACTTTCAGTCAACATAAATTAAACTCCCAATATAAGTATTTTTTTATCCCAAATCAAAAAAATAAGAAGATAGTAAAATCCATTTATTGTGATATAAAAACATTATTATTATCGTTCTAAATAAATAACCGCATGCCTATGATACGTCATGAAATTACAAAGGACGCGCCGACCAAAGGTTTTTATGGTATTTCAAGTGACTTCAGATAAACCATACGAGTATTGTGGGCTATCAGTTGTGAGACACCTAGACCACTCTCTGTTGAAACAGACTTTATCCATCCGGAAACAGAGGCACCATGATAAAGTTACTTCACAGTAACATTATATTTGTAAATAATTTGGCTGCACAGATATTTGGGCGTAAAATACGGTAAAACTAAAAGTGGTTGCCACATGAGTGACCCTGAGACTTTCAAAAACTGAGAAATCCCAATTTCAATATTATTCAACACAATCCGGATGTTGTCTGTTTCAATTAGTTTGCACACTCTGACCTGAGTTAAGGGCTAGCAGTATTGCTGATTTCCTCATCGGAATATCACAGAGGTCACCAGCAACCACAGCATCTATATTTCGGTTGAGATCGCCTCAGCCTGTAAATGCTCTTCAAAAACCATCTTATGCCTACATCGCTAGTAGCATTTTGGGTGAAAGAGTGATAGCTCAAACAACTATATCTTAATCTCTTATCACACTGCAAGGTGAGAAATTTCAAGGTAGAAAAACAGACATGTATTTCTTCCCGATAAAGGTCCTGGCTCTCCCGTAACCTGGTCCAGACGTGGAAACTATAAGCTCCCTAATCTTTTATATGTAGGATAGTATCGCATTATCAATGGGATATAATATTCGACAGCCCATCACGTCGGGAGCAAAGCATTCACAACAGAAGAAAACTACCAAAGGTTCTTGATGATTAGCATGTGGGATCTTCTTCTCGGCTGACCAAAAACTAGAGACTTTTCCCTGGCCAACGAATGTTCCAGTCCAAGAAATACAACTATAATTTGGATAATTCAATACTTCTGATCGCATCTGCCAGTTTCTTTGAGCTCCAGCCGAGGTAGACCTTAAGTTATATTATGTTATTGGCATAGTAGCGTTAAAATTTCTTTGACAATTCTACAAGGCAAAAAAATTTCAATCGTTAGTGTTATAGTCGGCTGAAGCGAAATGAAAGACAAGCTGACACCGAGATCCCGATGTTTACCGCAAAGTTTCGGACTCTGTCATTATTGCCCTTACTAGGCTGAGTAAGGTCTGCCTCGTCCGCTCAAGTAAAGAGATACTTTCTTTCTGTCACAATTGGATACTGAACCTAAAAGTGATCGATTTTGACTGGAGGTCAAGCAGCTTTTTTATATAATCATATAATCGATAAAAATGAGGGGGGGTGTTGTTAACTGTTGCCCGGATATTATTCAGGCTATCTGTATCAGTATAACAGTACAGGAGGAACTACAGACAGAAACATTTCTTTTTCCTTAAGGTATGCCTCGCAGCGAGGCATCCGGTATCGTTAATATGGGTACCGGGTACCATCGCTGCATGTACATAAATCTGCAAGGGTTGTTTTGATCTCCTCTAAGCTAGACAACAACGAGACCTTGGTGGTCTGTATATAACAACAAAAGGAATCTTTATCCTCCAAAAGTGACAGTTATGCGCACCTGTTCGGTTTCTTACTGTGTAGTTGAGATTACTATGCACCTAAAAACATACTCCTTCTGCTCCACTTTGTCTGACCTCACAAGAGTATAACCAGGTATGAGAATTAGTGTTGATGGATAACCGTGCGGAAACCCGGTTTCAGTGACGGCAATAATAGAGAATCTGTTTTTCAAAACCATTTCGCTAAATTCATGAAAGGACCGAATAAGGGAGCGTATGTTTAGATGTGCTATCTTGACTAGTTTTTGGAACCTTTGCGGTGCTAGTATTAGCTGAATCGGAATTAGCTGTTATATTCATTACGCTTATACACCTAGATGTACTTGGTTCTATATCAAGAGCCATGTTGCACATGTGGGCGATGTATAATGAAAGCTAAAGAATACATATACATGTCTAATGCGAATTAAATTCAATGTAAGTGTAATCTTATTTGTTTGTTTGCCATTTTTGTTTTTGATGTAATTTCGTCTTTATACTTTTATCTGCTGTGTATATAATAATATGTTGTATTGTTGATCCAGTAATTTGTGTGTTTTGTTTCGTCTTTTGATGATCCTGGAATAAATATTTGTGAATTTTGAATTTGAAACGACCGAAATCTTGTCGAAGCTTCCGAATCGTTGCAACAATCGACTTATTATTTAAGTAAAGCGTTTTAATAACACGGACGCGTTGTGAGATCATGTAGGACTCTATTATAAATTGGACACATGTGCTTTAAACAACTACTATGGCGCCATCTAGTGAAATGCGTGTATCAAACATGACGCGCAATTTAAATCAGTCAGTTATAAATTGGCCACCGGTAATATTTGCAATCAGGCTCATTTTCCTTATAATATGGTTAAAAAACTATGGGATCTTCCCAGTGGCGACGCGTGACTTTTCCTAAACTGTTACCAAAACCAGATGTGAAAAATCTTATTAAAAAAAGTTTATTTTGATCCTCCCAAATATAATTTTTGCTTATCTTAGGTATTTTATTTAAACTATTTTCAAATTGAGGTAAACATTCCTGGACTGAGCATCTGGGGCACTTGATATACCGAATCGTCTTATGCTATGACTAATCCAAGCCGTCCGAAAAAACAGTCGACGTTTCTCGATGTTCGGAAAATTTTTGATCTTTTTTGGCAGTGAATGTTAACGATTCCCTGTAATTTCCTCTATTGTCAGAGTCATCCCCTTCAAAATGAACGGTAATTCCCGTTTTGCCAAAAAACATACGGTATCTAGAAGACTGCTGCCTAAAAGCTTGTTTAAAACAACTTTCGATTCTTGTTTTGCCAAACTGAATTAAATTGGCTACACATCTCACATATTACGGAGAAATTTCATTTCTCCTCTTTGGAGCCCTAAAACTATTTAAATCGTTGATTCCGCTGCTGGTCCAGCCATTTTTTTCTATATAAAACAGAAGACATCGCCAACAACACAATATGTTTTTTTTGCAACCACATAACCAAGAGTTTCCATATACCAACTTAATTTAAAATATCAAAGTACGTTTTTTATTCCTTTTTAAAATTATCTAAAGTAGGTGTTGGTCTTCCATTTTCAATGATATCCTTTTTTTTCTTAAAAATTATACTACAGCCAGTAACCGAAACGGGTACTAACGAGTGAGAAGTGGGTAACCAAATCAAAAAATGGTAACAAGTCCACATAATAGTTGCAGCGCCCCACGCACTCGGGCGACCGCGATCAGACACGAGCCGGAACCGACGGACTACCAAGTGTATCCATAAATGAAAATGGCAACAACCGACAACCAAGTCGAGGCGCGTCAGCTTCATCGTGTTCGCAAAACCTAGACACTATAGGGCGCATTATTTTCGTGGGGCTAATTTGCTATTTACTGAATTACTATTACATATCGCTATTGGTAAACAAATAAATGAAATTATTTCAAAGTACTTAGTCATAAAATATCTATTTTTAAGATTTGAAACTGTTACCAATGGTTACAATGGTTAAATGGACGCTTCGCCACTGGATCTTCCATGTTGGTTGTTAATTTGCTTCGGAGGCGTGCTGACACAGCATGTGATAAGACTGACCACACCTACACTGCGGAACGGTAGAGTTCGAACGCTCTTAGAATATGACCGCTACGTCATCGTGGGCGGGTCCGCTCATCACGCGGTCGTCGACAGAGCGCAGTGGCGTTCTATTTTATTTGAAGTATAAAATAAAGTGAATAGGTTGTGTAGACATTGATCATTAATTGAATTTTGTATTATTATATTCATTTAGTATGCGCATTAAGTTGTTTGGAAGCAAATTTGAATTAGAAGAGGGAGCAAGCTAAAAACGGTTATAATTCAAATTATATATTATCATTACAAAAATCTAATCGCTATCAGATGATAGTGTGTTTAGCTCCAAATCTTCATCTGAGTCGCTTTCGTCACTATCTTCTGATGATGACCCTGTGTTCACAGTGAATTGATACTTATCCATTTGATCGTCGAGAAGATGTTCTTGAAGGCAGTCGTAAAACTTTATCCCTGTGCTGTTCCATTAAGGCATCTAGCTTGTATTTGACTGGAAATCTTCTTTTATTTTCCTGTATTTTTTTATATAGTTCGGCCTTAGTCAATGAGTTTTCACTAGGAATTTGATGTTTTTCTAGCCAGTCAATCATCTCTGATTTCAGGCTAGAAGAGGTAACAGATGTCCATAAATCTTACCAGAGACTGTCACAACAATTTCCTATATTCTTATAGGGTACAATCGACGCAAGGGAGAGGGTATAAAGTGATGACGTAGCGGGCATAACCTTAGGCTGTTCGAACTCTATAGTGGTCCAGTTCTAATCGTGGCGAATATTTATATCGTAGAAAGCTAAAAAATGTATGTCCAGAAATTATGTTGCTGTTGACGCTGTTAAGGGACATCCCACTCTCAGTAAGCCATAGGCGGAACGTTTTTTAGTATGTAGATACGCAAGTTTCAGTCAGTTGAGATTGTTGACACAATTGCGATCTGATGAGACGTTTAATCGATTTATTTATTTTTTATTTATTAACCATATCATATTTTATATTTGATTGTGTTGAAAATTATTAATTTTATGGGGTTTGTGGATATTTGATGGAGATCCATAAATCAAAATATAAAATAGTGAGCAGGTACCTACATATAATAGACACAATATTGAAGGGTAAAACCCCAAAGTTGGCAAAGTAATTAAATTAATCCTAAGACTGTGATCCGCTTATACCTATACCAATCATGATTTTCCTAGAGTGCATCATTAGTACCTAGATAAATTGGCTAATACCAATATCAAACGTAGGTAAACAAAATTAGTAGAAACAAATCTAATAATAACAAGTGTAAAATTGAACTACCTGGAATAATTCCCGGTTGCTAAATCCCTTCGTTCGTAAGTAGCGTTAAGACGATGAGTGTTAATTAATCACATTTATTTTACCTGCAACAGATATATAAACCTGTCCGTTAGTCATAAGTTCAGTTTGTAAACTAATTTAAACAAGGCACCGTGTGTAAAAATTGTAAAATATATTGCAATATAGTGGAAATTTTTACTATTGTTCAAATTTAAATTATTAATAGTTTTGAACCAGTGATCTAAACAATGTCTGTGAAAGAGGTTGGCGTGAAAGGAAAGGCGATTGGGAGTCAAGGAAAGGAAATTATCAACAATGTCAATAACTTCATGGTACAAGAAAGTGTAGAGGGATTAAAGTTTCCACTTCAACAATAGCGGTATGTATGCATGTAAAAGATTTTTATAATTATTGTCAATTAAAACTGATTAACCCATTTAGGAAACGTGTGTTAGCTGCCACGGGTATAAGTAAACGTACTAAAAAATAGCTAAAGAGAGCAGAGATGGAATATATTTAAGCAACTTTTCATTTTCATCCCCATCTAAAAAGCGGCAACGAAAATCACCTGTTGTGGATAAAGTGACTGCAGGCCAAATTGAAGAAATGAAAGCAATCATATACGATTTTTATATTTTGGAGAAAAGAAGACCTTCGCTGAAATGTAAGTTTTTAAATTGTAACCGTGGCATCTAGTCATATTTCATTTTAAGATTTTTTAGGTATTTACCAAAAAATGCAAGATCGACAACTCAATTTTGAGGTTTTGAACAAACTTTTGAAACAAATGGGCTTTAGGTCAGTATTCATACACACTATAAGGTTTTCGATTTACAACGCTATAAATATAATTTATATCTACAGATGAAAAAGAGCTACTGATAATAAAAAAGCTCTCATGGAAAAATATGAAATTCGCTTGAAGCGTATCGAATATCTGAAGCAAATTATGAAATATAGAGCTGAGAACAGGAACATAATTTATACGGATGAAACATATATACATTCTAGTCATACCCCAAAAAAAGGATGGTCAGATGACAATTATGACAAGGAACTAAAAACGCCTTTATCAAAAGGACAACGAATGATTATTGTGCATGCTGGTGGAGAATTCGGCTTTATTCCTAACGCCTTGTTGATATTTAAATCACGTATTATTTGTGTTACAATGTTGTAAAATATTTCCAATATATTTTTACATTTACTGGAATATATGTATGTATTTTATTTTCAGGCTCAAAATCTGGGGACTACCACAACAACATGAATCATTTGAACTTCATGAAATGGGTAGAAAGCCAATTGATCCCAAATTTGCCTGAAAATTCTATGCTTGTAGTTGACAACGCTTCTTATCACAATGTCCTGGAAAAAAAAATGTAACCTCTTCTAGCCTGAAATCAGAGATGATTGACTGGCTAGAAAAACATCAAATTCCTAGTGAAAACTCATTGACTAAGGCCGAACTATATAAAAAAATACAGGAAGATAAAAGAAGATTTCCAGTCAAATACAAGCTAGATGCCTTAATGGAACAGCACGGGCATAAAGTTTAACGACTGCCTCCATATCATCCGGAGCTAAACCCAATCGAGAAGATTTGGGCTCTTGTAAAAAACTGGGTTGCTCCACGAAATGTGACATTTAGGTTGTCTGATGTGGAGCATCTGACCCGTAGCAGGTTTGAAGAAATTGGAGCAGATGAGTGGAAGGGAATTTGTAACCACGTGAAAAAATATGAGCAAGCACAAATGGAAAAAGAACATCTTCTCGACGATCAAATGGTATCAATTCACTGTGAACCCAGGGCCATCATCAGAAGATAGTGACGAAAGCGACTGAGATGAAGATTTGGAGCTAAACACACTATCATCTATATAGCAATTAGATTTTTGTAATGATAATATACAGGGTGACTTCGAAGTTGAGTCATTTATTTTAACAGTGAGTAGATCTAATCAAAAGAAATGATTTTTTTCCTTTACCATTTTTCTGGTAAAATTAAAGTAACAAAGTTATAGCCCTTTGGAAGTTTGAGTACCGCCCTGTCTCAATAATAATATCATGTGCTCGTGTTGTATACATACAGTCAGTGTCAGTCGGTAACGCGTGTGAATAGTGGTGGCTGTTGCGTGGCTCAAACGAAATAAAAAATGGCACATGTTTATGCGGATCGGTTTCCCAATCGAGTGCAACCAACCCCTCGTGCCTTTGTTAATGTAGTACAACGGGCTCGTGAATCAGGTGACTTAAGACCTCACAGGGGACCTCACGATCAAATACAGGTCCGCACTGAAATACTTGTCGGGAGGATACTTTATAAAACAAGGTAAATTTTTTTTTTATTTTTACACACATATTTTGGTTTATCTTCCTTCTACAATCATTATCTGAAAATTAATGACTCAACCCTGTATAATTTGAATTATAACCGTCTTTAGTTTGCTCCCTCTTCTAATTCAAATTTGCTTCCGAACAACTTAATGCGCATACTAAATGAATATAATAATACAAACATCAATTAATGATCAATGTCTACACAGCCTATTCACTTTATTTTATACTTCAAATAAAATAGAACGCCACTGCGCTCTGTCGACGACCGCGTGATGAGCGGACCCGCCCACGATGACGTAGCGGTCATATTCTAAGAGCGTTCGAACTCTAGAGTCCGAATATCCTTAGAATATGCTGGCTACGTCATCGTGGGCGGGTCTGCTCAGCAATCGGCCGTCGACAGAGGGCAGTGGGGTTCCGCTTTATTTGAAGTATAAGGGATAGATAGGTTCTGTAGACACTGTAATCTTTAATTGATCTTTGTATTATTCTATTTAATATGCGAATTAAGTTGTTCGGATGCAGATTTGAATTGAAGAGGAGTAAATTAAAGAGCGTTATAATTCAAATTATAAATTATTATTAAACAATCTAATCGCTATCAGATGATCTTCATCTCAGTCGCTTTCTTCACTATCCTCTGATGATGAGCTTGTGTTTATAGCTAACCGAACCTCTTCCATTCTGGGGTCGAGAAGATGTTGTTTTTCAATTTGTGTGTTGTCATATCTTTGACGTGACTACAAATTTTCTTCCACTCGTCTACTCCAATTTCCTCAAATCTGCTACGGGTTAGATGCTCTACAACAGATGTCACATTTCGTGAAGCCCAAACTTTCTCGATTGGGTTTAGTTTCGTATGATACGGAGGCAGCCGTAAAACTTTATAACCGTGTCTTTCCATTATTGCATCTAGCTTATATTTATCTGGACATCTTTTTTGTTTTCTTGTATTTTTTGTATCAATCACCTATCAGTCGGGGTTTGATGTCTTTCTAACCAGTCAATCATCTCTGATTTCAAGCTAGAACAGGTTACATTTTTTATCCCAGGACATTATGATACGAAGCGTTATCAACGACAAGAACAGAATTATCAGGCAAATTTGAAATTAATTGGCTTTCTACCTATTTCATGAAAGTCAAATGATTCATGACGTTGTGATAGTCCCCAGATGTTGACCCTAAAAATAAAATACATAGATATACATTCCAACAAATGTAAAAATATATAGTAACTGGAAATACTTTACATCTATCTAACACAAATAATTAATACCTGATTTAAATATTAACAAGGCGTTAGAAATAAAATCGAGTTCTCAACCAGCATGTACAATAATCAGTCGTTGTCCTTTTGATATAGGCGTTTTTTGTTCCCTGTTATAATATTGTCATCTGACCATCCTTTCTTGAGGTGTGACTAGAATGTATACATGTCTCATCCGTCCAAAGTCGATACTGAGTTGTCGATCTTGCATTATTTGCTAAATATGAGTACCTAGAAAACCGCTTAAAATGAAATATGAGATGCTGCACTTAGAATTTAAAAACTTACATTTTAGCGTAGGTTTTCTTTTTTCCAAAATATAAAAATCATATATGATTGCTTTAGTTTCTTCAGTTTGTTCTGCAGTCATTTTATCTAGAGCAGGTAATTTTCTTTGCCGGTTTTTAGATGGAGATGAAAATGAAAAGTTACTTGAATATAATCTTTTTCTGCTCTCTTTAGCTATTTTTGATAAGTGCATTCACTTATACCCGTGCCAGCTACCACACGTTTTCTAAGTAATTAAGCCAGTTTAAATTGAAAATAATTATGAGAATCGTTGACATTTATACATACGGGTATTGCTGAAGTGGAAACTTTAACCCCTCTACACTTTCCTGTATCATCAAGTTAGTGACATTGTCAATAATTTCCTGTCCTTGACTCCCAATTGCATTTACTTTCACGCCAACCCCTTTCGCGGGCATTGTTTAGATCACTCGATTAAAACTATTATCTAATAATTTAAAGTTGAACAATAGTATCAATTTGAATTAAAAAATTGTGAGGTTGTCTATCTGTACTTGTGAAACAAATTAATATCTACATCTAAATGAAGAAAACCATAGGGTTGACGATAAATTTGAAATCCTACATACACAAATTAAAAGTGTAAAACTGAACTACCTGGAATCCTTAGAAATTAATAGACTTAAAAATACCGGCCATCTTCTAGACGATCAAATAGATTTGAATAATCCCCGTTGCTAAATATCTCCGTTAATAAGTAGCTTGAAGATTATAAGTATTTCGTAATCACATACATTTTACCTGTAATAGATAGATATATAAACTTTTCCGTCATAAGTTCAGTATGTAAACTCATTTGAAAAAGCCACCCTTGTCATGTAGATTGTAATATAGTGGAAATTTTTACTATTGTTCAACTTTGAATAATAGATCTCCACCAAATATCGACAAACTCCGTAAGATTATTAATAATTACAGCACAATCAAATACAAAATATGCTATGGTTAAAATAAATCTGGACCACATTAAGGCGGCTCCGACGCAGTGAGCCATTTACAAGGGTTCAGCTGCTTCGAAACTGACACTTCATTTTTAAATATTTTTGAATGAAATTCATACAGTATGTTGAGAAGATAGGGTGCTATAGGAGCACTTGTTGAAATTCTGTTTTTGCTCAAGTTGTATGATGGGTTGAAGTGCGCACTTTTTCGGTTCAACTTCGCGATTTTTTTAAAAAGAACCTATTGAAAAAATGAAAAAGTGGCTCTATAGCACCCTGGTTTTGTTTTCAGCACACTGAAAATTTCATCCAAAAATATCAAAAAATAAAGCGTCAATTTCGTAGCGCGCAAACCTCTACAAATCGTATTTTGGACGAATTTTGTCTACTGTTTCGTGCTGCCAACCCAAGCGTTGCAGCGCAATGTACGGACTAAGAAAGTACGTATTCAGATAATTTGGTGGCCCCATTTCATAAAATATCGCGTAGATAAGTCGTTCTGCAAATAGGTACTCATGATCGCGATCGCTTATACTCCTCGATTGTAAAGCCGTTTGGCGAGGAAGTATTGTAATCGCGAAAAATTTCAAAAATGAGATGTTATGTTTTTGTAAGTCATATGACACCTACATCACGACAAACTAGATCATCAACTTGGAATCTTGGAAATTACCCCTCGGATTTTTATGAAATTTCCACACGGGGTTACTAGTATGCCAAGGCTTTGTAGTTTTAGTCCAGTGGCAACGGTGCTATAGGCAAAAAAGAAAAAGTAACAATTGCTGAAACTCCGTTTTTGACGTTTCAGGGGTTTTCTAATCATTGACATAAAAAATTGTACTGCTTAAAAGGGGGGGGGGTTGGAATCAGTGAAACATGTTCTATTATTAAGAAGCTTCTGATCCCAGTGATTACAGGAAATTTAAGTAACGAAAATACGACGAATAATGTGCTCAAAAAATCGGTACCTGCTCCATAGGTTTGACACCACGAGCCAACAGGTCTGCAACTACCGACAGTAGGGAAGAATAAATTCGGATATCACTCCAGTCAAGTATAGGAGAATTTACCGTGAAACTTTAAAATTATCGATATGTCAAGGAAATATGTTTTTGAGAATGATAATTTCGTAGATTTCATACCTGCATTTTCATTTGAATTTCATGACCCGTGAAATGTACGCATTTCGCCGTTACCTTCAATTTGTGTTCTGCAGTTTGTGATGTTTTTCTGGGTATAAGCAGGACATAATTGCCTAGGGTGCTATCAGAGCTGTTTACAAAATTGGGTCTTGCGCAAGAATTATGGTGGATTGAAATGCTTACTATTTGTGCTCAACTTCTTGATATTTTAAAAAGATCCTAGTGGATAAAATCAAAAAAAGTGGATCGCTGGCACCCTGTGGACTTTGTTTTTAGAACGCTGCAAGAGTTTCATTTCGAAATAATAAAAATGAAATGTAAGCTGTGAAGTGCAAATCAATATCACAATACTAAATGATCACTTGCTAAGTACCAAAATAGGAAACGATTTACAGGCTAGATCGCTAATCGAAATCCGACTCTGTTATTATAAAAATTTACCTCGGTACGCACCCGCAGTCATCCTTTCTTCTTTTAAAGTAGCGCCGACGACCATCTAAGGCCAGCCCACACTCGTTTCCTTTTCAGCCCCCCTCGTTACCTCAGCAGATGGTGCTCGTGATTGTAGGGGGAGGGCATTAGCAGATGTCCATGAATCTCCCCGGAGACTGTCACAATAAATTCCTATATTCTTATAGGGTACAATAGACGCAAGGGACAGGGTACAAAGTTATGACGTAGTTGTCATAACCTTAGGATATTCAAACTCTAACCATCATTCATATTGACTGTATCAGTTGTTTTTACTTCTACGTTTTTCTTTGAGCATTTACTTTTTCTTCTACCTTATGCTTATAAGCATTTAACTGATCTTTATTCATACTCTTGCTCTTTGTAAGTCCGACAATTATTAAAAAATCCTAGTTATTGCTATGCGATGGCAGATTTCTTCTACTAACACTTACACTCACCAACACAGACGCGACTTTGCGTCACGCCGGTAGTTCACGTTCACATAATGCTCCGGGTGATGGCAGTGTAAACACGTGTGTTGTGAGCTCCTGCTAAAATTCCATTTTTTTATGGTTAAAGTTAACAGTAAATTCTCAAAAAGTGCATCACAGTATTGTAGTTGTTTGATTTGGTAGAAATAGGTGGTTTGCGAGATAGTATCCAGTCAATTGCAATTTGAGCTGCTGGTTAGCATTTTATTTTTGTTCCGTACCGATAAATCCTTGGTGATGGCGACTAGAAGCCGTACTGGTAATAACACAAGTGGATGTGAAAGTACAAATAATACTGAACGGCTTATAACTAAGGTATGTGCCACATTTACTTCCCAGTTAGAAGAGAAATTTGATGTAGAGTTTGAGAAAATCAATGACAGACATTCTGAGATGTCTAGAGCTCTTGGTACACTAAGATCTGACTGTACTGGAAATACCAAAAAGATACAAAACCTCGAGCCCAGAGTTGATCACTTAGAGCAGTTGCAGAAACGAAGATCTGTTAGAATACTAGGCTTGACAGAATCTGAAAATGAAAACCCTGTGGAGACTCTTATTGATTTTCTTGATCAGTATTTAAACGTTAGCTGTGAAATTAGGGATGTTAATGCTGTATTCAGAGTTAAGGGCACGGAACGAAACTCAGGACCTCGTGTGTTGTTATTAATATTTACTAGGTTATTGCTAAAACAATCTGTGATGTCCGCTAACAAGGCTATGTTCAAAGGCAGTAATATTCTTGTCTACGAGGACCTAACCAAGGAGGTTTATCAGTTGCTACGCCTGACGAAGAAGAAGTATGGTCCAAGGAATGTTTGGTCGTCATCTGGCAAAGTGTTTGTCAAGAGTGGTGACACCAAAAAGTGTATTTCCAGCCGTGATGATATTATGTAACCCTTTCTTTCGTTTACTTTTTATCACTTTATGCCTTGTAACGCAGTTAAGCTTGTTTTATCATTATTTTTTTGGAATTTAATAATTTGTTATGAATGCATTGATTTAACGGTGAATTGCTTCATTTCGTGATCTTTATCGATGTGGAAGATGGAATTCTAGTACCTCACAGTTTTGCTAAGAAATGTTTTTTGTATACTGGACTTTTTTTTGTAGATCTTTATGTAGATATTTTGTATTTTCTAGATATATTTCATTTCTGTAACTGGCGCCAGCAAGAGCTACTTTTGTAATTTCTTATGTCATTTATTTCGTACATTCCTTATATTTCATACATTACACATACACCTTTTCAGAATATTCCGAGTTCACCATGTTAAAGAAACACACTATCACGCCAATATCAGAAGGAAGTGTTTTTCGTTTGCTCATTTTAACGTTCGTTCTCTTTTTACAGGGTTTGACTCTTTTTCTGAATTCATATGTGCTTCCATCTATTCTGTGGTTGGACTTTCAGAAACATGGTTAGTTTTATCTGTCGACGCTGACACTTTTAAGCTGCCAGGCTACAATTTGGTAAGAAAGGATCGTGGTACTAGATGTGGCGGGGTGTCGTTTTATATTATAAATTGCTTATCATTTTCTGTAGTTGACTCATCAATCTCACCCGACTTGGAACAGTTGTGGATAAAACTAAAAATTAGTAATAAATCGGTTTGTTTGGACACATTATATCGTCCTCCTAATTCTAATGTCAATAACTTTTTCAACGAGCTTAAAAATGCGATTACCTTTGTCAAGTCAGAATTTGATGAAAAACTTTTCGGTGGCGATCTTAACATTGACCTTAGTAAATCCAGCAATATAGCCGCTCAACTTGTTGAATTTTTAGATGAATATGAGCTGTCTCAGAATATAGATTCATGGACTCTTCCAGCCAGTGGTAGTATCCTAGATTTTATTATTACTTCAAACGTTAACATTGTTGCATTTCATTCTGTTATTGACATGGATGACATTTCCGATCATTCCTTAGTTGAATGTAATACGATTTTCGTTGCTGATAGGTTCGTTCCTATTTTTAGAACATACCGGGACTGGTCTAAATTTGATTACGTCGATTTTGTTAATGACCTACTGCAGATAAACTGGCAAGCAATTTATCATATGCAAAATATTGATGACATTATTTCATTTTGGGATATTAATATCTCTAACGCCTTTGATTGGCATGCTCCGTATAAAACTGCTGAAATCATTAAGAGACCAGCTCCCTGGTGGACAGACAACTTAAAATTGATGAAACAGCTTAAGCAAAAAGCTTTTTTAAGGTATAAGAGGTATAAGACTCAGGAGACGCTGCAATATTATAAGAATTTAAGAAATTTGCTCAACTTCTCAATACAGTCTGAAAAGAAAGCATTTTTACAGTCAAAATCAAAATTATCTTCTAAGGAATTTTGGAAAGCTATGGACTATCTCAATATCCGTAAAAGTCCCTCTAACATTAATGGTCTGCAGTACGACCCAGATGAACTTAACAACTTTTTCATTGATGTCGCTCCTTCCAGTGGTATCTCATCTGGCGTTGATGCAAGCCAATATGTAACTGATCGTAATATTAACAATAAATTTTCATTCCGTTTTGTGAGTACTGAAGATATTGAGCGCGTATTAATGTTAATAAAATCTAATTTATCTGGTACTGACAAGATTGACCTCAAGATGATTCAACTAGTTTTTCCTTATCTAAGTAACATAATTACTTATTTTGTCAATTTTTGCCTTGATAACAATACTTTCCCGTCCAGCTGGAAATAGGTACTGTAAAGTTATCCCTATCCCAAAGATTGGTAATTCAAGAGAATTTTCTCATTTTCGCCCTATAAGTATTCTACCTACCTTTTCGAAAATATTGGAAGAAATCGTAGCTTTCCAACTAAAAACATTTATTACATCTAATAATATACTTCCTACCACACAATCGGGCTTTCGGTCTGGCCATAGTACTACAACCGCACTTGCAACCGTTACAGATGACTTATTCAGAGCATGTGATAATAAGATGTATAGTTGCTTGATTTTGATCGATTTCAGTAAAGCTTTTGATACAATAGATCATTCAATCTTATGTTTGAAACTTAAATCTCTGGGACTAAGCAATATGGCTGTAGATTTCTTTAATAGAGTTCGAACAGCCTAAGGTTATGCCCGCTACGTCATCACTTTATACCCTCTCCCTTGCGTCGATTGTACCCTATAAGAATATAGGAAATTGTTGTGACAGTCTCTGGTAAGATTTATGGACATCTGTTACCACCCTCTTAATGTGGTCCAGTTCTAATCGTGGCGAATATTTATATCGTAGAAAGCTTAAAAATGTATGTGGTCTTCAATGTACAGAAATTATGTTGCTGTTGACGCTATTAAGGGACATCCCACTCTCAGTAAGCCATAGGCGGAACGTTTTTTAGTATGTAGATACGCAAGTTTCAGTCAGTTGAGATTGTTGACACAATTGCGATCTGATGAGACGTTTGTTCGATTTATTTATTTTTTTATTTATTAACCATATCATATTTTATATTTGATTGTGTTGAAAATTATTAATCTAATGGGGTTTGTGGATATTTGATGGAGATCCATAAATCAAAATATAAAATAGTGAGCAGGTACCTACATATAATAGACACAATATTGAAGGGTAAAGCCCCAAAGTTGGCAAACAACTGAAAGTAATTAAATTAATCCTAAGACTGTGATCCGCTTATATCTATACCAATCATGAGATTTCCTAGAGTGCATCATTAGTACCTAGATAAATAGGCAAAATTAGTAGAAACAAATCTAATAATAACAAGGGTAAAATTGAACTACCTGGAATAATTTCCGGTTGCTAAATCCCTTCGTTCGTAAGTAGCGTTAAGACGATGAGTGGTAATTAATCACATTTATTTTACCTGCAACAGATACATAAACCTGTCCGTTAGTCATAAGTTCAGTTTGTAAACTAATTTGAACAAGGCACCGTGTGTAAAAATTGTCAAATAGATTGCAATATAGTGGAAATGTTTACTATTGTTCAAATTTAAATTATTAATAGTTTTGAACCAGTGATCTAAACAATGTCTGTGAAAGAGATTGGCGTGAAAGCAAAGGCGATTGGGAGTCAAGGAAAGGAAATTATCAACAATGTCAATAACTTCATTGTACAGGAAAGTGTAGAGGGATTAAAGTTTCCACTTCAACAATACCGGTATGTATGAGTGTAAAAGATTTTTATAATTATTGTCAATTAAAACTGATTAACCCATTTAGGAAACGTGTGTTAGCTGCCACGGATATAAGTAAATGTACTAAAAAATAGCTAAAGAGAGCAGAGATGGAATATATTCAAGCAACTTTTCATTTTCATCCCCATCTAAAAAGCGGCAACGAAAATTACCTGTTGTGGATAAAGTGACTGCAGGCCAAATTGAAGAAATGAAAGCAATCATATACGATTTTTATATTTTGGAGAAACGAAGACCTTCGCTGAAATGTAAGTTTTTAAATTGTAACCGTGGCATCTAGTCATATTTCATTTTAAGATTTTTTAGGTATTTACCAAAAAATGCAAGATCGACAACTCAATTTTGAGGTTTTGAACAAACTTTTGAAACAAATGGGCTTTAGGTCAGTATTCATACACACTATAAGGTTTTCGGTTTACAACGCTATAAATATAATTTATATCTACAGATGAAAAAGAGCTACTGATAATAAAAAAGCTCTCATGGAAAAATATGAAATTCGCTTGAAGCGTATCGAATATCTGAAGCAAATTATGAAATATAGAGCTGAGAACAGGAACATAATTTATACGGATGAAACATATATACATTCTAGTCATATCCCAAAAAAGGATGGTCAGATGACAATTATGACAAGGAACTAAAAACGCCTTTATCAAAAGGACAACGAATGATTATTGTGCATGCTGGTGGAGAATTCGGCTTTATTCCTAACGCCTTGTTGATATTTAAATCACGTATTATTTGTTTTACAATGATGTAAAATATTTCCAATATATTTTTACATTTACTGGAATATATGTATGTATTTTATTTTCAGGCTCAAAATCTGGGGACTACCACAACAACATGAATCATTTGAACTTCATGAAATGGGTAGAAAGCCAATTGATCCCAAATTTGCCTGTGCTTGTAGTTGACAACGCTTCTTATCACAATGTCCTGGAAGAAAAAAATGTAACCTCTTCTAGCCTGAAATCAGAGATGATTGACTGGCTAGAAAAACATCAAATTCCTAGTGAAAACTCATTGACTAAGGCCGAACTATATAAAAAAATACAGGAAGATAAAAGAAGATTTCCAGTCAAATACAAGCTAGATGCCTTAATGGAACAGCACGGGCATAAAGTTTTACGACTGCCTCCATATCATCCGGAGCTAAACCCAATCGAGAAGATTTGGGCTCTCGTAAAAAACTGGGTTGCTCCACGAAATGTGACATTTAGGTTGTCTGATGTGGAGCATCTGACCCATAGCAGGTTTGAAGAAATTGGAGCAGATGAGTGGAAGAAAATTTGTAACCACGTGAAAAAATATGAGCAAGTACAAATGGAAAAAGAACATCTTCTCGACGATCAAATGGATAAGTATCAATTCACTGTGAACACAGGGTCATCATCAGAAGATAGTGACGAAAGCGACTCAGATAAAGATTTGGAGCTAAACACACTATCATCGATAGCGATTAGATTTTTGTAATGATAATATATAATTTGAATTATAACCGTCTTTAGTTTGCTCCCTTTTCTAATTCAAAGTTGCTTCCGAACAACTTAATGCGCATACTAAATGAATATAACAATACATCAATTAATGATCAATGTCTACACAACCTATTCACTTTATTTTATACTTCAAATAAAATAGAACGCCACTGCGCTCTGTCGACGACCGCGTGATGAGCGGACCCGCCCACGATGACGTAACGGTCATATTCTAAGAGCGTTCGAACTCTAGCTACCTATCAGGCAGATCCCAGTGCACAGAATATAATGGGCACATATCTCAGTTTCGTAGTATTACCAGAGGTGTGCCACAGGGAAGTATTTTAGGACCTTTGTTGTTTTCACTGTATACGTCAGATTTCAAAAGTCAGTTGTAATTTTGCAGTACACATCAATATGCAGACGATACACAATTGTATTACCTACTTTTTTAAACTTGACGATGCTTATGTTACCTGCATGCGTATCAATTCTGATCTTAAGTATTTATATAGAAATGTAAAAGTCCACAGCTTCGTCTTAAATGAAAATAAAACTGAATAGCTTATTTTTGGATCACGACCGTGTGAGGTTACTGACAACCAGAATTTTAGAATCTGCATTAATAACATTGTATTACAAGCAAGCAACCAATGTAAAAATCTGGAACTATATATGGATAATGCTCTTAAATTTGTTTCCTACGTTAAGCATCTCTTAAAAAAAGCTTAAGCTAAATTAAGGACTTTTTATCTTCACAAGAATGCTCTCTCTACTGAAGTCAGGCTGAATTTATGCGATTCGTTGATATTGTCTTCCTTGTCGTATGCGGATATTGTCTACTGGTCTGCTCTTACTACTAGAGACAGACGTTCTATTCAAAAAATTCAGAACTCATGCATTAAATTTTCGCACGGTTTGAAAAAATATGACCACTTCAGTCTCTGGTTCAACTTGGATGAGCGCTTTTTGATACATCTTGCTTGCTTAACTTACAATATTAATAAAACCCAGCTACCACTTTACCTCTATACCAAACTTGTTAAGAGATCGGATCTTCATGATAGGGAAACTCGTTCTTGTAGGGTAAACCGAGGAAAGATGACCATATTTTTTTAATCGTCTGTAATACTTTTAATAATTGGATTTCAACAAAAAATATAATATTTTAGGGTAGGGCATGGTAATTATTATTTGTTGCTCTGTGCAAATTTATTATAAATAGATTATTACATATAACAGAAAAAAAACTAAAAACTCAATAGCCAATCCTTTTGCCAAAAAAGTAACTTAGATTAAAAAACTACATAACTTAGTGAATTAACTATAAACCACTACAAAAAAAGAACAAAACAACATATTTTTTGTAAAAAAACATGGTAATAGTTCAAGAACAATATTATATATATATATATAATATTATTTTGCTAATCTCAAGTTTTCGGCAAACAAAAACCACAGACAAATTGTTTGGCAGAATTTGGTCCACTAGGTACAAAGTTTGTGGATCCACAAACCAGATACGGTGCATCTAAAATCTAAACCATAATTCGTTGTCTTGTCCGAACTTCCCACAAACAAAACAGATATCGTCGTCCTCGTCTCTTGGCGAGTCACTATCATAGAATGAAACTTGCGAATCCGAAGAGCTTTCATCTATTTTGGTCTTTTTGCATATTTTTGTCCTTTTCTTGGCCCTTTTGTTGCCAAAATTTGCTCTTTTGCCAGAACTAGTTGAAGGAATATTTTTTAAATTGTCATTTTTTTCCGAAGTTTGTTTTTTTCTGCGTCTTTTTCTTTGATTCTAAGAAGTTCACAGATGTTAAAATATTTTCTATATATTTTGATCTTTTTTTTTGTTGACTCGATTCGAAGCTTTGACACAGGTGAAAGTTATTGCAATAATTTGCCTGGTGTTTCTTTTTCTATTTCGTTAGGCTCTTCAGGCGCAAAAGTGACACTCCACCTTCAACTTGCGGCATTGGTGATGGTGTAGTATTCCTGTTTTGTCTTTCTTCATGATGTAATCTTGACATTTCAGTAGCATCTAGGTGATCGGCAATGGAAAATGGATAATCCAGGATTATGTCTGGATTAAAAGGGTAGATACTAGTAGGTCTAAAGCCTGCAGTGGCATTTTCCGGCGTGGCAGATTTACCCCAACAATCCGATAGGAGCTCTCCAAATAGCCACCTTAGGAATAAGTCGGAGTTCATGTACGCTGACTTCTCCGACATAAACAGCTGAGAACCAGGAGGCATTTTGTCGTAAAGTTCATGTTTTAAATTTTTTCCTTTCATAATAGCGACAGGAGGAAGAAAAGGGCCCTAGGCGTTACAGCAGGCAACAACTGTTACAGTCTCGGCCTTTTCTGCTCAAGCAACTGACGAAACTACTTTTGATCCTTTTACTGCCAAAACTTCCCCCGGTCTTGTATTTCGTTGCAATCCACCCTCGTCCATATTAAAAATATTTTTCGGGTTTATCAAGATATTGTTTTCTTCCAGAACACTCTGCAGTACTTTAAAATAATCAACTACTACCTTTCTAGACATTGCTGTGCACCTCGCCAACGACAAACTTTCTGCTTTTCTAACTGATGTTTGTGGATCTCTGGTGAGAAATGAAGGCAGCCAAACTTAACCAGCTTTCTGAAGCCGATTATTAAATTTATGTTTAAAGCCCAGCTGAACAGCAAATTTATAAGCTATGGTTCGCAAATCATCTCTAGTAAGTGGAAATCCACTTTTTGCATTTCTTTAATATGCCGAACCAGTCTGTTTTCATGTGCAGCTCCGAAAGTAGTATCTGGACCCAATTTTTTCTTATGGTCTTCATTATTTCGCCTTTCCATTGTCTTTCTCGCAATACCTAAAGTTTTTCCAGCCTAATGTACAGATACTATAATCCCTCATCTTTAACAGTACTCATTGCAGATTTCAGTTGTTCCTCGGTCCATTTGGCCCTCTCCAATGATTTTCTTTTATAAATATTTGGCATCTAAAATAAATACAAATGATCTACGATGGCCATCTTACATAGGAAATAAGTGGGCCATCTCTCCTTTTCTTCGAGGAAAGATGGCCAAAGCATGATTTAGATTTTATATACGTTAATTCAAAACACACCACACATGGTAAAATTAACACCAGACGGATTGTTAAAAACTAATAAAATTTTATGAAATTTGGCTAGTGGAAAATTGTAATCAAAAACTATTGAACCCATGTAAACAGTAATTTTAAAATAACTTACCTTTAAACTTAGTTAATTGACTCAGAGTTTCTAGTATAGCACGATCACACAACAGTACATTACGCCTTATTGAAAAAAACGCCCTCTAATAACTATTTAGGAAAATATCGAGTTGGGCCATCTCTCCTCTATGGCCCTATAATCTCGATTTACCCTAATCTCTATGATGTACCGTTACATAGTACTGAACAGTTTAAAAAGTCATTTACTTATGTTGCTTCTACAATATACAATTCATTGCCAGATACAGTAAGAAATGCGATCTCACTTAGCAGCTTCCGAAATACAGTCAAATCCTATGTGAAAAGTGCACAATACTTTCATTTTTGTTGTATTAATCACACCCATTATTTTTCTCTAATTGTTAGTTTAGTATTATTTCCGGGGGTTCCATGGAAGAGCAACTATGCTGAATGCCGCCTCCCTCATCAAATGAGTTTTTTTCCTTGTTATTCTTTTAACTAAAAAATAAAGACATATTATTATTATTATTATAAATTATAATACAAGCTCACAGCAAAACTACTATTTTTTAGTTGTTTTGCTGTGAACTGACATATGTAAGTATCGGCTAAAATACAAAAGAAAAAAAATGATTCTATGATGGGGAAAGAATTAGTAACACAAATGGCTGAAAAAAATGGTTTATTTATATTGTTTTTGCGCTTATATTCATGTATTTATTATAGTTATGGGCTACAAAAAATTGTATGCCTAGAAGAACATGTGAAATACTGCTAATTATGGTATGCCTTAAAACAAAAAGGTTAACAAGTAAGGACTATTCTTAAAAAATCTTCGATTCCTATCAACAACACAACAATAAGTTCCAATATAATAATAGTTTCTTTAACAGAAAGATACATGTATCCGTATATGTTTTTGTACATCTTTAAAAACTATCAGACAGCTTTTGATTACTCAGAAGACAAAACTACATGTTATAAACGTATTGGTGCCTAAATGCTAATCTTTTCCAGATCTTTATTAAATTCTATTTCTTTTGAAAGCTTCCTTTAAAATGATAACATGGATAAATTAACCAATCGTTTTAGTTCGCTGTAGAACGGAGATATTTTCTTTAAATCTTCAGCTCAGGAAAACCTCCCTCGCATTGCTATTGAAACGCAAATAGTCAAAAACTATTGTAATATCAATGAGATACAGTGCAATGGGTACCATTTAATAATAAATTGAACAACTTCTTGGGCGTTCCATCCAAAAACAGTTTCCATACTCGTACCGGTTGCAAGTAAATGCCTACATTTCGTGTATAACCTGCTCTTTATTAAATTCATAGTAGATTACCAACAATTGTCTTTTGCTACTGCTAAAGTATCATAAGAAGCTTCAGTCATCATAAACTTTGTCTCAACAATTAGGAAGATTTTGTTAATTTCCTCCATGACCGCATATCGACGGTTAGTTTTGTACAAATCGGTCTAAGCATTCAAACATGCAAGTTTCAAATCGTCTCTTGGTAGCAAGAATCTAGAACTTCCTTCTGCCTTATTTTATTAAGCAATTATAAAAAAATGTTCATTTAATGATTATAAAATGGGTTGTCGCAACATTTGGAGGCTTTATACTGGAGGCACGGAGCGATCCACCCCATCCGCGCCCTCTTAGTGCGACACTCAACTTTATCTTCATTTCAGTTGAGTTCAGGAAAACCAATGGTTCATTGTAAGGCCGATCAAAAAATATTGACAGTTGGCCTTCTAGGACACAGATGTCTTGTTAGAAGCTTCTAGGAGTCTCGGAAATATAGGTACTTGACTTTTAGTCATAGGGAAAAGTAGGCTATATTGTACCGGTTTTCAAATTGAACCACCCCAATATTGATTGAACATTTTGACCTTACAAATGAACATACCCATAAGAATGCCATTTTGGTCTGATTAAAATTTTAAAAACTGATTTCAAGAGGATATAAAGCAACTAAAGGACTATAGCTCTACTTTCGGTTGTATGTATGTGATGGAGAAGTTCATAAATCGTGTAACATGAACTCACATCTGTGCATTTTATAAGCAAATGAGGGCAGATTACATAATAAAAAAGATGTCAAAACATCTGGAGGTAGACCGAACAATCGCAACCCATAAGGAAAACTCTACAAAAAAACCTCTTTCGGATATAATTTTCTTGATGTTTTGAATCTCTAACACAGTAAATCACAGCCGAAAGAGTTTTTTTTGGTAGAGTAAGATACCTGAGGGTATTAACGCCCACTTAACAAACTTTTTTTAATCTGCTAATTACGAGTGAGGATTTATAAATTACTGCATTAGAAAAAACATCTTTATTCATAAATAAATACAAATGTCAGCCTTTTTTAGCTCTCAAAGCACCACAAGGCTTTTATATGCCATTTCAAAAAAATGGTGTTTTCGGGCGTTATTAACCACATACATAAAAGGTACATAAAAGTAAGCAAACACTGAACTAGCTACCAAAATATACTACTTAAAACTATTTTACAGTTTAAAAACAAGTCTTCAATGCTTGGGCGTTATCACCCGCACAAAACTTTTTAATAGGAATGATACACTTTTTTTTGCTTGAAAGTGAAAAAGAACAATAAATAAATAATGCAATGAGTATTATTAGAGCCTTCCTGCATTAACAAAAAAAAAACATGAGATGAAATACTAACACTCTGGGCATTCAAAACTTAAATCGCTTTCTGTCAGACCAATACGCTCCTCATGCTGGACAATACCAATCTGCAACTTGATCTGGAACAATCCTTGAACTCGATGGATTTTGCTGGAACAAGTCCTTAGTAATCGTTTGTGCTTTGTAGTTTATTGCTTTTTTCCGTGGTGGTTTAACAGTAACAGCTTGGTTCATATCTAGTGTTGGCAGAACATTTTGGAACGAAGTACTAGAACGATAGTTAATCCGTTTTTGTAACTCTTGAAGTGGTAAGTCATCTTCGGAATCGGATGAATATACAGGGTGGTCCATAAGTCCTTTGAAATTTCAAATTTGAATAAAATTTAACGGGTGAGCGCAAGCGGCGCGGGCGAGGTGGGGGCAGTATCTTCAGTGTCTGGGAATTCAGTCGCCATGGAGTGTTTCACTGGAGCGGATCGTACTTTTTGTGTGCGCGCGTTTTATCAAAATAATGATTCGGCAACCATTGCGCGGCGTAAATATCGAGAATACCACAATTTACACAATTTTACAAATTGTCCAACAGCTCAAACGATTAAGAACTGGGTTGCTAAGTTCGAAGAGACTGGTTCGACGTTAGATAAACAGCGGTGGGGTCGACCAAGGACAACTCGTATTGAAGAAAACATCAACATTGTGGCACAGTCTGTTCGTCAAAATGCTACCCAGTACCCAGTCTACTCGTAAGCGTTCCAGTGCACTTAACGTACCCAGAACATCTTTACAGCGGATTTTAAGGAAAGATTTACGTCTGCACGCTTACAAAATTCAGTTAGTGCAGGAATTAAAAGATAATGATGCTATTCAGAGACTAAACTTTGCGAATGAAATGTTGAATCGATTTTCTTCGCTCAATAATGTGTTGTTCTCGGACGAGGCTCACTTCCATTTAAACGGGCATGTAAATAAACAAAATTGCCGTTATTGGAGCCCCGAAAATCCAAGGCGTAAGCATCAGAAGCCCTACCACAGCCCTAAAGTTACAGTTTGGTCTGCTATGTCAGCGCATGGCATCGTAGGCCCTTATTCTTTTGAGGACGACAGAGGTCGCGCATTAACTGTTACTTCGGAGCGGTATGTAGCAATGATAGAAGAGTTTTTGACACCAGCGTTGCAGAATTTTCCAGGCTATAATACGCAGACCTGGTTTCAACAGGACGGAGCAACTGCCCACACCTCCAACACTTCTATGCCCGTCGTCTGTCAACTTTTTCCCAGCAAAGTAATTTCTCGAAGAGGAGACATTTCCTGGCCACCACGTAGTCCAGATTTGACCCCAATGGACTTCTTTTTATGGGGCTACCTCAAGAGTAAAGTGTACGACACCACTCCGCGATCAGTTGATGTCCTGAAAGAAAATATCCGAAGAGAAATGGCAAGCATTACAGTGTTGACTTGCCGCGCAGTCATCGTCAATTTTAGATGTCGTTTATATGAGTGCCGTGATCGTAATGGATTGCATTTAGACGATGTGATTTTTAAAACATAATTCCCATTCAATAAAGATGATAACAAAATATAATAATTCTTCATAATGTAACTAGTTTGGTTTTATTCCTTTTTTTCCAGCTCAAAGGACTTATGGGCCACCCTGCACTATGTGTGAGGTGGCATTTTCTTTTTCTCTTGGAAAAAAATTTTTTCCGACACCATTGAACATTGAGGGTTGCTGGCAGACGTCCTCTGACATGTTGGTCTCAGGCAATAAACGTTGCGTCAGGATCGATGGAGCGAACGCCGTTGCGGTAATGGCTTCGAGGTTAAAAGGATAAAACCCTACAGCCCTAAATCCACTAGTTATATTAGAGTTGGTCATACACTTGGACCAAACGTTGGTAAAAATCTTGTTGAAGTTGGTTTTATTAATTTTCCGGCCTGGATTCTCAGATTGATACTTTAGCAACTCTACGTCCCAATGATGTTCATAAGAGCAATACACAGATTTATTTGTCGAGCGGCTGTAGTTCGTGCGTTGTGTTTGATAGTAGACAATAAAGGGTAATATCGTGCTCTTTAGCGGCATTAATTAGTCTTAAGTCCAAATGACATGCTGCACCATCAAACACTAAGAGGACTTTGGCAGGTGGCTTAAAACTGACAAGGTGCTTTATAAAAGGTTATATAACCTTTAGAGGACATCCTTATTATACTGCCCGTTGGTAAGTCGTCACAATATTCTACCTTAGCTCTTTTACCCTTGAAAATTATCATTGGTGGGACTGGATTGCCAATGGCGGATACACATCCCACCACGGTAACATATTCGGCATGTTCATTTGAGATAAGGTGAACTCTCTTCACACCTCTTTGTGCAAGAACGGTAGGTTGATGATGAAGGGTCAGACGGCAACATTTCTCATCCTTATTGAAGATTTTCTCAGGTTTGTGTTTTAACTCCAATTTATCTAATAAGTTAACAATTTTTTTGAAATGGTCCTCTACTATAAACTTATTCAGTTTTTGCGCTCTTGCTGAATCATAAATTGTGCTTTCCTTTTTGATACAACAGGGTTTATTTTTAAGAAAGATTTCATCCAATCCTTTCCTGCTTTTGGCTTTCTGTATTGAAACTATTTGGGATAGTGTTTATTTCACAGAACTTGAAAACATTAAAACGTAATGCCTAATCGCTTCTGAAATAGTTAAAAAATATCATATTTTCATTTGTTTAATAACGCCCGTTTAGGCTGTTTAATAACGTCCACCCCAAATTTGCCTGGGCGTTATTACACGCTCCACTACTTAAAACAAAAATAGCGAATTCAAGCAAAAAAACATCTTAACAAGCAGAACTAGTAGCTATTCGCTTGTCATAGACCTTAAGCATTACGTGTGGAAAATAACAACCATTTATCATGCTAAGATACAAATTGACTTACTTATTTGCAGCACCTAATTTTATAAAATGGATCGCACCACCACCTGTTTTGTATGCTTGGTTATGACTGACTGCGCAAACTCGTTAATGGCGTCGACTATCACTGTCTTCGTCTTACTACAGTCGAGTATAATCAAATCTAAGCGAACAACCAAAATTTCTGTGTTATGTACCGCGGTTATAGTATGGTTTAAGATGACACACGGGTTGATGACGTCAGTTACTCGAATCGCTTGAACGCGTTGGTTTTAACCGCGGTTTTGTTGCAGGTTGTTTATTTTAGAAAAGCGCGTATATTATACCTAATTTCTGATTATTTTTATTATCACTTAATAATCAGTGCGTCTACAACAGTGATATGGAAAGTTTAAAAAAGAAAACTTTCATGATATTAATGGGAGAAATGTTTTTTCCTCAGAAGATATTGTTCATGTGTTGAATCATTTGAGAAAATCGCTCTTATGTTCACACAAGTTTGTCGTGAATTTAAAGGATATGACGCCCAAAATTTTAATGGTGGAACCATGGATTTGTAGCTATGAGAACTTCCAGTTCTTTGAACTTTTCCGTATGTCAAAGAAAACATTTATTGATTTAGCAGAAATGATGAAAAAAGCGACGAAAAAAGATATTAGCAAAGCCATATACAGGTGGTCACTATCCAGTGAGTTTATATGGCCATATTTTAATATTCTTGTGGTATATGGCTACACAGGATACTTTGTTAAGCATAGGAACTAGATTTAAAGTGTCCCCAACAACAGTGATGAGATAACAAATAAGGTGCTCTACTTCATGCTAAAACTAAAATCAGCCTACATCAAGTTTCCCAAAAATGAAGCTGAAATGAGAGACATTAGTGAAGATTTCAAGAAGTATCCAGGTAAGTAAACGTTTCTGAATACTGCAAACCTAGGGTGATACCGCCCCCTGCATTTCACACAATTACTTCCCTATAGTTACTTTATATTTCCCCAGATGTTCTCAGTATATTTCCCCAGAAACCGGTCAATATTTCCTTGGTGGTTTCCCCCTCATGTAAGGCCTAGTCATTAATGTTTTAGAGACAAATAGGTATTTAGTAGAATTACTGTATATTATATTCAAACTTTTTTGGTTGGTCCTAATTGATGCCATCACAACCTGTCCTGTAATAGTATTTATTGGAATATACATATGTATTTAGTTAATAAGTTACATCTGTTTCCACTTTTCAGTTTATTATTATTTTCAGGAGTTATTGGAGCAGTAGATGGTACCCACATATTTGTAAAGGTTGAAAAAAGTCAACAAGATGGCTACATAGACGGCTATAGAAGAACATCTATAAATCTCATACCAATATGTGATTCTAACACTTTATTCACCTATCTGTTTTTAGGATACCCTGGATCTGCTCATGACTCACGGGTATGTGTTAACAAAAATAAGAAAACGCCCCATTTTGAAGTGAATATTTATTACATCTTTATTATATTGCAATAAAACTTCAAACTAGTATTTAAGAGGAAGTGAAAAAAGCTTTGCACCAGTTAAATTTTGGTATACAATACATTATAGGAAAACATTAATATTTTTGTTATATTTTTGTACTTTAATTTCAGGTTTTTGAAAATTCAATTATGTGCAAAGACATTGAGAGACATGGGCCAAACTTCTACTTTTTGGATACTCAGTAATATCACCTAATTGGTGATAGTGCATTTGCATTAAGAACTTGGCTTATTACTCCTTACCGAGGCGGCAATGTGACCAGAAAGCAAAAATTTCACAATTACTGTCTTAGTTCCGACAGAGTAAAAATTGAACATTGTTTTGGGGCATATAAGGGTAGGTGGAGAAGGGTGCAATATATAAATACCTATAACATTTGAAAAGCAGTGGAGATTGCAACAGCTGCATGTGTTTTACACAATTTTTGCATTTTGCATAAAGACACCTGGAGTAACGATTTTTTTGGAATTGACCTGGACAGAAATATAAATCAGGCTGAACTAAAAGATAGGGGTAACATAGAAGCAAAGCGGAAAAGAAATAGAATTGCAGACACTTTATTCTTATGCTGATATAACATAGAATAATATTATTGTACCATGTTTCAATTTAAATTGAATAAAAAACACAATTATAGGTTTGCATTTTAATTTACTTATCTCTACTTTCATTTTAACTTAATTATTATTCTACACACAAGATTTGTTAGTTATCACAAAAGGTATCTTACCTTTTTTTATGGATGGATTGACTTCTACACATTGGCAATGTCTTCCTTGAATAAAACTAAAATATTAGAACAAGAAACTATTTATTACACAATTTAAAAAACTCAAATAAAAACAAAAAGGAATAAATATTAATCGATAATAATCCTAGTCAGTGTCAGAATCGTTTGTATCACCTTTTCTTCTTTTTTTGTCCCAAAAGCTGCCTCAACAATTTCTAAGAACCTGTCCTTTTGTTGTTCTGTTTTCTTCAAATGTTCTTTCAAAAAACTAAATTCTTCACTTCTTATTTTTCTATCCTTTTCCATTTCTCTTATCAGGTCATCATGCCGAGAAGGTGTTACCTTTCGAGTTTTTTTAAATCGGCTAACTGGTGTTGTTGTTGAGGGACCCAATTGAGTTTCCTCTGAATCTGTATGATCTGGTTGTTGCTGTTCTATTTCTTTTTTCACACTTTCTGATGTTTCATCCATTGAATCCTCTAGATTTAATGGGGTTACCTTATGTTTGCATCCTAAAAATTATATTGGTAAGTACTTCCACCTGTTTTGACTAAGGAATCTAAAGGTACACATTTTTGTTTTTTGATGGTTCATACCAGAATTTTTATAATTACAAACATGACAGAAGAAAAATTAAAATATAGTCATAACATACAATAACAATACTACATGCTTGCTTAAGATAGTAATGTGAAAGTAAAAGAAGATATTAAACTAACCTAGAATGGAGTGGAGCTCATCAAAAAATGGAGGAATATCATCAATTCTCTCACTTCCTGTTGTAGTTTGATGTTTCGTATAAGATAAATAAGTTTTTGGCAAATTCGCAAACTTTTGACGACGCCGCTCTCCTCCTTTGTTCCCAAGATGGAAATTATTTTCCTCTAACTCTTTTGCTATGTCATTCCACAATTTGAGTTTTCTAGTTCTTTTGCCGTCAAAGTAAGTACTTTTTTCCTCTCGTAAGGACAACATTAAATGAGTTGCTTCATTGTCCATTTCAGAAGGCTTCTTCTTTGACCAAATCATATCATTAATAGATGGTTGAATGGTCGAGTCATTTTCATTGTGGGGCATAGACCACATAGATTGAACATCATTCTGAGGTTGATTTTCGGAGTCATTGTGCTCATGCTGAGACCCCAATGCACATAGATAAAATATATTGCTCTGCACCAGCAGCATCTAAAATTTCATGCCAAACCTATTTGAATATAAAAAATATGACACTCTCATAATTGATAAATCTTAAAGCAAAGTATGAGAGGTATCCAGTTCTGATACAGAGTTTATTATTGAATATGTGCATACCATGTAGAAAAAGTCACATAATATGTAGGTATCTAGAATCAATAGGGTCAGTTTTACCTTGCACCCCACCTCTTTAATATTTAAATAGCCCAGAAATATCAGGCTTTTTCTACAAGGTGTACAATATACTATTCCTTGCTTATCATACTATATAGTTACCATTCAAAAGTGAATTGACTGTTTCAAGGTCTTTAACGCAGACCTCGTAGTCTACGCCTTCATAGTTTAAAGTTAGATGAAATTGCTCCATATTATTTTCAATTTAATAAGGAACTGCAAAACTGTTTTTTTAAACGCGCATATAACCTCACAAGTACGACGAAAATATCCAATACCCGCCAAAATTGTAACTAATATAAAACTGCTCCGGAGTTGGGTAAATACCACAATTTTGCGGTGATAACTATGACATATAACAGCTGATTCATGACGTCACGGATCTTATAACCAAAATGATAACCACGCTCGATTGAACGGATCGGTAAATACCAATCCAGAATGGTAAATACCGTTTCCATTTGGTTATTCGCTTGAATTTGATTTATGTTCCTTATAACCTGGGTTAGCTTCAAATAATCCAGTGCGAAGCGCCAAATTTAAAAGCGGGCGTTATTAACCACCGGGCGTAATTGCCCGCACCTACCTTATTCCTCGGACATCGGCTTGTTTTCACTTTAACATTAACGACTGTCCAACTCTCCCACCTGCCGAATTGGTAGGTGTTTGATAGAAGACCTCATCAAATAATATGAAGAAAATCATTTGTTGATCTGTTTGTACATATCCTAAATTATCCCTTTTCAATGCGACACCACTGAACGAACGAACAATTAGTGACGCGTATTCGCAGCCAAATCTATTCTAAATACAGTTACTAGGAACATGTGTGTGCTTTTATTTCCGATTGCGTAGTAGGAAAATTTCTTGTACAGGAATGAAATAACGAAACTAAACTCTTCCGAGGAGGTACCTAGTAGGTAAGCTGTGTGCCGAATAATGTTTCGAAATTGAAGTGGATTTGTCTTGAAATGTTCATGTTTTGATATAGTCAGAAATACTGTTTATACTAAATTGCACATGATTGACAACATTGTTCCAATTTCCTGGATCCTAATCCCTAACACAGGGAACTACTTTTACTACGACATACTGGCGACATCTCAAGCGAAAGATTTTAACTAAATTGTAGTTTATTATTCAATCACAGATGGCAATACGTGTGGAATTTCAGTGTTGGTTTTTATAGTTCAGGAAATGTAGATAACTGAGTCTTCAGATTCGTTGTTAGCAATCAGCCATTTATGTGTGACGAGTCACTGCTTATGAGGGTCTTGCTAATCCAAGGTACAGCCAGACCAACATA
Organism: Acanthoscelides obtectus; assembly: GCA_963669975.1. Lineage (NCBI taxonomy): Eukaryota > Metazoa > Arthropoda > Insecta > Coleoptera > Chrysomelidae > Acanthoscelides > Acanthoscelides obtectus. The sequence goes on along the minus strand of CAVLJG010000002.1, from coordinate 8,191,097 downwards.
AGCAACAGTTCGTATGACAAATACTACATATCGTTCGTTGTCCTGTTCATTATTGCGTATCCTTTCTCCTCGCTTCTTCATTCCTTTTCATGATGCACGTTTAGATTACTGAGTAGAATAGTTTGAGCACGAGCTGGTTTGAATCACAGCGAATGCTCTAAGCTATTTAATCCGTGAAGTGTGCACTTGAAGCTGAGCAGCCTGGAAATCAAAACACCTTATAAGTTACCTAAAGTCTTTCCTCTGTTTCAGAAAGTCTGGGGTATTTCTTGATTCCTACTGTACCGTGTCAGCGTTCTCCTATTTTGAAGTTATGTTGTCTTTTTGAATTGTAGGAAATTTCAGGCTGATAAAACAGATGGTATAAATCAGAAGCATTAACAATTTGATGGAAATAGATATTTGTAACATAACCTCAAAATAAAGCGCTGACACGGAATAGTAGAAAACTACGGAAATCAAGAAGGCCATAAAGGCGTCCTACAATTGCAGGAACGAGTGAAGATACGGCCTTTACGATTACAAAAAACAATTTCCCTCTGTGCGCGTACGTTTGCTTGTGCAGGTTCACATGGACACCCGTTGGCATTTTTCTCAGGAGGAGGGAGGGGATCATTTCAATCAGATAATTTTTTGTGATAGTGTGCCTGCAAAGTGCAAGCATCATACTTGTAGTGTAAATGGCGGGAGTAGGGGCCGCATGCACCGAAGCAGTCGTATAGCCAGAAGCCTAAATACCAGGGCATGGCGGCTGCTATGAGGAGCTTTAAGTATCTTTATTAATCTGATTAGTAGAACTGGGAAAAGGCTCCTCAGGTAGGTTGTTCCACAATCTCAATATCCTAGGGACACGCTTAGGATGGGAAGCCGAAGTCAGGCGAATCTGTCTGGCAGGCACTTCGCGCGGCGGTATCATGGGTGAGAGCTTTGAGGAGCAAAGCCCGATGACATAGCGGTAGAAGAGAGCTAGATCTCTGATGTCCCTCGGTGCGAAGGGGTCGCGAGACTGTCCTTTATAGAATAGTCATCGACTGATCGGGCAGCCCTCCTCTGAACAGTATCGAGCAAGAAGAATGTAGTCAGGGTAGCATCCCTCTAAACATGTGAGCAGTACTCGCAGCTGTCTTATCTGGGTCTATAAAGTGAGGAGGTTATATGGAGAAAAGTACTGCTGAGTCCTAGACAAATAGCGGAGATTTTTCCTAGCAGATATCGCTATTGACGAGATGCGTTCGTGCCGGATCCAGTCCTGGGTGAACTGACTCTGATCAGCCGAAATGCACGGCTCTGTGGAAGAGCGCGGTCATTTATCGATACCGGATGAGCGCTAAAGTGCGCTTCCTGTTAGTCAAGGTACAGTACTGTAATATCCAACGTACTATTAGGACTGAACTAAGTCTGTATGACCTTTCTTTAACTGATTCCTGCAAATTTTTCGGTACGTACTTTGATGATAGACTAAATTTTTGTGAACATATTGATCATGTTGCATAGGTTTAAGTAAAGCGTATTGCTATTCGACAAACTAATGAAAGATTTTTTGAACGAAGAAGGATTAATGGAAGTCTATTACGCATTAGCATATAGCCTCTTATCTTCCAATATTAGCGTTGCAAAAATTATTAGATTAATGTTTGGAATGAAACCTCACGATTCATGTAGAAAAGTTGTTAGGTCCAAGGAAATTTTTAGCATCTATTGTATCATTTTAAAATGTATCACTTATGTTAAAATATACTGATAACAACCTTCTAACGAACATTGATCATCAATGTAATACTATATTTTAAAAATTTGAATGTGGAATGTGGTTCTATTAAGAAGCTACTGATCTCAGTGATACTAGGCACCTATTAGACATAATAAGTCACACATACATTCCCTACATCTGCCGTGGAATTTGCTTTATATATGATATGCAGAGGTCGAAGATTCAGCATAACCTACGTAATCACAATTAGATTTTGCCTTTTGAAACGTTTGAAACCTCCAGCGAAGACTTAGGAAGTATAGAGTCAATCTACTTGATGAAAACATGATGTTCTATATTTCATAATTCAAAGACCGCGCCTCACTGAATGCGGCTCACAAAAGTGGCAACTAAAATTATTCATATACATATGTAGTTGCACCACTCAGTGCACCAAAACTCAATAAGACTACGTACCGACTAACGTTGTCCAGAAAAAGATGTTTTCATCCTTCATTTCGGTGAGTATTCCACATACTATGGTACACATATATTGTAGCTAGGCTCACACATCAACATTTTGAGTACCAAAAGCCGGTGAAACAGAATATTTCTCTGTTAAAGTGATACTGGATTACTGAAGACATACAACCTTTCGATGTCTTCTCTTTCATCGTTACCTACATTTTTCACTTCGGAGACTGCGTTTCACAGATTCATGTACACAGAAGGTGCAACTTAGGTCATAGATCCTAGTAGGACCGACCTGTGTTCGAAATCCGGTGAGACTGCGTTGCAGCTATCAAGAAATATCAAATAAATTGTGAAATTTTCTCTTATATCTTATCTATATTTCCCAACTGGAAGACTTCATCTCACAAATTCCAGTACACAGAAGTTGCAGCTCGAGGCATAAGCTACAAAAATCTGTACCCCAAAATCGGTTAGACCGAACCTGAATGAGTTCCAGAAAAACAGATATCAATATTATCTCTGCTATTGTCATCTACATTGTTCAGTTCGGACTGAATCATACACATTGTAGTGTACATAAACTACCAATAAAGTCACTTCTATATATAAGTTTTTGTATTTTGTAACCCAAAATCGGCCAGACTGAAAATGAAATATTACCAAATGAACAGACGTTTTCAATATTTTCTCTTCTATCGTTGTAATGCATTTCTCGATTTGGAGACAAAAGTATAAGCCAGATCATCCTGTGTCCGAAATTCGGTACGACTGTGCGCAGAGATGGAGAATTTTCAAAGATATAGACCTTTTCGACATTTTCTCTTATCTACCTATGATATTTCGACTCTCCAACTTTGAGAATGTATGTCTCATATTCTGGTGCATTAAAGTTGCAATTCATGTCAGGAATCCCAGGTTGAGATCGAACATGAAAAATTTTTGTAGAAGCAGATGATTTGTCAAATCGGAGGCTGTATCTCATATAGTATGAGCCCGCGACGGCCAGACCTTCGCTATTTCATAAAACCTGGAAGTTTCTCTGAGCATGTCTCCAACAGATGTAAAAACAATCAGCGACTACAAAATATGGATGGTGGCTATTTTGGCAGGTAAAAGATAGCAAAGGTGTCTAAAATAGTACCTCAAATTCGTTGAAGTAAAGAGCCCAATTTTTTATATTTCTTTCAGAATGGTATTAGAGATGACCTCATCCATTGCCAGGCACTTAGTACACTTTCAAACCCTGCCAGATACCCATGAAACTTTAATAAATTTTGTAGTTAAACTTTCGTCATCGTATAAAAGCTGAAATTCATATGTTACTTGGGGGACTATCAAAAGATGTTACCCCAGTAGCAGGCAGCTTTAAATAGTAGTAAAGTCCGACAATTATTTGAAAGTCCGAGTTATTGCTATGGGATGGCATATTCCTTCTACAAGGCTTACCAAACTCAAGAACTCTGAGGCGGCTTTGAGTCGCTCCCGCAGTTATTATAAATTATAATACAAGCTCACAGCAAAACTACTATTTTTTAGTTATTTTACTCCGAATGGACGTATAAGTATCGGCTATAATACTAAAGAAAAAAATTGTTTATTCTATGATGGGTAAAAAATTATATTCTTAAATTTATTATAAGTATGGGCTACAGAATTTTGCATGCCTAGAAGAATGAGTGAAATACTGGTAATCATGACATGCCTTAAAACGAAAAGGTTAACAAGTAAGGACTATTCTTAAAAAATCTTCGATTCCTATCAACAACACTAAGTTGCAATAAAATAATAGTTTCTTTAACAGAAAGATACATGTATCCGTATATGTATTTGTACATCTTTAAAAAATATCAGACAGCTTTTGATTACTCAGAAAACAAAACTGCATGTTATAAACGTATTGGTGCCTAAAGCTTCCTTTAAATTAATAACATAGATAAATTAACCAATCGTTTCGGGTCACTGTAGAACGGAGAACCTCCCTCGAATTGCTATTGCAAATAGTCAAAACATATTGTAATATCAATGATATACAGTGCAATCGGTACCATTTAATAATAAATTGAAGAACTTCTTGGGCGCTCCATCTAGAAACAGTTTCCATACTCGGTTGCAAGTAAATGCCTACAATACATTTTCATTTCGTGTATCACCTGCTCTCTATTAAATTCATAGTAGATTACCAACATTTGCTTTTTGCTACTGCTAAAGTATCATCAGAAGCTTCAATCATCATAAACTTTGTCTCAGCAATTAGGAAGATTTTGTTAATTTAATCCATGGCCGCATATCGTCGGTTAGTTTTGTACAAATCGGTCTAAGCATTGAAACATGCAAGCTTCAAATCATCCCTTGGTAGCAAGAATCTGGATGTTCCTTCTGTCTTATTTTATTAAGCAATTATAAAAAATGTTCATTTAATGAATATAAAATGGGTTTTCTCGACATTTGGAGGCTTTATACTGGAGGCACGGAGCGATCCACCCCATCCGCGCCCTCTTAGTGCGACACTCAACTTTATCTTCATTTCAGTTCAGTTCAGGAAAACCAATGGTTTATTGTAAGGCCGATCAAAAAAATGACAGCTGGCCTTCTAGGACGCAGATGTCTTGTTAGGAGCATCTAGGAATCTCTAAAATATAGATACTTGACTCTTAGGGAAAAGTCGGGTATATTGTACCGGTTTTCAAAAAAACTTATTTTTAGAGGATATAAAACAACTGAAGGACTAGCTCAACTTTCGGTTGTATATATGTGATGGAGAAGTGCATAAACCGTGTAACATGAAGTCACATTTGTGCAGTTGATAAGAAAATAAGGGCAGATTACATAATAGAAAAGATGTCAAAGCATCTAGAGGTGGAACGAATCATCGCAACCCATAAGGAAAGCTGTGCCATAGAAACCTCTCTCGGCTGTAGTCTCCTTAATGTTTTGAATCTCTACCACAGTTGATTATTCCATTTTATTACATCTCTATTCAAACATATGTTTTTCTTCTACGAGCACCCTTTTTCTGTGTTTATGTGCCCCTATGGGGTGCTTCCCCCATTCTCAGGATAAAGTTTTTGTTAGAAGGCTGCAAATCATGGGTCGAAAAGCACCTCTTTTGTTCAGACTGGCCCAAAAACCTGCAAGCACTCGTTACTGGGTTGTGATGGTTCGGTCCACTTCCAGATGTTTTGATAAGGTAAATAGAATGCTCATTAGAAGTGATTAATCATGATAAATCTCCCTGTACGAAGTGATCTAGTCTGATCTAGTCAAAGCAAATAATGTAATACCCCCGTATATACCAGACCAATGGCACGTAATTAGCAACCAGAATGGCGGCAGGTCATCTGAAAATTAAAAGGAAAGTAAATTTTAGGGTATAAGCAATAAAAATGGGTGTGAAAGGTACCTACACGTGCAAGTTCAGTAACTCCTACCCATTTTTATTGCTTATACCATAAGATTTATTTCCCTTTTATTGTTCAGATAACCTGCCGCCATTCTGATTGTTGTTTTGCTGCCATTGGACTAGAGTTGTTCTGCGTCAGTCGTATACGGGTGTATTATAATAGTTACTTTGACTAGGTCAGCCGGAGAAGACACATGGTACATGGAGATTTATCATGATTAATCAGTTCTATTGAGCATCCTATTTTTCTGTCTATCGTTTTCAAAAAGATGCTCATAGCTGAGCCGGGGGAACTGTAAGATGGACACACGTCTGTACATTTCATAAGAAAATTAGCGCAGTTTACAAAATGAAATAGATGTCAAAATATCCAAAGTGGTCCAAACTATCGTAAACCATAAAGTTTACGGCCTTCGAACAAAAACTTTGTCCTGAAAATGGGGGAAGCGCCGCATAGGGGCACATAAACACGTAAAAAGTGTGCTCGTAGAAGTGAAACATATGTTCGAATAGAGATGTAATTGAACGGAATAATAAACTGTAATAGAGGTTTAAAACGTCAAGTCAATCACAGCCGAAAGAGGTTTTTTTGGTAGAGTATTCCTCGGACATCAGCTTTATTTCACTTCAACGTTAACGGCTGCCCAACTCGCCCACCTGTCGAATTGGTAGATGTTTGATAGTAGAGCTCATTATATAATATGGAGAAAATCATTTCTTGATCTGTTTGCACATATCCTAAATTGTCCCTTTTAAATGCGACACCACTGAACGAACGAAAAATTAGTGAGGCGTACTCGCAGCCAAATCTATTCTAGATGATGGTACGGGATTTCGGGAAATAAAAACTAGAATTACTAGAATAACGTGTGTGCATTTATTCCAGACTAAAATTTCTTGTACAGGAAAGAAATAACGAAATCAACCTCTTCCGATGTAGGTAACTAGTAAGCTGTGTGCCGAATAATACTTCGAAATTCGAGGGCGATAGGTAAGTCATTTTAATGACAAATGTTCTGATTTTGTCTTCAAATGTTCATATTTTGATATTGTCGGAAATACTGTTGATATTAAATTGCAAATGATTAACTAGTGGTTTGTTCGTACAGCCTGTTTGATGACAAGCAGCAAACTGATAGTCGGCGACAAGTCATGTCCTAGTTTATTCAGTTAGCTGTCACTGACACGTCACACGTAACGAGTTGGCTAAGGGAGTCTGGACCGATTACCGACAAGTAATCCGCTGTTCGAACAGGAACTTCTGACTGTTTGATGACTGTCAAATTAGTCAGCAAATTATCGGCCAGTAAATTGTCAGAACTCGAAATAAAGTACACTCATTATTCGAGGGTATTTTCATTTGCTGTAGATCAGACTTATCACGGACTTATCGTCCAATTGCCAGGAATTTGAGCAAAGAGGTCAAGTGGATTTACTCAGTAATTCCCATTCAATTCCAATTTAAATATTATGGACATACATTCTAAGGAGCGTGATACCACACGTCGAATGACAAGTTGAAGAAGCATATAGCAATAATTTTGAATAAACGTATGCAATGATTATGCATCAAAAATATACAAAGTATTTATTATAAAAATTAACTTTTGAGAAAACTAGGATAGTAGAGTTTTAGTACCCTATTGCTTAACAGTTGTCGCTTAGCCTTGAAGTGTATAATTGTACATGAACAAACAGTGCTTATACTTTAGCTCAAGTCCAACCCGAAGCTGGTCAAACAAAAAACAAAAGAAGGAACTTCGGAGATGTTTTGATACAGCTATTTTCACGAGATGATAAAATTGACACATGCGAACTATATTTTAACGTCATATTGTCACACAAAAGATTGGATCAAACATTTTCCATAGAAGTTCCCATTTTCTCGAGTTTGGTTAAAAAAAGTCATATTCATGTTTTAGCTCGTCTCCAGCCTTGCCTTCAGATTTCGATCTCTACATCTTGCTTTTTCATCCAGGCTGTTGTCAAGAATTATCTGAGGCTTGTTCAGTTGGTGTCAAAAGTTATGTTTGCAAATCCGCGTTCAATAGAGTGTCTTTCGATAAGGATTATGCTTTTGAATCAGTGAGGGACCTAAATTACCCAAGCATTGCTGACAGAACTGATGGCAGCAGGATTGTTAATTTGGGCCATATTTTGTCGTAGTAACGTAAAGTGTGCAATCATTGGAGGAAATGCACAATGGGTTGGATGGACTTCGTAAAAGAAACAAACAGAGGACATGTCGTAAAGTTAGATTTTTTTTTGAAAATTGTAATAAAGCTATGGTTATATAATCAGAGTCAAACAATAACACAAAAAAAAAACCGTCAATTCCAGAGCAGCTTGGGGAGCATACCAACTGGCATAGGTCGCCGTCAATATGGGGAATTATGGCAATTTTAGATGTTCCCTCTATGACCACTCGATCTTTTCGGACAGAAACTGAGAATGTCAAGAAGGTATGTTGTATATAGGATAGCTCATGGAGAACAAAAAGAAGTTATACAAAACAGAATATCTATTAGTTCGTACTTCAATCAAATGTTGAATCCTTGAGGGGAACTTTACTTTAGCTAATTAATAGCTACACGCATCTCAACTTCATGATTAGTCTTTACAGCTGTGAACATTTTTATATTATTTACCTAAGGAGATAAGTATTCTCATTAGAGTAATGCACTTAATAATTCTCAAGATATGTACCTACTCTGTACTTTTCGTGTCTTGTTTTTTAGTATTTTTTTTTTAAATTTTGGCGTAACGTGAACAGCATATCATTTAGGAATGAAATTTGAAAATAAAAAAAGCCAAGAACCTTTTCCAGGCTTCCTGGGTGATTCCAAAACCTGCGTGGGGGACTTTGAGCTTTCGTAACAACAAAAAGTCTCTCCGAATTGGCTAATATTCTCCAAAATTCATCATAGTAGCTACAAAGGTTACACATTCTCCAAGTTCGCGATTTGACCATAAAAACATTTGATTGTTTATTTTGTAGTTGTGGAGGCTAATCATGGTTATCGATCCCTAAACCTAACTAGCAAAATGCTAATTAAAACGTTTACCCGATAACTCAAATGATAGCTACAACTAAAGAACAAATAAGTTTCACCTGACTATAGATATTAGGGGAAGGGAGGGCAAGATGGAAGGCTTAACTTTATGATGTATAAAAAAATAAAATAACGTGATATAGAACTTTTATTTTAATCAGTCTTGGAACAGACCTTATACAGTTACAAGCTTAGGCCATTAAACATTAAGAATAATAAGTAGCTTTTTTTCTATGAGTAGCTAAAAAATAACTTTATAAATTCCATCTTACCCTTACCTTGGGGGCAGGATGGAAAGCTTGTTCGGACAAGATGGAATGTACAGGAAATCACTACATTTTACAGATTATACACATAAAACTACCATCCTCTGTGTCGGTACACAATTCATGTGCCCAACCACTACCCAGTCCTCTGTGGGCGGTTCCACATAAGGTTCCCCACATAATACACAGAACACATCATTTTGTGAAGACTGCTCTATATTTGGTACAATATGTTTATCTTTTTCTGTTTTTACTCCTTTTCCTTTCCCTTTTCCTTTATTCTCGCATGTTCGTACTTCCTTGTTTTGATTTTCCTTGCCTTTAATGGTCCGATTAAATAATAAATTTGGTTTCCCTTTCATCTCAATTTTCATTTTAATAGGATTTTTGAATGGAGAACTGGTTAAGACTTCTGACCTTTGACATCTCGCTTTCCGCTTCTTTATAGTAGGAGTAACTTTTGGTGATGGAAGAATTTTGATTGGAGAAATATAGTGCGAAGTGGATGGTTGGTCCCAGCTCTTATCAAAAACACCGGAACGAGTTTCAAGCGTACTATCTTCAGTCATTTCATTTTTTTTATCATCAGAATTAAGTTCCTTTTCTTCTTTCTGTTTGTCTTCACTATCGTTGCCAGCGGGTGGTTCATCAGTATTGTTTTTCTCAACAGGATCATTGATGACATCACATGGATTTTCAATTTCTGTCACATTATCATTATTTAAACCTATGTTTTCCGCAACGACAGGGTCTTTATTTTTGTCTCCTTCATCTGTTACAGCAGTATTTGATTGCTCTTCAATAACTGCAGCATTTTCATAAAAAGAGTTGCAGGTGCAAAATCCAAATCTGTAAATAAATGTCTATTGTATGGGAAGATGCCAGCCTTTCTGAGCCCACTTGTGGCATTTTGTACAGTAGCACTTTTTTCATAGGCAATGCAGACAAGTCTAGCTATATCAAACTGATTTACCCTTCTTCCGGGATGATTCTTTTGAAAAGTATCTAGCGCTTGCTCAAAAGCTACTTTGAATGAACGGTAAACTGACACATCCAATGGTTGTAGCTTATGGCTCGTATGGGGGGGAATACTGACCATAATTACATGGTTCTGTCGAGCTAAATTCAAAGCTTCCAAGTTTTGATGAGTAGAATGGTTGTCTAGAATCAATAAAACTGGCCTGTCTTGTTTTGGTCTTGTTATATCAATAAAAAATTTTAGCCAGTTGTTAAAAGTGCTGTTAGTTATCCAACCAGAATCTGAAACCCAAGCTAGAGAACCATTAGGAGCTCCATCTAGAAGGCGTTCATTCATTCTTTTTCTTTGTCCAAACATGAAGCAAGGAGGGATGAATCGACAAGTTGCGCTGCAAGCACAGATTACTGTGGTAAGTTGCCCTTTTTCTGCTGTTGCTATAACTCCTACTTGTTTTTTACCTTTTACAGAAATAACTCTTGGAGGTTTGGAAGCACTGGTCTTGACACCAGTCTCATCCATATTATAGATGTCATCGGGTCTTGTCAAAAAGTTATGGTGAGATATAATGCTCCACAGGTTATCATAGAACCGATTCACTTGCGTGCGATTAAGAGCAGAACAAGGAGCTAAAGCTGTGGGTTCTGGTGTCCTGAACGCCAGTTGGGGATGTCTTTTCATGAAACCATCAAGCCATGCCTTTCCAGCTTTTTCACATGCAAAAGGATGCGGAATATTATTTACTTTCGCTACCTCATAAGCTAGTTGTTGTAGACTTCGCTTTGTTAAACCATAAAAAAGTATATCACGTTCCATTGCAAGATCACATATTTCCCTCTCCAGTTCTTTTGAAAAAACAGGTTTAAACCTTCCTAGGCTTTTGGACGAGTCCCCTTTTTTAATATGACGATGTAAAGTTCCAATTGGAATTCCATATTTTTTTGACGCCGAGCTTATTGATCTAGTTTTAGCTTCATTCATTGCCATCTGCATCGTTTCTTCGGTCCAAGAACCTCTATTGCTTTTCCTTATATACTTGTTCACCATCTAAAAACAAATTAAAAACAACAATATTAGTTATAGAAATTGAAAACAGATATCAAAATGTGCGCGGGCAAGAAACTCTTCCAACTTGCCCCAAATTGCAATTTTCCATCTTGCTCATATGACCCATTCCAATAATAATATCAATAATTTGAAAATGCATTATTATTTCTCTTATTTAAATATCAATTTATACAACCGATTCAGCATAGATACTTTATACAGGGTGACTTTGAAGTTGAGTCATTAATTTTCAGATAATGATTGTAGAAGGAAGATAAACCAAAATATGTGTGTAAAAATAGAAAAAAAATAAAAATAAATGTTTACCTTGTTTTATAAAGTATCCTCCCAACAAGTATTTCAGTGCGGACCTGTATTTGATCGTGAGGTGCCCTGTGAGGTCTTAAGTCACCTGATTCACGAGCCCGTTGTACTACATTAACAAAGGCACGAGGGGTTGGTTGCACTCGATTGGGAAACCGATCCGCATAAACATGTGCCATTTTTTATTTCGTTTGAGCCACGCAACAGACACTATTCACACGCGACTGACACTGACTGTATGTATAACTGAACTGAATGGAATAAAAACATCGTTCCAAATTCTTTCGCTTTTTTGTTTCCCATGCGATGAACCGATAAGGTGGATTATATCCGTTGTTGCCAAACACGAGTACATGATATTATTATTGAGACAGGGCGGTACTCAAACTTCCAAAGGGCTATAACTTTCTTACTTTAATTTTACCAGAAAAATGGTAAAGGAAAAAAACATTTCTTTTGATCAGATCTACTCACTGTTAAAATAAATGACTCAACTTCGAAGTCACCCTGTATAAACTCATAATGGTAATATTACTCACCTTGTTTAAATAATCCTATCATAAAAATCCAATAACTGCGTAATATTTTGCAACGAAAATAAGAAGCAAGCGTGGACACTCGCTAGGTGATCGTACCGGACTGAGCTGTCGTTCGTAAATGCAAGATGGCCGCATGCCTCTATGTCCGTGTGGACTCGTGCGCTTCGTTACACGGTTTGGGTTTGGTAGGTAGTTTCCATCTTGCCTACTCCTTCCATCTTGCCCTCCCTTCTCCTATTCCAAGCGAAACGTCGTTCAGCTCAAATCGTATAGGCAATGGAAGTACGACATAAACCCTTCATAACACCTACCCTCTCTGCATAACCCATCAAATATTATTCAAATATTATTTGCATTTCCATCAAGGTATGGAAATAATTTCCTGCAGACGATATGAAAGCTACTGGCAAAGAAGAGAAGTCAGTTGCAATTTAGAAAGGTCATGTTATGCCTGATGGCACTCCATATATTACTGTTATCGCTGATGGTGGATAGAGTAAAGGCTGCTACACACAGGGCCGCCGGCTAAGCCGCCGTACAGCCGGCGGCATACAAAGCCGCCGGCCTTGCCGCGCAAAGGAGCCGCCGTGGTGTGCCGGCGGGTTAGGCGGCTTGCCGGCGTCACTTCGTTCCTGGCATTCGAGCGGTAGTGTTGTGCGGTTTGTGTGTTTAAACAAATTAAAATGTCGTTTAATTGGGACGACGAAGCTGTGCTGCTCTTAATTGAAAAATTTCATGAAAATGATATATTATGGAATCCCAGAAATGCAGCACTTCACTAGCTTTCTATGTGACTGGCACAACCGGAATGATGCTTGACGGCTTATGCCGGCGGCTTGTATTGCCGGCGGCAACTGTGTGTAGCAGCTTTAAGAGGATCTATGGTCATGGGTATAATGCGTCTTCGGGAGTAGTAAGTTTCTTAGGGGGGGGGGGAGGTCCAAAGCGGGACCATTTTTTGTATTGCTCTTCAATATATTTTCGGCCGTCACACAGGGTAGTAAGCAAATCCTGGGGCCCTTACTCTGTTTACTAGAAAACAGAGTCAGGGCCCCAGGATTGATTTACTACCTTAGGTAGATTGTTCCACAAACTCAATACCCTAGGAACTCAGGGGCGGCCGTGTCGGTCAGTTCTGGATGTAACGAAGTTCGACACGGTAGGCATGGTAAGCCGAAGTCACGAGGGCCTGTCTAACAGGGACATCGAGCGGCGGCATCATGGGTGAGATCTCTGAGGAGCAAAGCCCTTTGACATAACTGTTGATCGCCGACGTCCTGTCGGTGCGAAAGAATCGCGAGAATATCCGATAGAAGATGATCAGTGATCAGTCGGACAGCCCTCCTCTAAACAGCATCGAACAAGGACAATGTAGTCAGGGCAGCAGCACTTCAAACATGTGAGCAGTACTCGCGTCTTTATCTTATCTGGATCTACAAGGTGAGGAGATTATATGGAGAAAAGTACTGCAGAGCCCCAAACTACTAGCCTAGCCTTTTCCTAGCAGCTATCGCTATTGACGAGATGAGTTCGTGCCAGATCAAGTCGTGGGTGATCTGACTCTGACCAGCCGAAATGATGATGATACCGGATGAGCGCTAAACTGCGCTTCCTGTTAGTCGAGATACACTATTCTAATATCCAACGTACAATTAGGATTCAGCTAGAAATGTATGACCTTTCTTTAACTGATTCCTGCAAACTTCTCGGTACGTACTTTGACAGTAGACTAAACTTTTGTGAACATATTGATCATGTTGCACAAGTTTAAGTAAACCGTAGCATGCTTTCGACAAATGAAAGATTTTTTGAACTCCAAAGGATTAGTGGAAGTTTATTAAGCATTAGCATATAGTCACTTATCTCACAATATTAGAGGAGCCCAAAAGCAAATTATCAGGTTAATGTTTGGAATGAAACCTCACGATTTATGTAGAGAAGTTTTTACATCTAAGGGAATTCTGTGTGTATTGTCTCATTTTAAAATGTATCACTTGTGCTATATATATGTATATAAATAAGTATATGACAACCTTCTAGCGAACATTAGTACTTATCGTGAATGATAAGAGGTTCAAAATTTGAAAGTGGTGTCAGTGAAAAACCTTCCATCATTAAGAAGCTGCTGATCTCAGTGATACTATAATAAGTAATACATCTGCCATGGAAACAGAAATATAGTAGATTTGCTTTATATGCAGAAGTCTAAGATCTATCGTACCTAATTGAACCTACCTAATCACTCAATTTCGCGCTTTGACACTATTTACATTATCCCTTTTACCTGTAAAACTTCCAACGAAGGCTACTTGGGAACTTTTTTTTTAATTGTTTGTTATCGACCATCATGTGCCAAGAGGCTCTTTCAACGGTGGTAAATACATAAAAATGTAGTTTAGCAGGTTGGCTGAGTATTGCCAAGACGTATATAATTTTCTTGTGTTAATTTTCCTTGTATTATTTTTTTTTATAGATTGTACCTCCATTTTATTTCATTCTGGAGGTAAAATCCCTTGGATTCTTTCCAGGGATAGATTGTTAATGTCATAATGAGTAATCATATAACACACTAGATCATTTTCCTTTTTGATCATAGAATTCGGTAACGTGCTGATAAGATGCATCTTAACTAAATTTTGATGCTAGGAGCCACGGGACACAGCCCCAAGCGATCCATTTTATACCTCATTGTACGTCAACATAAAATGTAGGAACAAGAAACTTTTGCTAAAAATGTTGAATGTGCACCGTATTTTGGGTGGAACTTTCAATGGTACCATAAACAAAAATCTGTGATCCGAAACGCCGTTTCTTGAGTAAATTGGATGCTTCGATTTCAAATCCAATGTTACTTTGACTCTAAAACCCATGGAGGCTCCCTAACGATAAAGACTGGTTTCCTGTGTACATCGGGAGCGTAAATTACGAATCTGAAAATTTATTTTATATGTAAAAACGAATGTTTTTTAAGTTATGTGAAATATTTTCATAAAACTAGGTTATAAGCAAATAAGCTTAATAGTATATCTCTCAAAGTTGGCTTACCTAAACTGTTGTTATATCGATACAGCACTTGTCTTATACAGTTGTCTTACAATTGATCCTTAGTCTTTTTACTACACTCGTTTATTTCTCTCTGTAACGATTTTTACAATTTCCTTCATTTTTTTATGAAACAGTTGTTATACTATTTGTATTCAAAATAACACACATTGGTAGGGACATTTGATCTTCCACAATATGAACGTCCTTTAAAATTGACGTGTGGTCAAATTCCACGTTTTGTGCCTGGTACCCCAAGCTTTATTATCATATTCAGGTCATCATTATGACGTATGATCTGTATCAGTAGCATTATAATTTATATTGGACGATATGCCGAATTTAAATAAAACAAAGTAAAATTTTAATAAGGCCAATCAAAAAATTTAATTAATTATGTGACAGTTAACAAGATTCATTAGTTTAATTAAACTCCGACTTCTAAAACAGTATACTTTAATCTACGAAGCTAGTTTAATTAAACCAAAACGTAATCATAAAAAATTTCAAACCGTTTTTTCCTGAAAAAGGTCAGGAGCGTCTGAAGCGAACTTTGAGCATTTTAAATATGTGAAATATTTTAGAGACTAGCTCCCTGAAACAGTACATAACTTGGATGAATAAATGAAACATGGAATTAGCGACATACCGGCTACCATAAGGCGCCAGCGCATGGGCCACTTAGACGGGTCCTTGTGCACCTCTAAATTCCTTAAACCTCAAACCTCGGCATTCTGGCGAAGTTGAGTATGGTCTTGAGTCCAAGCTCCTTAACGTCTTGGGGGTCCAAACTGATGAACCCCAGTATAGTCTGCCTATAGTAGCTAAGAGCCTCACAGCGACACAGAACGTGCGCCGAGGTCTCTTCCTCTACCCCGCAGCACTCACACAAGGGATACTCAGCCACCCCCATCACATGCAGGTGGTGCCTTAACGTGTTATGGTCCCACCAGCAACCTTAGGTTGACTCTATCCCAAGATAAGCAAAAACGTCCATCC
Organism: Acanthoscelides obtectus; assembly: GCA_963669975.1. Lineage (NCBI taxonomy): Eukaryota > Metazoa > Arthropoda > Insecta > Coleoptera > Chrysomelidae > Acanthoscelides > Acanthoscelides obtectus. The sequence continues at coordinate 8,175,287 of CAVLJG010000002.1, read as the reverse complement.
TTAACGCTGGGCCCTACAATGGGTTTCCATGCCTGACGTAGATATCTGGAGATGCTTCTCCATTTCTGCAACCCACTTCTCCATTTCCCTCCTAACCCTTAGCGCGGGCACCCCTAAAGCTGGCTCAGGACCAACGAGCTTGCTGGATGATTCTGTCTTCGCCAGATCGTCCGCCGTCTCAGTGCCCTTTATCGCAGCGTGCCTCGGTATCCACACTAATGATACCAGATGCCACGCTGCTAGACAATCCAGAGCCTCCCTGCATTGCAATACAAGGCTCGAAGTGATCTTACAGGCACTTAGTGCCTTCACTGCAGCCTGGCTGTCGGAGAAGATTGTTATTCTTCTCCTAGGCACACCCCTCCAAAATGAGAGATACATCCGCCAGAATCGCAACGATTTCCGCCTGGAAAATAGTGGTGGTGTATCCACCAAGAGCCAGAGATGGCCTAGTCCTAGAGCCCTCTTCGGTGACCGAGCCGTCCGGGTACCAGACTTGCCCACTCACTCCGGTGAGCCTCCGGCAACCGGCGTCCACTCTTCCCTCGTTGAATACTCCACAATAAACTTGCGGTTGGCAGTATGACCCTTGACAGGATTCAAGAAGGCCCAGCTGCCCTGACTCCACAGTCGATGACCGACTACTCTCGCTTCTCCGCCGATCACTAGATCCAACGGTGGGGGATCCAGCAGAGCTTCCATTGCACTCGATGGTGTTGCCCGCATTCCGCTTGTAAATCTTATACAGGCCAAACGCTGAATTTTATTGAGTTTGGCCTTAGTAGTCTCAGCTCCAATGCAGGGCCACCAAACTAAGGAGCCGTACAACAGAGATGGACGCACTATCGTCGTGTAGAGCCAGTGAACCACTTTGCGTTTAAGCCAACTTACACCGACAACGCGTCTACAAGCCCACAATGAATTGTGAGCCTTGTTAACCTCAAATTCAACGTGCTCTCTCCAGTTCAGTTTACAGTCCAGGATAATTCCTAGATATTTTACTGATTGAGGTAGAACTAATCTAGTCCCAAAGAAGGTCAGCAAGACAAGCCCGCAGAGCGCCCTGCATAATCTCAGAGACTGTTCTACAAAAACGACCTCTAACTACTATGCTTTCGCTATATAACTTTCCTGAAATATAGTTCTGCTACTATAACAGTGGTTGTCTGATTAAGGTAATGATATTCAGATATAATAAATAGTACATTGCTCAAAGATGTGTTAGCAGCATCTACTTCTTCGATCTCCCTCCTCATTTTCTGAAACAAATGTTGTATAGTATTATTGTATTGAAGATGATTGAAAAGGTCCTCACTACTATTTTTATCAAAATATCAGACTGCTAGGGAAACGTCATGATAGAATCAGTAAGTCAGCGTTCTCCATCATGTAAAAATGAATATTTGAAGTTTTAAAATACTTTTGCGATGGATTGGATGTTATTTTTAAAAAGTACACATTTTTGATTTTAGTTTCATTAATAAAAACATGTGTGCAATTCTTAAGGTGCATTTCTAATTAAGGTAATGATATTCAGATATAATAGAGCATTGCCCAAAGATGTATTAGGAGCATCTACTTCTTTTTTCTCCATCATCATTTTCTGGAAAAAAATCTTATTTTGCATTGAAGATGATTGAAAAGGTCCTCACTAATGCTTTCATCAAAATATCAGAAGGGAAATGTCATGATAGAATGAGTAAGTCAGCGTTCTACATCATGTAAAAAATGAATATTTGAAATTTTGCAAAACATCCAAGATGAATTAGATGTTCTTTTTAAAAAGTATACATTTTTTATTTTAGTTTCAAAAATGACAAAGGACCCGGAACATGCCTATGGGAAAAGTGGTTTCGGTTAATTTCGCTGAATTTTTGATATATTACACGCCTTGACATCCTGAACAAATATTTCAGTGGCAACAGGCCCCCAACCTCAACTGGTCCCAAGATATAGGCCGTCCAAGTCGCCATAATGGAGTATCGGCCCTACTCAATATCTGCTTCAAGTGAAAGAGTGGTTTCGGCTAGTTTTGCTTAGTTTTAATATGTTATGTACCTCTGCATCCGAAACAAATGCCTTAATGGACAAAACCAAACGGGTTCCATGATATAGAGCGTCCAAGTCGGTATAATCTATTGATTATACTGGAATATACGCTTTGAGTGAAATAGTGGTTTCGGGTAATTTCGCTGAATTTTTTATATGTTATGTGTCTGGGTATCTTGAACAAATGCCCTGATAGTCACAAGCCCCAAAATTCAGTGTCCCAAGTCAGTATAATGGGATGTCGGATTTACTCAGATATCTGTTCTACCTAGAAGAGTAGTTTACCGCGGTGATTCTAGCAACAACGGCCAGCCAGCAACAAACGATAGTCCCTCTTCTCACCAGCGGCCGCGTCGCGCTGGACACCATCGCGCGTCGCTACAGCAGCGAAGCCGGCGCAACGTAAGCAGGCGGTGCGGCACCGTCTTCCCATGTAAAACGGTGTTATAGTATCTACACAAAATTATATACATTGTGTGTTGTCAGTGTTATCACACTATCTATCACATTCCGTGGCCGGGGCAATTTAAGCCTACCAGAGGGAGCGAAAGTTACCTATACGAAAAGCACATGGAAATTTGAAAATTAAAATTCTCAATTTTTCTTCGAATCAACACCATTTTTTTTTCACGAAAATCGATTCTACAATGCATCCTTCATATCCCGGATCGATTACATCTCGTGGCCGGGGCATATTAAGCCTACCAGAGGGAGCGAAAGTTACCTATACGAAAAGCACATGGAAATTTGAAAATTAAAATACTCAATTTTTCTTCAAATCAACACCACTTTTTCTTCACGAAAATCAATTCTACAATGCTTCCTTCATAGCCGGGATTGATTACATCTCGTGGCCGGGGCATATTAAGCCTACCAGAGGGAGCGAAAGTTACTTATTCGAAAAGCACATGGAAATTTGAAAATTAAAATTCTCAATTTTTCTTCAAATCAACACCACTTTTTTTCACGAAAATCAATTCTACAATGCTTCCTTCATATCCGGGATCGATTACATCTCGTGGCCGGGGCATATTAAGCATACCAGAGGGAGAGAAAGTTACCTATACGAAAAGCACATGGAAATTTGAAAATTAAATTACTCAATTTTTCTTCAAATCAACACCACTTTTTCTTAACGAAAATCAATTCTACAATGCTTCCTTCATATCCGGGATCGATTACATCTCGTGGCCGGGGCATATTAAGCCTACCAGAGGGAGCGAAAGTTACCTATACGAAAAGCACATGGAAATTTGAAAATTAAAATTCTCAATTTTTCTTCAAATCAACACCACTTTTTTTTCACGAAAATCGATTCTACAATGCATCCTTCATATCCCGGATCGATTACATCTCGTGGCCGGGGCATATTAAGCCTACCAGAGGGAGCGAAAGTTACCTATACGAAAAGCACATGGAAATTTGAAAATTAAAATACTCAATTTTTCTTCAAATCAACACCACTTTTTCTTCACGAAAATCAATTCTACAATGCTTCCTTCATAGCCGGGATTGATTACATCTCGTGGCCGGGGCATATTAAGCCTACCAGAGGGAGCGAAAGTTACTTATACGAAAAGCACATGGAAATTTGAAAACTAAAATTCTCAATTTTTCTTCAAATCAACACCACTTTTTTTTCACGAAAATCAATTCTACAATGCTTCCTTCATATCCGGGATCGATTACATCTCGTGGCCGGGGCATATTAAGCCTACCAGAGGGAGCGAAAGTTACCTATACGAAAAGCACATGGAAATTTGAAAATTAAAATTCTCAATTTTTCTTCAAATCAACACCACTTTTTCTTAACGAAAATCAATTCTACAATGCTTCCTTCATATCCGGGATCGATTACATCTCGTGGCCGGGGCATATTAAGCCTACCAGAGGGAGCGAAAGTTACCTATACGAAAAGCACATGGAAATTTGAAAATTAAAATTCTCAATTTTTCTTCAAATCAACACCACTTTTTTTCACGAAAATCGATTCTACAATGCATCCTTCATATCCCGGATCGATTACATCTCGTGGCCGGGGCATATTAAGCCTACCAGAGGGAGCGAAAGTTACCTATACGAAAAGCACATGGAAATTTGAAAATTAAAATACTCAATTTTTCTTCGAATCAACACCACTTTTTCTTCACGAAAATCAATTCTACAATGCTTCCTTCATATCCGGGATTGATTACATCTCGTGGCCGGGGCATATTAAGCCTACCAGAGGGAGCGAAAGTTACCTATACGAAAAGCACATGGAAATTTGAAAAATAAAATTCTCAATTTTTCTTCAAATCAACACCACTTTTTTTTCACGAAAATCAATTCTACAATGCTTCCTTCATATCCGGGATCGATTACATCTCGTGGCCGGGGCATATTAAGCCTACCAGAGGGAGCGAAAGTTACCTATACGAAAAGGACATGGAAATTTGAAAATTAAATTACTCAATTTTTCTTCAAATCAACACCACTTTTTCTTCACGAAAATCAATTCTACAATGCTTCCTTCATATCCGGGATTGATTACATCTCGTGGCCGGGGCATATTAAGCCTACCAGAGGGAGCGAAAGTTACCTATACGAAAAGCACATGGAAATTTGAAAATTAAAATTCTCAATTTTTCTTCAAATCAACACTACTTTTTTTTCACGAAAATCAATTCTACAATGCATCCTTCATATCCGGGATCGATTACAACTCGTGGCCGGGGCATATTAAGCCTACCAGAGGGAGCGAAAGTTATCTATACGAAACGCACATGGAAATTTGAAAATTAAAATACTCAATTTTTCTTCAAACCAACACCACTTTTTTTTCACAAAAATCAATTTTACAATGTATCCTTCATATCCGGGATTGATTACATCTCGTGGCCGGGGCATATTAAGCCTACCAGAGGGAGTGAAAGTTACCTATACGAAACTCACATGGAAATTTGAAAATTAAAATTCTCAATTTTTCTTCAAATCAACACCACTTTTTTTTCACGAAAATCAATTCTACAATGCAACCTTCATATCCGGGATCGATTACATCTCGTGGCCGGGGCATATTAACTCTACCAGAGGGAGCGAAAGTTACCTATACGAAAAGCACATGGAAATTTGAAAATTAAAATACTCAATTTTTCTTCAAATCAACACCACTTTTTTTTCACGAAAATCGATTCTACAATGCATCCTTCATATCCCGGATCGATTACATCTCGTGGCCGGGGCATATTAAGCCTACCAGAGGGAGCGAAAGTTACCTATACGAAAAGCACATGGAAATTTGAAAATTAAAATACTCAATTTTTCTTCAAATCAACACCACTTTTTTTTCACGAAAATCGATTCTACAATGCATCCTTCATATCCCGGATCGATTACATCTCGTGGCCGGGGCATATTAAGCCTACCAGAGGGAGCGAAAGTTACCTATACGAAACTCACATGGAAATTTGAAAATTAAATTACTCAATTTTTCTTCAAATCAACACCACTTTTTTTTCACGAAAATCGATTCTACAATGCATCCTTCATATCCCGGATCGATTACATCTCGTGGCCGGGGCATATTAAGCCTACCAGAGGGAGCGAAAGTTACCTATACGAAAAGCACATGGAAATTTGAAAATTAAATTACTCAATTTTTCTTTGAATCAACACCACTTTTTTTTCACGAAAATCAATTCTACAATGCATCCTTCATATTCGGGATCGATTACATCTCGTGGCCGGGGCATATTAAGCCTACCAGAGGGAGCGAAAGTTACCTATACGAAAAGCACATGGAAATTTGAAAATTAAATTACTCAATTTTTCTTCAAATCAACACCACTTTTTCTTCACGAAAATCAATTCTACAATGCTTCCTTCATATTCGGGATTGATTACATCTCGTGGCCGGGGCATATTAAGCCTACCAGAGGGAGCGAAAGTTACCTATACGAAAAGCACATGGAAATTTGAAAATTAAATTACTCAATTTTTCTTCAAATCAACACCACTTTTTCTTCACGAAAATCAATTCTACAATGCTTCCTTCATATCCGGGATCGATTACATCTCGTGGCCGGTGCATATTAAGCCTACCAGAGGGAGCGAAAGTTACCTATACGAAACGCACATGGAAATTTGAAAATTAAAATACTCAATTTTTCTTCAAACCAACACCACTTTTTTTTCACAAAAATCAATTTTACAATGTATCCTTCATATCCGGGATCGATTACATCTCGTGGCCGGGGCATATTAAGCCTACCAGAGGGAGCGAAAGATACCTATACGAAACGCACATGGAAATTTGAAAATTAAAGTACTCAATTTTTCTTCAAATAACACCACTTTTTTTTCACGAAAATCGATTTTACAATGTATCCTTCATATCCGGGATCGATTACATCTCGTGGCCGGGGCATATTAAGCCTACCAGAGGGAGCGAATGTTACCTATACGAAACTCACATGGAAATTTGAAAATTAAAATTCTCAATTTTTCTTCAAATCAACACCACTTTTTTTTCACGAAAATCAATTCTACAATGCATCGTTCATATCCGGGATCGATTACATCTCGTGGCCGGGGCATATTAAGCCTACTAGAGGGAGCGAAAGATACCTATACGAAACGCACATGGAAATTTGAAAATTAAAGTACTCAATTTTTCTTCAAATCAACACCACTTTTTTTTCACGAAAATCGATTTTACAATGTATCCTTCATATCTGGGATCGATTACATCTCGTGGCCGGGGCATATTAAGCCTACCAGAGGGAGCGAAAGTTACCTATACGAAACTCACATGGAAATTTGAAAATTAAAATTCTCAATTTTTCTTCAAATCAACACCACTTTTTTTTCACGAAAATCAATTCTACAATGCATCCTTCATATCCGGGATCGATTACATCTCGTGGCCGGAGCATATTAAGCCTACCAGAGGGAGCCAAAGTTACCTATACGAAACGCACATGGAAACTTGAAAATTAAAATTCTCAATTTTTCTTCAAATCAACACTACTTTTTTTTCACGAAAATCAATTCTACAATGCATCCTTCATATCCGGGATCGATTACATCTCGTGACCGCGGCATATTAAGACTACCAGAGGGAGCGAAAGTTACCTATACGAAACGCACATGGAAATTTGAAAATTAAAATACTCAATTTTTCTTCAAATCAACACCACTTTTTTTTCATGAAAATCAATTTTACAATGTATCCTTCATATCCGGGATCGATTACATCTCGTGGCCGGGGCATATTAAGCCTACCAGAGGGAGTGAAAGTTACCTATACGAAACTCACATGGAAATTTGAAAATTAAAATTCTCAATTTTTCTTCGAATCAACACCACTTTTTTTTCACGAAAATCGATTCTACAATGCATCCTTCATATCCCGGATCGATTACATCTCGTGGCCGGGGCATATTAAGCCTACCAGAGGGAGCGAAAGTTACCTATACGAAAAGCACATGGAAATTTGAAAATTAAAATACTCAATTTTTCTTCAAATCAACACCACTTTTTTTCACGAAAATCGATTCTACAATGCATCCTTCATATCCCGGATCGATTACATCTCGTGGCCGGGGCATATTAAGCCTACCAGAGGGAGCGAAAGTTACCTATACGAAAAGCACATGGAAATTTGAAAATTAAATTACTCAATTTTTCTTCAAATCAACACCACTTTTTTTTCACGAAAATCAATTTTACAATGTATCCTTCATATCCGGGATCGATTACATCTCGTGGCCGGGGCATAGTAAGCCTACCAGAGGGAGCGAAAGTTACCTATACGAAACGCACATGGAAATTTGAAAATTAAATTACTCAATTTTTCTTCAAATCAACACCACTTTTTTTTCACGAAAATCAATTTTACAATGTATCCTTCATATCCGGGATCGATTACATCTCGTGGCCGGGGCATAGTAAGCCTACCAGAGGGAGCGAAAGTTACCTATACGAAACGCACATGGAAATTTGAAAATTAAAATTCTCAATTTTTCTTCAAATCAATACCAGTTTTTTTTTTTCACGAAAATCAACACAATCTATTTAGCTAATAGGTTAGCGCTATTCGTTGGCGTTTATGTACAGTGTCAAACATTTCAATATCAAGCTAAAAAGTGTTGATTTGGTCAAAAGCAAAACAGTGAAAAAACATAGCCCGGCCCTGCATTTTTTAACCGTCCGTCCACCTGTACGTAACTTCTATTTTAACGAAATCGGTTTAATAGTGCCTGGGATATGCGATCTTAAAGGTTTGGCGTGTTTAAATAAATCACCCTGTATATTCCACAAACTTCATGAAAAACTTTTTCATTTTAAGATAGTGGTTTCGGTCCATACTACCTACCGTTTCACCATGCCTCCCAGTATTAGAACAGATCGAGGGGCTCCCTTTCCCACTTGTCTATACTTGTTATTGAGAGATATTTGAATATTATAGCGGGGAGACAGTTATTACAGAGAATCTTTGGAAAATATAAAGCACTGGCAACGGCGCGCCTCTTCCTTTGAGCTGTACGGCATTCCCCGCCAGCCACGCGTAGCATTCTTCGGCTAAAATGAATCATCTTCAGTGTTGCCGGTTAGCCAGTAACTACTGACATTTACCTGGAGTGTGGGAACGTGCAAGTATTATTACAAGGAAAGCGTACTTGCAAGGAATTTTCCGGTAGTGCCGATACCCTTGTGCAATTTTCTGGTTTTTCTACATAGTATCATGCGGTGCAGTCGTCTCGTCACGTGATTTTCGAATTCAATACTGTTAAACTGATTTATGTTGCTTAAGCTGCTAAACATAACATATTTGAATAAATGCAAATTTATGATTAAAAAAACAAAAAAGGTACAAAACATGTATTTTGATAATTAATTGGCACTTTTCATTGCCTTATTTTGTACATATTCAATCATTTCAATATTCAGCTTAAGAGGTGTTGATTTCGATACAAAACAAAAAAGTGAGAAAAACCGAGTTCGGTCCGTCTACTTTTACATTACTTTTAGATAAGCATGCAATCCTGCAAAATTTCAACGGAACTACGCCTAAGATATGCGATATTCAATATAATAATATTGGTGTGCTAAGCTATCCGTAAAGACTGAGTTAAGAATTTGACTCGGTAGAAGAAGCCAGTCAAGGTTTTGTTTGTCTACTATCCGAATAGAGATTCACATGTTCTGATGTGTGCTATAAATTATACTGGCAAAAAGTGGGACGCTCTACATAAAGACAGGTCATTACTCATTGCCGACGGTCTGTTTAATAACTGGTCAGATCCCAAACAGAGATTGACAGATGAATTTTTCTGTGGTTGGTGAAATATTTGGTATTCAATAGACAAGCCAAAAACGAAGGTTGGGCGAACAATAAATTATAATTCATCAGTTCATTGTTATAATAAGGTAGAAAAATCTGCAATCGAAGTTGCACATACCTCCTTAATCTTCTGGCCTCCCAAAATACTGAACTGCAACGTCGCATTAGCGCCTAAGGTGGTTAAGCAAGTAGTGGCGAAATGATATGGACTATAGAAGAGTAGCGTCACTTCGTCGTTGAAAAGGTTCTTGGCGTTAAACTGTGATGTCTGTGATATAGCAGCTAGTCAGGAGGAAGGTAAATATCCAGGAATGAAGGTCACCTGAAGGTAGTTGACCGCAAAACACCGGATTGTTTTAGGTGTTGCGAAACTAGCAGGAAGTGGGGTGCTAATATTTCGATTCTCCGCTAATGATGTAAAGGCGACTATTGTTATTCTAACATATTTGGAATTTGAGACATCGTCGCTTAAGTTGTAACACCACTAAACGCAAAGAATAACTTATGTATTTGCTTAAAAAAGCCACCGTGAATGCCGGAATGTCATCAGTAGGCACTATTAGCTTATGAGGTTTCATTTGCGACTAGACAAACATTAGGAGGATCATAAGATCATTCGATAGTGACTCCAAAGGCCCACCGTTCTTTTATGCTGTCCTAAAAAGTTGTTAGTTTGAAGTTACATCGTGCTGGAACTCCTTATTGAACAACTAAATTTTTGTGATTCATGACTGGGTAGTACCAAAAAGAAGAAAATACGATACAAATTTGATATTTAGTTTTGCATTCTACCTCAATGATTATTGCCAAACATTTCCAAAGTAGATCCTTTAAGTATATTGCGAGAAAATAGATGTGATATTCCATTTCTTTATTTAATTTTATACTCTTCAGTCTACATTATTCATGTTCCCTGAAAAATAAATACGAACATACAAAAAACAAAGTGATTGTTTTCATCTACACTGAAAAAGCTTTTAGAATGTAAGCACACAGTTTGGAAAATCTGCTTTCTTTTCTGGTTACTAAGTTTAGCGCTCTTACACTCATTTTCAAACTTGTGACCGAACAATAATCCAACAATAATCCATTACAACCTCTGTTAGAATCAGTATAGTAGTTACTGATATTGCACAATGTCAAGGAAACCAGAACGACAGGTGGGTTATCGCCAATGGGTGGAACGCTAAATCACTCTACTTTTCAAGCCTATTTTCCAGAAAATGCTATTTATCATATATCGTCTAGACAGAAAAAATAATAATATGTATTACCCTGTATAAACTCAATTACTCTATGACATGTCAAACTAGGCATTACTCTGTTGAAATCAATAAAATTAAAAGTAGGGAACCCATTCAGGTGAACCATCCCCCTGTAACCTTTCTTCCCTTTATTGAATATCTTGGTCGCCTCCAGGCAGTAGATAAATCATAAACAAAAAAAACCTACTGTATACCGGCATGTGTGTGGGTGTATCTATCCAGTTGAAGGGTGGATGTAAGACTGGACATACACGCTAAAAATATGGATATCCAGATTCATGATTCCGCCACAATATGATCTGTATGAATATTTTGGTGAACAAATCATGATCAACTGTCTCCACCCACACTCCGCCGATACACGACGCGAATTAGTACCTAAAATCTCCCAGCGCTTGAGAAGCTTCATTCCATCCAGGGCCTTTGATTTCTTACCTTTTGTCTTTCACTCATACTCAATTGGTCTATCAAATGCTCAAGTTGATGATTCCATTATTACCAACGGCAGATAATGATATATCAATTTTCCTATTTTTAAATCTTCAGAACACAACACTTAAAAATACTAATTATACACACTCCTTAAAGTGTATTGAAGGGTGCTCCATGTAAAATTTCTCTAAGAATTCTAGTTGCTACGCTCAAAACTCTTAATTGTTACTGTAACATATTTATCGCATGTCCTTTCGGTAATCATTACCGTGTATGTTTAGCTTTTGCTTAGAGTGATCCATCAGACGGCGGTAAAGGACATGAAAGAAATAAACCGGCAATAAATTATACTCGATAAAAGAGGGACGCACTACCTAAAGACAGGTCACAGGACGACTTGTTTGTGCTCCCCTGATTACTCATTGCCGACGGTCGGTTTAATAACTGGTCAGTCAGATTCCCAAACAGAGATTAAGAGATGAATTTTTCTATGGTAGGTCAAATATATTTGGTATTCAATAGACAAGACAAAAATTGAAATGATTATGGAGTATATATATATATACAGGTATATTTTTTTGAGACGTGGCCATTGTCGTCTAGACCAGTTAGGTGAAAAATTAAAGCTTCCGCTTTTTGTTGGGTACTTCGACAAGATTTAAGCAAAGAGGACTCTTTATACTTTTTTTAATTCTCTCTAGCTTTCAATGGACTTTGCCATCATCATCAGGAGCTGTAATTACAATGATAACAGTAGCAACAAAGGTGTAAAATGAATTTAAATTGACTCAACTTACAGTATTGATCGACCAGCCAAAGATTGCTAGGGACGAAAGGGGGAAATGCGATGAAAAAACCTTACCATTAGACGATTTTATATGGAGTCATAGGCGGAGATCGGAGAGACTTGAATTATTAATTGAATTTATATTTTATTACAACTGGTAGTATTAATATTTTTTTGCGATTCATAATGACGTGATACCAAACATACATTATAAGAAATAAATATACACAAACACTGAATATTGAGAACAAAATAAATATATTTTTTAGGCAACAAGTAATATTCCTATGTACGCATTATGATTGAACAGCAAAACAAATTATGCATTCTTCTAAAATAGAATACAACAAGTCAAAAATATCTGACTGAATAGAAAAATATAGGAAAACAAAAAGTAATTTCTTGATGAAATAACCCATAAACAACACATAGAATTAGACTTTCTACTGAGATACTAAAAGCCACAAACCAATAGTATAATAAATGAATATCTAAAAATTCTAAAAGGTAGCCAATCTAGTATAGTTTCAATCCTGATTAGAGTCATGATCACTGTCTGAGGAACTGTCATTGCTATCACTTTCACCTCCTATGTTGATTATTATTTCTTCCTGTATTTCTTGAATGAGACTGTCTTTTTCCCAATATTCATCTTCAATTTTTATAACATGTCCAATAACCTTTTGCCAGTCACTGGCACTTACTGAAGCGATGGCCTTATTAGAAATTTCATCTAGTTTTTTTATAGTAAATTCGCCGCTTGTATTATGGCTTCTAATGAAAAATTTTACTTGTGCCCAAATCATCTCTATGGGATTAAACTGACACATATAGGGTGGCGTTCGAAGTGGGGTGTGTCCGAAACTTCTTATTAAATTATCTATCTTATAATTTTTCTCATCAGATGGTGGCCTATGTAGACAAGCTATTTCATAAAGCTCCATTTTTTTAGCATTAGGATCATGCTCTATACCTTTTTTGCTCAACCACGTGATGATGTCTCTTTTTAGAGAAGATCTAGTTGGAGGCTTGTCTTCCAAAGCTGAATGGTAAGGTGCATTATCCATTATTATAATACTATTAGGAGGAATGTTAGGAAATAGTTTTTCAGTAAGCCACTTCGTGAAATTTTCTTGGTTCATTTGACCGTGATAATCACCAGTGGCACAGCCAGCCTTGAAAATGAGACAGGCTCCAGGAACAAAACCATCTTGCGAACCCGCATGAACAATTATAAGTCGTCCTGGAAATGAATAAATAGCCTCATTTTAGTGTTATTTTAAGTTTGCCAACACCTTTTTGAATCACTATGTATAAAAAACATATTTTTGAGAAAAAAATACTTGCAAGGGATTATGTATTCAATTAGACAAATTAAATGAGCACTTATTAAGAATATTCCAAAATTGAGAAAAATGTATAATAAGCAAAATCGAGGTGAAAGAAACTTTATTACCTGTAGAACTTATATTGCTCAGGACACCCATAATTTCTTCGCTTTGCCAGCATTTCTTGAAAGTGAGGTCATTATCAACCCAAGTTTCGTCCAAATAAATAATATGCCTTCCTTCTTCCCGGAACTTTTTAATAGACCTAAGATACTTGTATCGCCAATGTAAAATACTGGGTCTTTCCATTAGTAATTTCCTTTTGTTGTGGCATTTACGCCAGTAAAATCCTTTTGCTTTTAAAAGCAGCCTCAACGATTCTTTACCAAATGGAAATTCCATTTCTTCCTTCAGTTTGATTAGAAGTTTACTACAAGTAGGTACCACTTTAAAATCACAGTAAAATTTTTCTATCATTCTCCGAATAATGGAAAAATCGACTCCATCAATTTTTTGGATCACAGAAGGGCGTGATCTCTTTTTTCCGGGAGAAGCTAAAGGCTGTGTGGAGGTTGCATTTTGCCTGTCTTTATCTTCTTTTCTAATTTTACTTATAGTTCGTTCACTAACACCCGTATAATATGCCGCCCTTGCATTTCTAGCTACCAGTGGATAAACGAAAGTATTGTTAGCCGCTTCTGCATCGCAAGCACGTATCACGTTTGCTATTATTTCCCTTGCCTGGCTGTGAATAACTTTCCCATGCTTGAATTCCATTATCACCACTAAACAGTAAATTATATTTTCAAAGTATTTGCCAACTGCCTACGCCTATGGGAGTAGGTTTATAAATGACCGTGCCATCGGCACGTTATTCTAGTTTCAGATAAGATAAGAGTTTTGGACCAATCAGCGACCGGATGTTTACCTGCGGCCTGGGTTTTCCAGCTACATTGCCAAATTCAGCGGAACAATTCTATATCTTAAATATGTTAATATGTATGGACCGCATTTTATGTAGAACATCTGACAACTTCGCAATTTTTTGTCCGCATTCTTTCGGCTTGCAATCTTTCGCTGGTCCAACATTAGTATGTGAGAATGTTGCTAATTGTTGTTTTCGTATAGGATGAGGGAAACGTCCAGTAACATGGTGAGAGCTGAATAGGTTGCACAATAGTCAAAATTTATACAAAACATGACAGAAACACGTTAAAAACAGATTAAAAATTATTTTAAAAAATTAGAACATTACATCGTGAAACCACCTGATGATTGCACAAATTAGTGGTCATGGAATGATGAATTGATGAGTGACATGAAACCCTTTGACAGAAGGCCGAAGGATGTCAATGTCAGTATTGAAAGATGGAACGAATTGTGGGCGTGTGCCAAAAACGTTGCCAAATCACTTCAGATGAAGAGATTTTCAGAATTTTATGATGGAATTTGTTAAACCGACCAGAGGCAGTTGAATAAACTATATTATTATTAATGGGAATTTAAATTAACAATTATTAATAAATCGTGAGGAGAGAATTATTATATTTTGAGTGGAATGAAATTTACTGGTGGAACCGGCCAAAACACAGATTCTAATTATGGTTGTGAAGAGTTGAAATTTGGGGAGATATGTAAGTTCTCCAATTTTTCGCAGTTTAGCAAATATGAGTAAATGACACTCAGTTGTTTAACATCTGTCTTTTTGTTGATACAGTTGTTATTCATGAAAATGTGGGACATTTCCAGGAATAAACGTTTGGAAAGGTGTTTTTCTTTATCAAGAACTTTGATACTTGTGTAATTCATAGAATGCCCTGTTGTGTTAACATGAGATGCTAGAGCGCATCTTTCAGGATGAAGCCTAGCATCACTTTTGTGTGATGTAATCCTTCCTTTAAGAGATCTGGAGGTCTGACCTATGTATATTTGGTTGCAGTTGTTGCAATTGATGGAGTAGACTGTGTTGGTTAAGCCAAGCAGCGGGACTTTGTCTTTCATTTTTGAAAAAATGCAGTTTATAGTGAGGACGGATTTGCAAGCAATTCGAAAGTTCAAAGGACTACACAATCTGATCAGCTTAGGGGTCAGTTCCTTGATGTAGGGCAGGACAGCAAAACCAGGTCTGGAGTCCGGGTTGGTGCTAGTACTGTTAGGATTGATGTTATTATTGGGAATTACATCAGTTCCGTTATTAGGGGTTGTGCGACTATTACCTGCATCACCAGAGTTCGGCAAAATATTGGAAGGTGAACTAAAAATGATCTTGTTAATCAGACACTTCGGATAACCATTATTGATGAACAGTTTTGATAGTTTACGTAAATTTGAGGTGTGGAAGGTATTATCTGAGATGCTGAATACCCTTGTTTTCATCTGTTTTACCAAATTGATTTTAATCCCTAGCTTATGGTATGACCTAAAATTGAGAAACCGACCTGAGGCCATAGGTTTCTGGTACCAGTCTACCAATAAACTGTTGTTGTTGGTGCGAATGAGTCTTGTGTCTAGAAAGGGGACAGACAGGTTCTCATCTTCTTTTTCAATGGTAAATTGGATGTAGGGGTCATAGCTGTTGAATTCTCTGACAATACCATCCAGACCTATGGAAGGGAGGCATAAAATAATGTCATCTACGTATTTTTTTATGAAGAAGAGGTTATAGGGTAGTGTCGGAATAACTGTATCAAGCAGATCATCCATGACATATTCCGCCAAAATTGGTGACAGAACAGATCCCATAGGACAACCATGTGTTTGAGAATATATTTTGTTGTTGAAAGAGAAATAATTGTTATGAAAAAGGAATGTTATAATGTTGGTGAAAGATTCTAGAGATATGTTGCAGTGTTGACTTATCTCATTCCAGTGTTTATTAATAGTTCTTGTACATGCATCCAGATAGATGTTGCTGAATAGCGACACCACATCAAGACTGGCGATAATATGATCGGCTGGTATTGTCAATCTATTGAACTGACGAGAGACCTCAAATGAGTCTTTGATGTAGTAATCATTGTCTGCATGTGCTGATTTTAGTGTTGTCGATATTAATGAAGACAAAGCCTGGGTGGCTGAACCTATTGATGCAACTATAGGTCTTACTGAGAGTACAGGTTTGTGAATTTTCGGAAGTGCATAAAATTTGGGAGGGACAGAGTTATAAGTAGTCAAAGTTCTTTTTTGTTCTTGGGTTATTTGTCCAGTGCTGAGGAGTTCCTTAACAATGTCATTACTTTTCTTTTCCACTTTAAGTGTGGGATCTTTATTAATTTCATGATATGATGGGTCATCATTGATGAGATTGTTGCAAAGATCTAAATAGTGTTGTTTAAGCATTATCACTGTAACATTGCCTTTGTCAGATCTTGTAACCATAAGTTCAGGATGTTGTTTTAGAAATGTTCTAGTTATGTTTAAAAGGTTGTGATAAAAGGAATGTTTTTTATTAAGATTATTATTATGATAGTAGTTAGTGATGAGGTTAGTGGAACGAGTTGTGAAAATGTTTCTTTCAGTGTCATCACTTATGGAGGATGCTATTGTGTCTACATCCGCTAAGATTGATCTGATTGGAATGTCATTGTTAACAATCGGCTCTACACTGAACTTAGGCCCTAAGGAAAGAAATTTTAATATGTCATGAGGGATGTCAACGTTACTGAGATTTTTTATCCAATTTTGTTGAGTGTTGAGGAAGGTTTTTTTTGGTGTCATTCAACAATCTGTCAAACTTACGAGTGTTGGAGTTTTTTATGTTATGAAAGATTTTATTGTAATGTCTGAGTTGTCTATATTTGAAATTATCAAAAATTTTCCTGCCACAGACAGTTGAAAAAACTTCATTCCATACATAATTTCTTCCACTTCTCCCTTAATTTTTGATAATTTCAAATATAGACAACTCAGACATTACAATAAAATCTTTGATAACATAAAAAACTCCAACACTCGTAAGTTTGACAGATTGTTGAATGACACCAAAAAAACCTTCCTCAACACTCAACAAAATTGGATAAAAAATCTCAGTAACGTTGACATCCCTCATGACATATTAAAATTTCTTTCCTTAGGGCCTAAGTTCAGTGTAGAGCCGATTGTTAACAATGACATTCCAATCAGATCAATCTTAGCGGATGTAGACACAATAGCATCCTCCATAAGTGATGACACTGAAAGAAACATTTTCACAACTCGTTCCACTAACCTCATCACTAACTACTATCATAATAATAATCTTAATAAAAAACATTCCTTTTATCACAACCTTTTAAACATAACTAGAACATTTCTAAAACAACATCCTGAACTTATGGTTACAAGATCTGACAAAGGCAATGTTACAGTGATAATGCTTAAACAACACTATTTAGATCTTTGCAACAATCTCATCAATGATGACCCATCATATCATGAAATTAATAAAGATCCCACACTTAAAGTGGAAAAGAAAAGTAATGACATTGTTAAGGAACTCCTCAGCACTGGACAAATAACCCAAGAACAAAAAAGAACTTTGACTACTTATAACTCTGTCCCTCCCAAATTTTATGCACTTCCGAAAATTCACAAACCTGTACTCTCAGTAAGACCTATAGTTGCATCAATAGGTTCAGCCACCCAGGCTTTGTCTTCATTAATATCGACAACACTAAAATCAGCACATGCAGACAATGATTACTACATCAAAGACTCATTTGAGGTCTCTCGTCAGTTCAATAGATTGACAATACCAGCCGATCATATTATCGCCAGTCTTGATGTGGTGTCGCTATTCAGCAACATCTATCTGGATGCATGTACAAGAACTATTAATAAACACTGGAATGAGATAAGTCAACACTGCAACATATCTCTAGAATCTTTCACCAACATTATAACATTCCTTTTTCATAACAATTATTTCTCTTTCAACAACAAAATATATTCTCAAACACATGGTTGTCCTATGGGATCTGTTCTGTCACCAATTTTGGCGGAATATGTCATGGATGATCTGCTTGATACAGTTATTCCGACACTACCCTATAACCTCTTCTTCATAAAAAAATACGTAGATGACATTATTTTATGCCTCCCTTCCATAGGTCTGGATGGTATTGTCAGAGAATTCAACAGCTATGACCCCTACATCCAATTTACCATTGAAAAAGAAGATGAGAACCTGTCTGTCCCCTTTCTAGAGACAAGACTCATTCGCACCAACAACAACAGTTTATTGGTAGACTGGTACCAGAAACCTATGGCCTCAGGTCGGTTTCTCAATTTTAGGTCATACCATAAGCTAGGGATTAAAATCAATTTGGTAAAACAGATGAAAACAAGGGTAATCAGCATCTCAGATAATACCTTCCACACCTCAAATTTACGTAAACTATCAAAACTGTTCATCAATAATGGTTATCCGAAGTGTCTGATTAACAAGATCATTTTTAGTTCACCTTCCAATATTTTGCCGAACTCTGGTGATGCAGGTAATAGTCGCACAACCCCTAATAACGGAACTGATGTAATTCCCAATAATAACATCAATCCTAACAGTACTAGCACCAACCCGGACTCCAGACCTGGTTTTGCTGTCCTGCCCTACATCAAGGAACTGACCCCTAAGCTGATCAGATTGTGCAGTCCTTTGAACTTTCGAATTGCTTGCAAATCCGTCCTCACTATAAACTGCATTTTTTCAAAAATGAAAGACAAAGTCCCGCTGCTTGGCTTAACCAACACAGTCTACTCCATCAATTGCAACAACTGCAACCAAATATACATAGGTCAGACCTCCAGATCTCTTAAAGGAAGGATTACATCACACAAAAGTGATGCTAGGCTTCATCCTGAAAGATACGCTCTAGCATCTCATGTTAACACAACAGGGCATTCTATGAATTACACAAGTATCAAAGTTCTTGATAAAGAAAAACACCTTTCCAAACGTTTATTCCTGGAAATGTCCCACATTTTCATGAATAACAACTGTATCAACAAAAAGACAGATGTTAAACAACTGAGTGTCATTTACTCATATTTGCTAAACTGCGAAAAATTGGAGAACTTACATATCTCCCCAAATTTCAACTCTTCACAACCATAATTAGAATCTGTGTTTTGGCCGGTTCCACCAGTAAATTTCATTCCACTCAAAATATAATAATTCTCTCCTCACGATTTATTAATAATTGTTAATTTAAATTCCCATTAATAATAATATAGTTTATTCAACTGCCTCTGGTCGGTTTAACAAATTCCATCATAAAATTCTGAAAATCTCTTCATCTGAAGTGATTTGGCAACGTTTTTGGCACACGCCCACAATTCGTTCCATCTTTCAATACTGACATTGACCTCCTTCGGCCTTCTGTCAAAGGGTTTCATGTCACTCATCAATTCATCATTCCATGACCACTAATTTGTGCAATCATCAGGTGGTTTCACGATGTAATGTTTTAATTTTTTAAAATAATTTTTAATCTGTTTTTAACGTGTTTCTGTCATGTTTTGTATAAATTTTGACTATTGTGCAACCTATTCAGCTCTCACCATGTTACTGGACGTTTCCCTCATCCTATACGAAAACAACAATTAGCAACATTCTCACATACTACTGTAAGTTGAGTCAATTTAAATTCATTTTACACCTTTGTTGCTACTGTTATCATTGTAATTACAGCTCCTGATGATGATGGCAAAGTCCATTGAAAGCTAGAGAGAATTAAAAAAAGTATAAAGAGTCCTCTTTGCTTAAATCTTGTCGAAGTACCCAACAAAAAGCGGAAGCTTTAATTTTTCACCTATACAGGTATATATATATATATATACCTATATTATATATCGAAGCAGTCGCGCAGGCACAAGCCTAAATGCCGAAACACCGCGGCTGCTATGATGGTCCCAAAGAAATTTTGTTAATACGATTTTTGAACTAAGGTTAGTAGAACTGGGAAAAGCTTCCTCTTGTAGATTGTTCCACAGTCTCAAAACTCTCGGGACAAAGGGGCGGTCGTATCGCCCAGTTCTGGATGAACGAAGCTCGACACGGTTAGGATGGGACGTCAAAGTTAGGCGGGTCTATCTGACAGGCACATCGCGCGGCTGCATCATGGAAGAGAGCTCCGAGGAGCAAAGTCCGTTGGTGTAGCGGCAGAAAAGAACTAGATCGCCGAAGACCCGCCGGTGCATAGTGTATAGTATAAAATAATAAAAACAAACAGTCAATTCCATGCAATTAAAACAAAAATAATACCCTTTAAAATACGAGTTAAAATACAAACAAGTAATAAATCAATCTAAAATTCTCAAAAAAAAAACAGTTTCTCTATAAATCCATAAACAAAAGTAACAAATAAACAAACACATTTTTATAAAAATCTAATACGGGCCACGTAGCAGTCTAAAAAAATGACATATTGTTATTCAAAATAGATTTCCAGTATACAGTGAAAATGTTTCTGTACTATACGAGTACACTGAAAAAAACCTCCGTCCTATTCCCCCAAGTTGGGAATATCATTTCAAAGCGAAGTCTCACTAACTTCAAAAAGCTTAGCTACAGTTTGCTTGCAGTGACAAAAAGCACAACAGGAAAAAGAACAAAAAATCAGCCCGAATTTTTTTCTTAGGATGCGATTGGAGGTATAAAAAAATATAATAATAGCCAGCCTTCTAAATGCTAAATCCACTAAACGTAAGAGTCAAATAGAAAAATACGACTTTTTTTTACTAGCTACTGTCAATCTCTTTGTGAGCCAAAAACACAAAATACAGCGTTTGTCTTTGAGGTGCCGCGCCGCCGACTGCATTAGCGTACCCGCTGGTTGTTCCACTTCCACATTCATAAGAAAAAATTACATGAATTACTCTTAATGCCTATTGAAATTTAAAATATTATTTTTTTTCTCAAATGTCTGGTAGCATTTTATGACTAAAAACGGGATAATTTCATTAATTAATGCATCAAGTTGTAAATTTAATCAAGAAGGACTTTATTTATTTCTTATTTGCTTCGTCGCCGAGGCTGGTTGGATGCAAACCCAATGATATTAGAAAGAATGGCGGAACTCTTTGAGCTAGACCCACAGACCCTACGCCTCTGTTTCTATTCTGGTATGGGCACACCGGCGTATTCAAGGGAGGGATTTGGGGCTCCTCGGAGTTTCCCTTCCCGAAGCGTAACAGCTCATTAGGCTTCTTCTACATATTACAGCATGTTATACCTTCTGTGAAGTATGCTACCTGGACTAAGCGAGTTCCCCCCCCCCTGCTATGCAGTTTTCTATCTCCACGACCCTGGATCTTGAGCCTCCTCCCAGATCTTTTTCTGGATAACACCACTGGTTGAGCAGTATCTCAATCTACAGGAAACGATTACTATCGCGAAATCAACCACAACAGTGGCTCCTACAAATCACTTTTATAGGCACCTTTAAAATTCCCGTCATCGGTCTAAACTAGGAAGTCACATATGAATAAATTTAATGAATCATAACTGATCATAATTGTTTGTATTAGCATTGGGAGGATTTCTGGAAAAGCAAAAATTCTATATACTTGGATTTCTGCTTAAAGTGGCTGAACCTACCAGTATGTGTACAAAGTAAGTAGCATGTAGACCAAAATGCAGTTTTGTATAGACACGGAAAGTGGTTAAACTGAATACTGGTGAAATACTTTTCAGAGCTAATGAAATTAGTTGCAAGAAGGATAAATAGCCAGCGCTAATTTCGTAAAGTAAACGGTTTTCATATTTACATGTTAGATGTGAATGTTCAGTTTCCTAGTTAACTACGGCTTGTTTATTCAATACCAAACATCCAACCTACCATACCAGAATTAATCAAACAACCTGCTTCTCCCTGAATATTGAAATTTGAAAAATATTTTCCTTTTCAAAAGCCTGGAGATATATTAGAAATAAAGATGTAGTCTGCTTTGAAAATCATACCATATTTTGAACTTAATTAAGCCTACACCTCATCAACGGCAATAGCCCACCGCCACTGGAGACAACTAAACCAAGCCACGCGCCTCTATAGAATGCGGTTCCTTTTATCTATAATTTATTGCTCCGACATAACCCTCCAGTATCAGTAAGGCTTTTTATCCTGTCTTTCGCCCTAATACAACGTTGCAATTCAGTATTTTGGGAGGCCAGTAGATAAAATTTCCATGTGCTTTTCGTATAGGTAACTTTCGCTCCCTCTG
Source organism: Acanthoscelides obtectus (assembly GCA_963669975.1). Lineage (NCBI taxonomy): Eukaryota > Metazoa > Arthropoda > Insecta > Coleoptera > Chrysomelidae > Acanthoscelides > Acanthoscelides obtectus. The sequence goes on along the minus strand of CAVLJG010000002.1, from coordinate 8,152,901 downwards.
GTAGGCTTAACCCTTAATTACTCGCATGGGGTCAAATCAGTTTCGCATTCAAAAACGAAGGATTTCCCGCGGTCCTAATTTCCCCGCGCCCCCGCTAGCTTGAGACCGCGCGTCGACGTTTGTGTTTTAGTAGCGACGATGTCACAGGAGTCTAAGGACACGTCGTTGCGCTTTTGAGTAGTGACCCCGTGCGACTAATTACGTTACTTTTTTGAAAAAGGTAAGTTGCTTATTTTATGTATTTTTTTGTGTTTTATTGATCCGATTTGTATTATTGAATGTCCAGTTTATAAATTTATTTAATAAATATGTTTTGTGTAGTTTTATAAAATGAAAGTACCGAAAAATTACGTTTTAACTATGAGTTTTGTGTCTGTTTCCAGAATTCGTCATGGATAGAAGAGAACAAATTGAGAACTGGTTGGTTGAGGCTTCTGATGAAGAACAAGTTGGAGGGTCAACTTCTGAGTCGGAGTTAGACGAGATAACACAAAGCGATATAATAGTGCTAGTGAAATCGACGAATTGTCCGCACACTCCAGTGAGTCTTCAGACAACGAGGACGACGGCTGTGCAGGGCAGTATGATAAATTCTATTTTACCAGACATAATGGCAGAAACGGTCCTAAACAAAAATGGTCAAAGTCTCCACCAACAAGCTCCGCAAGAACACGAAGACATAATATAACTTTACACTTACCCTGTGTCAAGTCATCAGCGAAATCCGCAAAGACTGCTTTGGAATGTTTTAGTTTGTTTTTTTCTGATGACATTATCAATTTGCTGGTAAAATGTACAAATCAGTACATCGAAGTCGACAGAGGCAAGTTTCAAAGGGAACGTGACGCAAAAGATACAGACGTTGAAGAAATAAAAGCATTGCTGGGTTTGTTGATCATGTCTGGAGTGTTGAGAGCTTCACATCTCAATTTCATAGATCTCTGGGCCACCGACGGAACCGGTGTAGAGATGTTTCGTTGGAACACTGAAGAAAAACAAACCCGATATACCTGAGGAGATTTTACCAGACAGAAGTCAATTCAGCTGTCTGTTCGGATTTCAAAAGACTCTAACCATGGTTTCAAATGTGCCAAAACCAAATCAAGCTGTTGTGTTGTTATCCTCCATGCACCATGGAGCTTACATCGGCCCAGGTTCAGGTGATCAGCAGAAGCCTGGAATAATTATGTATTACAACAGCACTAAAGGAGGAGTGGACACCAATGATCATTTGTGTGGTACATACAGCGCAGGAAGGCGAACCAAACGATGGCCGTTAGCTATTTTCTTCCATCTTATAAACGTTGCATGCATAAATGCTCTCGTTGTACATCGGGCAAATACCACTAAATCACGTACTCACATGAGGCGTCCATTCAACTCCTAAAGTAATAAAGAAACGACTTATAGAAGTTCATGACTTGGACAACCGCGCCCCACCAACCACTGCAAAACGTGGGCGTTGCAACAACTGCCCGCGGAAAAGTGATCGAAAAGTATTGACTAAATGCAAAAAGTGCACAAAATTTGTGTGCAATGATCACTCAGACATATACTGTCACCAGTGCAAGAAAAGTGATTCGGATAGTTCCTAACATAATCATAAAAATTTGCCTTGATCTCTTGATATAAGTACAAATTGTTAATTTTCAACTATTATTTTATATAAGCTCATTTTTTTCATTAGATAGTAATTCATGTTATTTCTCTTAAATATCATAATATAAATAAAGCCCTTTAATAATAAAATAGTTTGATTTCATTTTATATTTAATATATATTAAAAAAATATCCTACAACTTGGGGTCACCTGTGACCCCATGCGAGCAGTTATGTAATGTTCTTCATGCGAGTAATTAAGGGTTAATATGCCCCGGCCACGAGATGTAATCGATCCGGGATATGAAGGATGCATTGTAGAATCGATTTTCGTGAAAAAAAAGTGGTGTTGATTTGAAGAAAAATTGAGAATTTTAATTTTCAAATTTCCATGTGCTTTTCGTATAGGTAACTTTCGCTCCCTCTGGTAGGCTTAATATGCCCCGGCCACGAGATGTAATCGATCCCGGATATGAAGGAAGCATTGTAGAATTGATTTTCGTGAAAAAAAAGTGGTGTTGGTTTGAAGAAAAATTGAGTATTTTAATTTTCAAATTTCCATGTGCGTTTCGTATAGATAACTTTCGCTCCCTCTGGTAGGCTTAATATGCCCCGGCCACGAGATGTAATCGATCCCGGATATGAAGGAAGCATTGTAGAATTGATTTTCGTGAAGAAAAAGTGGTGTTGATTTGAAGAAAAATTGAGTAATATAATTTTCAAATTTCCATGTGCTTTTCGTATAGGTAACTTTCGCTCCCTCTGGTAGGCTTAATATGCCCCGGCCACGAGATGTAATCGATCCCGGATATGAAGGAAGCTTTGTAGCATTGATTTTCGTGAAAAAAAGTGGTGTTGATTTGAAAAAAAATGAGAATTTTAATTTTCAAATTTTCATGTGCTTTTCGTATAGGTAACTTTCGCTCCCTCTGGTAGGCTTAATATGCCCCGGCCATGAGATGTAATCGATCCCGGATATGAAGGAAGCATTGTAGAATTGATTTTCGTGAAGAAAAAGTGGTGTTGATTTGAAGAAAAATTGAGAATTTTAATTTTCAAATTTCCATGTGACTTTCGTATAGGTAACTTTCGCTCCCTCTGGTAGGCTTAATATGCCCCGGCCACGAGATGTAATCGATCCCGGATATGAAGGAAGCATTGTAGAATTGATTTTCGTGAAAAAAAGTGGTGTTGATTTGAAAAAAAAATGAGAATTTTAATTTTCAAATTTCCATGTGCTTTTCGTATAGGTAACTTTCGCTCCCTCTGGTAGGCTTAATATGCCCCGGCCATGAGATGTAATCGATCCCGGATATGAAGGAAGCATTGTAGAATTGATTTTCGTGAAGAAAAAGTGGTGTTGATTTGAAGAAAAATTGAGTAATTTAATTTTCAAATTTCCATGTGAGTTTCGTATAGGTAACTTTCGCTCCCTCTGGTAGGCTTAATATGCCCCGGCCACGAGATGTAATCGATCCGGGATATGAAGGATGCATTGTAGAATCGATTTTCGTGAAAAAAAAGTGGTGTTGATTTGAAGAAAAATTGAGAATTTTAATTTTCAAATTTCCATGTGAGTTTCGTATAGGTAACTTTCGCTCCCTCTGGTAGGCTTAATATGCCCCGGCCACGAGATGTAATCAATCCCGGATATGAAGGAAGCATTGTAGAATTGATTTTCGTGAAGAAAAAGTGGTGTTGATTTGAAGAAAAATTGAGAATTTTAATTTTCAAATTTCCATGTGAGTTTCGTATAGGTAACTTTCGCTCCCTCTGGTAGGCTTAATATGCCCCGGCCACGAGATGTAATCGATCCCGGATATGAAGGATACATTGTAAAATTGATTTTCGTGAAAAAAAAGTGGTGTTGATTTGAAGAAAAATTGAGAATTTTAATTTTCAAGTTTCCATGTGCTTTTCGTATAGGTAACTTTCGCTCCCTCTGGTAGGCTTAATATGCCCCGGCCACGAGATGTAATCAATCCCGGATATGAAGGAAGCATTGTAGAATTGGTTTTCGTGAAGAAAAAGTGGTGTTGATTTGAAGAAAAATTGAGTATTTTAATTTTCAAATTTCCATGTGCTTTTCGTATAGGTAACTTTCGCTCCCTCTGGTAGGCTTAGTATGCCCCGGCCACGAGATGTAATCGATCCGGGATATGAAGGATGCATTGTAGAATCGATTTTCGTGAAAAAAAAGTGGTGTTGATTTGAAGAAAAATTGAGAATTTTAATTTTCAAATTTCCATGTGCTTTTCGTATAGGTAACTTTCGCTCCCTCTGGTAGGCTTAATATGCCCCGGCCACGAGATGTAATCGATCCCGGATATGAAGGATGCATTGTAGAATTGATTTTCGTGAAAAAAAAGTGGTGTTGATTTGAAGAAAAATTGAGAATTTTAATTTTCAAATTTCCATGTGCGTTTCGTATAGGTAACTTTCGCTCCCTCTGGTAGGCTTAAATTGCCCCGGCCACGGAATGTGATATATAGTGTGATAACACTGACAACACACAATGTATATAATTTTGTGTAGATACTATAACACCGTTTTACATGGGAAGACGGTGCCGCACCGCCTGCTTACGTTGCGCCGGCTTCGCTGCTGTAGCGACGCGCGATGGTGTCCAGCGCGACGCGGCCGCTGGTGAGAAGAGGGACTATCGTTTGTTGCTGGCTGGCCGTTGTTGCTAGAATCACCGCGGTGAGTAGTTTCGCTTAACATGATATGAATAATTTTTGAAATCTCATGTATCGCGTCATCCTGAAAAAATGTCTCAAACATCACATATAATTGGAACCACATCCCTTTTCCATTGGGGTTGGAAGAATTAGACTCATTGAAGTTTAATAGCAGGTAGGCCGATGAATCTGTTAACCGGCCACGACTCAACAAGAGCGATGACAGTGACCGCTCCTAGTGCATTTTTCTATATAAGGGATATTGATCGAATACGTTGTTCTGAGAGGATATTCTTAGGTTAATCGTTACTTGTTGCAATCTACAAACAGTTCATTACTAAGTACTGCACAAACATTTTCTGTTTAGTTTTCCATGTTATGCGTGTAATAAAGTTTTCGCTATTCGAACCATGCGACTTGTGAGAAACTTTCCCAAATCCAAAAGTGGAGATTGCTATGAGGTACCGTGAGGAGCTGAACCACTCTGCTTTTGTGATAAACGATATATCACGTGTTTGTTTTAACTGTGATTTATTACTTACACGGGACGAAGCGGCTTTTCAAAGTCTTGCTGCTTTGCGTAACTTTGTAGTAAATTAGCACAATTCGATGTGTATACGATTGGTGATGGATATAGGATCATGTGGGGGTGGGGTAAGAAATATATAATGATGTAAATATACATAAGGGTTTCAAAATTTTCGCTTCGATTTCCAGCTTCGGATGCCGCCTGATGTTTGGTGAAATACAGTCGAATATAATCTCAAAATGGCGTTTAAATTAGCCTAAATTAAAAATAATCATATATCTCTTAAAATTGCTTTTGGAATATTGATTAGTATATTTTTTGATTTCTAGGTAAATATGTAACCAAATTAAAACGTTCAAAACGTAAAAAAATATGCATGGTTGAACATTGTCAGAAAGTAGATTCTTGAATAGGTTTTGCCAAAATGGGTTCAAAAATGTCAATAATTAATTAAAAAATACAGTAGCTTTATAATTACTTATAACTTACCGAATTTGATGAACGACATCTTTTATTGGAAAGATGAGCTTTCATCATCGCTACTGCCTGAAGCACCAACGTCAATAATGAATGGCTCGACTTGTTCCTCTAAGATATTGTCCAGTTCCCACATTCTCTTTTCAACTTTGTCTTTCACGTGCTTAATACAGTTTTCCCATTTTTGCGCTGTTATTAATTCTAGTGCTTCTTTGAAAAGTCCTTTGAGGTCACAAAATTTAAAAGTTGTATTGTGCTTAGCTATATAATTTTTAACCTCTGCCCATATGAGCTCAATGGGATTGAGCTCGCAATGGTATGGAGGTAAACGGAGCAAAGTTTTATTTTGACTTGCTGCCATTTCGTCAATGGCGTATTTTTGATATTCCGCCTTGTGATCCTTGACAATTTTTAATAATTGTACTTTCAGCATTGTTTCTTCAAAGTTGATATTTTTCGAGCGGAGCCAATTTTGAACATCAACTTTCCTTGAAGCCGTTGTTGGGACCTTCTCCATTCTTCGAGAATGATAAGGCACATTATCGAACACAATTACTGCGTTTTCCTCTAAGTTCGGTAAAATTTTTGAAAACCACTGTCCAAACGATTCGCCATTCATTTCCTCGTGGTAATCTCCATTTTTCTTAGACTCAAAGCACCACAGACCGTCAACAACAAATCCATCCTCACTGCCAATATGGCAGATAATGAGCCTTTTCCCTTTACCTGGAAATCGAAGTACTAACTGGTGTAGATTTATTTCAATAAGCGAACCTTTTTCAAATGTTTTCATCACATTCAGCGAAAAAACATTGAGACATGAGTATCAGATTGCTATAATTGGGATTATTTAGTCATATTGAAAGAAAGAATATTGATCGTCGTATGATTACTCAGCACTTCACAATTTAATTTAAAGTTATAAACCTTTAAAAAATGAATGATCAGGAACCTGAAATACGTGCAAATATTAATATTAACAAATTATAACTTTATAAAGCTTAAAGTATGAATTAAAATGATTAGAAATATTAGGAATGGTACACAATATAAAACTTAGTAACTTTTTTTAAGTTTATAATATTCGACATATTTTAAGATTATATTAAAAAATTATTGAAATATCGAAAACACATAAAAACATGGCTTAAAAAAGTTCTACCAAATGAAAATGACAATAAAACATCCACGCATTTTATCGAAAGTTATAAAAGTTTTGTTACTTGTAATATGTTTTATCTGCCCCCTGGAATTAATGTTTAGAACCTTGTTCCCAAGGTTTGAAAAACATCCGATTGTTGTCTATTACTCGTATTTACCTGCTGGATTTTTTAATCCGGTGGACAGTCGATCTAGAAAGGCCCTCCTGGATGAAGTTACAGAATCATCAACCCATACTTTACTTGTAGTGTGTACCTAATATGATAACAAACGAAAACGTCCAAAGAAATATCAAATTGCAATGATGCACACGACATACGTAACACGTCTGAACCTGAATGTGACTCTGCCTTGATACGACTGCTCTGCCGCTCGGCATAGGCATTTAATTGCGAATTGACCAATGAGGGCTCCCGAACCTTTTGTTTACATCCGGTCTATCTCTTATCTGAATATACTGTAGGTTGAATGCCCTTAGACAAAAATCCTCTGAAACATGTATGATATGTAATCACCTGAGTATACATTTGCACCGGCTTAGTATTGAGGCTCGGGTTGAAATATATTTGGTGAGTAATATTTACGTCCCACAAGCATCTCGGATCTGTTCACAGTACCTCGATGAAAAAGGATTTCGTTTGAGGAACTTGTATATAGAAGTTGGTAGATTTTTTACACGATTGATGCTGATTATTTGACTGATGAAAATTGTAATTATCACACTTCGATATCAAAAGCTCAATTCAGTAATTTACATGAGTCTTGCATTCCTGTAGTTGGAGGTAATAACTTTCCTGGTTACCACAAAATCTCGCCCTATATCTTGGGACCCATTGAGTTTTGGGGCCTCTACTCATTAGGACATTTGTTCAGGACGTCGAGGCACATAACATATGAAAAGCTCAGAGAAATTAACCGAAACCGCTCTTTCACTTAAGGCATACATTCGAGTATAACCAATACATTATATTGACTTGGACACCCTATATCTTGGGACCTGTTGAGTTTTGGGGCCTCTGTCCATTAAGGCATTTGTTCAGGATTCAGAGTCACATAAAATATAAAAAATTTAGCGGAATTAACCGGAACCACTATTTCATTTAAAGCATACAGGGTTTGTCCGGAAAGTAATAGGAGTCATTTTCTTCCGCCACGACTGTACTTCGGTGCGTGCGCGGACCAACTGGATTCGGTAGAGGGCGTTCCTAGCTAACGAATGAGCGGCTGGTCAATTGTCTCTGAGCACTGGGAGAGTCAGGACAGGCATTTTCGCGCGACGTGTTTCTGTGAGTGGTGCATTAAATTCTGCGTGAAACTCGGTAAATATGCGACAGAGACGTTTGACATGATCAAGCAGGCTTAACCAGGTGTTGCTTTAGCAAGAAGTGGTGTGTTTCGGTGGCCCCAGGCCTTTTTGGAGGACCGGGAAGAGGTCGCTGATGAAGACCGTGCTGGAAGACCTTCGACTTCGACAAACACCGATAATGTGACTCGTGTGCGCAAAGTTTTAAACTGAAACCGTCGACAAAGTATTCGTTTAATTACCCAGATGTTAAATTTACCAAAATCTGTGGGCCATGACATTGTGACACAGCATTTGAACATGCGCAAGGTGTGCGCGAAGATGGTCCCAAAAGTGCCCACTGACGACCAGAAATTGTGGCGAGTGGAAGTGTGCCAAAAAATTTGAACATGTGTGAAAGTGACCCTCAATGTTTGAATAAAGTAATCACAGGTGACGAGTCGTGAATCTTTGAGTATGATCCCGAGACAAAGAGGCAATCTTCCGAGTGGCACACGACGGCGTCTCCTCGCCCAAAAAAGGGAATAATGAGCAAATCCAAAGTGAAAACGATGCTCATTGTCTTTTTTGACATCAAAGGCATCGTCCCCATGAATTTGTTCCTCCTGGATAAACCGTCAACGCCAAGTTTTACGTGAAAGTGCTCAGGAGATTCAAACGAAGGGTCAGTCGGGTCCGACAAGACATCGCAGCCGACTGGAAGTTCCATCACGACACCGCCTTTCTTGTGAACAGCTACCTGACCAACGCCGGCATCCCAACGCTTCCGCAGCCCCCTACAGCCCAGATGTGCCCCCCCGGACTCTTTTTGTTTCCTCGCCTGAAAGGGCCGATGAAAGGCAAGCATTTTGAGACGACAGAGGGGATCCAAGCAGCATGCACCGCGGCTCTCAAGGCTATTCCGGAGAATGCCTTCCGTGACACCTTCAATGCTTGGAAATCGCGCTGGCAGCGCTGCATCGACGCAGAAGGAGCCTATTTTGAAAGTTTTTAACGAATTGTAACGATTGGACCAATAATTTTTTTTAAATCGACTCAGTCCTATTACTTTCCGGACAAACCCTGTATATTCCCATTATACCTATCCAATAGATTATACCAACTTGGTCGCCCTATATCATGGAATTCGTTGAGTTTTGAGACCTGTGTCCATTAAGGCATTTACTTAGGATGCCGAGGCACATAACATGTAAAAAACATAGCGAAATTAACCGAAAGCATTCTTTCACTTAAAGTAGATATTCGAGAAGGACTGTTTACTCCATTATACTGACTCAGACGGCCTATATCTTGGCACCCGTTGTGTACTGGGACATGTGCTCATTAAGGCATTTATTCAGGACGCCAAGACACATAACATATGAGTAATTCAGAGAAATTGACCGAAACCACTCTTCCATTTAAAGCAAATATTTGAGTAGAACCCCATTATACCAACTTGGACGTCCTATATCTTGGGACCCATTTAGGTTAGGGGCCTGTGCCCATTGAAACATTTGTTCGAAATGCTAAGACGCATAACATATAAAAAAATCAGCGAAATTAACCAAAACCACTTTTCCCATAGGCGTGTTGCCGGGTCCTTTGTGCAATTCATCAGATTCGTTTGTAAGGTAAACATATCTTTCCAATAGCGTAATCTTAAATACGTGAAATATTTTTGAGACTGGCTCCCTCAGACAATACATAACTTACATGTTCTATTTCTAGAACAGCTACTGTCTGTTAAGACATTGATATTCAGATACAGAACATTGCCCAAAGATGTCTTCTATAGTGTTTTGTATTAAAGATGATTGAAAGGCTCCTCACTAATATTTTTTTCAGAATACCAGACTGCTAGGTAAACGTCATGATAGAATCAGTAAGTCAGCGTTCTACATCATGTAAAAAATGAGTGAAATTTTGCAAAACGTCTCAGATAAGTTAGATCTTATTTTTTAAAAGTAGCTCCCCTGTAATAATTGCCATACTCATTAACTTAAGTCATGTAAAGTCTTCACATTTAGGGTTCGAACAATCTGTTGAACTACAAAAAAAGATCTATACCCCTATTCGTCACTATCTGAAATAGTGGTACGGTTTGTAATCATATCAGGTCATCAAAATGTGTGCACAGGGTGTCCCAGAATGATATGTCAATTTCTCGTATGGTTATAGAACATAAAAGGATAATGCCACAAGTTCTCCTCTAAGGAGATATAGTGCCGTAAAGATCGCTACTGGATGTCGGTTCTTGTCAAATAAAAACGATTCATTTAGATCGCTTGGAATAGGCTAACCCCAGCACAATGCTTCCAAAAATTAATACACCTTATACGATAACGGTCCACGATAAAATTTTTGGAAAGCCTGATCTTTGATATGAAAAATGTGTTTGATATCGATAGACCGTTTTTGGCAAAAACACAGTTGAATTAATTTTCAGAATAATTCTATCAATTTTGACATCGTATCCAGTATATTGGTCACGCCATTTTTCACATATAGTAATTCTGTTAACAGATCCATAATTAGAGACCGAGAAGCACCACGATATATACTTTTAGATCACTCAAAATCGAACATAAACGGAAATACATTTTTTCAGCTGACGCATTTTCAAAATAGTATTTGGGCCCTTACTATACGGGATTTAAACATTATTAGCAATATTGCACTGGGCCTATTGCATTCCTGGCGTTATAAGTGAGTCAATTGTTTTCCGTGAACACCACCAAATCAAACTTCAATTGTTTACTGAGCTGTCAAACCTTCGATGAATGATACATTGTCGTTCAAAAGATACCCAAGAACAACCGATTTTCAGTAACGCCAGTTTTTTACTTTCTCAAAAATTTCTTATTTTTGCGAATAAACGAAACTTTAGCAGTTCCATTTTTTCAAATGAGCTAGCATGCCATATTTCATGAACTGATTGATTCAACTTCAATTCATCTGTAAATCTTCTGAAGCTAGTGCTTATATGAGCTCTCCGTTAGGTTTCCATATATGATCTGTATTTCTATTTATCGTATTCTCTTTTAGTTACCCGAGATTTTGATAATATGTATAAAACTTGGCGCGTTGAACACTTGTGCATCCACACGCGGCTTATAGGTATCCCTACACGATGAAGAGTAAAAGGAGAGCAAGATATGCTCCACTCGTTACAATACCTGCTCAAAAAGTTTTTTGAAAATGAGTAGTAGACACTGAAACGAACGATCTTTATTATTTTCGTTTATTGTTTTTAGCTTGGCCGCCAATGGATCGATTTTCAGAACCTACGGTTTTTAGTTTTTGGCAGAGCAGTAAGCTTGTGTCAAAATTTCATCAATGCTTTCTGAGTTATTCCGGCGCCAATGATTAGCGGACAGAGACAGACCGACGAAAAAAGGCTATTGACCTTTTTACACCTACTTTCACTAATTTGCTCTTGATCCCAATCGCCCATTCACTTCGCAGAAACCAATCGACTCTATTCCAGGTAAGATACGTAAGATGCGTTTGCTAAATTAATTTTTATATTTTAGATAAATATCAACCTTGAAGACGTAAGATTCCCAAAGGAACAGTATAAAGAGCTCCAATCTCACATATTTCCAGAACAGAATCGAAGTACTAATAAATAATAAGTCATATTTGAATGCATTTTCAACTCAATATCAATCTTAAAACATACAATCCAAAGAAGCAGTATAAGCAGCTTCGATCTATCTGCGCAAGTTGATATATTTCCAGATTAGGATAGAAGGACTAATAATATTAAGGAATGCGAGAACTGTCTGGATGTACTATATGTGATTAGCAACAGTGACAACTCTTATAAGCCATGCTATAATAAAGTTAGAAAAGAGTACAATCAATTATTAGCGGATGCCAGATATAAGTCATATCAAATATACATAGAGGAGTCGGACAATAAGTCAAAATGTGTTTGGGGTATTGTAAAGGACATAAAAGATCAAACTAGAAATGATTGTGTCATACCAGGTGATCCTGAAATTATTTCTTTTTATATTCGGACATGGCATCAGTCATCTGTGGGTAAAATTAAATTATTTAAATAAGACAGAAAATCCAGCAGCTGTATATTAAAAATATGTTTTGATTTTTCCGAAAACATTCCATAATTCGAACATCTTCTTGCAACAATTAGCTCGAATTACGGAGATTGCACTGTTATTATATTACCGATTCCTAGAATTTTCAAAAAGAAACTATTGAGGAGTACTCGTGTAATTTTGCATGATTGAATATTTAACTACTAATAACTAAAGTCATGATTGGCGTAATTTATCTATCTTTGCTAACTACGAGTATAAAACTAAAATTTAATAAAAAATAATGTACTTACTTTTCTCCAGCACTCTCAAACAAAATAACACTGACTCACTATAATTTGTGTGATATACTATCTGTTTATATTTTTTAAAATATTTTCTTAGCACTTTCCTTTTCAAGATTCAGGAAACGAATAAACGTATTTGTCCCACATTCGTATTTATAGAGTGACGAATTGAACAAGTCAGTGCAGGGTAGCGAAGCTCTGAGACTGCGACTCTCAGGTTTTTACAAGTTCAAAATGTATTGCGGCCACAAAGCGAATACCAACAGCCTAAAACTTACACAATTTTATAAACATATACTTTATAAGTACTTTTATAAATGTATATGTTTTGATATTATAAGATAGTATGATGTAAGTAAATAGGTACTATCAGTGTATGTGTGTAGACCCCTTGCAGGTTGTCATAGACCCCTAGGGGTCGATATCGACCACTTTGGGAATCAATGCTATATACTATATTAAACATGCAGACTGTATATGTACTTACTACGGGAAGCGTGACTACTCAGTGCTTTTCAAAAAAGTCCCTCTGCTTTACATCTCTTTCAATAACTTTGCTGCTTTTTCTCATTCTCATTCAATCTTCATTTTAGTTCTTCATCATTTTTTTTTTCGGAAAAAAGATCGTTATTTATGACCCCCACAGTGAGCCATTTCGTCGGTCTGTCTGTCCGCTAATCCTATAACATCCTATCACTTGGGCTCGGTTTTCAACAAAATTTGTAGACAATGTTGCTACAATGCCTAGTAGGTACGCATAATTTAGTTTTTGAGAATTGAAAAATATCGCTCAAACATCGTTTCTTCACGTTTCAGACGAACAAACTGGCAACAAACAGTGTGTTTGTTTCTAAGGCTGTTTCCATTTTCAGTTCGTTTCTCACACAAATATTGACAGTGGACTGAATTGTACATCTAATTGCATCCTGTGTCCATCCTAAAGTCGGTGCAACTTTTAACGATGTTAACGATTTTCAGTTCGGAGACTGTGTGAATAAGATTTTGATATCCATAAGTTGTAACAAGAAGTTGTAACTGGTCGTACATCCAGTGACAATATTCACACACAGATGACCGCCAATGTATACTCTAATATTCTAATACTTCCTCAGCTATAGTTATTACCATCTCTGCGTCTCACAGATTGTGACACATAAAAGTGCTTTCTACAATGCCAATGACGTAAGGGCTTTATAGTTTTTGGAAATCGGGCAAGTGGCCGCGGAGAAAGAGACCTAAACCAAAAAAAAGTAAAAATCATTCAAACATTGCTTTTTCGCGTTTCAGACGAACAAACTTTCAACAAACAGTTTGTGGGACTGTTCACTTATAACGCCGTTTCCATTTTCATTTCGTTTCTCACACAGTGGACTAAAATTATGCATCTAATTGCAACCTGTATACCTAAGATTGTGAGCACAGTTGAAACTCTCTGACTGCCGGCAATCTATGACACTACATCGATGGATTCTTCTAACGATGTCTTCGTTTTTCAGTTCGGAGATTATGTCTCTAAAATTTTGATATACATATCAGTCATACATCTAGATACAACCTCTTTACAAAAATTGGGGAGCCTAAACATTAATGTTTGTATAACAACGATAAAATATTACAAAAAACGTACCTTTCCGGTATTTTCTCTTCTATCGTTGTGTACACTTCCCAACTTGAAGACTGTGTCTGACAGATTGTGTTGCACAGGATGTGCAACTAATATTATAGATACACTCTGTGTGCCTGTCAGACTGGATATCATAAGCTGGTGTGACAATCGATGTCCAGACAAGCAATCCTCTAATAGTTCTATAGAGTCATTCCATTTCTTGGGTTCGAAGAGTGTGTCTCATGGAGTATGTTACCAAGAAGCTGTAACTGGTCATCCAGTGACAGTGTTCTCAGTATCAAAAATAGTGAGACTGAACGGATAAATGTCAATGTATATTCTAATACTTCCTCATCTGTAGTTATATCCGTCTCTGTGCCTCACAGAATGTGGCACATAAAAGTGGCGTCAAAAAAAGTAAAATTATTCATAAAGTTGCACCACTTAGTGCACAAACACTCGGTAAGACTACATACCGACTAACGTTGTCCAGAAAAAGTTGTTCTCATCCTTCATATCGGTGCAGCTAGTCTTATACCGGTGAATTTGAATATTAATGTGCTAAAATGATAATGGATTACTAAAGACACAACGTTTTGATATTGTCTCTTTTATCGTTACTTTAATTTTTCATTTCGGAGACTGCGTCTCACAGAGTCTTGTACACAGAAAGTGCAACTTAACAGCCGGTGCACACAGACGTATTTTGACGGAGCGGTAACGCAACGTCGACGTTGCGTCGCCGCAGACAGTGTTTTTGAGATAAGTTCACACGAGCCTACAATAACGCATGCAGTTACCAAGATGGATTTTGATCATGAAAACTGTGATTTATTTGCATATTACGTATATAAGTATCATATTTGTAAAAAGAAAAGAAAACATGGGTACACCCTTATGTGAGTGTCCGTTCATTAAAGGGAGCATTTCTTCGTGATTTTTCGGATCTGAGAAACCACGTGGAAAATATCTCCAATTTATTTAGAATGAGTTCTACATCGTTTGACGAATTACAATTACATGATGTCTCCTCACTTCTTTAATCAATATTTCAGTGTCTATATCAAAGTCCGCCATTTCTGTCGGAACGTCGAAATGTCGTAGCGGCGAAGCAAGTCATCGCACGTCTGGAACACTGGACGTCACGTCGACGTCCTCTGCTTGAAAGTCTGTGAGACTGTGTTGCGGCGACGCAGAATTACCAAAGGTACATACTTTTTCGACATTTTCTCTTCTATCTTATCTATATTTTTCGTTTCGGTGACTGCATTTTACAAATTCCGGATCACAGAAGCTGCAGCTCAAGTCATTTATCAGAAACTTACATCAAAATATACTAAGTGACATATAAATAATATATTTTTTGTTACCATGTAGAACAACAATCTACCCTCACGTTTGAGGACCCCGACTCCTCCCGGAGCTAGATGTTGGGCACAAAGTTCCTCCAGGCCGCCGTATTTTTGCTTGAAATTGTGAGCTTTACCATCAGAAACTTTCTTATCTTGTTTAACTATACTATACCTAAATATGTTAGCGATGCCTCGTGACATTTTCAGATCTTGCGAAACACAATGTCCCAACGAGTAATCTAGTGGAGCAGTGAATAAATCTGCTCTAACTTCCTCGTAATCGCAGTAGTGGTACACACCTTAAATAGTGTTGTGTTGCTCTATTTGCTTGAATCTTTTATATTAACAATAAGGATTTATTACAGATATCTCAAGTGTTCCGATTATACAACGATAACTTTGCATGAGAGCGCACGCGATGGTTGACGCATCTCCAATAGAAGCATATTATATTTCGTATTGCCGCTCTCGAATTACAAAGTAACCACTTGTAGTAGCAATTTTTCCCGCTCGCACCAGCACGAAGTTCAAAGCAAAAATATGCTCCCCGCCCCTGCCCATACCCGGCATAGACCGGTACCTGATCTCCTCTACCAAGACTCGTCACTGCAATTTTTCGTGCGCTCGCAGCAGGACGGAGAGAAAGATGGGTCGCGTAACAAAGAAAGTGACGCGTAAACACAGAAAAAAATTACACAAATTGCTGCAACTTTTAGATAGTTCAAGTAAGTATATGGTAATTAATTGTTCCCTTCTGTTTTAGCCCCAATTCATTCAATGAAAACATAAGTACACATGTGCTATGTGCCTATCAGGTTCCTGTTTATTATTGATATTCAGTATTCACATGAATTACTAGTATTAATTAAAATGGTTGATTAATTTCAATGTGCCCCTCGGATATACATGTACACATGTACTATGTACCGATTAAACACTTCTTGATATACAGTATTCACATGAATTACTGGCATGAATAGTTGATTGTTTTCAAAATACATCTCGGGTATGCGTATGTACACATGTGCTATGCACCGAAAGGCGACTTCTTGACTTACAGTATTCACATGAATTACTGTTGGCAATGTTATTGTCATATTGGTATTGAATACATAGTATGTAACTCTTTCAAAACAAAGCTGCCGGATAGTGTTTATAAACATCTGAAAATGTTTTTTAGGTGAGTCAGACATCTCGTCGTTGGAGAGTACAGGGACGGACTCGGATTCAGATGCGCCCTTATCAAAGCATCCAACGCAAGTCCCGGAGCCTGGCTCATCCCAGGATCAGGGTGTACAAAATATGCTACAATTCCTGGGTAATCAAGCATCTGCTATAAAAGGACCAGAGGTCAGTACAGACGTAGCAGCCCTGATATCTGAGTTTTTACTCAAGGGAATTGATAAAGAATCTCGCAAAACTACTCTGGAATCTTATCCCTGTTTGGCAAACTGTCCAGCCCTTCAGCCTCCAATGATTAACCCAGAGGTTTGATCTTGTTTAAGTACAAATGCAGTTAAAGAGGATACATTCCTCAGTAAACTTCAATTACAGTTAGCATCTGGAATAAGTGCACTGGCCGTCGGCTTCGATAAGTAATATGAAAAAAAAAAAAACGAAATCGAATTCTACAGACCAAACACGAGCTGATTTGGAAAGATGCTGTGCTCCACTAAAAATAATCGCAGATGTTTTTCACGCGATTTCTCTTCATCGTCGTTATTCCATTCTACCATTTTTGGATGGCAGCGTTCGCAAATTTTCTGATACTTGCCCAATTGATGAATTTTTATTTGGAAAAACATTCCCGGACCAATGGAAATCCGCAAGTGAAGCTCAGCGATTTGGATTTTCAATCAAGAAGAAGGAAAAAGCCCTAGGATCAGCATCTCCCAAACCACTCGTCTATAAGAAATTGGAGCCCAAGCCAGGTCCGTCGAGGGTCCCGTCGTCTTTAAACTCCCGGCGCCAGCAACACAAATCTCGCATGAAAAAGGGGGAGGAGAGGTTTCGTTCAGCAAGGTCATACCGGAAGCAGTAGACAAGGTACATACTCTTTGCGATATGTATGCGGGTCGCTTATCTGCATATGTAAATAAGTGGGCAAACATTACACAAGATTCTACTATTATTTCGTGGTTATCTGGATATAAAATGCCGTTTGTTAAGAAACCTAAGCAAAGGCGTTTACCTAGACCTGCTTTTACGCTGCAGGAATCAGGTAAATTGAAGGATAGCATAAGACTTTTGATAAACATAGGAGCAGTATCCAAAACTACCTCAAAACCTGGCCAGTTTTTGTCCTCATTTTTCTTAATACCGAAACCTTGTGGGGCATTCAGGTTTATTCTAAATTTAAAGGAATTAAACGAATTTTTAGAACCACCCCACTTTAAATTGGAAGATTTCAGGGCTGTCTTTAAATTGGTTTATAATTACTGTTTCTTCACTAAAATAGATTTAAAAGATGCCTATTTTATGATACCGGTGCATCAGACATTCAGAAAATACCTCACTTTTAAATTTCAAGGTGTTTATTACCATTTTAATTGTTTACCTTTTGGTCTTTGTACAGCCCCATGGGTCTTTACAAAAATTATGAAACCAATCCTTAAATATTTAAGGACTAGAGGTATAATTTGTGTACTGTATTTAGATGACTTATTAATTATCAGTAAGTCAATACAAACAGCTGAGCAAGACTGTCAAATTGCTAAGGATATTTTAGAATATTTAGGATCCTTAGTAAATTACGACAAAAAAATCGGTGTTCTGTTTTAGTCTCAGCTCAGTTAATAGGAAAACTAGTTTCCGTTTGCCCGACTGTACAATATGGTTGGATGCACCTTAAGATTTTACAACGAGTTAAATATGTAACATTAAAAAGACACGAGCAAAATTTCAATACCTCAGTAATAATTTCAGAAATAATGCGATCAGAAATATGTTGGTGGCATCACACTCTTATAAATAATGAAGGTGTAGCTATTGTTACAGATAGGAAATTCATACTTGAGATTTTCTCAGATGCTTCATTAACTGGTTGGGGTGCCTTTTGTCAGAATAGAGGTACTAACGGTTTTTGGAATGTGGACGATGCTCACAGACACATTAACTATTTGGAGTTACTAGCCGCATTTGATGCACTTAAATCCTTTGCCTCCAATATATCTTCTTGTTCAATTCTTCTTAGAATCGACAATGTAACGGCTATAGCTTGCATAAATCATATGGGTAGTGTAAGATATAAGCACCTTAATAACATCACACGCCAGATTTGGGAATGGTGTGAGAATAGACAAATTTTCATAGTAGCTTCATATATAAATACAACAGATAATTTATATGCAGATAGATTATCTCGCTCGAAATCTATCAACCTAGAATATGAGTTATCGAGTTTGGCTTTTCGAGAAATTTGTTCTAGTTTCGGGAAACCGACTGTGGATTTATTTGCGACACAGCTAAATGCCAAAGTTCCTAGGTATATTTCTTGGAAACCAGATCCTAGTTCCTTTACAGTTGATGCATTTACAGTGTCTTGGAGAAAAGAGTTTTTTTTTATGCGTTTCCTCCTTTCGCACTCATATCAAAATGCCTACAAAAAATTATTGCTGAACATGCTTGTGGAATTCTTGTGGTTCCTAATTGGACAACTCAACCGTGGTATTCCGTTTTCCATAAATTATTGACAGGAAGATCTATAATCTTTTCGCCTAATAAAGCCCTTCTCTCTTCCCCTTCTAGGGGATGCCATCCACTGTGGAGAACACTTTCCCTGGAGGCTGGGAGTTTATCGGGGAAGCTTTTCTCAGACGAGGAGTGCCAGAAAACGGGCTCCAAGCAATCAAGGCATCGCTTAGTCCATCTACCTTGAGACAGTATTCATCGAAATTAAAAAAGTGGTGGCAATTTTGTATAAGCAAAGGCTATATTCCTTTTTTTGTATTCATTAGACGCAGTCATTAATTTTTTGAGTGATCAGTTTCAAAACAATTGTTCCTACTCAACACTTAACTCACAGTATGCGGCATTAGCTTTGATTTTTGAGATAAATAGCTCAGATAAAACTATTCTAAAACGGTTTCTTAAAGGAATTTTCAATCAGAGACCGTCAAGACCTAAGTATCAATCAACTTGGGATCCTCAACCAGTTTTAGAGTACTTATCTACCTTGCATCCCTTAACAGAAATATCTGTTATGCAATTGACTATGAAGTTAGTTACTTTGTTGGCTTTAATTACTGGCCATCGATTACAAACGTTCACTTATATACGATTACAAAATATAGTTCGCCATATTGATAGAATAGAAATTAACATTACGGATCGAATCAAAACTTTATCTTCCAAGGATCTTCAACCCCTTTTAGTGATCCCATATTTTCGGGAAAACCCAAGCCTTTGTTTAGCCTCATCTATCGATTTCTATGAAACAAAAACCAGAGGCATACGCCCACTTGATACTGATTTTCTAATTTTAACAGTTAAGAGACCTATTCGCCCAGTCTCTACACAGAAATTTAGTAAATGGATCAAACTGACCCTTCAAGCAGGCGGTATTGATACCTTTATATTTTCTAATTATAGCACTAGGCATGCAGCTACATCTGCAGCCTATAGAACTGGAGTCTCTATTGAAATGATAAGAGAGAGGGCTGGTTGGACGCAAAAATCAGAAATATTTGCTAAGTTTTATAATCGCCCTCTTTGTAGTGATGTTACAGCCTTTGCTAAAGGTATCTTGAGTTTAAGCTCAGTTTAATATATATTTTTTTTATGGATTAATAGAGTTTGATCAAATTCTATACTACTTTTTGAAGAGAGAGTAGTGAACTGTTCATAATATAATAATTTGTATTAGAAAATAGTATTATGGAATTGTTTTGTTTAGATTGCTCTATTAGATCTTTACGAAATAAATATGGTGCCATGATCCCGATTCGGACTCTTCTTTGAACATCTACAAGTGGTTACTTTGTAATTCGAGAGCGGCAATACGAAATATAATTAATTGTTCAATTGACTTACCTTAAGGAAGATTGAACCATATTATATGAGTATTGCCGCTCGAAGAATTACAAACCCACCCATTGTTTTTCATCCCTCCCACTGTTCCGATCGGGATTAGCTGCGTAAATTGCAGTGACGAGTCTTGGTAGAAGAGATCAGGTACCGGTCTATGCCGGGTATGGGCAGGGGCGGGGAGCATATTTTTGCTTTGAACTTCGTACTGGTGCGAGCGGGAAAAATTGCTACTACAAGTGGTTACTTTGTAATTCTTCGAGCGGCAATACTCATATAATATGGTTCAATTTTCCTTAAGGTAAGTCAATTGAACAATTAATTATTACACCTTGAGATATACATGTCTATACCCTGGTACCGAAAAGGAAGAGAACCTGCAGTAGCGTGCAATGTGTTTTTCTGCTGTTCCTTTTCCGTACCCGAATATAAAATAATAAGGTGCCTAACACCTACTACCCTATACAAGGCAGATGCGTAACGATCGTATATGGCTAGCAGGTGTTACGAACACTCAGGGACGAACAGTTATGAATAATAGAAACTATAACCACAATTAGTTAGAAGTACCTGCCCCGTCCCTCCCCCATCCCTCCCCCATCCCTAATTCTCTCACAAAATATATATTTTGTCAAAATGCCATTAGTACTTTTCGAGTTACAGGGGGTCAAACATCAGACGACATAAATATGTTATGACAGACAAACATCCAAAATACGCATTATCTGAAGTTCGAAATTTTTCGCGATAATGTTTTCCCGCCTACTTTCACAGAAAGTAAAATATTGGAACCGAACCTTTTTTCTGATACCATATTTAATATGTGTGTCCTTCGTATAGAGAGTACAAACCCAACAACAAAATCAAATATATACTTGAATTTTTTGGAACGCTGAGAGTGATAATTTTTCACATGAAAAACTTTGCACTCTGCCGCCCTTGTATGAATTCGACGAAGAAAGATCGACTGCCATTTAGATGGCTGTATAGTGACTAATTACGTCGAAAACTACCCGGTAGCTTTGCCGTGAGAGTAACACCCCGAATTTGTAAGACTTGTGACACTCAAGCAAGACAAACAACATTATTTTCAATAACACAGAACAAACCCAAAAAATAACTCACAAAAATATACTTACATTATGAGGATTTTCAATTCTAACTGCACTACACAGTCACAATAACAACCTCCGATTATTTTTTATTTGTTGAATGCACCCGCTCAGTGCTGTAGACCCCAAAGCGTTGCGCTGCTGCCAAATTGTTAGTCCCGTCCGTCTTGGAATAGGAGAATCGTATAGCTGTTCTCAGCCGTTGGATGCATTGTTTATAACATTTTTCTATTGTAAATAAATGACACAAAGAGGACAGTAGAAAGACATAAAATACAGTATACATGAACAGTGCCACAAAATTGACGCCAGGGTAGTGACAAATACGTAGGTACACGACCTCCAAAAAAAAATCAAGGTACATTAATAGTCTATTATATATTGTATGCAATTCATGACTTTTATTAAAAAAACGTTGCTTTTGACACAGTTGTAGCAATGTACCATTGAAATACACAAAGATATACTTATCAGGGTAAATACTGAAACCACTGGTTAATAGGATACCTGCCGAGTCCACGTAAGACTGATGCGTTCCTGGCTACAGCAGGCCAAATCGTGATAGTTTCAAAACATCATTTGACTTCCTACGCATTGATGGCCATTGAAGGTCAAAGTCCGAAATGGTCATATTTCCAGGGAAATGTGCAATTATTAGGAGAGGGAGACACATCTTTCACGGACCACTAAAAAAATTTTGGTATCTCGTTTCATGAAAACATGTTATAATGTGCATTTGGCAATACAAAGAGTTTTTGTATATTGTTATGCTAGTTATGAATACAGAGATTTGTTGATGACTGTAGTCTGTAGTGACACTTGGGAATGGAGCACGTCAGGGGAGTACTCGTATAGGTACATCTTGTTAATTTTCAAGAACATTGAGTCTACATCTTCATGGTTACCTCAATATCATCATATTTTCCGAATCATGCATAAGATGTTCCACTATTTGGATGGTTTATTTTCATCATTTTGCTGATTTGCTTATGATTTTTTTTTGTGGAACATTTGAACCCCGAAACTGCATACGCACCCATATACTGCATATATATCTACGTCAAAAATTCATTCGTAAAGAACCACCCGTTTCATTGATGCATACGTTTGTGGCAGCCATACGTAACGCACATAGCAGAATAGGTGAAAAGAGGGAAAGTATGTTCAAATGAGTATAGTGAAATGGTAGGTAGTATGAAGCACCGAATTGATAGATTAGAAGCAGGCAGACCTATATCTGTACCTCAGAGCCAGACTAGGTTAAGTCCAAATAAGTAGTTTTGAGATAATTGTATTTGAAATAGTTTTCTTGCATTGTATTGTATGCGAATTGACATGAGTTAAAACGTCGTAATGTCATTATTACAGATAGATAGACGCTGCATGTAGCAAATGAAAATTCACAATATTATCATAAGCTTAACATATTGAAATCATTTTTGACAAAAAGGGACTTAACCTAGTCTGGCTCTGGGGTACAGATATGCTTAAAGTGGTTTGTCGAAAATATTGCGTAGTTCCAATGCATACTGTTGACTTCTTTGTCTACCAACGTCCACCAAAGTGACTACGTTCTATCAGCATAATAATAATAGGAGGAAATATACTCAGTGACATTAGAAGTGTTACACCCAGAAAAAGTAATTTCTTCAACTTGTTTTTTGGCAACATAATGACTATATTTAAAGCATGCCGTAATAGAAATGCCAACGTTTTATCTTTGTTTTATTTACCTTTGTTAAAATGTTATCTCTTAGTTTTTGTGAAGAAAGAAGTTGAATTTATCACCATGTTAGCGACTTTGACAGAGGTAGAATTATTGCCTATCGAGATGTTGGTTTCTCCTATCGCGAAATTGGTCGCCGTGTTAATAGTCCTGCACTGACGGTAATGCGTGTGTCTCATGTGTGGATAGAAGAAGGTAGAGGAACACGAAGAACTGGTCCAACGAAAAGTACCACAGAGCGTCAAGATAAGCATATCGGACAACTAGCTCTACGAGACCGTTTTGCTACAACGCGTCAGATCACTGACCAATGGTTTGAACAAGAAGGTATACCTGTTACTATGCATACACTGTGACTGCGGACCACTGACGTCAAGGTTTGAGTTGGAGCAGAGAACGATAACATTGGGAGGCAGAATGACATAATATCATCTTCAGCTACAAATCGTGATCCTATATAGTTACGAACGATGGTCGTAGAAGGGTAAGACGCCGCCGTTTAGGTCGGCGTGATATTGGATTTGCTGTTGAGAGGCATGTATGCATGACTGTTGGAGTAATGGTTTGGGGGGCTGTTGCCTATGGTAGCCCTTCTCTTTGTACAAGGCGCGTTATGCTGCTATGATGTCCTACAAACCACTTTACTGCGGTATTCAAAGGTCCGTCCACACGTCCTTTTCCAGCAAGACAACGCACGTCCCCATATTGCTCTCGTACTACGGACTCCCTTCAATAAGCAGGCGTTAATGTTCTGCCATGGCCACGCCGTTCACCGGATTTAAATCCCAACGAACATGTGTGGGATATGATGAGGAGGATACTATCCAGTTTGCCCCAACCGCCACAGACCGTGCTACAACTGATCCACCAAGTTCGAGTTGCTTGAAGTGAGTTGCCACAACCAGACATCGATCATCTCATTTTGTTGATGCCTAGACGTATACAGGATTGTATTCAGCTGCGAGGGCGCTCAATACATTATTTTTTCTTCTTATTACTTATGAGTAAAATGTCGTGAAGAATGTTATCAATCATTCTTGATGTAAGACTACCTCATTGCCAAAAAATCAGGTTGAAAAAATTATTTTTTCTGGGTGTAACACTTCTACCTTCAACTTCATTAGGCTTGTGCTGCTTTTTGCAAATTATGTAAAAAGTAGCATGTCTTGAAATCGTCTAACACCCAAAGTATCTGCAAACACTCGCACTGCTTAAAAAAACAACACTAAAACTACGGAATTCATGTTAGAACTGTCACAAAATGGACTTATGTCAAATGCGCTTTCATTCCTACTACAGACTATCAGAATCAGTAGACAAGCAAAACCTTGACTGGCTTCTTTTACCGAGTCAAATTCTTAACTCAATCTTTACGGATAGCTAAAAACGCCAATATTATTATATTGAATATCGCATATCTCAGGCACAGTTCCGTTGAAATTTTGCAGGATAGCATGGTTATTTAAAAGTAATGTAAGAGTAGACGGGCCGAACTCGATTTTCTCACTTTTTTGTTTTGTATCGAAATCAACACCTCTTAAGCAGAATATTGAAATGATTGACTATGTACAAAATAAGGCAATGAAAAGTGCTAATAAATTATCAAAACACATGTTCCTAATATACTAAGTGACATATAAATCCGAACACCCAGTTTAAATGGTTTTATTTTAATAAAAGTTGGTGAATGTATTTATCTTACTGTAAATAACAAGTGAAAAAATTTTCAGCCTTATCAGTTGGACATTCCGGTTTTTATACTGCTTTTTTTTAATTCACTAACGCTCTAAAAATGAATATTTCAGCCGCAGTTGGCGGATTTTGGTTCTTGACATCCTTTACGATCGGTTACGATGCCTAGAGTACGGAGACCTGTACGATTTCGTCAACTTAGTGAGTTTGATAGGGGCCGTATAGTGGGACTTCGGGAAGCTGGAATTTCTTTTCGGGCAATTGCAGTTAGAGTGCAAAGAAGTGTAGACACTGTGGTTAGGCGTTGTCCGGAATGGCTTCGAGAAGGCCGTACGCAAAGAGCAAGGGGCACTGGACGCCGCCGTAGAACAACAGACCGTGAAGATCGCCGCCTAAGATTATTGGCCTTAAGGGACCGTTTCTCCAGTACCAGGTCCATTGCAAATGAATGGTTTGCAGAACACGGAAGACCTATTGGCATGCGAAGTGTTTACCGACGAATGAGAAGTTTTGGTTTGTTTTCATACCGGCCACACTGGGTCCTCCCTTTAACTCGAGAACACCGATGTAATCGCCTTGAGTGGTGCAGACAACGGTCACTCTGGGATCAGAAATGGAACAGTATTGTTTTTAGTGACGAGTCTCGATTTTGTTTAGGCATGCACGATGGTCGTGCCAGGGTTAGAAGGCGACGTAGTGAAAGGAGGAATCCACAGTTTTTTGTTGAAAGACATGTTCATCACACTGTTGGAGTTATGGTTTGGGGTGCTATAGCTTATGGTTCCAGGTCACCTTTAATCTTCATCACAGGTAACATGAACGCGCAGCGTTATATCCACGAAGTTCTAGAACCCCACCTTTTACCCTATCTTGACACCCTGGCAGATCCAACTTTCCAACAAGATAATGCCCGACCACATGTTGCAAGAGTCACAATAGACTTCTTTCAACATAATGATGTCACATTGTTACCATGGCCACCAAGATCTCCCGACTTATTCCCAATTGAGCACGTGTGGGATATGATGCGTAGGAGATTGCTCAATTTGCAACGTCTTCCTCAGACTCTAGAAGCACTTCGAGAGGAGTTGGTGGTTGCCTGGAATGAGATACCACAGGAGGACATTGACCACCTGATGTGCATCCACACATTATTAAAGGTCAAAGGGCTTTAAAGCAGTGCAATCATTTTGAAATTTTTATCATTTACTTATTATGCTTCATTAAGTACTTATACAAAATTTTATTAAAATAAAACCATTTAAACTGGGTGTTCGGATTTATATGTCACTTAGTATATTTTTCTCCTCTACAAAATGGCGTAATTCAATCTAGCGTTTTATCTCTGTCCTCCAGCTCTTTAATTTTTCTTATAGATGTCATATTGGATTTTTGCACAGATAAATAGGGTTTTTAATTGTTTCCAAAAATTTATAATACGTCATACATTGATATTGCAAGGTTTAGTTCTCTCAAAAAAACATAATTTCCTAGGTTGTTTCTTGAAATTATCAGGTAGCCATTTGTTACGCCTACCAGATTCATCCCAAAATCACTTTTATTTTTCCTGACTTTTTTTGTGATGGGTTTTCAAAAAAAATTGCATGTGTCGTTATTAAGTGAGATTTGAAAAAGATTATCGCCAAAAGGAAAGGCAGTTATAACAGAGAAAATGTCCATAAGATTTATTTTGTTTAATGAAAGAAAGACATATATTTGATGTTCTTGTTTGAATATTACAATTTATGAATCATCGAAAAAGATAAAACGGTGGCAATGCTGCCTGTTGGTTTAACCTGTTCCGTCATTCCCCGCCTGGTCCTTGTAGGACCTGACCGCTAAGATTGACCCATTTTCAGTGTGTAATTACTGACATTTGCCTGGAATGAGGGGACGTGCAAGTAATATTGCAAGGAAGCCTAATTACAACGAATTTGTAAGTACGGCTTACCTTCCCTTGTGCAGTTTTCATTCAGTTGACTTTCCAATTTCATACTTTTAAACTACGATATACATATGATCGGTATTGTGGCAACACTGCTCATTCCCTGTATCTTGAATTTTATACCAGTGCCGCATCATCAATCGAGGTGTGTAGTGCTTATTTTTCTGAGGCTTATCTTCATATCTTCATATCTTCCAGTCCAGTGCAAATAGGAGAGCGAATGAGAGGTAAAAGGGTATTCTCTATAATACCAGTAGTAACACTGTTTTTTTACATACATGAGCATTTATTTGGTAGGCGACTATAAAAATGTGGAGCAGGCGCGTAAACAAAAAGTACGTAAGGTCGTAGACAGTCATCAGTTGGCAAATTTTTTCAATGATACACGTGTTTCGTACGCCGAAGTACTGGGGCTACCGGTGGACGATAATATATTTGGTCTAGCTGCATCAAGATTTTATGGGGAAAATACTACTATAGGAAAAATATAAAACGCATCATTGTGAATAACAGGTATAAGATTAGAAACCTATTTTTTGTCGGAGCTAACAGAAAACGCGATGTAGACTCCGTTGCCCCTACAGAAGATTCTGCTTGCGTGGCGGTTGAGGGGAAGGAAAATACTTTCCATACTGTCAGCAAGAATCCGGAAGAATGTAACATGGCTGGGACGTGCGGACCACTAACACATAGTTCATCGGAAAACGTATCAGTTTCAAATGATTCAGGTCGCGATATAGATAATGTGGTTTGCACTGATTTGGATGATATATTTGTCCAGGGGGAAATGATAGTGTTGCGCAGGGACATAAACTCACAGGCGATAATGATTCTTTGAAAGTTTGTATTACGGGGAGCGTAACAGATTCAGAGCTGGAGGTAGATAGTGCAGTAGTCAATATTTTTGAAAGTACCTTCAGTGTCGGAGAAATTTCTTGTTTACCAGTTGGCGATAAAAATATTAACAATGACGGCGATGTTTCTTTATTGCTACGTCATAAATTCGATCGTAAATTCATATGTCAACATTCTGAGGGGAAATTTTCGTTAAGCGAAGCTGAGTGGAATAGTATATACGTATATATGGGAAACAACATACTAAACGACAAAAGTTATGTATTCGTTATAAAAGGGAAAATGTTCAAAACCGTGAACAACACATGTATATTCAACGTTAAAAAATATCATTTTTCCACAAATGGAGGAAAACTAACGATTTATGGATATTGCGGACACCCGAACTGCAAACCGTTTATTCTAAAATGCAATTTCTCTGATTGTGACATTAGCGGATACAAAGTAAATGTGTATAGTTCTTCGCGTAATTTTGTACATACCCAGTTGCTTACTCGACAAGTTCGCGGAATAGAGAGAGACTTGATCGGGAATAAATGTATTGATAAGTGCCCTTTACTCACGCAAACTATTGCGTATAACCACTCAAATGAAAATTTGATTCAAAACAGCTGTAATCTTCAAAAAATTAAGTCCCATCACGTCTTCAAGAAAATTAGAGCAGACGCAAAATCGAAATTAGACCGTCACAATGATGATATCATGGATTTGATATTAATGCAGCGAGAAAATTCAAATTACATTCAACAAGTGGGACAACCCTTGCATGTGTACATTCACAGTAAAGAGCAAATGGACATAATCAAACAGCAAATGTATAAGACCGAAAATAAGAAAATAACAGTTCATTTAGATGCCACAGGAAGTGTCGTGCGACAGCCGCCAAATACAACAGATAAAAGGATACTTTCATATTCCATGGTTTTACAGATCAGGCAACATGGAAATTCTACCGTTTGTAGTATATCGGACTTTATTTCCGCGAAACATGACAGCGTGAGTATATCCGCCTGGTTAAATAATTTCAAAACCTACTGGGAATCGTATGTGGCCAATCTTTGATCGCGTGTTGACGGACTTTAGCTTTAATAACGTGTCTGTTACCGATTATTTGAATATTTGTTATGAAATAGTATTTTTGGGTGCGACACACAACAACATAACTCACCTCTCTTTATGTTGCGCCCACCTAATGAAGATTTTTTCAAACATTATAAATAAGTATTTTGAGGAAAAACGCGTGAAAAACATATTAAAAGAGAGTTTCGCTTCTGTCTTCAACATGCGGAATATAAGTGATTTTGAAAGGTGGTACAAAAATTTTCTAGAATTAACCAACAACAAGTATAGGTACAAGCCTATCGGTAGATCACGCTGAAAACAAAATTTTGAAGAGTCTGATTTAGTCGTAGAAAACGATGAAAAAATGAATGATGAAATTTTAGCAGAGAGTGCAGAAATCCCTTTTAACAGTCAGTATGAGAGTTCGAAATTTTACCAGTATTTCCGCGATCAAGCGAACCAAGTAGTATCACAAATTCGAAACGAGGGTATCGCCAAAAATAATCCGTACTACTGTCCTGCGTTCTCGGAGGAAATTTTAGAGTTCGCCTTGAAGATTTTGATACAAAACAGCAATCGAGCTGATGTTAAACTTATTGAGTCTGCTTTCAGTATAGAAATGTTCAAGAATAGATGTTACGTAAATCCCAATTTTCCTTCTCTGAAAGATTTTAACCAAATTTTAATACCGTATAATCAAAACGGGAACCACTGGGTGTTAATTCATGTACATTTTAAGAACCGGACATTTGAATACATTGATCCCGCCGGAGGTAGATGCGATAAAAGTATATTCAACAAACTTTGCAAGTTTCTGGAAAAATATAATTCTAAATTTCCTTTTCATAATGTTCCCATAGATCTTAAAATATTAGATTGTGAAACAGTTCCAAGACAAACAGATAGCTATAACTGCGGAGTTTTCGTAACCTACTTTGCAGATTGCTTAATAAATTCTCAACTTGACCTTCGATCCTAAGAATTACCGCGTTTTTGTAAAACAGCTTATGTTAGTTGCATCGGATAACATCAAAGACAGGTGTCTGTATTGTGGTAGCGACGATGCTACCAGTCAAATGTTATATTGCGAAATTTGTCAACGATTCCTGCACGTAAAATCTAGGTATCGCTCATCGAAAACCATCCTTTACGTTTCCTTCCGATAACGAGTATTATGTATGTAACGTTTGCGAAGAGTACGTAAAATTTGTTAATCGAAAGTAATGTAATAAATAAAAACACAGAAGTGTAGGAAATAATGTCGTGTGAGTCCAGGAGGTCAGGGTATGGCTAAATGGGGATATGGAGGAGGCCATCTTATTGCGGTTAACTTGTACGACATATTGTCATTTACACTTTTAATCATGATTAACATCACTCTACTCATAATCTTGTCAACTTATATTAATCGCTGCTTTTGAACAGAAATGGTCGGCTTTTCTGTTATCTTAGTAGCTGTGTCGTATGCGTCCAGGACGTCAGGGTATGGCTAAGTGGGGATATGGAGGAGGCCATTTTATTGCGGTTAACATGTACGACGTATTGTTAGTTAATCTTGTAATAATTTTACCTCAGATCAATACTATTCAAGTCATAATCATGTCAACTTGTATTAATCCCTACTCCTAAAATAAATGCTCAAATGGTCAGTATGCATATCCTGGTCCCATTATTATAGAGAATATTCCCGTGGTTTAGGGCTACCTTAATCCAAGTAGATCGGCCACTCAACACCTTCAATGCCAGTTTTGTTGTAGCTTTGGCATTTCCGGGCCTCAACCTACACGATATTCTCTTTAATTATATATACTCGTATATATATATATACCTATATGGGTGTGTGTATGTGAAATTCATATTGTTTTTGTTTCATAGCATGATTTGATAGAGGTACATGGTTGTGGTCCAGCGATGCTACAATCTGCTTACTTGATTTTTAATCTTGGAAAGTTTCGGTTTCCCAAGTAAACTACCGTTTATTTATGCATGTGATTCTTAAGTTTTTTACCTAGAACATATATTTTATTTATTTAACAGTAGTTCGCATTGAAGGTGAACGCGTCAAACACCTTTAACGTTGCTCTTTGGTAAAATGGTATTTTTTGTGTCAGACCTCTATTTTACTTTGTATACATGTGTAGCATAGAATTCTAACCTTCATCACTGTGAACTGAATAACTAAAACAGATATTTAATTCAATCATGATACAGTCATTGGATTAAGCGGCGAACCTCCACGATAAAAAGGTAACGCACCGGGCAATACCTTAAGGGGTGGTAAATCTAGGATTCAGTTGCGGGAGGGACGGCTTAGAGATGAGTTTTTTATATTTCATTTTCTTGTCACTAAATGGTATGTCATTTTCCATTAGTCAAACATATTGAGAGCAATTGGCAGTTTAACTAAAAAATAACTGACAGAGCTCAAAAGGCATCATTTAGCCAGCAAGATATGTTTAATTTGAAATAATAGCCAAGAGAAAACGTTACGGTGCTTGCTTACAATTCCAAGACAAATATATACATTTTTAAGAACAAACGTTTATTTATCTGTTAATAAAATCAACGAAACATTTAAAAATATTTTTTTAGATTGTAAATATTTAAACGATAACGAAAGTCCTTCACCTCTAGTCTATAAAAGCCTGTTACACAATTCCTCCATCCTGCTGTCAAAACGTAACACGCTTTTATTTGAAAGATAAACGAGCAAAATCGTATTGGGTACATTTAGCTACATTTTGAATAAGAATTTCGTTGAAAAATGGAGCACTGTTACTCTCTTCTTGTTTTCTGGAGGCCACATTTCTCACAAAGTTGAAGATAACGGCAAGCATTTTAATAAGTTGACTGGACTGGAATGGTTCTCGAACGCAGCTGAGGAGCGAGGGGTGTAGCCCCTTAACGCCTCCTAGATCAGCCACTGCCCTAAGGTGGTGGGGGAAACTTGTCAGAGTGATAAATTCATTTTCTATAAGTTCTGTTTGCAGGCAGTAGTCCACAACCAGCTAGGGAGATATAAACGTTCAGATTTTTGGAATTACATATCAACGTTATTTACCGCTGCAGCTTCAACAGGGTTTGATAGCATTCATTTGGAATATACAGGAAATATATGTATACATATATACATTTGGGTCTCATTCACTTTCGCTCTTCCTGGTAGGCTTAATATACCACGGCCACGAGCTGTCATCGATCCCGGATATGAAGGATGCATTGTAGCATTGATTTTCGTGAAAAAAAGGTGGTGTTGATTTGAAGAAAAATTGAGAATTTTAATTTTCAAATTTCCATGTGCGTTTCGTATAGGTAACTTTCGCTCCCTCTGGTAGGCTTAATATGCTCCGGCCACGAGATGTAATCGATCCCGGATATGAAGGTTGCATTGTAGCATTGATTTTCGTGAAAAAAAAGTGGTGTTGATTTGGAGAAAGATTGAGAATTTTAATTTTCAAATTTCCATGTGAGTTTCGTATAGATAAGTTTATCTCCCCCTGGTAGGCTTAATGTGATCCGGCCACGGAATGTAATCGATCCCGGATATGAAGGATGCACTGTAGCATTGATTTTAGTGAAAAAAAAGTGGTGTTGATTCAAGAAAAATTGAGTATTTTAATTTTCAAATTTCCATGTGCGTTTCGTATAGGTAACTTTCACTTCCTCTGGTAGGCTTAATATGCCCCGGCCACGAGATGTAATCGATCCCAGATATGAAGGATGCATTGTAGCATTGATTTTCGTGAAAAAAAAGGTGGTGTTGATTTGAACAAAAATTGAGTACTTTAATTTTCAAATTTCCATGTATGTGCGTTTCGTATAGGTAACTTTCGCTCCCTCTGGTAGGCTTAATATGCCCCCGCCACGAGGTGTAATCGATCCCGGATATGGAGGATGCATTGTAGCATTGATTTTAGTGAAAAAAAAGTGGTGTTGATTTGAAGAAAAATTGAGTACTTTAATTTTCAAATTTCCATGTGAGTTTCGTATAGATAAGTTTCGCTCCCCCTGGTAGGCTTAATATGCTCCGGCCACGGAATGTAATCGATCCCGGATATGAAGGATGCATTGTAGCATTGATTTTCGTGAAAAAAAAGTGGTGTTGATTCGAAGAAAAATTGAGTATTTTAATTTTCAAATTTCCATGTGCGTTTCGTATAGGTAACTTTCGCTCCCTCTGGTAGGCTTAATATGCCACGGCCACGAGATGTAATCGATCCCGGATATAAAAGATGCATTGTAGCATTGATTTTCGTAAAAAAAAGTGATGTTGATTTGAAGAAAAATTGAGAATTTCAATTTTCAAATTTCCATGTGCGTTTCGTATAGGTAACTTTCGCTCCCTCTGGTAGGCTTAATATGCCCCGGCCACGAGATGTAATAGATAGTGTGATAACACTGACAACACACAATGTATATAATTTTGTGTAGATACTATAACACCGTTTTACATGGGAAGACGGTGCCGCACCGCCTGCTTACGCTGCGCCGGCTTCGCTGCTGTAGCGACGCGCGATTGTGTCCAGCGCGACGCGGCCGCTGGTGAGAAGAGAGACTACCGTTTGTTGCTAGAATCACCGCGGTGCCTAATAGCTATACTAAGTGACATATAAATCCGAACACTCAGTTTAAATGGTTTTATTTTAATAAAAGTTGGTGGATGTATTTATCTTACTGTAAATAACAAGTGAAAAAATTTTCAGCCTTATCAGTTGGACATTCCGGTTTTTATACTGCTTTTTTTTAATTCACGAACGCTCTAAAAATGAATATTTCAGCCGCAGTAAAGAATCAACGTTGGCGGATTTTAGTTCTTGACATCCTTTACGATCGGTTACGATGCCTAGAGTACGGAGACCTGTACGATTTCGTCAACTTAGTGAGTTTGATAGGGGCCGTATAGTGAGACTTCGGGAAGCTGGACTTTCTTTTCGGGCAATTGCAGGTAGAGTGCAAAGAAGTGTAGACACTGTGGTTAGGCGTTGTCAGGCATGGCTTCGAGAAGGCCGTACGCAAAGAGCAAGGGGCACTGGACGCCGGCGTAGAACAACAGACCGTGAAGATCGCCGCCTAAGATTATTGGCCTTAAGGGACCGTTTCTCCAGTACCAGGTCCATTGCAAATGAATGGTTTACAGAACACGGAAGACCTATTGACATGCGAAGTGTTTACCGACGAATGAGAAGTTTTGGCTTGTTTTCATACCGGCCACACTGGGTCCTCCCTTTAACTCGAGAACACCGACGTAATCGCCTTGAGTGGTGCAGACAACGGTCACTCTGGGATCAGGAATGGAACAGTATTGTTTTTAGTGACGAGTCTCGATTTTGTTTAGGCATGCACGATGGTCATGCCAGGGTTAGAAGGCGACGTGGTGAAAGGAGGAATCCACAGTTTTTTGTTGAAAGACATGTTCATCACACTGTTGGAGTTATGGTTTGGGGTGCTATAGCTTATGGTTCCAGGTCACCTTTAATCTTCATCAGAGGTAACATGAACGCGCAGCGTTATATCCACGAAGTTCTAGAACCCCACCTTTTACCCTATTTTGACACCCTGGCAGATCCAACTTTCCAACAAGATAATGCCCGACCACATGTTGCAAGAGTCACAATAGACTTCTTTCAACATAATGATGTCACATTGTTACCATGGCCACCAAGATCTCCCGACTTATCCCCAATTGAGCACGTGTGGGATATGATGGGTAGGAGATTGCTCAATTTGCAACGTCCTTCTCAGACTCTAGAAGCACTTCGAGAGGAGTTGGTGGTTGTCTAAAAAGAGATACCACAGGAGGACATTGACCACCTGATCAGAAGCATGCCTAGGCGCGTTGGGGAATGCGTAGCACATCAGGGTGCATCCACACATTATTAAAGGTCAAAGGGCTTTAAAGCAGTGCAATCATTTTGCAATTTTTATCATTTACTTATTATGCTTCATTAAGTACTTTAATTTTATTAAAATAAAACCATTTAAACTGGGTGTTCGGATTTATATGTCACTTAGTATACTATGTCACAGAACGGCATGAATATAACAAGAAGGGGCTCTTTCTGCCAGAGAACAAGTTTACGTCTCAGATCACTAAACATATCGTTCCCCCCTATCTATCGCACTTCAGCATCCTCTGTCCCACCTTGGCTGATCAACTTACTTGATATCAATACCAGGATGACAAAGCTTAGCAAGCACGATGTACCTCACGAATTAATAAGACAGCGCTTCAATCAGCTTATGCAGGAACATCTGGAACATCAAAAAATTTACACAGATGCAGCTAAAGTAAACTACAAAACAGGCACAGCAGTCATCACACCGACCACCATTATTGCTACGGGATTACCAGATGAAGCTACAAATTGCACGGGTGAACTTCATGCTATAATGGAAGCTCTCCAACATATCACAGAGAAGGCAGCTACAAACTGGGTAATAATATCCGATTCACTGAGCTCACTCACAATGATTGGACGAGTTTACGTGAGTAACCCGTTAGTGATCAGTATGAAGGAGCATTTACATCGATTACATGCGGAAGGCAAAAAAGTTATCTTTATTTGGGCTCCATCCCACGTTGGCATCCGGGGTAATGAGGAGGCAGACCAAAAAGCAAAAAACGCAGCGCAAGGAGAACTATGAGCAACAACAAAAATACCATTTTCGGATACAAAATCTTAC
The DNA here is from genome assembly GCA_963669975.1 of Acanthoscelides obtectus. Lineage (NCBI taxonomy): Eukaryota > Metazoa > Arthropoda > Insecta > Coleoptera > Chrysomelidae > Acanthoscelides > Acanthoscelides obtectus. The sequence goes on along the minus strand of CAVLJG010000002.1, from coordinate 8,117,759 downwards.
TTCACTTATAAAATATATCAAGAATGGAACAGTGAATGGAGAAATAAAAATTCTAAGCTCTTAGAGCTCAAACCATCTATGGGGCCATGGCGCTGTATTACCCAGAATCGAAGACATCAAATAGTTATAACCAGACTACGACTCGGACAGCTCACTCATCGGCACCCTTTCAATAGAGAACAACCATCAACCTGTGACATTTGTGAAGAAGCACTCACCGTTAAACATATCTTAGTGGAGTGCCCACTACTGGAAAGTGAAAGACTTCAACATAATATTAACGGAACTCTAGCGGATATTATAAGGGACAAATGTGACATTAACCAACTACTTATGTATTTAAGAAAAATTAATGTTCTACATAAGATTTAATCACATCCACCGCTAATAACCTGTAAAGGTTGATGCGGTTATTTCTTTGAATAAAAAAAAAACTTCTTGAAATATCCAATGATTATTTTAAAATAATTTTTAATTACGAGCTCAAAGGAACTTTCTTGTCGGTGATGTTCTCTCCTAGTTATGTAAAGGTCTCGTCGAAATAAATACTACTCGTAGTACCCTCGTATCTCACCAGAGCCACGAGTTCAAAGCGAGCACGCAGCGAAGGAAGGCGGCTCACCGCGCCTTTCCAAACTTCCTCCTCCCTGACCACGTATAAACTCTCATTTTCTTCAAAGCCAAGTTGTTGCATCAATTGGGTGATACATAGGGAGGTAGGGAGCTATTCACTTCGACGAGACCTTTACATAATTAGGATCGAACATCACTTACAGGTAAGTTCGTTTGACCATGTAACTATGTTCTGGTCTCTTCTAGTAAATACTACTCGTAGATGTTCAAAGCTAGTTGCAACAACATACTACTAACGCTCTGCAATAGTAAACAACTACACAAATTTCACGCAATATGTGTCAACTAAATTTATATTTCCATTGTAATAACTCATGTTAGGACTTTCAATAGTAGGTAATACGACGTACATAAGTTCAAAAATGACCATCCGTTATATGGTAACACGCAAATAACTTAATAATATGTTTCTGGTGTGGAGACTTGCTTCACCTTAAATGTCGCCTGAGTGAAGCTGTTGTTGTGTGTGAGGTGTATCAGAAAACGCGTTCCAGCCTGCCACGAGTCTGAGCCTACTATAATTTAGCCGACACAGAGGGAAACGCGTTTTATGTACTGTGAACTATCAATTGTAACACACCTAGACCACTCTCTGTTGAAACAGACTTTATCCATCCGGGAACAGAGGCACCATGATAAAGTTACTTCAGAGTGACAAATATTTGTGAATACTTTGGCTGCACAGATATCTGGGCGTAAAATACGGAAAAACTAAAAGTGGTTGCCACATGAGTGGCCCCAAGACTTTGAAAAATTGAGAAATCCCAATTTCAATATTATTCAACCCGATCCGGATGTTTTCTGTTTCAATTGGTTTGCACACTCTGACCTGAGGTAAGAGCTAGCAGTGCTGCAGACTTCCTCATCCGAATATCACAGAGGTCACCAGCAACCCCTTTGGTGGGTTGAGAACAACCACAGTATCTATATTTCGGTTGAGATGGCCTCAGCCTGCAAATGCCCTTCAAAATAACGCTAGTAGCATTTTGGGTAAAAGACTGATAGCTCAAACAATTATATCTTAATCTCTTATCACACTGTAAGGTGAGAAATTTCAAGGTAGAAAAACAGACATGTATTTCTAACTCTCCCACAACCTGGTCCAGGCGTGGAAACTAGAAGCTCCCTAATCTATTATACAGTGCTTTTCTTTAATGTCCCCTCCCCTTTGATTTTTTGAACGGATCAATTCAAAAAATTTAAACTTGAGGTAATGATATTGATGCGTGGATACTATATTTTAGAGTAAAATTGACAGATGAAAATGTCAAGATGGGCGCTGAGCGCCATCTTGGAAAAAAAATTATATAAAAACGGGGGTCTTGTGGCACATCATTTTGAAGCTCTTGACGAGTACTTTATAACCGTAGAATATAAGGTCAATACCTCTACCTCCTATAAAATGGTGGTACATTCAATAATTACCTGAATACATTGACATTTAACTTGATAATTCGAATAAATACGTCGAGTTCAGTTTAGAAGATGCTGGGAATGGTTGCCTTGAACGTCTTGACACAATAACAGCCGGTCCGTAGTTTCACGTCGAACGTTTTTAAACAAAGTAACATCGATATTTCTATATATATTTGTTATTCTCAGCCGCATATCCAATATTGAAGCATGTTCCGTTTCGTACACCTTTTGCTTCAAATAGCCCCATAAAAAAGCCATTTATTTAAATAATTCCTAACTTGTTTGTAGTAGTGTGGTGGAGCACCATCTTGCTGGAATACAATAACAGTATCGAATTATGATTATGATTCGCTTCGACGATTTCGGTGATTAGAGGGTCAATAATATTCTCCAGCATGTCCAAATACAGTTCCCCGGTTAAAGTTTGTTCGATGAATAGAGGCCCCACAATATGATTTCCCAATATTCCAGCCCAAACGTTAATTTTTTGTGGATATTGAGTATGAGTTTCCCGCAAGACGTGAGGATTGGTGTCAATCCAATAACGACAATTTTGTCTATGCACATTACCGTTGAGAAAAAATGTACATCCATCACTAAAACAAATATTTTGGATATAGGTAGGATGCCGTGCAATGGTTTCCGTCATAGTCTCGCAGAATTCTGTTCTTCCATCAGGGTCATCTTCAGTTAGCTGATGTACCATTTGAATTTTGTATGGGTGATACTTATTCTTTTTCAAAAGTCTCCGTACAGTAGAAGGACAAACCTCACATACATTCGCGATGGAGGAAGTAGACTGTTGGGGATTTACTATGATCTCACCAATTATTTGTCCTTTTTTTCTTCCGGGATAAATTTAGATAGAAGTTCCCTTAAATATTTTCTACAGATAGGACGATTCGGGAAACGATAATTAAAAATCCTTTCGGTCTCGTGAAAGTTATGCGTCGCACCATAAATAAAAATCGCTTCGATTTTTTCTTCCAATCGACGAGAATTGACCATTTTAAAAATAGTTCAAATAGTATCTAGTACTAAAAGCGTAAACTAAATAAGAATATTTTAACTGTACAATGATGTTTGTTTTCATACTGATATTCTTGTCACTCTCAACAAAAAATAAAAAAAAAGTTTTCATCGCTGCTGCTGTGGATACTGCAGGGAATTACAATTATTTGTAGAGATATGCATGTTAGTGGGTTTGTTTTCAAGCAATTATTAAATATACCACCATTTTGTAGTACTACAGTAAAGGTATGGACTTTATCTTCTAGGGTTATAAAGTACTCGTCAGGAGCTTCAAAATGATGTGCCACAAGACCCCCGATTTCATATAATTGTTTTGCAAGATAGTGCCCAGCGGCCATCTTGACATTTCCATCTGCCAATTTTACTCTAAAATATAGTATCCACGCATCAATTTCATTGCCTCAAGTTTTAATTTTTGAATTGATCCGTTCAAAAAATCAAAGGGGAGGGGACATTAAAGAAAAGCACTGCATGTAGGATATAATTGTCACATTATCAATGGGGTATAATATTCGACAGCCCATCAAGTCGGAGCAAAGCATTCACAACAGAAGAAAACTTCCAGTAGTTCTAGATGATTAGCGTGCGGGATCTTCTTCTCGTGTGACCAAAAACTCTGAGACTTTTACCCTGACCAGGGAATGTCCCAGTCCGAGAAATTGTGCAACTAAAAATTGGATAATTCAATACCTCTGATCGTATCTGCCAGTTTCTTTGAGCACCAGCCGACGTAGACCTTAAGTTATGTTATGTTAGTGGCATAGTAGCGTTAAAATAGCCTCGAACATTTTACAAGGCAAGAAATTTCACTTCTTCATGTATAGTCGGCTGTTACGAAATGAAACACAAGCTGACACCAAGATCCCGATGGTTACCGCAAAGTTTCGGACTCTGTCATTCTTGCCCTTACCAGGCTGAGTAATGTCTACCTCGTCCGCTCAAGTAAAGATATTTTCTTTCTGTTACAATTGGATACTGAACCTAAGAGTGCCCAATTTTTACCGGAGATCAAGCAGCTATCTTATATAATTGACAAAAAGGGGGTGAGGGTGTTAACTGTTGCCCGGATATTATTCAGGCTATCTGTATCAGTATAACAGTACAGAAGGAAATACAGACAGAAAGATTTCTTTTTCCTTAAGGTATGCCAGAACTGGTTTTATTAACATTGTGAACACATGAGAGGCACAATTTACCCTAAACGGTACAGAATTGTATTGGAAGAACTGTCCCTTGAATATGAATCTCAAATATATTCTGTGACTCTCCCTAATGGGTACCAAAATCTCTGCATATTTTAGATTCGTTAAGAAAGTATCTCTATGGAGAAGTCTGATCCCAGTTCAGTAGCCTTCTAACTTAAGTGTTCTATCCCTATAAACGAACTAAGTTCTTAAGATAAGGAATCAAACGTGATGATCCATCAGAATTGGCGGCAAGAAAAAGTTGCACAGGCGCTGACTTTTAGTTGGTTCAACGTTCTTACTGATAGCACCGCAGCTAAGCAATTGAGCGACTGTCGAAGGTCTGTAGTCCATAGATGGACTTTTGAGATTTAGCTGTGGCAGAGGGCTGCACCAGTCGCCATGTGAATGGCAAGTGACCACTCGAATCCAACTCAGCACTTTAGCGCCACTCCTAAAGTTCTGCCAGTCTACGTACCTCATCTGCACTAATCGGTGATGACTGCTGTTGTCAGTACGTTGTCCGGCCGTTTGGTCTTCAGTTACTGCTCATACTTATCTGAATTCTATTTAGAATTGACTTACTTGCTCAGATCTACACCGAAGAGCAAGTTAGGAATGGATGCCTCTGTTAGAGTACTACTAGAGTTCTTTGCTTAAATGTGAATATCTGCCAGCATGCGCCACTCCCCGTTCTTTGAACCTAGAGAACAGGGTATTGCCACTTGCAGTTAATAAACAATTCACATGTTGCTATACAGAGACCAAGCGCGCATCCCTGCGTGCGACAATTTCTATTATAGCGGCCGCTACCTCATGGTTCACCTTAGGTGGCTAGAATAGATCACAATTTATTCATCTGTCGTCATAACAAAGACATGCCCTCGAAATGTCAGCCCTGGAATAATGCGTGAACATCAATTATACTAAGGTCGCCGTATCGTCGTGGTGATGCGTCATCAATTAGAATAGAATACATGGCTTTTAAGACATCACAATCCAAAGCGCCCTGCTGTCCGAGTGCCACCTATGCAAAATGTAATGCTAATCGGGCATAATGTTACCTAACTTCCGTTATTACTGAAAATGACTGGATGTAATGTACTTTGGTGGTTTTATAACCGGTCATGTTAATACGTACAGTCCAGTTCCATAGTTATCACCAACCAAGTGGAATTTGCTATCACAAGCAAAATGTGACGCTAGTCTCGCATAGATAAAGCCTAATCGCTATCTGTTATTTACGAAAAATGGTACTGTAGCACAAACCATATGGAATTTGCTATCACAGGCAAAATGTAACGCTAACCTCACATAAGGCACCTATTCTCTATCTGATACTAAGAAAAAGATATACGTTTTTTGGGATATAAGTAATTTTTCGAGATACATACCATCGAGGACACCTTTTAACTTAGGGTTGAAATCATTTTTTTTATTATCTGGTATTTGGCTGCTAACCCCTTTAGGAGTTCGTTCAAATTTACTGAACGAACGTCTAAACGGGTAGCAGCCAAAACGTGTCAAACGGTTAACATGTCAATTGGGTGAACGCATCGATTTCTACGTTTCCAGCAGTGTCGAGGAATCGCTAATCATTATTAGACATCTGGACCGAAGATTGGCCGCATTGTAGGCGAGATGCCGACGGGCGGTCGCCTTCAAGGTTCCTTACGCCGTGGAGCAAAATTACAAAGCGCAAGTTAGATTAATGTTAGGATGGATGCTTCATCGGCTTTGCAGACTGTGCCTGACACCACGTTTGGGATAACGTTCTGACACTGTTCCTTGAGATATCAGCCTGGACCTAGCTTGAGATAGCCACCTCCATACCAAAGACGTTCGGGATAACGCTGAACCATTGGGCTCGGTGGCTTGGGATAGCAACGTGGACCTGGCTTGTGATAGTCAGCTCCACACCAAGCACGAACAAAGACGTTTGGGATAACGTGGAAGCATTGGACTCGGTTGCTTGGAATAGCAACATGGACCTGGCTTGTGATAGTCAGCTCCACACCAAGGACGAATGAAGTCGTTTGAGATAACGATTCAATGCTTAACTCCGTTGCTTGTGATGGTAACTTGTACTTAGCTTATGATAGCTAAGGACCTACGACAAATAACAACACTGAACGCGTTTGGGACGTCGTAGCAACACAGTATGGTCAACAATCTGTTCTCATTAGCTTGTCATAGCAAATATCACATGGTTTGTGATAACCATGGAACAGTACTGTAAGCTTGAATATGGCAGGTTAGCAACTCTTTAAGGTATATTTTTTCCTTATTACCAGATAGAGATTACATATCTTATGCAAGGCTAGCGTTACATTTTGTTTCTGATAGTAAATTCCATCTGGTTTGTGATAACCTTGGAACAGCATTGTAAGGATGCACATGCGAAGTTAGGAAGCCTCCGAAGTACCATTTTTCATTAATAAACGACAGAGATTAGGTACATCTATGCCAGACTGGCGTCACAGTTTGGTTGTGCTAGCAAATTCAACATGGTTTCTGATAACCATGGAACAGGTCTGTAATTACGAACATGTCAGGAAAGCGCCAACGTATATCTTTTTCTTATTACCAGATAGAGAATAGGTGTCTTATGCGAGGTTAGCTTTACATTTTGCCTGTGATAGCAAATTCCATATGGTTAGGGATAACCTTGAAACGTGATTGTCAGAATGCACATGACCTTTTAGGAAACCGCTAGAGTACCATTTTTCGTAAATAACAGATAGATATTAGGTTTTATCTATGCGAGACTAGCGTCACATTTTGCTTGTGTTTGTGATAGCAACCTCTTTAGAAGTTCGCTCAGTAAATTTGATCTGGCCCATAAATTGTACTAATATATCAGTAATTTTTCGAGATACTTTTCATCGAGGACACCTATTCCCTAAGAATTGAAATCGATCTTTCAATTATCTGATTTTTGGCTTAGAAGTTGACTCAGCTACTTTATTGTGGCCTTAATTGTCTCTGATTGTGTTGTGTATGTATACCATAAATAATGTTATAAGAGCATATTATTCCTTCCGGCGACGCCACTGTTTATTCGGGTATCTCCGGAAAATTGTCTGCTGGAATTTGGCTGCTAACTTCACACCGATGCAACTTTCTGTTAATACAGTGATGAGTAGAAGTAATGAGCAATAATATAATTTTACAGTTAAGAAATGACTTCGATAACTGTGCTTATTTTTCACTGCAGCTTCCACAGATGTAGTTGACACCTCTCAGATGGCCGTGTTTGTCAGGATAGTTTTTAGTGATTGTACGATTAAACACGATCTCTTTTGTTCCACTAAAGGACAGACTACTGGGCAGGACTTGTTTTCTTCTTTTAAAAATGTTATTTCTGCTGAGAAAATTCCAATATCGAAAATGGTAGGCTTGACAACCGATGGCGCTCCAGCTATGGTGGGTCGTGATAAGTGTCTCGTGGGTTTATGTCGTATAGATGAATGTTTTCGGCAATTTCTATGTTAAAACTGCATTATCCATCAGCAAGCATTATATGGAAATTTTCTACAACTAAACAACGTTATGAAATTGATAGTAAAAACTGTGAACAGGATTAGAGCTCAAGCGTAACAGATAAGATTATTCGAAGCCTTGGCAGATGAAATTGACTGTCAGTACAGGGAGCTACTTCTTCACTCTGAAGTCCGATGGTTGAGTAGGGGACGAATGCTGACACGTTTTAATGATATCATAGTTATATTTTTCAAACAACGTGATGAACCGATTCCAGGACTGGAAAATTCAATCTGGCTTAGAGATTTTGGTTTTCTTGTGGAAATTACAGAAAAATTAAATGAAGCTAATTTGCAGCTTCAGGGGAGAGACAAAGAGCTATCAGAAATAATTTTCGATATAAAAGCGATTATCAAAAAGCTTGAGTTTTAGGAACAAAGCTTAATCGATGGCGATACCAGACATTTTCTTGTTCTTTCAGAAAATATATCTCAAAGTCCATTGGAACCATATGACAGTAAAGATCATGTAGAAATAGTCTCTTACTTGAAGGATAGCTTTAAAAATCGTCTCAAGGATTTCAACAATATTGCTATAGTGGCGCAATTTGTTGTTTCACCCTTCGTGGAAATTGATATCCAACAGTTTGCAACTTCTGTTACGCAGAATTTTAGCGAAGTCATCGCTGCGACAGAAATGGAAGTGATTGCGTTTCAGAATGATGTAGCTTTATAATTATTAGTCTCAAATACAAAATGTATCTGGTAGTAAAAATAAATATTCATTTTTATGTCGGGTTGAAAGTGGAAGCGTTATTTAGTTCAACCTATTTGTGTGAATCTTCTTTTTCAAATATGAAGTTTATTAAAAACAAATACCGTAATCGACTTACAGATGCAATTTTGGATAATTGTATTCAAATGGCGGTATCAAAATATACTCCAAACATTAAAATAAATGTCAGTGAGTCTGAGTGTCAGGCTTCTCATTGAACACGCATTTTTATCTGGACATGTTTTTGTTTAAAATAGTGCGTTGCTTTTTTATTTTTAGTTACCTTTATTAAATCGTATGTGACATTCCATTGTAGGTGACGAAAAACTTTGTTTATTCTTCAAACACCTGCGATTGGTAGGAATGGATGTACTTATGTAGTATGTACTAGTTATTGGTTTATTAAAGTTTATTAGTATGTATTAATATTAGTAAAATAAACTCATGTATGTCACATACAACTGTGTATAATTTCATTTAAGTTGGCTTACATTGCTTACGACTAGGTAGCCCACTGTTTACTTCAAAATTATCAAAGTAGCTCAACACACTTAATAGGTTGGCGACTACTGCTCTAAGCTATTCAATCAGAAACTCAGAAACCTGGAAACCAAAACACATTGTAAGTTACCTTATGTTCATTTCATGGTTTTTGGCGGGTCACACTAAAATTACCGGAATCACTTTTATACATCTACCTCCCTTAAAATTACAGAAAAAATCTGTCTCTATGCGCGTACGTTTGGTTGTGTACGTTGTCATAGGTGCCCGTCGGAGGGGGGGGGGCGATCACTGGCAAGAGATAACTGTTTGTGATAGTGTACCTACCAAGCCTAAGCATCATATGAGTAGTGTCAATGACGGTAGGGGGAGTCGCATGCACCGAAGCAGTTTCATAGGAAGACGCCTAAATACCAGGGCACCATGGCTGTTATGAGAAGCTTACAGAAGAATCCGATTTTTGAACTGCTTCAGCTTACCAGAATTAGGAAAAGCCTCCTCAGGTAGGTTGTTCCACAATCTCAATACCCTAGGGACACAGTTCTGGATGTAACGAAGTTGTACGCTGTTAGGATGGGAGGCCGAAGTCAGGCGGGTCTATCTGGCAGGCACATCGTGTGGCGGCATCCTGGGTGAGAGCTCGGACAAGCAGAGCCCGTTGACATAGCGGTAGAAGAGAGCTAGGTCACCGACGCCCTGTTGGTGCGAAAGGATCACGCGACTGTCAACAAGGAGAATGTTGTCAGGGCGGCAGCACACCAAACATATGAGCAGTACTCGCTGCTGTTTTATCTGGGTCTACAGAGTGAGGAGGTTATATGGAGAAAAGTACAATTGACGACATGCGTTCGTGCCGGATCAGGTCCTGGGTGATCTATATAGTAAAATACTAAAATTAAATTACTATTACGCGGAGGCCTTCGGAAATGCGGCGCTTCTTTGTGACATGTCGGTAAACGTCGCTGAAATCAAAAGGTACAGCGTCAAAGCAGTGGCGCACGACGACTTCTGCTACTGTCATGGATTCTGGTATTTGACTATAACATAATATATAAAAATACTGATACTATAGATAATTTTTTGAAGAGTGATGATGAGAAACTTGGCAAAGCTTTTACCCCTTGGCGGAATCAGAAGTTTCGAAGGTTTAGATCGCGTTGAATACTCGTGCACCATATGCGCCCGCAGGAATTTTTCTCAGGGGAAGGGGAAGGGCCATCCATCGACAAGAGATAACCTTTGCGTGAAAGCATAATTACCTCCAAGACTTTCTGAAGCACAAGGGAGAACATATTTTCTCAGGGAGCCAAATCCTATAGAGCACCAGAATTGTAAAAAACACATGGTGAATATGCATATTTTAAATGTATGAGTTTGTTTGACTAACTTGATCCCTTTAATTTTAATTTTTTTGTTATACGTGTTCGTAGTTAGATTTTTTCAGATGGACCAATTTGTACCGAGCATCATATTTTATGAAGTAGAGAGTCAACCTACCTGACGCCATTTTCTTAAAAATCTATTTATATCGACGGGCCGGCACATATACCAGAAATGGGAGTGTTGTGCACAATGTTGCAGCACACGCCTGACGACAAGAATGCGCTAACATGTGCTGCAACATGTTGCAGACTGTTCACATTTCTCAGGATCTGAGCATGCTCCCGGCAAATCTGCCCGACCAGGTGCGTTTCCACGTAAACAAGCTGCACAAGATGTTTAAATGTAAATATACCTTAAATAAATCCACAGATGTTTGGTAAATAGCCTTACTGACTTTTCGACTAGCATGACAAGCTTACTTAAAAGACAATTATTTAGAAAAATGTGAAATAGTCCTGTGTACCTTTTTTTTTATATTCCAACTAACACGATGGCCTAAGGCCTAAACACCCATGGGGTACCGTTGGGCTATAAGGGGATACCATGCACATATTCTGGCCCCGCCTACGAGGTGGTACCTCTGCTTTCGACAGTCAGAGACCGTCTACCACCTACGGACATCAATCACAACATCCATAGCCAAGAGAAAAATTTCTCATGGGAATAAGATTCTCTGACAATTGAAATGCTCGTCTGAAACAAAATAAATAGTGATATTTTCTGTGATATGAAATAAAAAAAAACCTGATGCTATAGTTGTCAAAGGACCAAAGAAGCCATCACAATAGGATCAGCTAGGATAAATTTCATCATTTTAACATTATATTCTACATATTGTATTAAACATGCAGCAAAGGTTGATTACACAGTGCTTTTCAAAAAGATCCCTCTGCTTAACACTTCTTTCAATAACTTTACTGCTGTTATTTGGTTGGTTTTTGGGTAGTTAGGCCGTCGTAAAATATACTAAGTGACATATAAATCCGAACACCCAGTTTAAATGGTTTTATTTTAATAAAAGTTGGTGAATGTATTCATCTTACTGTAAATAACAAGTGAAACAATTTTCAGCCTTATCAGTTGGACATTCCGGTTTTTATACTGCTTTTTTTTTAATTCACTAACGCTCTAAAAATGAATATTTCAGCCGCAGTAAAGACAACGTTGGCGGATTTTGGTTCTTGACATCCTTTACGATCGGTTACGATGCCTAGAGTACGGAGACCTGTACGATTTCGTCAACTTAGTGAGTTTGATAGGGGCCGTATAGTGGGACTTCGGGAAGCTGGACTTTCTTTTCGGGCAATTGCAGTTAGAGTGCAAAGAAGTGTAGACACTGTGGTTAGGTGTTGTCAGGCATGGCTTCGAGAAGGCCGTACGCAAAGAGCAAGGGGCACTGGACGCCGCCGTAGAACAACAGACCGTGAAGATCGCCGCCTAAGATTATTGTCCTTAAGGGACCGTTTCTCCACTACCAGGTCCATTGCAAATGACTGGTTTGCAGAACACTGAAGACCTATTGGCATGCGAAGTGTTTACCGACGAATGAGAAGTTTTGGCTTGTTTTCATACCGGCCACACTGGGTCCTCCCTTTAACTCGAGAACACCGACGTAATCGCCTTGAGTGGTGCAGACAACGGTTACTCTGGGATCAGGAATGGAACAGTATTGTCTTTCGTGACGAGTCTCGATTTTGTTTAGGCATGCACGATGGTCGTGCCAGGGTTAGAAGGCGACGTGGTGAAAGGAGGAATCCACAGTTTTTTGTTGAAAGACATGTTCATCACACTGTTGGAGTTATGGTTTGGGGTGCTATGGCTTATGGTTCCAGGTCACCTTTAATCTTCATCAGAGGTAACATGAACGCGCAGCGTTATATCCACGAAGTTCTAGAACCCCATCTTTTACCCTATCTTGACACCCTGGCAGATCCAACTTTCCAACAAGATAATGCCCGACCACATGTTGCAAGAGTCACAATAGGCTTCTTTCAACATAATGATGTCACATTGTTACCATGGCCACCAAGATCTCTCGACTTATCACCAATTGAGCATGTGTGGCATATGATGGGTAGGAGATTGCTCAATTTGCAACGTCCTCCCCAAAACTCTAGAAGCACTTCGAGAGGGGTTGGTGGTTGCCTGGAATGAGATACCACAGGAGGACATTGACCACCTGATCAGAAGCATGCCTAGGCGCGTTGGAGAATGCGTAGCACATCAGGGTGCATCCACACATTATTAAAGGTCAAAGGGCTTTAAAGCAGTGCAATCATTTTGAAATTTTTATCATTTACTTATTATGCTTCATTAAGTACTTATACAAACTTTTATTAAAATAAAACCATTTAAACTGGGTGTTCGGATTTATATGTCACTGAGTATATTTCTACTCAAAGTAAAGGTTTCAATGAAATTTTTAGACAATGTTGCTACAATGGCAAGAACGCAAAGGATAGTTTTTGAAAGTCGGTCCAGCGGCAGCAGAAAAAGAGGCCAAAAACAAACAAAAAAATAAAAATCGCTCAAATATTATTTTTTTCACGTTTCAGGCGAACAAATTGACAACAAACCAAATGGTCTGTTTGTTTCTCACACAAATGTTTACAGTGGATAACTGTGCATCTAATTGCAGCTTGGGTATCTAAAATTGTGAACATAGTTGAGACTCTCTGACAGCCGGCAAGATATGTCACTATATGGATAGATTCTTCTAACGATGTTTTCGTTGTTCAGTTTGGAGACTATGTCTCTAAAATTTTGATATACACAAGTCGCAACTGAAATCACACTCCTAGATACAACATTTTTAACAAAATTGGGGAGCTTAAGCATTCATGTTTCTATAACAACTAACCTTTTCGGTATTTCCTTTTCTATCGTTGTCTACACTTCCCAACTCGAAGACTGTGTCTGATAGATGTTAGTGCACATAATGTGCAACTAAAATTGTAAAATTTCATTTCTTGGTTTCGAAGACTGTGTCACATGGAGTATGGTACCAAGAAGCTGTTACAGATCATACATCCAGTGACAGCTTTCTCGGTACCAAAATCAGTGAGACTGAACAAATGAACGCAATGTATATTCTAACACTGCCTCATCTATAGTTATATCCGTTTCTGTGCCTCACAGAATGGGGCACGCAAAAGTGGCAATTAAAATTATTCATATAGTTGCACAACCTTGGGTCGCAACAGTCGGTGAAGCTGGATATCATGCGCCAAATTTTTTTTCTCTTTATACCAATTTAACATCGTTTTCCTCTGGTTTGAAGACTGCGACTCACAGCTTCTGCTAAGCAGAATGTGCAACTAAGTCAAATGGATATCTAGTTACAACATTGTGATTCGCTAAAGTCGGTTAGACAACGTATAACAGCAATGAAGGATCACAAAAGATACATATCTATAACTAGTATCATCTATATTTTATAATTCGAGCACTGTGCCTCACAGAAAGTGGCACACAAAAGTGGTAACTAACCAGCCAAAATCAACGGCTCATTGCCGTATGTTTTGGAAGCATTAAACTGTACCCCGCAGTGACATCCTCCAGGTTTCAGGTGAGAGTGGAAGTCGCTGCTAATCTTTTCTCCAGCTCACCAGCAAAGATCGACTTGTCACTCTGAATTCCTGCATGTAGGGTGATATCATCAGCAAAGCTGTGGATTGTACAGGAAAGGGAGTCGTTGATATGAAGGAGAAATAATGTCGGAGCTAAGACCAAACTCTGGGGAACACATGTGCTGCCGTTCTAATTTTAAGATTCTAAGAGCTAATGTTATTCTGATAACTGAAGAGACGTTGGCTGGTATGTAATAATTTGCCCAATTTGCTCAAACCATGAGACTGCGCCCTGTGGCGGCAGCCTCACTTGCCCACCGTCTGTAGACGGTGGCAAAAGGAAACAAATAACGCTGACACTTGCCTAGTTGACCTGTACTATCGTTGCGCAGTGTAGGTGTGGCCAGTCTTTTGACATGCTCAGTAGGCACGCTTCCCAAGCAAATAAACAACCAACATGGAAGATCCTATGGTTTTTAACCATGAATTAGATTTGATTCATAAAAAGTACCTATCTATAGATTTTTTATTTAAGTTTCAAACATGTGTTGAATTCTTAAGGAATTTAACAATATCATTTCAGTAGGGTTGTTTTAAGTATACGAAATATTTTCGGGACTAGCTCCCTGAAATGGTACATAACTTACTTACCTTGAATATAATTCTGTTACTAAAACAGCTGTTGTCTGATTAAGTTATTGATATTCAGATATAACATAACATTGTCCAAAGATGTCTTAAATGCATCTGCTTCTTCGATCTCCCTCATCATTTTCTGAAACAAATGTTAGATATATAGTATTATTGTATTAAAGATGATTGAAAAGCTCCTCATTATTATTTTTATCAAAATATCAGACTGCTAGGGAAAGGTCATGATAGAATCAGTAAGTCAGCGTTCTACATCATGTAAGAATGAATGTTTGAAATTTTTAAAAACAACTAGGATAATTAGATTCTATTTTTAGGCAGTATACATTTTTGTGTGAAATATTTTTGGGACTAGCTCCTTCAAACAGTACATAACTTACCTGAAATACAGTCCTGTTACTAAAACACTGGTTGTCTGATGTATTGTTATTCAATTATCATAGAACATAGCCCACAGATGTCTTAAAAGCAGCTAGTTCTTCGATCTCTCTCATCATGTTCTGAAAGAAATGTTGTATAGTATTCTATATTAAAGATGATTGAAAAGCTCCTCGTTATTATTTTTATCAGAGTGCTAAGGAGACATCATGATAGTAAGTCAGCCTTATACATCATGTTAAAAATGCATGTTTGAATCTAAGGTGAATTAGATTTTAATTTTAAAAAGTAATTCACCTGTACTAATTGCTGTCCGTATAACTACTTTCCACTATTGTCAAAACGGCTATTAGGTGAAACGTCACGATTGGATATGTTACTGTTTTTAGGTTATTACAAACTAGACACTCCAGAGTTTTGTATGTTAGTTTCAAAAATGTGTTGAATTCTCCAAGTGCTTTTCTAATTTAACAATATAATTTCACTCGCGTTGTTTTTAATATGTGAAATATTTTTGGGACTAGCTCCGTCAAATGGTACATAACAAATTGTCGGACACCGAAAGTGCAACTTAAGTCAAAAGTATATGCCAGACCATCCCGTGTCCCAAATTCGGTACAACTGTGCGCAGGGATGGAGAATTTTCAAAGATATAGACCTTTTCGACATTTTCTCTTATCTACCTTACTGTATCTCTCACATTCTGGTGCATAAAAGTTGCAATTCATGACAGGAATCGAAGTTTCAGTCGATAAGATCGAACATGGAAAATTTTCATAGAAGCAAATGATTTGTCAATTCGGAGACTGTATCTCATAGAATAAGAGCCCGCGACGGCCAGACCTTCGCTATTTCATAAAACCTGAAACTTTCTCTGCGCATGTCCCCAACAGATGTAAAAACAATCAGCGACTACAAAATTTGGATGGTGGTTATTTTGGCAGGTAAAATTGTTACAGAAACTGGCAGAGAAGGCGATATTGACATCGATAGTAGGGACGAAGGTAATGAAGATATTGACGACAAAAATAAGAATCATCAATTATTTTTCTATATCCAATAAAACTATTTTTTCTACCTATAATAATATTAGCTACTATATACAGGGTGGCGCATCGAAAACGAAACAGACACATTTACTGTCAGCTCAGTTTTTTTTTTTGGAAAAACGCTCAGACCCGACGATTTTGCTTTCGAGGGGGACACAAGTTTGGAAAATAATAACGTTAACCCGTGCAGCCCCCTGGGCAGAGGTGACACCAACCCTAAAATCTTGAATAGAAAGGGGGGTCGAATGATACCTTATTTTAAAGATCATTCAATTCCCTTTATAATGATGTAAAATACATGAGCTTCAGTTCAGTAGTTTTGAAGATTTATTGATTTAAAGCTTAAACTAGACTTTAATAGGTACATCAGATTAGTTTGTACTACTTTCAGAAGAAATTTGACTAAAAGAATTTACTTAATAAGTAAATGCTTTTCTTCACTACGCCCATGGTTTGTTTATCATTTTGTTGTTGAAAATAGCTATTGGAGCGTTTTTTTGTGACAAAAAAGTTATTTCTTGAAGAAAGATAAGGAAATATCTCGTACTTATTTTAAATAGGAATTTAGTACATAGTTTGCGATTGATTTGACCAAGCTTTGTTGCTAAAATAACTTGTAACGCTTTATTACATAAATTGACCATGGTATATTCCACAGCAGAAAGAGTTGAAAATATCGAAATATTTTTCGGAAGTAATCAGTGCACTAATAGAACAGCAGAAATATTTAATGAGCTAAGTGAGAACAGTAACGTGCATCGAAAATATGTTCTAGAAGTTATAGCTAAACTTCGGGAAACTGCGTCAGTCGCCAATAAAAAACGCAACATTGAAAATCCCATAAGGAACGAAGCAAGAGAAGTGGGGGTTTTAGGGCAAGTTTATGTAGATCCTACGTTAAGTACCCGCAAATTGGAGACTGTGTGTGGTGTTAGTCGACGTACTCTCCAACGGATTCTAAAGGCCCATAGTTTTCATCCGTATAAAATTCACTTGGTACAAGAACTTGATGAAGACGATTTTGATCGGCGTTTACAATTTTGTGAAGATATGAGTGAACGAATTATAAACGATGAACATTTTCTATTCAACACTTGCTTTTCCGACGAATGTTCCTTTTTCTTAAATGGCGTAGTAAATCGTCATGACTGCCGATATTGGTTTGATTCTAATCCCAGAATTTATCATGAGGTTCATACACAGCAGCCACAATAATTGAATGTTTGGGCTGGTATTTTTGGCGATCATTTACTTGGTCCTTTTTTCTTACCTGGAAATTTGACCGGTGAAATGTATTTGGAATTACTGGAAGACGCCATAGATCCTGCATTAACAGCCATAATTGAAAATCAGAATGATCGGCGGTACATTGCGAATAGGTTGATGTTCCAACAGGATGGTGCCCCACCACATTACGCATTACGTGTTCGACAATATTTAGATCAGACGTTTCCAGATCGATGGATTGGTAGAAGAGGTGCCATTAAAGGGCCGCCAAGATCGCCAGATTTATCACCTTTAGATTTCTTTATGTGGGGTCATTTAAAAAGCAAAATCAATGCTACTCAGCCAATATCATTAGAAGACCTGCGACAAACAATTGTGAATGAGTGCCTTTAAATTACTCCTCAAATATTGCAAAATGTGCGGCAGCGTTTTGAGCAAAATCTTTATTCTTGCATGGAGAGTCATGGTGGCCATTTTCAACATTTACTTGCCTAACGGGTCAATTCATTCTACATTTTTAAATTACTTTGCTGCCAAATGTATTGATCTCCACTAATGATGATGTATAACTTTTATTTAAGCTTTAAATAAATAAATATTCAAAACTACTGAACTGAAGTACATTAGTTTTGTACCACTATAAAGGGAATTAAAGGACTTTTAAAATAGGGTATCACTCAACCCCCCTTTCCATTTAAGATTTTGGGGCTGGTGTCACCCCCGCTTAGGGGGCTGCACGTGCTAACGTGATTTTTTGCCAAACTTGTGTAACCCTCGAAAAAAAAATCGACAGGTCTGAGTGTTTTTTTTAAAAAAAGCTGAGCTGACAGTAAATGCGTCTGTTTCGTTTTCGATGCGCCACCCTGTATAATACAGCCATGAACATGATAAAACTATTTTTTTCTTTGGATTTCTCACTATAAACCTTACTGTCAATGGCGTACTTAGAGGGGGGCGATCTGCCCCTCATAGAAACCCAAGTCTGCCATCCATCCCAGATGGTAAATCCTCCGGGCGGGAGCGACGAACATACTGAACATGAATGCTGTGACCACCACTGCACCCCCCTACCAGGCTTAGACAGATCCCGAAATCTGCTTTTGGATGCTCTTCCCTCTTTCCTCGCTGGTTCCCTCCTATAGTAAACAACAGAACTTTTCAAAAAAGCTAACAAGATCCCAAAATGCGATGGATTCATTAAATCTATACAAATTTTTTATTGCTTTTGGGACAAAGAGTTTGTTAGATATTTTTTTAAAAATCAATTCTTTAATCATAGATAATATGCTATGATATTTTTGGTATATACAAAAACACTGTTCCACATATAATATTCAGTAAATCAAAGATGCGTACTAAAAGTTGGCAATAAACCAAATAATATCTCACTTGTATCCACTTAAATATATCATATATCGCCTCTTGCTCACACCAACGGCAGGCTTGCAATCTGTCTGGAACAATTTCAAGTGCGTACCCAGCTCAAGACCGAAGGAGGTATCTTCAAAAAATTTTTGGTGGGTGTTCCACGAATCATATCTTCACAACTATGTTTGATACTTTACTTCCTATTTGCATTTCATTTTATAGAGTCTTCAACGACGATTTGAAAATACATATGGATACAGAAAACTACTAGGACTACTTTTTTGAAACATTCAAGCAAATATTGCATGAAACGCCTTTTTAAGTAATGATTTAGTCGATTGCAATACTTAAAATACCTGAGATAATATATAATCAAAAATAGTTTTATATAATATGTAGAAGGATAAATACCTAGCTTATTGTAGAATGATTTGAAAAATAAACTTGCTATATTTTCACCATTATGAAACGGTAAGAGATACGGGTATATATTTTTCCAGTATCTCCAGAGATACCCGGAAAAGGGAACAAATTTTCCAAAAATTGTTTCTGGTTTTTCCTGAATTAATTTGAGAAGGGATTTAAAAATAAACTGCACATTGACATTGCCACTTTCTGATTTCTGCAAGGTGACATAAATAGAACATTAATATAATTTTTCGTCACTTATCCTCTATTCCTTCGCTGAAAGGTCACCGTGTAGATAGAAAAAGTGATAATGCTATTGTGTAATTTGTTTGTAATTTGTACAAAATTTGGATGTTTAAAAAGTTTTGCTCCGGTTTGAAGGCAGGCAAAAATAAAAGTGATTTTGGCATAAATCTAGTATGAGAAACAAATCACTATCTGATAATTTGAAGACCTACCTAGGAAATTCCGCTTTTTTGAAATACTCATGGTTTGGTAATGTCAAAGTATGACGGATTAAACGTATTTGGAATCAGAATTAAAAGTTCTACTTATCTGTGCAAAAAAACAGTATGGCTTACGTAAGAAAAAAATAAAGATTATGCTATACGACAAGAGATAAAACGTCGTATTGAAATTCTAATTATGCCATCTTGTCGAGGAGGAAAAGTGGTAGCGTAAATGTACAATTTATTTGGAGACCCCACCACAAATAATGTCAGAAGAAAATCAAAACTATTTTCGTCTCTCTCTCGCAGTACGTTGAATTTCGAAACTTTCTACGCGGCATTTTGTTAACTACCTAAGTATGCAACTTTGTCCCCTTTTAGGCGACTCCGTATCTATTACAGTTTCAGAGATCCCAATACTGAGGGTAGAATTGGAAACACTCTCTATATAAGAGTGAAAAGATACAATTGAATCACGAAATAATTAAAACTATTTACTGCCCAAACATCAATCGTGTAACAGCTGGTCTGAAATAAATACATTAGATGCATCACTACCTAAATCGCATCGGCTGTTGCAAGTTTTGCCTCTGCAAGCAAAGTCACTTATCAGCTGTTTCTCTAACGGAACTCGAAGTGGGCCCCGCTGGTCTGCAGGTTCCTTCTAAGACTTCGAAGTGGCCGGTCACAAAAAAACATTGGAAACAATGTTATTTTGCCATTGAAAAATTGGCGTCTAGTAAGTTGACTTTGTACTTCCCACGCTACGATGTTCGTAAAGGATTACGTTTGGCACAAGTTAACCTTTTGAGAAAAAAGTTAGCTAGCTCCTCCACTGAATGCAACCCGTAACAGTCAATTTTTAGCACCTACAAAAACTGTTTTAGAAAATTAGCAGGATTGTCTGAAACTTCCAGAAATGAAGTTTGAGTGTTTTTTTTTTGATTTTGGCATTTTTATCCGCCGTCACTCAGGCGTGGAAAGTAAAAACGCTCTACTTTGACAATCTGCCATGCAATTTTCAACTGCCATTTTCACACAAATATATATATATATATATATATATATATATATATATATATATATAGTATTAAGGTATGAATTTCGTTGTTCCAAATTTCAGCGTACTAACTCAATCTGTTCAAAAAGTAAGTAGGGGGAAGGCTTTTTAAAAAGTACTGTATAAACAACGATAACATCGTTTCTCGAGTTTCCAAACATCTGACTCACTGTATGGGACTATCACAATAGAAATCGTAACTTCGACAGGTACATGCAGTGATGTTATTTCTGTTAAAACACTACCGGGGCTTAAGATGAACCGGAATTATGTTTTTCTGAACACATACAAGATGTTTGCGTACCAAAAGATAGTGCTTTCCAACATACATGTCATTCCTACTTATTCATTCCTACTTATTTTTGAGCGGGTAAAGTTAGTAAGCCGAAATTCGGTGCGATAAGATTGATGTATGGATTTTGCTTCAGCGAGAAAGTGACAGTTGCATTGTCGGATCTACAGGAAGGAAGAGGTGAATGAGGTGAGAGGAAAAGAAAAATATGCTTGAAGTTCACTAATATTTTTTTGTCACAAGGGCAACTGCGCTGATGCTGATGTCCGCTTTTTCAATAAATCGCTCAAATTTACTCCTATGGCAGTTGAAAATTTCAACATGGCGGCGGGATCTCCCCTGAGAAAAACTCCGCTATGCGCCTATGTTGACTCAGATAAGTGTTATAGATCTATTTTTAATCGGTTTGTACTATTTAATAGGTTGAGGATCCCGATGATGGACCCATAAATACTTAATCAGGAATAAGAAATGGAAAGAAAACATTTTTTTTTAAATTTAACTGGTCTCCAAACTCATGGTGCCCATGTTTCAGGTATGATAGAGGACTGTCATAAAGCTCGACACCTAAGCACATTTGGTAGCCAACCCGGCAGTGATAACATCAGGGTTTCCTGTCAAAGAGGAAGTCGCTTCTAGTCGACTGTTGTACAGCGCACCAGCGGAGGTAGGCTTGACACTCTGAATTCCTGTATTTAGAGTGTTGTCATCAGCAAAGCTGTGGACTGCATTGACCGTAGAGAAAAGGAGGTCATTAATATGCAGGAGGAATAAAGTCGGAGCCAAGACCGCCCGCTGGGGAAAACCCACGTTGACGTTGTGATTTTGAGATTTTAAGAGCAAATGCCTTTCTGATAACTGAAGAGCAGGGGGGCAGTTGACGTTGGCTGGTCGGTCTTAATTTGCGCAGTGAGAGAGTCATAACCACCCTGGATTCATCATTGATTGAGAATTTTTGCGCCCCTATGACACTGCGCCCTGTGGCGGCAGAGTCACTTGCTTACCATCTGTAGCCGGTGACAAAAGCAAGCAAAACCATAGAAAATAGCGCCGCTATTTGACTAGTTGACCTGTACTATCATTGCGCAGTGTAGGTTTGGCCAGTCTTATGACAAGCAAATTGACAACAAATATGGTAGATCCTATGGTTTTTAACCATATTATAGGGAAAATTTGCTTGACTTTGCACCCCGACTGCAAATATTACAGCCAGTAAATATATAAAAAAAGATTTTATAAACATGCTTTTATTTAGCCGTCAATGAAACGAACTAAAAACTTGAAAATATTTTCTTCCTATGCACATACCTGCTTGAACCAATTTTCTGTAATTTTACTTTCTTGTCTATCTAAATTACATCAATGTGCATTTTGGATATCAATAAAGTGATCGGTAACATGGGAAGCACGTGAGGGCAGTTTAGATAATGAAAAAGATGTCAAAACATCTAGAAGTGGACCGAACATCGCAACCCATGAGGATAACTCTACAAAAAAACTCGTTCGGCTGTAATTTACTCGATATTTTGTATCTCTATTACAGTTGATTATTCCATTTTTATTACATCTCTATTCGAACATATGTTGAACTTCTACAAGCACCCTTTTTTTGTTGGGAGGCTATAAACCTTATGGGTTGCGATGGTTCGGTTCACTTTCAGATATTTTGATATCTTTATCATTATGTAAGCTGCCCTCATTTCCATAAAAAATGCATATATGTCTGTCATGTTACAGTCCCCCGGCTCAGCTATGAGCACCTTTTTGAAAATGATATTAAGACAAATAGGATGCTCATTAGAAGTGATTAATCATGATAAATCTTCGTGTACGAAAGTCTTCTCCGGCTGACCTAGTCAAGGTAACTATTGCAATACCCCGTATACGCCTGGAGCGGGGCGGGTCTAGATCAATCGCGTTTGTTGATATGCTTGTACATATCCTAAACTGTCCATTTAAATGCGACAGCACTGAACGAATGACCATCTGTCTGACCTCTCGGTCCAAGAGGATCGTTCGGGAAGAGCAGGTACTCAGTTCTGTGCTTGGGTTTCGAGGGAAAATACCTCGTAAGTTTTCTGTTCTCAGCGCTTTAATTCTTAATTTCCTTCTCGTCATGATTACACTAATTATAAATATGACGAAATCAGTTCAATTTCATCCTTGATAGTTACTGATTTCGCTAACAGAGTTACTCCACTAAACAACCCAATCTTTTCTCTTGAGAAGTACCTGATCTTTTTATCTTGAGAGTTAATAAACGGATTATATTCAACTCTCGATAATCAACCATGCAGCTCAATCCCACTTAACCCCAACCGGGTGTCAGACTTTTAGTTGAGCATCGCCAGTCTAAAAATGAAGTGTCCAGAACAGTGCTAAGGGTGATAAGGTCGTAGCTTTTGAAGATTTTTCTGACCAGTTTTTCAAACATTAAGTATAGCTTAGTGTGAAATCAACTATGCGAGTAACTGACCTTAGTGCGCTCCGATCTTAAGAAGCCTTCTGAGCGTAGAATAGTAAATAGGTAAGTTACCTTACGTCTTCTCAAATCACCTGATAAATTGATATTCGTCTTATCAACTGTTTCCGTTACCCAGCTCGAACCGCAACAAACTTTTAATAACATGAACTTTAAGTTATAGTCGGAATGTCCTTTCGAATTTCGGTATATCCTGGTGATAATACTGACATCGTGATTAGCGAATTTCATAGTGATCAACTTAGCTAATTGATACATGTATTTGACTAATTAGCTAAGTAACTTTCAATAACAAATAGCAATAACGCCCAACCTATTACAACCGGGAGCTCCTGCAATTCCTTGAACGTCATGGCTTGACTAGCAACATGTAGTATGGTGGGCTGGGGACCTCCTAGCATACGTCACGCAACTGTGGAGTAAATTAATCCAGTCTTATATGGTGCGGCTCGTGATGTTGCCCTTGATGAGCTGTGGCAAGCTGTCCTCTTAAACAAACTTCCATCCTATGGCCTCCCAGAGAAGCTTTGGAGATGGGTGGTTGACTTACCCTCTGGCTGTAAGATATCCGTCGTAACTGACGGGTTCTCCTCCTCAACCGGCAATTTCAACACGGGTGTTCCCGAGGCATCCGTCTTGGCTCCTCTCTGAGAGACCGGCTCGACCTCGGCCTCTCATCCTAAACGTGTCAGACTTCCCAGATCTAATAACTTTCGGCAACAGAAAAAGCTTCTTTAAGTTCCTCATAGCAGCCGCGGTACCCTGGCAGTTAGGTTTCCGTCCCCGCGGCTGATTCGGTACAAAAAAAGAACAGATGGGAAAAGCTCAATGGGTCGATTTCTCCAGTTAGTAGTGAAAAAATATTTTCTCATGGTACTAATACACTTGGCCTCTGAGTGATTCAAAATGCAAATCTGTATCGCTAATGAATTGAAAAATAACATCCGTTGAAAACAAAGCAATTAAGATAGCAAAATCGCTGCACTAAAATTTGCTAACACATCGATATAGAATTTAAATTAATCATGGAACTCGTCCATGTGTTGATATTACGGCATTCTATTTAACCGTTAAGCTTATTTCAGATCTTTTGTTTTACTGCTAAGTCTGCAGTATTATAAGTGGCGTTACCTTAAGAACTATTTATACGGGCCGAGGTAGAAATGTTCCAACTCAGTTTTACTTCTCACGCCACTAGCGAATAATTTAAAAATGAGACACTATGCTTTTTGGATTTTATATGAGATGTATACAGGGTGACTTTGAAGTTGAGTCATTAATTTTCAGATAATGATTGTAGAAGGAAGATAAACCAAAATATGTGTGTAAAAATAAAAAAAAAATAAAAAAAAAATGTTACCTTGCTTAATAAAGTATCCTCCCGACAAGTACTTCAGTGCGGACCTGTATTTGATCGTGCGGTCTTGGAGCAGCATGCCCTCACCTGTGAGGTCTTAAGTCACCTGATTCGCCAGCCCTTTGTACTACATTAACAAAGGCACGAGGGGTTGGTTGCACTCGATTGGGAAACCGATTCGCGTAAATCCGTGATGCATCCGGGAGCATTTTGTAAAGACTGCCCCCCCGTAAATAAGAATCATGTCCACAAGTTCATCATTTTCGTAAACATGTGCCATTTTTGATTTCGTTTGAACCACGCAACACACTACTATTCACTTACGCGTTATCGACTGACGAAAAACATCGTGTTATAAACGTTTCAAATTCTTTCGCTTTTTTGTTTCCGATGCGATGAACCGGTCAGGCGGATTATATCCGTTGTCGCCAAACACGAGCATATAATAGGCAGGGCGGTACTCAAACTTCCAAAGGGCTATAACTTTGTTACTTTAATTTTACCAGAAAAATGGTAAAGGAAAAAAACATTTCTTTTGATCAGATCTACTCACTGTTAAAATAAATGACTCAACTTCGAAGTCACCCTGTATATAATACATAGATCAGGTTCGAAACTAGAAGATATTTTGTGGGCAGTTCCATCTGATGAATTTGAATTTTTTCTTGAAGGTTTGGTAAGGTGGATGAACTTATGACCAGTGAGATACCCATCTGGGGGGTATCAGCGACTGAAAATTGAAGATCGTGGGTCTGACGGAATTCCTAATGAAATGATAAAATTAAGTTTTCCTGTTATGCAAAAACTTATAACACTTATAATAAACACTTCTCTGAACGTTTTATAGTTTCCGAATGTACAGAAAAAATCGCTTATCATTCCTGTCACAGAAATTGCTTGCCCCAAATGTTACATTTATCTACGACCAATCGGTTTATTTCCTGTTTTATCGAAATTACTTGCGAATATTATGTTTTCACAATTTGATACTTATTCAATTATCAATAGTCTACTTCTAGATCAAAAATCTGGATTTAGAGGTGGCTATAGCACGACGGCAGCCCTTCTATCTACATGCACTTTTATTGCCCTTTGATTTCTCAAAAGCCTTCGATACAATTAACTACGAACTCCTATTATCAAAATTGCATTATTTAGGACTTTCTAAGAATACTGAATTTTTTTGGCACTCTTTAATTGGCAGACGTCAAAAATCCGCAAGCTGTAAAAAGAACTCATTGTGAACATAGATTTTCATTAAATGTTTGGGCTGGCATGTTCATTGGACCCTACCTTTTTCCACCTCGACTGACCGGTGAAATTTACTTAGATTTTCTTCGACACAATCTGCCACAATTATTAGAAGATGTTCCTTTAAATGTGAGACAGAATATGTGGTTCCTACATGATGGGGCTCCACCACATTTTAGACGAGAAGTTCATGAACATCTAAATAATGAGTTTTCGATTAGATGGATGGGGGTAATTGAAAGAGTTGGTGTATCATGATGGAGCAGTAAATACTTTTAAACTAACTAACTAATAAACTTCAACAGCGCATTGAAAATGCTTGTGATTTAATTCGTGGACTCGAGGATTTTATTTTCGAAGCTTGTAAAGGGTTGTGGATTCGCCGAGCAAGATTTTGAGTCGAACACATGGGGGCAATTTTAGACGGTTTTTATAAAAACGGTATCAATTAAACCTGAGATAATGATCTTTTTAAAATAATTTTGAAACTAAACTAAATTAGAAGTTGCATCTTCTACATATATGTAATTGTTTCAAGTGTTGAAGTTTTCTAACCTTGGTTTACGTTATCATCACTTTTATACATCTACCTCCCTTACAATTACATAAAAAAATCTGCCTCTGGGCGCGTACATTTGTTTGGCTAAGTTCACACAGGCACCGGTGGGCATTTCTCATGAGGGGGGTCGGTCATTGGCATGAGAGAACTGTTTGTGATAGTGTATATTAGTATACACTACTATTTACAAAATAGTTGGAGGGGGGTCGCATGTACCGAAGCAGTCGCATACCAATAGCCTAAATACCAGGGCACTGCGACTGTTATGAGGAGCTTAAAGAATTTTTATTAATCCGATTTTTGAACAGCCTTGGCTTAGTAGAATTGGGAAAACTTCCCTCAGGTAGGTTGTTCCACAATCTCAATACCATAGGGACACAGGAGCGGTCGTATCGGCCAGTTCTGAGTGTAACGAAGTTCGACACGGTTAGCATGTGAAGCCGAAGTCAGGCGGGTCTGTCCAACAGGCACATCGCGCGGCGGCATCATGGGTGAGACCTTTTTACGTAAAAACGAATGCTCTTTAAATTATGTGAAACTAAGCTATAACCAAATATGCTCAATAGTATATCTCTCACAGTTGGCTCACCTAAACTATTGTTATTTCGATGCAGCAGTTGTCTTAAGCCGCGTACAGACCGAAAATCGAACGCCGCGCAAACGAATGCAAGCCCATCTGACGTTGGCATTTGTTGTTGGAAGGTATTGGAATGCGCTCGACTACACCTAAATTTAGTTTCGAGTTGGGCCGTGTTGGGTTAAGTTCGGTGCTAATGTCGAGAGTCGAGTCTCCTCTTACCTAATGCAGACAAAAGACTAAATACTAGAAGCGCAACAAATCCTGTTCAGATCAAATCAAACCTCCCCTTAATGTACCGATCAAGGAGCCAACGCAATCGAACGCCAACAACGACCCTGGAAACCGTTGGCGTAGGTTGGTTCACCCCGTGTTGCCGCCCCGACTACATCATCTATGCTCGATGCTGTCCAGAGGTGGGCTGTCCGACTGATCGATGACTCTTCTCTAACAGACAGTCTTGGGACCCTTTCGCACCGGCGGGCTCTCTGCGATCTAGTTTCAATCGCTACACCAACGGGCTTTGCTCCTCAGAGCTCTCTTCCACGATGCCGGCCGCCGCGCGATGTGCCTGCCAGAGAGACCCGTCTGACTGTGCCGAGCTTCATACACCAACTGGCCAATATGATCGCTCCTTTGTCCCGAGGGTGTCGAGATTGTAGAATAATCAACAAGAGGAAGCCTTTCCCAGTTCTACTAAGCTTAGGCAGTTCAAAAATCGGATTAACAAAATTTCTTTGGGATCATCATAGCAGCAGCGGTGTCCAAGTATTTAGGCTTCTGCGTGCGCGGCTGCTTCCTTTTGTTATACTCATTAACTTAAGTAATGTAAAGTCTTCACATGATAGAGTGCGAACTATTTATTGAACTGTCACCATAGATATATACCCCTATTCGTCGCTATCTGAAAAGGTTGTAAGGTTCATAATAATAAGTATTGATATTCAGATAAAAAGAACATTGCCCAAAGATGTCTCAGAAGCATTTACTTCTTCGATCTCCCTCATCATTTTCTGAAACAAATGTTGTATGGTATTTTCCATTGAAGATGATTGAAGAGGTCCTCACTATTGTTTTTATCAGAATATCAAAGTGCTAGGAAACGTCATGATAGAATTAGTAAGTCCACCTTCTACATCATGTGAAAAATAATTGTTTGAAAATTTGAAAAACATCTAGGATGGATTAGATTTTATTTTTTAAAAGTAGCTCACCTGTAAGAATTACTCATTAACTTTGTAAAGTCTTCACATGATAGAATGTTCAACAGACAGGTCGTTGAACTGTCTTAAGAGGTTCTCATATTCGTCGCTATAAAAAATGGCTGTAAGGTTTGTAATAATCTGAGGTCATAAGAATATGTGTACAGGGTGTCCTAAAATATGACAATATCTAGTATACATATAGAACACAAAAAGATAATGCCATAAGTTCTCCTTCAAAAAAGTGTTCGATGTTGATAAAATAGACCGCTTTTGGCAAAAAAACAGTTGTATGAGTTTTTAGTAAAGTTCTATTAATGTTGAGATGATATCCGGAATGCGGGTCACGCCATTTTGTCAATACAGTAATCCTGCTAACAGATTCGTACTTAGAGGCCGAGAAGCACCGGGATATACATTTTTAGATCACTTTCTTGAACTTTAGATTTGTCTTTTTCGAAAACGGCTCATTTTGTCGGAATTGAACAGAAATACATTTTTTCAGCTAACGCAGTAGGCTTTTCAAAAGTAGTATTTGGTCCTTTATTATACGGTATGTAAAAAATGTTAGCAATCTCGCGCTGAGGCTAGTGCGTCCCAGCGGCGTTATGAGTCAGTCAGTTGCTTTCCGTAAACACCACCAAATCAAACTCCAATTGCTTACTGAACTGTCAAAATTTTGTTTCATTATACAGTGTCGTTCAAAAGGTACCTAAGAAGAACCGATTTGCAGTAACACCAGTTTTTACTTTCTACATCATCTCAAAGATTTCTTATTTTTGCGAATAAACTAAACTTTAGCAGACGAATTTCCTCAAATGTGCTTACCTAGCATATTTTCTAAACTGACTGATTCAACTTCACCTCATGTGTAAATCTTCTGAAGCTAGAGCTTATATGAACTCTCCCTTAGATTGCCATAGACGTTCTATATTTCTATTTATCCTATTTAACAACGCTATCTATCTCTTTTAGTTACCTGAAATCTTGAAAATGACATAATAGGTGATTTTTTAAAGAGTCATGTGTAACATTGGCAAAGCTTTTACTCCTTGGCGGTATAAGGAGTTGCGAACGTTTAGATCGCGTTGAACACTCGTACATCCACATGCGGATTATAAGTATTCCTACACGACGACGAATATGGTTTACAATAAAAGATAAAAATACACTTCACCCCTTAACATAACTCGCTCACAATATTTTTCTGAAAATGAGCAGGATATACTCCTCAACCTCAAAAAACGATTTTTGTTATTGTCGTTTATTGTCCGAAGCTCCGCCATCACTTGATCGATTTTCAAAACCTACAGCCTAGCATCACAAACTAGTTCTCCTGTGTACCTTAACCAGTTTCTCTGACAATTGAGATGCTCGTCTGAAACAAAAGGAATAGTGATGTTTTATGTGATATGAAATAAAAAAAATTAAGCCGATGCTATAGTTTTCAGAGGACCAAAGAAGCCATCACAATAGGATCAGCTATAAATATTTCATCTATATATCATTTTATACTATTGTACTATATTAAACATGCAGACTGTAGATGTACTTGCTACGAAAAGGTTAATTACACGGTACTTTTCGAAAAGGTCCCTCTGCTTTACACTTATTTCAATTACTATCTGCCGTTCGCTTTGCAACAACCAATCTAACCTAAACTAAGACATTATGTATTTTGGATATTATAGTCGTATGGCATGTATATCATGAAAAACTATTTCGTTCATTTCCGTCGGTCTGTCGGCTAATCTTATAAGTGCCTATAACTTGAGAAGTACCTTTCGGGTTTTTATGAGATTTTAAGACAATGTTGCTACAACGCCAAGGAAGTAAAGGCTGCTTTTTGAAAATCGGTCCAGTCACAGAAGAGAAAGACATAAAAATCTCTCAAACATTATTTTTTCACGTTTCACAAGAACAAATTGACTACAAACAGTCTGTTTGCTTCTCACACAAATGTTCACAGTGTACTGAATTGTACCTCCAATTGCATCCTGTGTCCATCCTATAGTCGGTGAAACTTCTAAAAATCTTTACCAAAATTGGCAAGGCTAAACATTCGTGTTTGTATAACGACGAGAAAAAATTACAACAAACGTACCTTTCCTCTTATATCGTTATCTATCTTGAAGCGGCATCGCCGTTTAAAATCGTACATATAGTGGCAACTACCCAAGATACAATCAATCAGTCAGACTGGATATCATAAGCTGGTGCAACTATCGTCGTCCACACAAGCAATCATCTATAGCGTCCTACCATTTCTTGGGTTCGAAGACTATGTCTCACGGAGTATGGTACCAAGAAGCTGTAACAGGTCATACATCCAGTGACAGCGTTCTCGGTATCAAAATCAGTGAGACTGAATAGTGGCAATCCTGGGTGGCAACAGTCGGTGAATCTGGATATCATGAGCCAA
This sequence comes from Acanthoscelides obtectus, assembly GCA_963669975.1. NCBI lineage: Eukaryota > Metazoa > Arthropoda > Insecta > Coleoptera > Chrysomelidae > Acanthoscelides > Acanthoscelides obtectus. The sequence continues at coordinate 8,087,052 of CAVLJG010000002.1, read as the reverse complement.
ATCTTTTCTTTATACCAATTTAACATCGTTTTCCTCCAGTTTGAAGATATTATCTCACAGCTCTTGCTATGCAGTACGTACAACTAAGTAAAATATCTAGTCACATCATTCTGATACGCAAAGTCGGTTAGACCAGATATAGCAGCAATGAAGGATCACAAAAGAAATATATTTGTCCCTAGTACCATCTTTATTTCATAATTCGAAGACCGTGCGTCGCAGAATGTGGCACATAAGAGTGGCAACTAAAATTATTCATATACGTATAGTTGCACCATTCAGTGCACCAAAACTCGATATGACTACATACCGACTAACGTTGTCCAGAAAAAGATGTTTTCATCCTTAATTTCGGTGAGAATTTCACAGACTATGGTACACATAAATTGCAGCTAAGCTTATACATCAAAATTCTGAGTACCAAAAGCCGGCGAATTTGAATATTTCTGTGCTAAAATGATAATGGATTACTAAAGGCATACAACGTTTCTATATTTTCTCTTTAATCGTTACCTACATTTTTCATTTCGGAGACTGTATCTCAAAGATTCTTGTACTCAGAAGGTGTCATAGATTGACCTGTGGTCGAAATACGGTGAGACTATGTTGCTGCTATGAAGAAAACCCAAATAAATTGTGAATTCTCTCTTATATCTTATCTACTTTTCCCAATTGGAAGACTTCACCTCATAAATTACGGTGCACAGAACTTGCAGCTCAAGTTATTTATCTAAGCTGCAAAAATCTGTATCTACAGCAAAGTCTTTAGACTGAAAATGAAAGAGTTCCAGAGAAACAGATATCAGTATTATCTCTTCTATTATTATCTACATTTTTCAATTCTATTCTGTAACCCAGAATCGACCAGATTGAAGATGAAAGATTACCAAAGAAACAGAGCGTTTCTATATTTTATCTTCTATCGTTATAATACATTTCTCGATTCGGAGGTTGTATCTCACAAATTCCCGGACACAGAAAGTGCAACTTAAGTCAAAAATATAAGCCTGTGCCCGAAATTCGGTAAGACTATGCTGCAGTGATGGAGAATCTTCAAAGACATTTTATCTTCTACCTCATGATTTTTCGACTCTACAATTTGGAGCCCTCATCTAACTTATTCTGGTGCATAAAAGCTGCAATTACTCTATTTGAAAATGGATGGAATCGAACATGAAAAATTTCCATCGAAACAGATGTCAATATATTCCTCTTTCTCTTCTACCTTATCTAAATTTCGCAAATCGGTGAATGTATCTCATAGAGTAAAATCCGGCGGCGGCCAGACCTTCGTTATTTGATAAACGATGAAAGTTTCTCTGCGCATCTTCCCAACTTAGGTAAAAACAATAATCGACAATGAAATTTTTATTTTGGTCACTTTCGCTCGTAACACATATCAAATAGTACCTCAAATTCGTTGAAGTATAGAGCCCAGTTTTTTTATATTTCACCCAAAGTGGTCCTGATTTTGGTTCAAGTATTCGGACCCAGGACGTCGCTCCCACTAGTTCTGAAGCTTATCCTGGGTATCGTCACTGGAAAGCTGTCATTCCAATCAGCATCGATAATCCACCATGTATATTGGGCTTAGATTACGGTAGAACCTTTTTCGGGAAGAAATACATGTCTGGTTTTCTACCTTGAAGTTTCTTACCTTACCAGTACATGTGGTAAGAGATCAAGATATAATTGTTTGAGCTATCAGTCTTTTACCCAAAATGCTACTAACGGTGCAGACATAAGATGGTTTTGGAAGGGCGTTTACAGGCTGAGGCCATCTCAACTGAAATATAGATACTGTGGTTATTCTCAACCAACCAAAGGGGTTGCTGGTAAGTGCTGTAGATATTTGAATGAGGAAATCAGCAACACTGCTAGCTCTAGCAGAGTGTGCAAACTAATTGAAACAGACAAGATCCGGATTGGGTTGAATAATATTGAAATTTGGATTTCTCAGTTTTTGGAAGTCTCGTGATCACTCATGTGGCAACCACTTTTGGTTTTACCGTATTTCATCCCCGAATATCTGTGCAGTCAAAGTATTTATTTGTAATTGTACAGTAACTTTATCATGGTGCCTCTGCTCCCAGATGGATGAAGTCGGTTTTATTTATTTATTTATTGAAATCCACCACCAACAGTGTTAACCAATTACTGGTGGCAAAACAACAGAGAGTGTCACAATTGACAGTCTACAGTACATGAAATGCGTCTACCGATTTGCCTGCTAAGTCATAGTAGTCTCAGGCTCGCGGCGGGCTGGAGTGCGTTTTCTGAAATACGTTACAAGTCTCTTATGTCAAACAATAGCTTTGCTCAAGCGGCATTTGAGGTGAACCAAGTCTCTACACCTTAAATATTACTATGTTATTACGTTATCTGCTTACTACCATGTAATGGATGGTAATTTTTGAACCAGGTACGTCATATTACCAGTTGCTAGAAGCCCTAACTTGAGTTGTTACAATGGAAATGTACATTTAGTTGACACATACATTGCGTAAAATTTGTGTAGTTGTGTACAACCTATCGTTTACTATTGCAGAGCGCTAGTACTACGTTGTTGCAACTCGCTTTGAACATCTACGATATGTATTCTAAATATTTACTTCGACGAGGACGGAACATAATTAGATGATCAAACGAACTTACCTGTAAGTGATGTTCGATCTTAATTATGCGAAGTCCTCGTCGAAGTAAATATTTGAAGAATTTAAAGAAGCTATTAATTAAATGCGTAGCGTAACATATATGCTACGCTTTTGAATTAACTGTTATTTCTGAATATAATGCATATTCCGAAACCTCTTGCAGATGACTTCGTACAAAAACTATTACATTATGATAATTTATAAGTGAATTCACAGATGGCAGCATGCGGACTTGTTCAAGTCAGTGCAAGTCGGTGCGTCCTACAACTCTGACGTTCGCACAAAATTGAACAAGTTGGGTCCTCGTTTTTGATGAAATATTTCAGTGAAGTTGCACTATAAAATTGTTGTGGTCAGGAATATGGTAAGCTTAACCCACATTTAGTATTTTTATCCCAAAAAATGTGAAATAGTATTTCAAAATGCTTACTAAAGGAATGTTGCATATATGTAACAATTTCCTTTACAGCCTAAAATATTTACGCGGGATTCTTAAAGCAATGTTGCATATCTGCAACAACGCGCAATAGAATTCTAACAAAAGGTGTCCAATTTTCTGATTTTCTCTGCAGGAAAATTGGAAAAAGAAGAGGCCGCTAACGCAGGCGGAGCTTCAGTACTTTGCAGAGCATTTGTCTGAAGTCAGTGAAGACGGACTAGAAACTTCGATGACGATGACGACGCGCTTCCACAAGATTTTGATAACATTTCGCCAGCTAAAGATCTTCTGGATGATGAAAATGATGATTTTGATATAGACAAAATGCCCATGATAATTTTGCCTGATCTGTGTCTAGACTCGCGTAACGTTTCTAACAAACATTTATATAAAAAGCAGTCATCTGTACATGTTTCTGGACAAGCTTTGGAAAGTAATATCGAATCATGTTCAGCTTTACAAGAAGACGAATATCTAAACGTACTTCTTACGTGAAAGCAACCAACAAAACATTTTCTCCGGCAATATACCAAAACACGATGCCAATAAAGATTCTAGTCGGAAACGCAAGAATGAAGTACTCCGCAATGACGAAAAAACAAGAAAAAAGAAGTCAGCTGAGGATCAAAGAAGAATTAGAGAAGTCTTGTGTAAGCTGAAGTGGAGAGAGGGCAACTTGATTATGTCCGAAGAATCTGTTAAATTCAAAGGTAGTGATAAACTGCCAGATATGTTTTGCAATTTGGAAACTCCTTACCAGTTCTTCACCTACTTTTTTGATCAAGATCTTATCAAGCTTATCGTGGAGCAGTCAAATTTATTCTCGGTACAATTAGATACAGGCAATCCTGTATCTCTACAAGAAACTGATATAAAAGGATACATTGGAATATGTGTTCTGGTGTCAGTTATACATATGCCCAATATACGAAGCTATTGGTCTTCTACTATTGGTACAGATATTATCAAAAATACGATGTCGCAAAAGCAATTCGAGAAAATAAAAAAACACCTGCATTTCAACGATAACTCTAAAATGTTACCTAAGGGACATGAACTGCGTGATCGACTTCACAAAATTCGGCCACTGGTTGATCACCTTCTTGATCGTTACCAGTCTGTTCCTTATGAAGCATGCCTATCAATTGATGAACAGATGTGCCCAACAAAAACAAAAAATTATCTCAAGCAATATATGCCAGCTAAACCGCATAAATGGGGATTCAAGGTTTATGTGTTGGCCGGAGTTTCAGGATATTGTTATAATTTTGAAATTTACAGTGGACAAGAAAACACAATAGGGCCAAATGAGCGTTATTTAGGGGCATGTGCTAACATCGTAACCAGACTTCTACGTAATCTACCAAATGATATGAATTATCATGTATAATTTGATAATTATTATACCACCTTACCACTTCCGGCACAGCTATCTCAACGCGGTGTTCAAGCTTTGGGTACTATCAGAAGAAATCGGATACCAAAATGCCCCCTTCCAGGAGATAAGGAAATGAGTAAAGAAAATCGAGGTACCAGTAAGGAATATATTACGGAGACGGAAGGAGTACCAATTTCTTCAATTGCATGGAAGAACAATAAAATTGTGTCCCTTGTGTCTACATTTTGTGGAACGCTTCCCAAATCGAAAGCTGACAGATATGATAAATCTCAAAATAAAAGAGTGGAGATCGATTGCCCTAAGATTGTAAAAGAATATAATAAACATATGGGAGGAGTAGACCTTATGGATAGTTTGATTGGTTGATACCGTATCAAGCTCAAACCAAGGAAGTGGTATTTCAGACTCTTTTATCACCTTTTGACATGACAATAGTAAATGCTTGGCTTCTATATAGGAGAGTTAATGTTCAGAAGGGAAATACTAAAACACTTGGGCTGGCAAATTTTAGGATTGAATTAGGAGAAACACTTTGCAAAATAGGTATTCGTCAAAACTCAAGAGGTCGTAAATCTGATTTGGAAAAGAACATCCAACAGAAACAATGGTCTCGTAACTGTACTATTCCTCCTAGGGAGGTACGGGTTGACGAGAGCTCACACTGGCCCGTATGGATGGAAAAACGTATACGTTGTAAACTTCCCAAGTGCGGTGGGTTTACGTACGTCATGTGTGAAAAATGCCAAACCTCGCTGTGCTTTAACAAAGCTAAAAACTGTTTTCATGATTTCCATAAATAAAATGTTAAAAGCATATTCCAAAAGCTTAAGTCCTATTTCTGTAAGCTACCAACCAGCCTAGTTCCATGATTTGCATATTTAAGTATTAATGTTCGCTGTAGCACATATGATACATTAAAAAAATTGCAAAAACAAAGTTTTTCTTAATTTGGATTTTTTAACTATTTTTTGTGGTAATTTAACATCAAATATATTTTTTTACCATAATAGAAAAAATCGCGCATTTAAGGGTTAATCCGATCTTTGAACTACCTCAGCTTAGTAGAATTCGGAAAAGCCTCCTCAGGTACGAGTAGATTCTTCCACAATCTCAATACCCTAGGGACTCAGAGGCGGCGTATCGGTCAGATCTGGATGTAACGAAGTTCGACACGGTTAGGTGGTATGGTATGGTAAGCCGAAGACAGCAGAGTCTCTCTAGCAGGGACATCGCGCGGCGGCATCATGGGTGAGAGCTCTGAGGAGCAAAGCCCCTTGACATAACGGTTGGTCACCGACGTCGACGTGCGAAAGAATCGCGATCCTGTCCGATAGAAAAGGACCATTGATCAGTCGGACAGCCCTCCTCTAAACAGGGTAGAGCAAGGAGAATGTAGTCACGGCAGCAGCACTCCAAACATGTGAGCAGTACTCACGGCTTTATCTTATCTGGATCTACAAGGTGAGGAGGTTATATGGAGAAAAGAACTGCACAGCCGTAAACAAATAGCCTCTCTTCTCGGTACGTACTTTGACAGTAGACTAAACCTTTGTGAACATATTAATCATGTTGCACAAGTTTAAGTAAACCGTATCAGGTTTTCTACAATGAAAGAATTTTTGAACGCAAAAGGATTAGTGGAAGTCTGTTGAGCATTGGCATATAGCCACTTATCTCGCAATATTAGGGGAGCCTAAAAGCGAATTATTAGGTTAATGTTTGGAATGAAACCCCACGATTCATGTAGAGGTTTTACATCTAAGGAAATTCTCAGTTTGTATTGTATCATTTTAAAATGTATCACTTGTGTTAAAATATATGACAACGCGCTAGCGAACATTAATACTTATCATGAATGATAAGAGGTTCAAAATTTGAAAGTGGTGTCAGTGAAAAATCATTATTAAGAAGCTGCTGATCCCAGTGATACTATAATAAGTAATACATATTTTCCCTACATCTGCCATGGAAACAGAAATATAGTAGATTTGCTTTATATGCAGAATTCTAAGATCTATTGTACCTAATTGAACCTACCTAATCATGAATAGATTTCGCGTTTTGACACGATTTAACTTATCCCTTCTACCTTTAAAGCTTCCAACGTAGGCTTAGGAGATATAGAGCCAATATACTTGGGACCATCTTTTTAATTTTTTATCATCGACCATCATGTGCCCAGCGACTCCCTGAACGGTGGTAAATACATAAAAATGTAGTTTAGCAGATTTTATACGTAAAAACGAAGCATTGTGAAATATTTTCATAAAACCAGGTTACAAGCAAATAAGCTTAATAATATATCTGTCACAGTTGGCTTACCTAAACTGTTGTTATATCGATACAGCAGTTGTCTTATACAGTTGTCCTAGCAAAAAGTGTCCCTTTTCATCTTTTGGCATTGATATTCGGATGTAATATAATATTGACCATGTTACAATTCATTCTTAGTATTTTTAGTACACTCGTTTATTTCTCTCTGTAACGATTTTTCCAATTTCCTTCATTTTTTCTGAAACAGTTGTTATACTATTTGTATTAAAAATAACATACGTTGATAGTGGCTTCTGACTTGCACAACATGACCTACCACAATTTGAACTTCCTTAAAATTGACGGGTGGTCAAATTCCACGTTTTGTGCCTGGTACTTCAAGCTTTAATAATCATGTTCAGGTCATCATTATGATGTATGATCTATATCAGTAACATTATAATTTATATTGGCCGATATGCCGAATTTAAATAATACAAAGTAAAATTTTAATAAGGCCAATTAAAAAATTTAATTAACTATGTGACAGCTAACAAGATTCATTAGTTTGATTAAACTCCGACTTCTAAAATAGTATACTTTAATCTATGAAGCTAGTTTAATAAAATTAAAATGCAATCATTAAAATTTTCAAACCGTTTGCTTAGATTGAGTACACGAACAATTTTTTTCCTGAAAAAGGTCGGGAGCCTCTGAAACGAACTTTGAACATTTTGAATATGTGAAATATTTTTGAGACTAGCTCCCTGAAAGACTACATAACTTGAATGGATAAATGAAACATGGAATTAGGGGCATACCGGCCACCATAAGGAGCCAGCGCATGGGCCACTTACACGGGCCCTTGTGCACCTCTACATTCCTTAGACCTCAAACCGCGTCATTCTAGAGAAGTTGAGTGTGGCCTTGAGTCCAAGCTCCTTAACTTGCTGGGGGTCCATAGTATAGGTCCCCAGTATAGTCTGCCTGTGGTAGATAAGAGCCTCACAGCGACACAGAACGTGCGCCGAGGTCTCTTCCTCTACCACGCAGCGCTAACACAAGGGATACTCAGCCACCCCCATCACGTGCAGGTGGTGCCTTAACGTGTTAGGGCCAGACAACGGTCCCTCCAGCAACCTTAGGTTGGCTCTATCCAAAGATAAGCAAAAACGTCTATCCTTAGCGCTGGGCCCTACAATGAGTTTCCGTGCCTGACGTAGATGTCTCGAGATGCTTCTCCATTTCTGAGAGTGTTTTCTTGCAATCCACTTCTCCATTTCCCTCCTAACCCTTAGCGCGGGCACCCCTAAAGCTGGCCCAGGACCAACTTGCTTGCTGACTGATCCTATCTTCGCCAGAGCATCCGTCGTCTCATTTCCCTCGCAGCGTGCCTCGGTTCCTCGGTATCCACACTAACGATACCAGATGCCACGCTGCAAGACAATCCAGAGCCTTCCTGCATTGCAATACAAGGCTCGAAGTGATCTGATAGGCACTTAGTGCCTTCATTGCAGCCTGGCTGTCGGAGAATTTTCTTCTCCTAGGCCCACCCCCTCCAAAGTGAGGTATACAACAGCCGGAATCGCAACAATTTCCGCCTGGCAAATAGTGTTGTATCCACCAAGAGGCAGAGATAGCCTAGTCCTAGGCCCCGAGACCCCGGCGCCAGAGCCGTCTTGGGTGACCGAGCCGTCCGTGTACCAGACTTGCCCAATCACTCGGGTGAGCCTCCGGCAACCGGCGTCCCACTCCTCCCTCGTTGAATACTCCACAATAAACTTACGGTTGAAGCTATATTTAGGGGTAATCAGATCACCCTTGCTTAGAAGGACGGGATTCTTCCTTTATAGTTCGACCAGGATGGCAGTATGATCCTTGACAGGATTCAAGAAGGCCCAGCTGCCCTGACTCCACAGTCGATGAGCGACTACTCTCGCTTCTCCGCCGATAACTAGATCCAACGGTGGGGGATCCAGCAGAGCTTCCATTGCACTCAATGGTGTTGTCCGCACTGCGCTTGTAATGTTAATACAGGCCAAATGCTGAATTTTATTGAATCTGGCCTTAGTAGTCTCAGTTCCAGTGCAGGGCACCAAACTAAGGAGCCGTACAACAGAGATGGACGCCCTATCGTCGTGTAGAGCCAGTGAACCAGTTTGGGTTTAAGCCCCCACCTTACGCCGATAACGCATTTACAAGCCCACAATGAATCGTGAGCCTTGTTGACCTCAAATTCAACGTGCTCTCTCCAGTTCAGTGTACAGTCCAGGATAATTCCTAGATATTTTACTGATTGGGATAGAACTAATCTAGTCCCAAAGACAAGGCCGTCAAGCCTTCTTCTCCTAGTGAATAGGATCAGCTCGGTCTTCCCTACACCATGATTCCACAGCGCGCAGAGCACCCTGTGTAATCTCAGAGACTGTTCTATAAAAACGACCTCTAACTACTATGCTTACGCTACATAACTTACCTGAAATATAGTTCTGCTACTAAAACGGTGGTTGTCTGATTAACGTTATGATATTCCGATATAATAGTACATTGCCCAAAGATGTCTTAGCAGCATCTACTTCTTTGATCACCCTCCTCATTTTCTGAAACAAATGTTGTACTATTTTTATCAAGATATCAGACTGCTAGGGAAACGTCATGATAGAATCAGTAAGTCAGCGTTCTCCATCATGTAAAAATGAATGTTTGAAGTTCTAAAAAACTTTAGAGGTGGATTGGATGTTACTTTTAAAAAGTGTACATTTTGTATGTTAGTTTCAAAAATAAAAAATGTGTGCAATTCTTCAGGTGCGTTTCTAATTTAACAATATCATTTCAATAGAGTTGTTTTAAGTATGTGAAATATGTTCGGGACTAGCTCTCTCAAACAGTACATAACTTACCTGAAATATAGAACTGCTACTAAAATTGCGGTTGTCCGATTAAGGCAATGATATTCAGATATAAGAGAGCATTGCCCAAAGATGTCTTAGACGCATCTACTTCTTCTTTCTCCATCATCATTTTCTATAAAAAATAATGTGTGATATTTTGCACTGAAGATTATTGAAAAGTTCCTCACTATTGCTTTCATCAAAATATCAGAATGCTAGGGAAACGTCATGATAGAGTGTGTAAGTCAGCGTTCTACATCATGTAAAAAACGAATATTTGAAATTTTGTAAAACATCTAAGATGATTTAGATGTTATTTTTAAAAAGTATGATTTTTTTATTTTAGTCTCAAAAATGACAAATTCGTGCAATTCTTCAGATGCGTTTGCAAGGTAAAAATATCATTCCAATAGCGCAGTGATATATTTTTGAGACTGGCTCCTCACTATTATTTTTTCCAGCATACCAGGCTGCTAGGTAAACATCATGATAGAATCAGTAAGTCAGCGTTCTACATCATGGAAAAAAATAATGTTTGAAATTTTGCAAAATGTCTCAGATATAGAACACAAAAAGATAATGCCACAAGTTCTCCTCTAGGGAGATACAGATCGCTACTTGATATCGGTTCTTGTCAAATAAAAGCAAATCATTTAGATCGCTTGGAATTGGCTAACCCCAACACAATGCCTCTAAAAATTAATACACCTTATATGATAAAGGTCGACGATAACATTTTTGGAAAGCCTGATCGTTGATATGAAAAAGGTGTTTGATATCGATAGGATAGACCGTTTTTGACAAAAACCCAGTTGAATTAATTTTCAGTATAGTTCTATTAATTTTGACATCGTATCAGTATATTAATCACGCCATTTTGCAAATAAAGTAATTCTGCTAACAGATTCATAATTAGAGACAGAGAGGCACCAGGATATACACTTTTACGCATTAGTCATTTTCAAAATAGTACTTGGGCCCTTACTATACGGGATGTAAAAATTGTTAACAATATTACACTGGGACTAGTGCATCCCTAGGCGTTTTAAGTGAGTCAATTGTTTTCCGTGAACACCACCAAATCAAACTCCAATTGTTTACTGTGCTGTCAAAAATTTCGAATACATTGTCGTTCAAAAGATACCCAAGAAAAACCGACTTTCAGTAACCCAAGGTTTTACTTTCTCAAAAATTTCTTATCTTAATTAATTTTATACCGAATATATAAAAATACTGATACCCACTATAGATGATTTTTCAAAGAGTGCTGTGTAACCTTGGCGGCATAAGGAGTTTCGTAGACTCGCGTTGATTACTTGTGCATCCACACGGGGCTTATAAGTATCCCTACACGATGAGGAGTATGGTTCATAAAAGGAGATCAAGATATGCTCCACCCCTTACAACACTTGTTCAAAAAGTTTTTCGGAAAATGAGCAGGAGGCACTGAAAAGAACGATTTTTATTATTTTCGTTTATTGTTTATAGCTTGGCCGCCAATGGATCGTTTTTCAAAACCTAGGTTTTTTCTTTTTTGGCAGAGCAGTAAGCTTGTGGCAAAATTTTATCAATGATTTCCGAGTCATACAGGGGCCAATGATTAGCGGACAGACAGACAGACCGACGAAAATGGGTGACAAGGTTTTTCATTATGTACATGTCATGTAACATAAAAAAAAACAGAATATCTCAATTTCGTAATTTGGCAAAACATAAAATCTATTCAGACATATTCATGAGTATACAGGATGTCGCATCGGCAACTCCATCGATAGATTTCTCAAAAGTAGGCATATGTTATTGTTGAAAATTTGAGTATGGTAATGTCGATAGGGCAACGGCAGCTAAAATATCTTCAAGATGGTGGCACTTCCGGTTATACCGGAAGTTGATGCCAACTTGCTTATTTTGAAATGGTATATTACTTAACATTCGGATTCTACATAAAATTCTAATCACATTTTATGTAATCTCTTATACTCAAGTCTAACTGTTTTTGAAATATTTCAAATTTTATGTCAAAAATGACGTTTGCTGGCCCTAAAATATTTGTTTATTTCCCCTATGTACAACACCTTAATGTTTAATTTGGATTGATTTTCTGATAAACAGGGATATAGTTTAATTGACCTTGTATGATATTTCGATAATTATTTATATAGGGTGGTCAAAAAATTAGTATAAAAATTGAATGTCAAAAATTGACATAAGTCGATTTTTTGGATGAAAACATAGTTAATCGCATCCAGCATTAAAGATTAGCGTAACTTTATAAAGGGTTATTCTATTCCAAAAATGTTTACTTTTCGAGTAATTTGCAATTCATTACTTTTCTATTGTAAAACCCCTATAAGTACAGATTCAGTTTTTTAATTAGTTGGCTGTGACGGCGGGATGCGGAGAACAAACAATGCGCTCTACAAAAACGTCACTTTATAATAATGTCCTGCATTTGACAGTTTATTTATAAATTATTTTTAATATTCATGCCCGCGCATTTAAATTTCACTTACGTGTATATACTTGTATATTACTCAATATTTCGGTTCTACATGAAATTCTGATCACATTTCATGAATCTCCCATACCCAAGTCTAATCGTTTTTGACGTATTTCAAATTTTATGTCAAAAATGACGTTTGCATGCCCTAAAATAGTTGTTCATCGCATCCAGTATTAAAAATTAGCATAACAATTTATTACTTTTCTATTGAAAAACTCCTGTAAGTGCAGATTTAATTTCTTAATTAGTTGGTTATGACGACGCGACGCAGATAATAAACAATTGAGCACTACGGAAATATCACTACGTCTAAATTTAAGCTTTTAATAATATAATTAATAATTTATGTGTATTCACAATCAGAATAATATGAAGACTAATTATGATAAGTTTGCTAGTAGATTTTCCAACAAGCACACATACAGTGAAATGAATAACAGGAAACAATAAGGTATTTCGATTTATATTTAACTCTCATACTATTATAAAACAAAATTAAAACAACAAGCAACAACATATTTTGGTAAATGGTGAAAAGGACCACCTCTAACCTTCAAACATTTAGAACATATACTAAGTGACATATAAATCCGAACACCCAGTTTAAATGGTTTTATTTTAATAAAATTTTGTATAAGTACTTAACGGAGCATAATAAGTAAATGATAAAAATTTCAAAATGATTGCACTGCTTTAAAGCCCTTTGACCTTTAATAATGTGTGGATGCACCCTGATGTGCTACGCATTCTCCAACGCGCCTAGGCATGCTTCTGATCAGGTGGTCAATGTCCTCCTGTGGTATCTCATTCCAGGCAACCACCAACTCCTCTCGAAGTGCTTCTAGAGTCTGAGGAGGACGTTGCAAATTGAGCAATCTCCTACCCATCAAATCCTACACGTGCTCAATTGGGGATAAGTCGGGAGATCTTGGTGGCCATGGTAACAATGTGACATCATTATGTTGAAAGAAGTCTATTGTGACTCTAGCAACATGTGGTCGGGCATTATCTTGTTGGAAAGTTGGATCTGCCAGGGTGTCAAGATAGGGTAAAAGATGGGGTTTTAGAACTTCGTGGATATAACGCTGCGCGTTCATGTTACCTCTGATGAAGATTAAAGGTGAACTGGAACCATAAGCTATAACACCCCAAACCATAACTCCAACAGTGTGATGAACATGTCTTTCAACAAAAAACTGTGGATTCCTCCTTTCACCACGTCGCCTTCTAACCCTGGCACGACCATCGTGCATGCCTAAACAAAATCGAGACTCGTCACTAAAGACAATGCTGTTCCATTCCTGATCCCAGAGAGACCGTTGTCTGCACCACTCAAGGCGATTACGTCGGTGTTCTCGAGTTAAAGGGAGGAGCCAGTGTGGCCGGTATGAAAACAAGCCAAAACTTCTCATTCGTCGGTAAACACTTCGCATGCCAATAGGTCTTCCGTGTTCTGCAAACCATTCATTTGCAACGGTCCCTTAAGGCCAATAATCTTAGGCGGCGATCTTCACGGGCTGTTGTTCTACGGCGGCGTCCAGTGCCCCTTGCTCTTTGCGTACGGCCTTCTCGAAGCCATGTCTGACAACACCTAACCACAGTGTCTACACTTCTTTGCACTCTAACTGCAATTGCCCGAAAAGAAAGTCCAGCTTCCCGAAGTCCCACTATACGGCCCCTATCAAACTCACTAAGTTGACGAAATCGTACAGGTCTCCGTACTCTAGGCATCGTAACCGATCGTAAAGGATGTCAAGAACCAAAATCCGCCAACGTTGATTCTTTACTGCGGCTAAAATATTCATTTTTAGAGCGTTAGTGAATTAAAAAAAAGCAGTATAAAAACCGGAATGTCCAACTGATAAGGCTGAACATTTTTTCACTTGTTATTTACAGTAAGATAAATACATTCACCAACTTTTGTTAAAATAAAACCATTTAAACTGGGTGTTCGGATTTATATGTCACTTAGTATATATGATGAGTGGCAGTTCTTATGATTTCCAAACTAGCAAATGCATTTCTTACTCTCTGCTTACAGTAAACTAGAGTGGTCAGTGGGTTCTGGTAAACAAAATTTGTTATTGTCCCCTATATAAAGTAGTCCAAGACTGTTAGTTCTGACGAACGGAGCGGCAACATGAATGGTCCATTATTAGCAAACCATTGATCGTAAAACGTAGCTTCTAGGAAATTGTTTATTACGTATCCGTTGTGGGGGGGGGGCACCGTCATGTTGATAGAATACATTTCGATGATCAGCAAGTGGTAAATTATCCAAGTAATTGTTTTCTAAATTCCGAAGTATGTTCAAATAACCCTCGCCTAAAAATATTATTGGGTATTAATAATGATAATTTTTATAAATGCATAACATTTTCTTTGATACCCAAATATTTTTAAATGAGATAAATTAGTACTAATGTTCGCAATGCGGAACTTATGTGTTAAAAAACTTATACTACTGGTATTTGTATATTGCACATTCTTATCAGTTTCTTTTATAAGAAAAACTGTTGATTGCTAACTTACCATTTAAATTTTCTTCATAAAACTGAAGAGAAACAACTTGATTACCTGTGACAGCTCAGTATTCATTGAATTACCAATTGTATTGAAAGTTTCTTTCTCTTATTACATGAAGGTTCACGTTAGCCCAATAATGAGAATTGTGTCGTTTGAAAAGGCATATAATTTTTGTCAGGGAAGAATGATTTTCTTGATACCTTGTCGGCCTAGTGATAGCTTGTATGGATAAAAATTGTGTTTGTGCAAAATTTTGTTAATGGTATCTTTCGTAAAATCTGACTCTCGTGCAGCTTGTCGTAAAGACATCATTGGAAAAGCATAACAATACCCCAAAACTGCTATCTCGATGGCTTTATCGTTAACTAAAGGTTTATACCATTGAATCTTAGGCTACACACGACCGAAATTTTTGAAAATTTCTATTGCTTACCTAGCCGTATGTGCGTCCGGTCTTTTCTGTCTGGATATCTATAAGCAAACACATCACATGCTCTTGATATCCCTCTGTTGCATTCAACATAAATAATAAATAAATTGAAATAGTATTCGTAAGTGAAATTTAAACCCGCGGGCATGATTATTAAAAATAATTTATAAATAAACTGTCAAATGCAGGACATTATTATAAAGTGACGTTTTTGTATAGCGCAATTGTTTGTTCTCCGCATCCCGCCGTCATATCCAACTAATTAAAAAACTGGATCTGTACTTATAGGAGTTTTACAATAGAAAAGTAATAAATTGCAAATTACTCGAAAAGTAAACACTTTTAGAATACATAACCCTGTATAAAGTTAAGCTAATTTTTAAAGCTGGATGCGATAAACTTATAAAAATAGGGGGTTTTCATTGGAAAAAAACGACTTTTGGAAATTTTTGACATTCTGATTATTAATTTTTTGACCACCCTGTATAAATAATTATCGAAATATCATACAAAGTCTATTAGACTATATTCCTGTTTATCAGAAACTCAATCCAAATTAAACAATAAGGTGTTCTACATACGGGAAATGAACAATTATTTTAGGGCCTGCAAACGTCATTTTTTACATAAAATTTGAAATATTTCAAAAACGGTTAGACTTGAGTATAAGAGATTATACATAAAATGTGATTAGAATTTTATGTAGAATCCGAATATTAAGTAATATACCATTTCAAAATAAGCAAGTTGGCATCAACTTCCGGTATAACCGGAAATGCCACCATCTTGAAGATATTTTAGCTGACGTTGCCCCATCGACATTAGTATACTCCAGAATTTTCAAAAATATCATATGCCTACTTTTCGAGAAATCTATCGATGGCGTTCCCGATGCGACACCCTGTATAAAACCTTCACTTACCTATGATATAGGTAAGATGCGTTTGCTAAATTAATTTTTATATTTTAGATAAATATTAATCTTGAAAACATACCATTTCCAAAGAAACACTATAAAGAGCTCCAATCTATCTGGGCAAGTTCACATATTTGCAGAATAGAATCGAAGTACTAATAAATAATAAGTCATATTTGAATGCATTTTCAACTCAAAATTAATCTTAAAACATACAATCCAAAGAAGCAGTATAAGGAGCATCTATACGTATATCTGCGCAAGTTGACATATTTCCGGATTAGGATAGAAGGACTAACAATAAGTCATATTTGAATACATTTTATGACTATTTGCTGTAAGGCCCAAGCTAGACAGTTGACAGGTGGTGTTTCACTATGCGTGCATCAAAACTCAAATGTACCTATGTTTATCCCAAGGGATCAGAATAAAGATTTTTATTACAATAAGAGACAACGTCGGAACTAGGTGTCTTTTAACCCCTCTTGAAACGAACATAACCTAGTGAAAACTATGGCGATGCAAGTTTGTAGCAGCATATGCGGCCAAAGGAATTTTCAGCGGAAGGAGGAGGGCCATCCATCGACAAGAGGTAACTTTTGTGTGAAAGCAATACTTGGGGAAGGTCGGGTAAAGTGACCCAGGCAGGTAAAGTGGCCACCTTCATTTTAAAAACGAACCATTAAGCGCCATCTATTACGGGATATGGGAATAATATCATTGGTTGACGCCATATTGCTTCCGTGACCATCAACTGGATCAGTGCTTGTTTTAGGATTTTATTGTGAAAAAATATATTTTAGTGGTCTTTGATCTAAGGTGAGCTGGTTTAAACATAGTAAAAATATATTGTCATCAGATTCACAGAGAAACAATGTACGATTTTATTGGTTTAGTGTATGAAATGAGCAATTCATTCCACCGCAAAGTAGGTCAATATAACCTCATTTGTTATTTGAATTATTTTTTTCTTCGCCGCATGCCAATTCGGGTAAAGTGGCCTACCAAATCGGTAAGGTAAAGTGACCCGGTAGGCCACTTTACCTTTTTAGTGTTTTTTCCTGCAACCATATAATGGTTTGTGTTATTTTAGATATGCCAACTAGATATACACGGACGACGCAGCAGCAGACATGGGATTCGGAAGCGATGGAAAAAGCTATTAGAGCTGTACGAAATGGGGAAATGGGCTTTCTTAAAGCTAGCACAGTCTTCGGTGTTCCCCGATCAACGCTTAAACGGCGTGTACAAGGAAAAAACAAACATGCTCTTGAAAATGTTAAAATACTGGGTCACGACGTCCAATTTAGTCCGGTACAAGAGGCACAATTAGTACAACACATTTTGGAACTTGAGAATCGTTTCTACGGATTAACATTGCGGGATGTAAGGAAATTAGCCTTTCAACTAGCTGAACGCAACAATATAAAACACAACTTCAATAAAGACACTCAAATGGCTGGAAAAGCATGGGCTTCTGATTTTAGAAAGCGTCATCCAGAACTGACACTGAGAAGCCCAGAAGCAACTTCTCTTGCCCGAGCACAAGGTTTCAACAAAGTAAGTGTCACGAAATATTTTGACCTTCTAGAAGAAGTAATGTCTAAAACAAACTATCCACCTCATCGCATTTTCAATGTGGATGAGTCTGGTTTCACCACTGTGCAGAGCAAGAGTTCTAAGGTACTTGTGAAAAAGGGAAAGAAGCAGGTGGGTGCCATCACCTCTGCAGAACGAGGTGTATTAAGCACCGTTGTAATTTGCATGGCCGCTGGCGGTAACTTCATTCCACCTTTTATTATCTTTCCCCGGAAGAGAATGAAGGTTGAACTTCAAGATGGGGCACCGCCAGGAACTGGTTTTGCGTGTCATTCGTCAGGGTGGATGCAGTTGGACATTTTTACGGCATGGTTTAAGCATTTTCTTAAATTTGCCAAGCCGACTGAAGATGATCCAGCACTGCTAATTTTGGATGGACACAATTCACATACCAAGAATTTGGATTTCATTGATATGGCACGAAGAAATCACACGACCGTCTTGTGTCTGCCTCCACACTGCAGTCATAGACTACAACCTTTGGACGTGTCTTTTATGGGTCCTTTGAATAAGTATTACATCCGTGCAGTTGAGAAGTATCTTCGCAATAACCCAGGAAGAGCCTTGACTGTGTTCCAATTCAGCAAACTTTTTGGCGAAGCATACAGCGAGGCAGCACAACAATCCATTGCAATCAATGGATTTCGTAAATGTGGGGTAGAACCAATGGATCGCCACGTATGCAAAGATTATGATTTTGTGCCAGCAGACACAACAGATAACATTCTTCTTGAGCAGGAACTACAACAAAATGAAGCTAATAATGAGAATGAGACACCTGAAAGAGTAGAGTCTCCATCTATTCTACAAGTTACGCCACCAACATTGGATCAGGAAGAAAATATTAATGTAACGCTACCAGTTACTTCGCCAATATTGAACCCTTACATAGACCTACAACCCAGCACATCCTTCGCGGTAGCGCCTGAAGACTTATTTCCGATTCCCAAAGCATTGGCTAAAATTAGAAAAATAAATAGAAAGAGGGGACGTACAGCAATTTTAACGAGTAGTCCTTATAAAAATGAGTTACAGGAAGAAAAAACACAGCAACAACAAAAAAAAGAACTGAAGAGAGTGACTAAAGCTATTTTTGAACCAACTAAAACTGGGAAAAAACTTAAAGCTGAAACCAACGTTAAAAAACGTGGTAAAAATACAAACAATGCTAAAATTAAGAAAAGTGACGATACTGATGATGAGGCCGATGATGACCCTGAATGCTTTTACTGTGGGGAAGTTTGGTCTAAATCAAAACATGAAGATGGCTGGATACAGTGCTCTAGCTGCAAGCGATGGGCCCATGAAGCATGCTCGGGTTGTGATGACGCCGATGATGTCTTTCATTGCGAATTCTGTTCGTGAGAATATTTTCTTTTTATTGAATGTTAATGAATAATGAAGAGTTTTTTATTTGCATTTCATAGTTTAGTAATTAAAACTTTATTTAGTTTGTCATTAAATGAAGGAAAGTTACATTTATTTAATAATTTTATAAGTATAAACAATCAAAAGACTTTGAGTTATAAACAATTACCTGAACAATTGTGATAGTGTTGTTGCTTACAATAAATATTTTTTCTATGCAAAATTTGAATTAATCTTTATTTTATTATCATTTTATTTGAAGTAGGCCACTTTACCCGATTATGAATTTGTATGGGCCAATTTACCCGACCAGGATAGGTAAAGTGGTCAACATCCCATTTCGGCTTAAATATTAAATTACGCTTAAATTATCAGAACAATCGTTTAAAAGCTATGTAATATCGAAACTATATTAGCTAGTGGGAAAATATAATGAATTTGATTTGAAAAAGGTTCACATTTATTTGTTTGGCATGCGTTCAAGGCTTAGGGTGACCACTTTACCCGACCTTCCCCTACCTCCAAAACTTTCTGAAGCGCGAGGAAGAGCATATTTTCTCAGGCAGCCAACTCCTAAAGAGCTATAAAGTTGTACAAAAAAAGAAAGTAAAGTATGCAAATCTTACTTGTATGAGTCTGTCTGAATAACTTGATCCCCTTAATGTCTTTGTTCTACGTGTCCGTAGTTAACTTTTATCTCGGAGGGGCCAGATTGTGCAGAACATGATACTTTACGAACCCTTGAGAAAGTTGCGTAGAAAGTGCAGAGTCAATCTACTTGATGCCATTTTTTCAGAATTGCACTTGTTCATATTGTCCTTTGTGCCGCAACGACGTGCCAACAATGGAAACCTTCTGCAACATGTTGCGGCTCAAGCATTGACGACAATCATGCGGGAACCTGTGCTGCAACACGCTGCAGACTGTTCACATTTCTGCGGATCTGAGCATGGTCCTGGCACAGTTTCTCTGACAATTGAGATGCTCGTCTGAAACAAAAGAAATAGGTGTTCGATGATATGAAATGAAATAAATCAAGCCGATGCTATAGTTGTCAGAGGACCAAAGAAGCCACCAGAGTAGGATCAATAATTTTCATTTTATTATTATATACTATATACTATACTAAACAGGCGGACTGTATATTTACTTACTACGATAACCGTGATTACTCAGTGGTTTTCAAACAAGTCCCTCTGCTTTACACTTCTTTCAATAACTTTGCTGCTTTTTCTCATTCTTATTCAATCTTCATTTTAGTTCTTCATCATTTTTTTTTTCGGAAAAGTGATCCTTATTTACGACCCTCACAGTGAGCCATGCCGATCTGCTGTTCGCTTTGCAAGCACCAATCTGAACTGAAATAAGATGTTATTACTATTTTGGATATTATACTAGTATGACAATTACGTCACGAAAAGCCATTTCTTTCATTTCGTCGGTCTGTCTGTCCGCTAATCCTATAACCGTCAATAACTTGAGAAGTACCGCTCGGTTTTCAACAAAATTTATAGACAATGTTGCTATAATGCCAAGTACGCAAAGCTTAGTTTATGAGAATTGAAAAAATATCACTCAAACGTTGATTTTTCACATTTTAGACGAACAAACTGGCCACAAACAGTGTGTTTGTTTCTAAGGCTATTTCCATTTTCAGTTCGTTTCTCACACAAATATTGACAGTGGACTGAATTGTACATCTAGTTGCATCCTGTGTCCATCCTAAAGTCGGTGCAACCTTAAACGATGTTAACGATTTTCATTTCGGAGACTGTGTGACTAAGATTTTGATATCCATAAGTTGTATCAAGAAGTTGTAACTGGTCGTACATCCAGTGACAATATTCTCAGGATACAGATGACCGTCAATGTATATTCTAATACTTCCTCAGCTATAGTTATTACCATCTCTGTGTCTCACAGATTGTGACACATAAAAGTGCTTTCTACAATGCCAAGGACGAAAAAGATTATAAAAAAAAGTAAAAATCATTCAAACATTATTTTTTCGCGTTTCAGACGAACCAACTTACAACAAATAGTTTGTGGGACTGTTCACTTATAACGCCGTTTCCATTTTCATTTCGTTTCTCACACAAATGTTCACAGTGGACTAAAATTATGCATCTAATTGCAATCTGTATACCTAAAATTGTGAGCACAGTTGAAACTCTGACTGCCGGCAATCTATGACACTATATGGATTGATTCTTCTAACGATGTTTTCGTTTTTCAGTTTGGAGACTATGTCTCTAAAATTTTGATATACACAAGTTACAACTGAAATCATACATCTAGATACAAACTCTTTGCAAAAGTTGGGGAGCCTAAACATTAATGTTTGTATAACAAAGATAAAATATTACAAAAATCGTACCTTTCCGGTATTTTCTCTTCTATCGTTGTGTACACTTGCCAACTTGAAGACTGTGTTTGACAGATTGTGGTGCACAGAATGTGCAACTAAAATTTTAGATATACTACACTGTGTGCCAGTCAGACTGGATGTCATAA
Source organism: Acanthoscelides obtectus (assembly GCA_963669975.1). NCBI lineage: Eukaryota > Metazoa > Arthropoda > Insecta > Coleoptera > Chrysomelidae > Acanthoscelides > Acanthoscelides obtectus. Next base: position 8,065,560 of record CAVLJG010000002.1, on the reverse strand, counting down.
GCTGGTGTGCCAATCGTTGTCCAGACAAGCAATCCTCTAATAGTTCGATAGAGTCGTTCCATTTCTTGGGTTCGAAGAGTGTGTCTCATGGAGTATGTTACCAAGAAGCTGTAACTGGTCATCCAGTGACAGGGTTCTCAGTATCAAAAACTGAGACTGAACAGAAAAATGTCAATGTTCTAATACTTCCTCATCTGTAGTTATATCCGTCTCTGTGCCTCACAGAATGTGGCACACAAAAGTGACATCTAAAAAACTAAAATTATTCATAAAGTTGCACCACTCAGTGAACCAAAACTCGGTAAGACTACATACCGATTAACGTTGTCCAGTAAAAGTTGTACTCATCCTTCATTTCGGTGCAGCTAGTCTTATACCAGTGAATTTGAATATACCTGTGTTAAAATGATAATGGATTACTAAAGACACACCGTTTTGATATTTTCTCTTTTATCGTTACTTTCATTTTCCATTTCGGAGACTGCGTCCCACAGATTCTTGTACACAGAAGGTGCAACTTAACAACCAGTATACACAGACTATTTTGACGCAGACAGTGTTTTTGAGATAAGTTCACAGGAGCCTACAATAACGCATGCAGTTATCAAGATGGATTTTGATCATGAACAATGTGATTTATTTGCATATTAAGTGTCATATTCGCAAAAAGAAAAGAAAACACTGGGTACACCCTTATGTGAATGCCCGTTCATTAAAGGGGGAGCATTTGTTCGTGATTTTTCGGATCTGAGAAACCACATGGAAAATATCTTTATTTATTTAGAATGAGTTCTAAATCGTTTGACGAATTAAAATTACATGATGTCTCTTCACTTCTTTAATCAATACTTCAGTGTCTATGTCAACGTCCGCCATTTCCGTCGGAACGTCGAAATGTCGTTGCGGCGAAACAAGTCACCGCACGTCGGAAACATTGGACGTGCTGTGCTTGAAAGTCTGTGAGACTGTGTTGCGGCGACGCAGAATTACCGAAGGTACTTACTTTTTCGACATTTTCTTTTCTATCTCATCTATATTTTTCGTTTCGGTGACTGCATTTTACAAATTCCGGTTCACAGAAGCTGCAGCTCAAGTCATTTATCAGAAACTTATACAAAAATCTGTACATCAAAATATGTTGGACCGAACATGAGAAACAGATATCAATTTCATCTTTTCTATTGTTATCTAAATTTTTCAATTCGGATTGAATCTTACACATTGTAGTGTACGTAAACTACCAACCAAGCCACTTCTCAATATGAGTTATTGCATTTTGTAACCCAGAATCGGTCAGACTGAACATGAAACAGACCTTTTAGATATTTTCTCTTCTATCGGTATAATACATTTCTCGATTAGCAGACTGTCTCACAAATTCTCGGCCACAGAAAGTGCAACTTAAATGAAATTCGGTAAGACTGTATTGATTGTCGTTTATACTACGGATGTAAGTCTTTTCAGTTGGTCTGTTTTGTAAAAAAATTATCTGTCAACTATGACATGAAAAATGACAAATACCAGTTTTAATAGATTGAAGGGGATTAGCTACCAAATTATGTCAGTGATTCTCCAAAAGCATTAACAGCTATGTAATTATTATACATACTTACAATATTATGCATAAATGTATTAGCTTGTTTAGATTGTTACAGAAACTGGCAGAGAGGGCTATACTAACAACGAAAGTAGTCAAGATAATGAAGATATTGAAGAAATCTATATCCAAAACTTTTTTTTTAATCTGCGATGTAATAATATTAGTTATTATATTAAAATATAGCTATGCACATAATAGAACTATTTTTTTATTAGATTTCTTACTATAAACAGTACTGTCAATGGCGGACTCAGAGGAGGACGAGTTTCCCCTCCTAGACCCCCAAGCCTGCCACCCTTCCCAAGGGAGGGTGAATATCTCCGAGAATATGAATGCTATGACCACCACTGCGACCCCCTCTCTCGTACAGATCCCAAAAAATGCTCTTGGATTATGTTCCCTCTTCCCTCGCTGGTTTCCTCCTATACTAAATAACCGAACTTTTCAAAAAAGTTAAGCTGAAAATACGATGACGTCTACACGTTTTTGAAATCACAATTAAAAACCCTATTTATCTGTGCAAGAAGCCAATACATAAGAAAAAATAAAGTTGATGCTAGAGGACAAGAGACGAAACGTCATATTAAAGTTCTAATTATGCCATCTTGTAGAGGAAGGAAAGTGTCAATGTTAATGTGCAATGCATTTTGAGACTCCACTACAATTAAAGTCAGGAAAATACCAAACGATTTTGACAACATTCGTTGTTTTCTGTCTCTCTCCGGCAGCACCTTGAATTTCGAAACATTCTAAGTGAAATTTTGTTATCCACCTAAATATGCCATATTCAAGCTTTTGCGTATCTACTACAGTTTCCTAAATCCCAATGGTGAGGGTAGAATTAGAAACACCCTGTATATAAAAGCGATAACATACATATCAATCACGAAATATTGGAAACTATTTAATCTACAAACATCAATATTGACAGAGAGGCAGCTTATTAAAAATTAAAGAGCACTTGCAAGTTTGCTTGAAGTTGCTTGGAGTCTCTTTTAATATCTAAAAATTGGCAACGATGAAGTTCTGTTTACACAAAGACTGGATCGAGTAACAGCCGGTCTGAAATAAACATGAAAAATGCATCAATCATCCAAATCGCGTCGGCCGTTGCGAATTTTTCCACTGCAAGCAAGTCACTTATCAGTTGTTTCTCTAACGAAGCTCGAACTGCAAATTGTTTATATGTCGGTTAAACATCATCTTTAAACAGAAATAGCAAAATGGGATAAATGATACTGCAGAAATCACACGGGAAAGTCTGAATTTCAGGTTTTTCAGTGGCGTATATAAAACTTGAGTGCCGGTGGTGGCGGGCTTAGAGTAGATAAAACGTACAAAATATTCAAACCTTCATTTTCCAATTAGAAAACATTTTGAGTTCCTTCTAAAACTCCGAAGTGGCGGGCTTCAAAAAATATTGAAAGGAATGTCATTTTACCATTGAAAATATGGCGTCAAGTAAGTTGACTTTGTACGCTGTTCGTAAAGGATCACGTTTGGCACAAGTTGGCCCTTCTGAGAAAAATAGTTACCTAGCTCCCCCAATGCCTGCAGCCACAAGCTGTTAGTTTTCAGCATCTACTAAAAATTTTTCGAAAATGATGAGGATCGTCCGAAACGTCAAAAAACAAAGTTTGAGTGATTTTTCTTGTTTTTTGCATCTTTCTCGGCTGCCTCTGGACATAATAGTAACAATATGCGAAAATAATATCAAAATCCGAGAGGTACTTCTCAAGTTATAGGCGGTGATGATTATCGGACAGACCGACAGACAGACCGACGCAAATGAGTCACATGGTTTTTCGCGATTTATATATCATATAACACTCAAAAAACGTAATATCTCATTTTCCAAATTTTTCGCGATTACAATACCTCCCCACCAGAAGACATGGGATCAATTTTGAGAGCTTGTCATGCAATTTTCAACTGTCACTTTCACACGAATATATAGTATTATTTATGAATCAATTTCATTGTCCCAAATTTCAGCGTACTAGATCAATCCTTCAAAACATAAGTAGGGGGCGGCTTTATGAAAAGCACTGTATATTTAAACAACGTTGACATGGTTTCTTGACCTACCAAGCATCTGACACACGTTCTGGCATTATCACAATAGAAATCCTAACTTTAACAGGTACATGCAGTGACGGTATATCTGTTGAAACACCACAGGGGCTTAAGATGAACTGCAATTCCTCCCCCAGAGACCACTGGTAAAAGGAAAAATGTGCTGGAAGTTCACTATTATTTTTTTGACATAAGGACAGCTGCACTGATACTGATGTTCACATTTACAACAAAAACATTTCTGAACGACACATAATCACAAATCCAAACGGTCCTTGCTTATTTATCTCTTCCACCCCCTCTACAATTTTCTCCTTAGGCAGTTGAGGAGTTCAACACGGCGGCGGGATCTCCCATGAGGAAAACTCCTGTATGCGAGTATGTTGACTCAGATAAGTGTTATAGAATCTAGGTTTAATCGGTCTGTACCATTTAACAGGTTGAGAAACCCGATGATGGACCCATGAAGACTTAATCAGGAAAACAAAATGGAAAAAGTACATTTTGTTGAAATTTCAACCGGTCTCCAAAATTCACGTATCGAGCACCTAAGCACATTTGACCGCCATCTTGTAAACATGACAATTGCTCGCTTTCAAGCTTTCAGAGACTATTTTGGCTCTAATAGAAATAAATGCCTTGACACCAAACATGTAAGACTAGAAAAATTTACGTTATTTTTAAACCCCCTAATAGTCAATTATGATATAAAAATTGGCGTACGTGAAGTACGATATGTAGATAAGATGCTTTATGGTCGTTTTTGAGTTATAATTTCATTGTTTTTGAAATTGTCTTGCACAAAAATATGACGTATATTACAGTTTTTCAACAACCAAAGTACAAATGGACCAAAAAGGAATGAAATAAGGAATAAGTAAGCATATGTAGCACTTACGTTCTGATATCTGGTGCATTGTTTCACCAAACGCACTGCCACTGCACACAACTGTAGTTCCATGACTGGGCGTCAGCGGTTCTCTGCATAATGAGATGGGTGGGAGGACTCAGCTTTCGTTCTAGACGGTGCTTTGTTTCAGGAGATTTAGATATTGGAAATTCGGTATTCGATTATTTTTTCTTACTGATTTTTAATAATGAATGTTCCTAATCGTAACAATCAGTTTTTAATGATTAGATTATGTGAATTATCCATTGTGATAGATTGTAAATAGCGTATTAGTACGACAGATGGAAACACTTGAAGGAAGTTTGCTCAAAGAAATACAAGTAGTCTTGCGGAAACTTGGATGAAAAACAAAAAACAATCATAGGAATGTCTGCAATAAAGGAACAGGAGCAGAAATATTTTTAGACAATCTCTTTTAAGCAAATTCAGAAAATTTTTTCGCTCCGCACGGGTACCACGTATCTTGAAAAGTGATATTATGCCGATTTTTTTTGACATTATGCTACTTTTTTTGACAGTATGTAGGTTATTCTACAAAATGTTAACAACTATAGTTGTACGTGTTGCCTAAACGTCATGAGGCTTGATATCAGCCTTTGGCTCTGATGTGATGGAAGATCTGCTTCTGAGATGACATTACTGGAGGTCTAAGCTGTAAATTGTATGTGTTGATGATAATTACATTGGGTTCTTGTCGCAAATACACTTAATTGAGATTCAAAGCTAGAAATTAGTTGCGCATCCACTTTTTCTTATCCATTCTGGAAATTACATATACAAATTTGCTGAATTTCAAAAATGAGAGAGATAAGAAATAATTATATTCACTGTACACTGTCGAATTACACGCCATATACATGCTAACAGTAATTACACACAACGCGGGCGCGGTGAATTCCCGTAATTCTCAGTTCTTCGTAATTTATAACTTTGAACATAACCTCTTTCAGAAAGCACAACATATAAATAACCCGTCATATTCAGTAATGATTTTCTCACACAGCAAATATCACTGACTTTATACATATGCAGACCAATACACATAATCATCCAGAAGCGATCTTCCTATTCAACCAACTTTCTTCTCAGAGATAAAAACTACAGACACGGATCATTCAGCGTCACAAAACTATGCAACCAATAATGCATAGTTTAGTTGAGTCCATCTACGGAGAACCCCATAGATGGACGTTCACAACGATCCTAGTGAGCAAACGTGGAACGACTGTTTGCGCCCTAAAGACTACCTAATCTGCAAGCTGACTTCTTATAGGTTTTTTTTGACGTTTTGTAGGTTTTTTACATGATACCCGTGCCGCTCAAAGTGCTTTTAGATTTAGAACATTCTGAACAAACCATTGAGCGAGTGCTCGATTAATAATTAAAAAACAAAGGCTTACAGCAACGATACATCCTGAAATTTTTTTGTTAATCGATGTTTGAAACATTTTTAACAGCATTGGGAATTAAAAATTTTATTCATCCCTTCATATTGTTTTTCGGGGTAGAAAATTACATATTTCGCTATTTCCCAGATATTGCAATGCTTACTTATGTTTCGACAACTATAAGCTTCAGAGAAAAGTTCTAGAGTACCTTTTATGTTGAAAAAATCTTAACACACTTTGACCTCAGCATAAAAGTAAACTTTTGAATTTGTTAAAAACGTTGAATTAAAATTTTTGATGCATATTTGGTCCTGGTTAGGTACTAATAGTGATCGAATTTATCATAAAATTTTCTAATTTTAACTAGTTTTGATACAATATTGCATGAAAACTGAAGCTACAACTAATGATATACAGAGCAACGGTACAAACAGTCGTCATTCTACCACATTATTTTTATAAGTCAGCTCACTTTTTTGCCGAAGGTCGGCTTTGGCTTCAAATGGTGTTTGATTTTCGTCCTTCCATATTTGAAATCTCGATACCAGCGTTTGACTAAACATGGTGTCCCAATATCAGCTGGAAATAAGAGAAACACGTATTTTTAAACTCAAAATAAGTCGATTGGACATCATTTACCTCTATGCAAAAAGTGCATTGTTTGTCCGTTAGAGGGAGTTTTCTTTTTGATACACATTTTTTCAGATACTTTGGGAACCGGCAGTGTCCCAAGACTGTCCGTTAGGGTCATCGATCAGTCGAACAGCTCTCCTCTGACCGGTGTCGACATGTATAATGTAGTCGGGGCGACAGCACTACAAATTTGTGAGCAGTACTCGAGGTTAGGTCTTATCTGGGCCTTGTGTTCGTGCCTGGTCAAAACCTCGATGACCTGAAATCCGACCAACTAGAGCCGTTCTGGCGTATACGGGGGTATTACAATAGTTACTTTGACGAGGTCAGCCGGAGAAAACTTTCGTACATGGGGATTTATCATGATTAATCACTACTAATGTGCATCCTATTTGTCATATTATCGTTTTCAAAAAGGTGCTCCTAGCTGAGCCGGGAAGCATGTAACATGGAGACACATCTGTGTATTTTACAAGAAAATCAGGAAAGTTTACATAATGGAAAAGATGTCAAAACATCTGTAGATCGAACCATTGCAACCCATAAAGTTTTCAGCCTCCCAACAAAAACTTTATCGTGAGAATGGGCGAAGCGCCGTATAGGGGCACATAAACACTCAAAAAGGGTGCTCGTAGAAGTTAATCATATGTTCTAATAGAGATATAGTAAAATGGAGTAATCAACTGTAATCGAGATTCAAAACATCAAGTAAATTACAGCGGAAATACGTTTTGTGGTAGAGTTTTCCTCAAACATTGGCTTGCTCTCACTTTAACATTAACGACTCCAACCCTCCCGCCTGTCGAATTGGTAGGTACTTGCTATGATAGCTCATCAAATAATTTGTAGAAAACCATTTGTTGACCTGTTTGTGCATATCCTAAATTGTCCCCTTTAAATGCGTCAGCTGTGCTTGAATTTCGAGGGAAAAGAGCTCGTAAGTTTTCTGTTCTACTATCTTAGTAACTGAACTTCGTGCGCGCCGATCTTAAGTAGTCTTTTCAGCGTAAGATAGTAAATAGGTAAGTTAGCTTACATTTTCTTCTCAAGTCACCTGATAAATTGATATTCGTCTTATTAACGGTTTTCGGTTACTCAGCTTCAACCGCTCAAAACTCCCAATATCATGAACTATAAGTTATAGTCGGAATGACCGCTCCATTTCCGGTCTATCCTGGTGATAATACTAACTGACATCGTGATTAGCCAATTCCATCGTGACCGACTTAGTTAATTAATTCATGTATTTGACTAATTAGGTAAGTACCTTTCGCACAAATATATAGCAATAACGGCCAACTTATTACAATCGAGGGTTTCTGGAATACCTTGAACGTCATGGCTTGATTAGCGATGGGCTCCCAGAGAAGCTTTGGAGATGGGTGGCTGACTTCCTCTCTGGCCACAAGATAACCATCGTAATTGACGGGTTCTCCTCTTCAACCCACAAGGTCAACACGGGCGTGCCTCAGGATTCCGTCTTTTCTTCGACATTGTTCCTCTTACAGATCAACAACCTGATATCCTGTACAGTAAATCCGTACCACAGCTTTGCTAATGGCAGCACGCTATATGGAGGAATTCAGAGTAACAAGTCGATCTCCGCCCCTAAACTGGAGAAAAAAGACTAGTAGCGACTTCCCCGTTGCTGAAAGACCTGAATGGTTTCATTGCCTGGGGACGCAACAGTCTGGTACAGTTTATGGCTTCCAAAACACAGAACCGTACCTTAACTAACAAGAAGCGCCCTAGCGCACATCCGGCTTCAATGGATGACCGAGTTCTACCAAGGAGCCGTTTATTTCGGCTGGTCTCAGTCCAGATCATCGAGGACCGGCTATGTCAATGAGATTTGCTCATCAGAGCTCTCCCTCATGACGCCGCCGTGCGATAAGCCTGCCAGGCAGTTCCGCTTGACCTCGGCCTCCCATCCCAACCGTGGCAAATTACGTACTTCCAGAACTGGCCGATACGACCGCTCCGTTGTGCTAGGAGTATCGAGATTGTGAACCAATCCGCCCGAGGAGGTTTTTTCCAGATATAATAATTTTCGGCAGTTGAAAAATCGGTTAACAAAGCTCCTCATAGCAGCCGCGGTACACTGGTATTTAGGCTTCTGCCCACGCAGCTGCTTCGGAACAAAAAAATACAGATGTGAAAAGCTCAATGAGGTGATTTCTCCAGTTAGTAGTAAAAAATGTTTTCTCATGTGATAATACCCTTGGTCGCCTGAGTGATTCATAATGCAAAATTGCATCGGTAATGAATTGAAAAATAGCATCCGTAGAAAACAAAGAAATTAAGATAACAGGATCGCTGCACTAAAAATTGCTAACACAACGACGTAGACTTTAAATTAATCATGGAACACGTCAACGTGTTGATATTACGACATTATATTTAACCGTTGAACTTAATTCAGGTCTCTGTTTTATTGCATAGATAATTATATGCAGTATTATATACGTAAGTGGTGTTACCTTGAGAACAATTATTTATGCGGCACGAGGGAGAAATGCAACAACAGTTTTGCTTCCCACGCCTCTCGTGAAAAATTTCGAAATTGAGACACTATGGTTTTTTGATATATCGGATAGACCAGTTTCGGATCTAGAAAATATTTTGTGCGAGCGTCCATGTAAATATATATTTGAAATTTTTTTGAGGGATTCGGTAGGTGGACGGGTTTATGACTAGGAAGATGCTCATCTTGAGGCGGGGGTATTGGCGACTTGAAATTGAAGAACGGGAGTGGGGGTCGTCTGTGAATTGAAAAAAACGTTCCAATTTATTTTAACTAGTGGGTCTGACGGAATTCCTACTAAGATCATAAAAAAAATTAAGTTTTCCTGTTATCCAAAAACATATAACGTATATAATAAACAAATCTCTGGACGGTGGATATTTTCCAAACGTACGGAAAGACTCGCTTATCATTCCAGTCCCAAAAATTGCTTCCCCCAAATGTTACACTTATCTACGGCCAATCAGATTACTTCCTGTTTTATCGAAATATTACGATGTTTATGCAAATATTATGTCGTTTCAACTTAATACATATACAATTATCAATAGTCTACTGCTAGACAGCCCTTCTATCGATACATGATGATATCATCGCTGATTTTGATACAGGTTATGCTACACTTTTATTGCATCTTTATTTTTCAAAAGCCTTCGATACAATTAATCACGAACTCCTATTATCAAAATTGCATTAATCGACCACAGTTGTTCAAAATTGCAAAACAATGCCTACGCCGACGATACCCGAATGTATCTACCATTTCAACAAATTTTTCAAGAAAGATTTATATGAAAGACTAGTTATTTCCAAACTTCTTCATTGTATGCGATTAAATCATCCCTACCCAGACCAAAATATAGCAAAACGTTTGCATAAAATCCAACAAAATGTTGTCGTTTGATAAACAATCTAACAAGATATGACCACATATCAGGCTATATAAGAGTTACATTGGAGAATGCTACTCTTAGCGACACTTGACCTCTTTCGTACTTTCGTAAGAAATAAAGCCCATTTATTTTTTATTACTGTTGCTATGTGCTGACTAGATGTTAAAGACCTATTCAAAAACTTATTCCACACAATTGTGCATAAAACAATCCTCAATAAGAAACCTTTATACTTGTACAGAATCACTTCCTCGTCATAATACTGGGTATTTTCAACGTTGAGTCGTTTATTTGAAGTGCTTGTAGGACTCGCGAAAAGGAGTTGATATATCAAAAATCACCAATATAAAGGTTGCATAATAAAAGAAATAGTAAAAGGTTGAAATTTTTTAAAAATAAGAATGTTATTACACAGATATTTTAATATTCTCGACCACTGCCGTGTAAAGTCCTGGCGTTATTGGCTTACTAGTCTTATCGTTTATCTAAACTTGTAAAATTTTTTGTGTTATTATATGGTTTTCAGTACGAGTCTTTGGTTCGATCAGTTGTATCAGTCTTTTAATAGTACGTATACTTTCATTTATCTGATTATTGTGTGCGAAAAATAGCCCATGCTTACGTAAACAATGAACTAGTGGAGAATTAGCATACGGAGAGTGCCAACAAAATGCAGCCGCAGCATGCAGGTTGTATGCCGAAAGGTTTCCTATAAGAAATCATCCGGCCCCACGGATGTTTGTAAATTTAGCTATTAGACTTCGTGACACTGGATATTTAAAAGAACAACGAGAAGGTCACGCTGTCAGGCCTGTTCAACCTGAAATGTTACAAATTAAGGAAGACATTTTTAGAAATGGTCGAAGACGACCCAACAATGAGTACTAGAGCCATAGCAGCTCAAGGGGAAACTTCTCATAGTAAAGTATGGAACACAATACGACAACAGCTGTATTATTCTTATACGTAATTATCAACGGATATAAGCGTTTCAACCTGAAGATCATCCTAGAAGAGTTGCATTATCCCAGTGGCTTTCAGAACCGGTCGGCAGAAATGAAGATCTTACGAAATTAATTTTGTGTACAGACGAAGCCACATTTACACAAAATGGAGTGCACATTTTCCACAACAATCATGTTTGGGCAGTAGAAAATCCGCATGTTGTATGTAATAAGAACTTCCGAGACATTATTTTCCTCATTGGTGACCATGGCCATGGTTTTCAAGGTCACTTTTTGATTGAACCATATACGACTACTAGTTTTCAAGTTACATCACCCTATCTAAGTATGACCTTGACCTTGACCTCCTAAACTCAAAATTTAAGAATGGTCAAGAAGGTATTTGAACGTGAAGTTTTCCGCGATTGGTGATGCGTATTCGCAGCCAAATCTATCCTAGATGTTATGTTGGGGGATTTTGGGCAATAAAAAATTGAAATTACCAGTTATATGTGTATTCATTTTTGAGTGCGTTGGAAAAGTTGGTGTACAGGAATGAAATAGCGGAATGGACCTGTTCCGAGGTAGGTAGTAAGCTGTGTGCAGAATGATGCTTCGGAATTCGAGTGCCACAAGTAAATAATTTCAACGCCAAGTATCTGGATTTACCTTGAAATGTTCATATCTTGATATAGTCGGAAATACTGTTTATATTAAATTGCAAATGATTGACAATATTGTTTCAGTTTCTTGAATCCTAATCCCTAAAACAGGAAACCACTATTTGAATCACAGCAAATTCACTAAGATATTCAATCTGTGGAGTAAGCACTTGACCTCCCTTACAATTAACATACATAAAAGATCTGTCTCCTGGCGCCTAAGTTTTCTTGTGTAAGTTCACACAAATGGAACAAGTGATCTGATGTTTCGTTCATTTCCGTCGGTCTGTCTGTGGGCTAGTCTTGTAACCGCCTACAGCTTGAAAAGTACCGCTCGGTTGTCTATCAAATTTTAAGGCAATGTTGCTACAATATCAAAAACGCAAAGGCTAAACTAAATCGCTCAAACATTATTTTTTCACGTTTCAGACAAACAAATTGACAACAAACAGGCTCTTCGTTTCTAACGCTGTTTCCATTTTCTGTTCCTTTTCACACATTTGTTCACAGTGGACTGAATTGTACACCTAATTGCATCCTGCGTCCATCCTAAAGTCGGTGAAACTTCTAACGATGTACAGTTCGGAGACTGTCACTAAAATTTTGATACACATAAGTTGCAACTGTAGGCACAACATGCATCTAGATCCAACGCCTCTACCAAGGTTGGCTAGCCTAAACATTCATGTTTGTATAACAACGATAAAATATTACAATAAATGTACCTTTTGGTATTTCCTCTTGTATCGTTGTCTACACTTCCCAACCCGAAGACTGTGTCGCACAGATTGTGATGCACAGAATATGCAACTAAAATTGTACATGAAGTTGCACCACACTGTGTGCCTACAATCAGTCAGACTGGGTATCATAAGCTGGTATGATAATCCTTGTCCAGACAAGCGAACCTCTATAGCGGCATTCCATTTCTTGGGTTCGAAGACTGTGTCTCACGGAGTATGGTACCAAGAAGCTGTAACAGATCATACATCCAGTGACAGCGTTATCGGTGTCAAAATCAGTGAGACTGAACAGACGAACGTCAATCTATATTATAATACTTCCTCATATATAGTTTTATCTGTCTCTGTGCCTCACAGAATGTGGTTCCCCAAAGTGGTAACTAGGATTATTCATGTAGTTGCACAATCCTGGGTCGCAACAGTCGGTAAAGCTGGATATCATGCGCCAAATGTTTTCTTTCTAGCAATTTAACTTTGTTTTCCTCTGGTTCGAAGACTGTATCTCACAGCTTCTGCTATGCAGAAAGTGCAACCAAGTCAAATATCTAATTACAACATTCTGAAATGGAAAAGTCGGTTGGACTAGGTATAACAGCCATGGAAGATCACAGAAGAAACATATTTGTAACTATGTAGTATCATCTATATTTCATAATTCAAAGACTGTGCCTCACAGAATCTGGTATCCAAAAGTAGTAACTAAAATGATCCATATAGTTGCGCCACTCAGTGTACCAAAACTCTGTAAGACTACATACCGACCAGCGTTGTCCAGAAAAAGTTCTTTTCGTCCTTCATTTCGTTAACTATCTCACAGAATATGATACACATAAATGTCAGCTAGGTTTATACATCAACATCTGAGAACCAAAAGTCGGTGAATTTGAATATTCCTGTGTTAATATGATAATGGATTACTAAAGACATACAGCTTCGATATTTTCTCTTTCATAGTCACCTACATTTTTCATTTCGGAGACAGCGTCTCTCAGATTCTTGTGCACAGAAGGTGCAACTTAAGTCACAGATGTAACGCCCTTTTCACATGATCCGGCGCACGAAGCACGCCGCGCGCCTGAGAAGCGTGATGTTTTCATAAGAGGTAGGTTTCGTCCGGGGCGCACCGCGCGGCGCTTCCGTATTTTGACTGTTCAGTTGAGGGTAGTTATTTGAAAAGGACACAGCGCGGAAGATGAATGTACTAGCCATGTACTTGCTCTGGAGACGGCGAATAAGAAGAAGAAATAGGCGGTTTTAGATTCACCCATTGCTTCAAAATCTCAATACTTCTGGGTCCTCCAAAGTTTAGTTCAATTCATCGCGGAACAGTGAGGAAAGATTCTTTTCGTACTTTCGAATGTCAATCAAATCCTATGATGAACTAAATACGACATACTTTCGGGAAAGTATTCTGGAGCCTGCTTTGAAGCTGTGGGCCGACAAGCATTTCGGCCGCAGGCCACTTTAACAAGACTAGGCACCATCTCACACGGCAGAAATGAACCAAGAATGGAAAAAAGACAATGTTCAGAGCTTTATTCCGGAGACGCAATGTCTCCCGAATTCACCAGACGCGAATCCAATAGATTATTCTATCTGGACCATTTTGGATAGCACGGTTCGAGCTAAGAAATACACCAGCCTCGAGAGACTGAATAAAGCCATTATCCGTTAGTGGGCAAAAATATCGTCAAGTCACAAGCAGCTTCTGATTCGTTTTGGACCATCACAATGCTATAGCCTAGGCAAAAGGTGGTCATATTGAGCCAAAGTGAATCATTTCTGCATTTTCGAATATTTTCATACATTCTGTAATTTCGAATAAATAAAAATTATTTTACAAACCGAATTAGTGACATTTTGAGTGCCGGACAGTGTAGAGCCCTGGGCCGTATGGCGCGCGCTGGATATTGTGAAAAGACTCATCTACTTCCATAGCCCAACGCCGCATCAGGTGCGCGCCGTACGGCGGGCGCTGGATCGTGTGAAAAGTGCGCTAGTCGATTCGACCTTAGTTCGAAATCTGTGTGGCAGCTATGAAGAAAAACCAAATTAATTGTCAAATTTTCTCTTATCTCTTATCTACATTTCTTCTCGATTGGAAGACCTCATCTCACAAATTCCCGTGCACAGAAGTTGCAGCTCAAGTTTTTTATCTAAGCTACAAAAATCCGTACATGAAAATCGGCTAGACCGAACATGAAAGAGTTCCAAAGAAACAGATATTAATATTATCTCTTCTATTGTTATCTACATTTTTCAATTCGGACTCAACCTTACACATTATAGACCTTTTCGACATTTTCTCTTCTACCTTATGATGTTTCGACTCTGCAATTTGGAGACTGCATTCCACATATTCTGGTGCATAAAAGTTGCAATTCATGTCAGGAATCCGAGTTACAATTTCAAAATGGTTGAGATCGAACATGACAAATTCTCACATAAACAGATGTCAATAGATTTCTCTTTTAACTTATGTAAAATTCACAAGTCGCAGACTGTATTTCATAGAGTAAAAGCCCGCGACGGTCAGACCTTCGTTATTAAATGAAATTAAATATGAAATTTTCATAGGGCCTGAAAGTTTCTCTGCGCATATCCCCAACAGAGGTAAAAACAATCAGCTACTATGAAATTTGGATGGTGGTTACTTTGGCATGTAATAAAGGTGTCTAAAATAGTATCTCAAATTCGTTAAACAGACACTCAGAAACTTTAACAAATTATAAAATTAAACTTTCATCATAGTATAAAAGCTGATATTCATATGTTACTTGGGGGAATATCAAAAGATGTTATCCCAGTAGCAAGCAGTTTTGATGGTTTTTACATTGTGCCTGACACATTGCAAGTCTGCCGTAGCTGCGAACGCAACGCACTATACATATAGTACGAGTATATTCAAGTGGATGCGAGAGAGATTGTGAGTTTGATCAATAGCGATCTTTGACTGTCGTTTGAACTATATTATACAATATTATGCATAATTGTATTAACTTGGTTAAATTGTTACAGAAACTGACGGGGAAGGCGATATTGACAATGATAGTAGTGGTGTAGATAACGAAGATATTGAGGACAAAGGTGAAAATCATCAAATATTTTTCTACATCCAATAAGACTTTTTTACTCTATGTACAGGGTGACTTGTAATGTCACGTATTTCTGTTAAGGCGTGATAGATTAGGTCAAAAGCAACCGATTTTGTTCTATAACGTCCTATCCAGAAGTTAACCGTTTTTGAGTTATTTGAATTTTATTTTTTTATTTTTTATTCCGATTTCAGACGGTTAAATTTGAAATACAAAAAAACTACATGTTTGATTTTGAGTTTTTTTGTTATCGTCGCATAGCGGACATTCCAATAGTTCATAATACGTAATAAAATGTTGAAAACTTACAAAAGTTTTGAAATTACGCTTTTGAAATGTATGATTTTCTTATTTTTTTACTAACTTATTCGATAAAAAATGCTGTTTTCTGTAAAAAATCTCCTAGTAATGAAATGTGCAAATTATGTAAATAATATCTCTATCTAACATGCTTTCATTTGAGGTATAAAAGTTACAACTAACTCAAGTGCAAAGACATAAAATTAAAAAAAGATGAGTAAAGTTGTACGAACGATAATTACGTAGGATAAATAAAAGGCTTTTATTTTGATTACAGTTTTATTTAATTACATTTCCTTTAGCATTTTATAGATTCTGCTCAAATTGTAATCCCCTTTTACGAATACATGCCCGCATTCTCTTACGTAATTCACTTTTGGTAACTCTAGTTGTTAAACGGCTTTTTATTTGGTCAGCTGCACTGATTATCCTTGTAATTAATTCATCGCGCGTTGGTACGGGCAAAACATCGTACACCAGGCTTTTCATATGTCCCCACACATAGTAATCCATCGGTGTGAGATCTGGGCTTCTTGCTGGCCAGGCAATGGGCCCGCCTCTGGCAATCCATTGATTTGGAAATTTAGAGTCTAAATACGCCCCTACTAATCTACTGTAGTGTGCGGGACAGCCGTCGTGCTGGAACCGCATATTTTGTCTCGTCGCCAATGGGACGTCTCCCATTAATGGAAACAAGTGATTTTTCAAGAACTCTTCATACACTTCTCCATTTAAATTGGCGGGCAGAAAATGAGGTCCAATTAAATATCCATCAATGATGCCCATCCACACATTGACTGAAAACCGGCTCTGAGACCCCGTCGGTCTTATTTTTCGGGAGTTTAAAGCTTCTTTATCAGCCCAGTAATGAGCATTATGGTAATTAGTGATCCCGTCCTTATCAAACTTCGATTCCTCGGTCCACAGAATTTTCTTAAAATAGTCTGGATCTTCTGTATCTGCATGTAACGTGTACCTGCAGAAATCTAATCGTCTTGCAGGATCGCCCTCTTCAATCACATGCACAGGCGTGTAGTGATAAGGGTATAATCTTGCAGTATGCACAGTAAACCATACTTTGAATTGTGATATACCCAACTGACCATTCACAATGCGCGTAGACGTAGAAGGGTCTTCCTGAAACACACGAAGGATTTCCTCTTCATCTTCAGGAGGATAGACTCGGGGTTGACCAGCATCACTATGTTGCCTTTGAACACGTCCGGTTTGGCGGATGCGCCTATACACAGAGTCAAACACAGTAACATTAGGTGTTCGGCGATTCGGGAAACGTTGCCGATATTCACGGCGGGTAGCTGCAGAATCGCCGTTACAAAGTCCATAACAGAACATTATGTCTGCGGATTCTTCATTTGTAAAAGTTTGCCCGTGCTCGCTGTGGCGAGGTCCTGGCGGATCTTCTGCGTCTGCCATGATGATAAATAAACCACTCGGAATGAACTGGGAAACTCGAAAATAATAATCGTGCGTAAAACATGTGCGCGTACGCAGTAGTTGATACCAACTAAACCTAATTCTCACTCGGCGTGCGGCAATGGCGTAACTACAATGATGAATAATAACAGCTCTCTCTCTCTCTCTCACTCCTCCACTAAGTCAGCTCTTCTCGCTCGCTTCCTCGGCGAGCCGATGCCATAAAACAATCATGGCATGCGAGTCCTTTGAGGACAGTAACGACTTGTTCAAACAGGTAATACAAATTCCTTAAAAATCCAGCCTCTGTGGGTGTCATTGTTGTATCTCTGCATGTACTTCAGATAATTGAACGCTTAATACCTCAAATGAAAGCTTGTTAGATAGAGATATTATTTACATAATTTGCACATTTCATTACTAGGAGATTTTTCACAGAAAATTGCATTTTTTTATCGAATAAGTGAGTATAAAAATAAGCAAATGATACATTTAAAAAGCGTAATTTTAAAACGTTTGTAGCTTTTCAACATTTTATTACTTATTATGAACTATTGGAATGTCTGCTATGCGACGACAACAAAAAACTCAAAATCAAGCATGCAGTTTTTTGTATTTCAATTTCAACCGTCTGAAATCGGAATAAAAAATTAAAAAAATAAAATTCAAATAACTCAAAAACGGTTAACTTCTGGATAGGACATTATAGGACAAAATCGGTTGCTTTTGACCTAATCTATCACCCCTTAACAGGAATACGTGACATTACAAGTATAATAGAATAATATTAGTTACTATATATAACACAGCTATAAACATAATAAAACTATTTTTTCTCTAGGTTCCTTACTATAAACAATACTGTTAATGTCGGATTTAGAGGGAGGCGAACTTCCCCTCCTAGACCCCCAAGCCTGCCACACCTGCCAGATGGAAAATCGCACGGAGGGAGATGAACATGTTCCTGAACATGAATGCTGTGGCGACCCGCCCTCCCCCCTCCCCCCTTAGGCCCGTATCGTCAGTCGTCCCTACAATTGTAGGGCGCATTTATGGCCTCCTTGATTTCGATAATATTACGTCTTCTTCGGTGAGGTATTTGTATGTCCTGCTTAACCGTTCTAGTCTGCTGTCAAACAGAAGTCAGCTGTGACGTTAGGTTATGTTTCTTTTTTGACGTTTAAAAATTTCAGACAGATGAATCAAACAACGATCTGTAATATGACTGTAAATACTTTATTAAAATTTTGCATATATGTACTATCAAGAGGTATTTCTAATGTACGAATTTTCTTTTGATTTCCACCAGCGACGTTCGTAACGATTTCACTTGCTTATTTTGACAGACAATGATAGTACTCAACTGATTTCTCTTGACATAAAAACTTTTAATTGAAATTAGTTAATATGACAATGTCACTATGTCGCGAAGTAGATTGTATTTTTCAGGTAAAACCGTGCGTCAGACTAAAAGAATTCAATTTTTCATGTCCAACCCACTACTTCCACCAAAAAAATTCTCTGCATGGTGATATTGTCATGTTAACAATATTGTTATGATCGTATTTATAAAAACCGTGCACCAGATTGAAAAAAAAATCATTTCGCATCGATTTTTGCTTCGAAGTAATTGAAAATTATAATGAGACAGAAAATTACAGCATACCATCACTGTCTATCAAAACAGGCAGGTAAAATTAAAAAAATGCCTCTTGACACGTTTACGTGTATGCCAACTATCATTAAGTGGTAATAGGGATATTCATAATCAAAGATTTATTTTTTTGACCTTGTTTACCACCCTGTGTTTCAAAAGGTAAAAATTTTAGGACATACGATCATTTGAAGTTTTCATCTTAAAATGAACCTGAAACCACCCCCCTAGATATGGACATTCAATTAGGAAACAAACTAAATTGCAGCTACCAATGCTTCAATAGATAAATGTAGACTTTCGAGCCAAAGATTTCATATTTTTTTTTACTGTGGCTGTAATAACTAGCAAAATCTGCTCTTCATATGAGTGTTTCAAATATCAAACCTGTTCAGTTTTGGATATTTCTTAACAGTAAATGTTTTTCTTTCCTATGCCACAGTTTAATAGATTTTCTCTTTTATTTTAAGATTACAAGTCAATGAACAAATTGGAAAAGAAACTGTATTTAGCTGTCCTCACTTTTTCTTCATATAAGACATTCAACAACATTAATATATGGTACAACACATTTGATAATACAACATATTGTTCTTTGAGGCTCAGTACATTGATCTCCTTGTTCTTGATGATGCCCCTGAAATATGCTTAGTAACTGAAGGCTCCATTATTGATAGCAATTTAAATCCAAAATTTATACCCAGCAGTTTAAATACAAATCAAATTTTGTACCTTAGAGATACATGTTAAGTTCATGATAAAGTTGGGAGTTTTAATTTGATACTTGCAATATCTATCTACCTGTAATAATGAGTGAATTATGAATGCAGTGGAACTATCTTAAAACTACCTATTAGGGCTTAACCCAGTCTGACTTAGAGGTAACTACAATTTTCAACATAATGGGCCTTTTCCGCTTATCTAGTTGTTTGAATTGTTTGAAGTTTGTTTAACAGGGAAGTAATTCCCTTGATGAGTCACAATTTTCTTTTATTTCCCTATTCGTAATTAATTATGGAATTGTCATAAAGTTTTTCTGATTTTGCTTCATGCTGCAACTCTATTCTTCTGTTTACTCTCTGTAAATCAGAATCAGAATCAGAATCAGAATTGCAGGTTTGTTTGAAATTGCTTGGAGTCTTTTAAATATAAAAATTGGCAACGATGAGGTTCTGTTTAGGGTAGACTTAAACTAAGACTGGATCGTGTAACAGCTGGTCTGAACTGAGTACATAATATGGACCCGCAGGTCTGGGGGTTGCCGGTCTTAAAGTAGATAAAACGTAAATAATATTTTAACCTCCATTTTCCAACAAGACGTTTTGAGTTCCTTCTAAAACTTCGAAGTGCCACAACAAATATTGGAAGGAACGTCATTTTGCCAGTGAAAAAATGGCGTCAAGTAAGTTGACTCCCCATACTACGCTGTTCGTAAAGGATTACGTTTTGCACAAGTTAGACCTTCTGAGAAAAAAACTAAGCTAGTTCCCCCACTGCCTGCAATCCGTAACCGTCATTCTTTAACACCTACATAATTTTTTTCTAAATGATCAGGACCGTCCGGAACGTCAAAAAAACGAAACTTGAGTGATTTTTTTGTATCTTTGTCATTTTTCTCCGCCGCCTCTGGACCGATTCATTGTCTTTGACATAACAGTAACAATGTTCGAAAATTTCATCAAAATCTGTGAGGTACTTCTCAAGTTATAGGCGGTTATGATTATCGGACAGACCGACAGACAAACAGACAGACCGACGCAAATGGGTGGCATTGTCTTTCGTGATGTGCATATCATTAGATAACATCCAAAAGAGATAATATTTCATATTCGAAATTTTGCGCGATTACATTATCTCCCCACCAGTAGACGTGGGAAGTAAGAACGCTCAACTTTGACAGCGTGCCATGCAATTTTCAACTGCCTCTTTCACACGAATATTCGTATACCTCGCAGTAACCATGTGTCAATTCCATTGCATCAAATCTCAGCGTACTAATTTAATCGGGACAAAAAATAAGTAGGGGGGCTTTATAAAAAACATTGTATATTTAAACAACGATGACATGGATTCTCGACCTTCCAAGCATCTGACACACAGTCTGGCATTATCGCAATAGAATTCGTAAGTTTGACAGGTTGTGGTCCGCCTCGGCGTATAAGTTGTTCCCGGTACAGCTGAGCATTACCCAGACCACCGTGTTTTTATTAACACACATAACACTTTCATGGCAGGCCGCATTCCAGGACGAGGAAGCAATGAAGGATATCCTACAGCTGATCCGGATCGCAGAGAAGTAGTACTTGAAGAAATTAGCCGGAATCCCTCAACGAGTACGAGATCTATGGCACAAAACCTTAGAATACCACGAACGTCGATACAAAATATTCTTCATGAAGAAGGTTATCATGCCTATCATGTTCAAAGAGTTCAAGCGTTGATGCCTTCAGATTACCAGTTAAGAGTGGATTTCTGCGAGACAATGCTGCGAAGACAACGAGAGGATCCCGATTTTTTTGATAAAATTTTATGGACTGACGAGTCACGTTTTGAAAGAACAGGGATATTCAATATCCATAATTTACATACTTGGGCTGTTGAAAACCCCCACCACTCAAGGCCGTCGACATTTCAACACCGTTTTAGTGTGATCATGTGGTCAGGAATATTCAATATGGAATTTATCGGTCCATTTGAACTGCCGTCAAGGTTGGATTCGGTAGCCTACAAAAGCTTCCTTGAAAATAGCCTACCATTATTGCTGGAAGATTCAAGCCTGGAAGCCAGACGGAACATGGTGTTCCAGAATGATGGTGCACCATGCCACAACGCAACGATCGTGCGAAACTACTTAAACGAAAGGTTCCCAGACAGATGGATCGGACGAAACGGACCGATACGATGGCCTCCACGCTCCCCTGACCTCAACCCCATTGATTTTTTTGTTTGGGGATATTTTAAAGACATAACATTCGCCCAAGAATGTGCAAATGAAAATTCATTGAGGAACAAAATTCAAGAAGCGACACATGTGTTGAAAAACAACACACAAGCATTTAGAGATTTAAAACAAAATTTCATACGTAGGTGTACACTGTGCATTTCTGTTAGAGGCAGACATTTTGAAAACCTCTTGTAAATAACATAAATGAATAATAATCTGCTGTTCAGTAAAAATCAAACGTGTTTTTGTGGTTTTTGCAAATTTTTTTTCCGAAACTAACAATTTCTATTGAGCAGAGGGTTATCCAATTTTGGGTTCGGTTCTATTTGAGCCACAATTACGGTAGCATGTAGTAAAGCTAGGTTGATGAAATTTTTACGGTAAATAGCTGATACCGTAAGGAAGTTTTTAAGATACTTACGAATAGTAAGAACATGTTTTTTCAATTTTTTATAAACGTTCAAAGTTGTTGCACTTTTTTACTTTTTTGTTATGTTCGAAGATTTTGAAAAAAATTAAAAAGTAGTATTAGTTACATGACTTGAATGATTATATGACAGTTAAGCCTTAGGTCTTAGCTACATAATCGTGAAAAAAGCAGGCATTTATCACAATTATTAACGAAGTTATGGTAAAAATAAACACAGAACTCAAAAATTCTCGAAAAATCCGAAAAAAAATCATAACTCCTAAACTAAACAAAATCGGACCATATATATGGGGGTGATTTGGGTTCCTCTCGATGTGGGGAATCTAATTTTTTTTTATGACGTCACGTGTTTGGCCACCCTGTATATACAAGATTTCTTCGTACCAAGATATAGTGCGTTTCACCATAAATGTCATTCCTACTTATTTTTGAACGGATCAAGCCGAAATTAGGTGTGGTAAGATTGATGCATGGATTTTGTTTTACCGTGAAAGTGACAGTTGCAGTGACGTATGTACGGGAAGGAAGGGGGAATCCCCCAAAGACCGCTAGAAAAAGAAAAATACGCTGTAAGTTCACTAATACTTTTATGTCACAAGGGCAGCTGCACTGATGCTGATATTCGCATCTTCAGCAAAATCATTTCTCAACGACAGATAATTATTACAAATCCAAACATCTCATTTTCCTTTACCCTCCACCCTACCACCAATTTACTCCTTAGGCAGGTAGGAATTTCAACATGGCGGGATCTCTCCTAAGAAAAACTCCTGTATGCGCACATGTTGGCTCAGATAAGTATTATAGAATGATGGACTTTTAATCAAGAATAAGAAATGTAAAGATTATAAATTCCATGTATCGTGCGCATGATACAGGTATAGTGGAGGACTATTAGAAGACACGACACCTAAGCACATTTGGCCGCCTATGTTGTAAAACTAAAATTTGTTAAATTTCAAGCTTTCGGATACTATTTTGCTCTAATAAAAATGTATGGGTACCAAAAATGCAATGAAGTAAAAAATTACATTGTTTTTAAACACCCTAATAGTCCTATACCATAGAAAAATTGGGGTACGTGATGTATTATAGATAACATGCTTTCTAGTCATTTTTGAGCCATAATGTCATTACTTTTGAAATTCTCATGGCCAAAGATATGACGTATATTTTCAGTTTTTCAAATTCAAAGTTGAAATTGTACAGAAAAGGAATGAAACAATGAATAAATGTTAATAATCAATTTTTAATAATTCGTTTATATGAATTATCCATTTCAATCGATCAATGTAAAAAGCGTATTAGTACGACAGATGCAATCAGTCGGATAAAGTTCTCACAAAGAAAGACAAGTAGCATTGCGGAAACTTGGACGATAATCAAAAGACAATCGTAAGTATGCCCGCAATAAGGGAACAGGATCAGAAATATTTTGGAAAGTCTTTTTTAAGGAGATTCAGAAAATTGTTTTTTCCCTCCGGTCAAAAAGCTTTTAGGTTTTTTGGGACATTCTGAACAAACCATTGAGCGATTGCGTCCTGAAATGCTTTGGAGTTTTGTAAATTGATGTTTGAAGAATACAAGTATTTAGCAGCATTGGCAACTTAAAATTTCATTCATTCCGAAATATTGTTTTTCGGGGACAAAAACATTACATATTTCGAAAACTATCAACTTAAGAGAAAAGTTCTAGAGTACCATTTCTGTTCCAAAAATTCTAAGCGCCCTTTGACTGTAGCAAAAGAGTAAACTTTGGGATTTGTTAAAAAAATTGATTTAAACATTTTTGACGAAGATTTGGTCCTGGTTAGGTTCTAATAATGGTGTTTTGTTAGGCGTCCTAATGTTTGACATTGACAAAAAAAACGAAAAGGTTCGAGAAGGGTCAAAACTACACCCACGCGTATCGTCAAAACAGTTTGACATATAAACTAGATATCCACATCTTGTTTTACTATCAGCGACATTCATAAAATAAACATTTGCAAACGATGCAGAAGTTTTGTGCGGCCTGGGCAAAGGATAAACTATCCGTCTGATCTCACATTTTTACGCGGAAGCAGCTGCGTATGTAGGAGCCTAAACGCTAGGGCACAGCGGCTGCTATGAGGTGATTGAAGAAACTTTTGGTAATCCGATTTTTGAACTGTCTAGGGTTAGTATGACACGGTTAGGATGGGAGGCTAGAGCCAGGCGGGTCTGTCTGGCAGGCACATGTGAGAGAGTCCTGAGCAGTAAAGCGTATTGGTGTAGCGGTAGAAAAGAGCTAGATCGCCGACGGCCTGTCCGTGCGAACGCAGCACCCCTAATATGTGAACAGTACTCTAGACTAGGTCTTATCTGGGCCTTGTACAGAGGGAGGAAGTCATGTGGAGAAAAATACTCCTTAGCCCTAAACAAATAGCCTAGCTTTTACCCATCAGCTGTCGCTATTGCCGAGATGTATTCGTGCCAGGTCGTCTTCCATGATCCGAACTCTGACCAGCCGAAATAAACGGCTCACCCGCGTTGACGTTGTGATCTTAAGTTGTAAGGGCTAATGATTTTCTGATAAATGAAGAACAGGGGGGGCAAGTGACGTTGGCTGGTCGGTCTTAATTTGGCCAGTGGGGGGGTCATGACCCCCTTGGATCCACCTGTAATTGGGAATTTTGCGCCGTCATGACACTGCGCCCAGTGACGGCAGCCTCACTTGCTTACATTCTATAGCCAGTAGCAAAAGCAAACCGAACCATAGAAAATAGCGCGGACATCTACCTAGTTGACCTGTACTATCGTTGCGCAGTGTAGGTGTGGCCAGTCTTATCACATGCTGTGTCAGTACGCCTCCGAAGCAAATTAACAACAAGCATGGAAGATCCTCGGTTTTTTAACCATACTGTAGGGAAAATAAGCCAGATTTTACACTCCGATTGCAAATATTACCGTCAATAAATACAGGGTGGCCAGTATGTAACTGACTGACTTAAATTGCGCGTCATTTTTGATACACGCATTTCAGTATGTGGCACCGTAGTAGTTGTTTAAAGCACATGTGTCCAATTCATAATGGAGCGCTACACGATCCCACAATGCGTCCGTATTGTTAAAACGTTTTACTTAAATAATGAGTCGATTGTTGCAAAGATTCGAACGCTACCACAAGATTTCGGTCGAAAAAGTGTGCCCAGTGTCAACACCATCTGTCAGTTGATGCGGAAATTTGTTCAAACAGGTGAAATTGAAGACTTGCCAAGGTCGGGCCGTGTTCGAACTGTTCGTACTCCGGAAAATACCGAGAGAGTTCGTGAAAGTGTAGTGGAGTGCCCTGAGACGTCTATCAGACATCGTTCTCAGGATCTGGGTATCCTTCGCACGTTATTATGCGGTATTTTGAAAAAAGACTTTCATTTGCGGCCTTATAAAATTTAGATAACCCAAGAACTACACCCTAGTGACCATGAAAGTCGCAGACAACACAGTGATGCAATTTTGCAGCTTAATACCCAAAATACGGACAACTGATATTAACGAATTTGTTAATAAGCAAAATTGTCATATCTGGGGATTAGAGAACCCACGGCCGCTAACGTGTGGTCTACGATACCCCATTGATAGATTATGTGTTACAATTTGGCAACGCAGCACATCTGGACACTAGGAAGCTAGATACCTTTTGGAGAAAGTATCACGGAGCGTTTTAGTCAGTTGGCAATATAAGCTTGTGCGCCAGTGTTCTGTTATTGCCAAAACTATACCGTAGCGATCTTAGCGACCTCACCTTAGCGAACGTGTACCGGAGATAAAAATTAACATCATGAGCAGTTTCCCTGATCGTATGCATCCTAATGATCCAAGATTTGAAGAGTGGGCGAGAAGTTTAATGGATCAAGATGACGAAGATATTAGATTCACTGAAAGTGATAATGAACTGGCAGTTTCTGACATAACAGAGGAGATACATGAAGAAGAATCCGATGTAGACTACATACCAGACGAAAATGAAACTGAAAATTGGTTGGAGGAAAGATGAAAGATTTTTTTATTGAAAAAGAGAGGTTTTTTCAATTGGTTCAAATGGTAAGAAAGTTCAGAATCAGTAACTACTAAAACATTTCTGGAGGTAATACTGAGGTGTGTGCTTTATCGTTGTTTTCTTTTCAGGCATAAAGACCAGCCTCCAGTCAATGTAAGGGCTAGAAAACATAACATTGTACTCACTCTACCAGGACTACGACCAAAAGCTAAACAGCTTGGCGCTAATCCGGAGATTGAAGACATCTGTCTTCTTCTATTTTCTGAAGATATGATAGCAGAAATAATTCAGTGGACAAATGTGAAGATCATTGATGCAAGAAAAAAGTATAAAGACCAGGCAAGTCCGATATTATCCACCACCGATGAAATAGAAATGACGGCTTTTTTAGGTATGCTAATATTTACCTCAGTTTTCAAATCAGGAAATGAGAGCATCGAGTCCTTGTTTGCCACAGATGGCACAGGAAGAGACGTTTTTCGATGTATCATGGCGAAAAGACGCTTTGAGTTCCTACTTACTTAGATTTGACGATGCAACTCTACGAAATGAAAGACAAATTGAGGGCGATTCTGTGCCTCACATATCAAAAATATTCAATAAATTCATAGATAATTCCCAGAATGCCTTCTCTATTGGCACTAATGCTACCGTGGATAAGATGATTCAGGGGCCATTGTAAATTTAAAATATATATATATGCCGAAAAAACCGGCTCGTTATGCAATCAAAATAATGTGCCTGACAGATGCCCGAAATAATTACCTTTATAATGCCTATATTTTAAATATATTTTAAAATTGAAAATACCAACGCATTCTGTACCTAATCAGGCTAGTGGGACCAATTCAAAAAACCAATAGAAATGTTACAGCTGATAATTGGTTTAGCTCTGTGGAATTGGTTCAAGAACTCCAAAACAGGGGTCTAACCTACATAGGTACGCTAAAAAAGAATCGAGCTGCAATTCCACCAAGCTTTCAAGCTAACAAAAATCGAAAACTCTACAGCAGCCTCTACAGATACAATAATGATATGACTTTACTTTCTTTTGTACCAAAATCTTCAAAATCAGTTATTCTGATTTCATCTATGCATCATTGTGAATCAACTGTTCAAGAAACTGGTAAGCCAGAAACAATAGCATATTGCAATTCGACAAAAGGTGGCGTGGATAGTTTCGACAAAAAGGCTGCAAACTATAGTCCAAATCGTAGGACACAAAGATGGCCTATGGCAATATTTTTCATGCTTGTTGACGTAAGTACAATAAATGCTTATGTTTTGAACTCAAGCTACAAAGATACTCAAAAACTGGAAAGGGCAGATTTTCTAAAAAAGTGAGCAAGAAGTCTGGTTTTGCCACAATGGAGAGTTAGAATGGCAAACTCAAAACTTCCCAGAGAATTGCGACTGACAATTGAAAACTTATGTGGGAGCACTGACTATTCTGCCATAGCAGTGAAGTCCTAGGAGATCGCTTGGAAAAAAGAGCAACATGTTACAGATGTCCACCAAAGTTGAAAAGGAAAACTCAATACGGATGTGCGTCATGCAAGAAACCCATATGCTTGCAATGTCCAACAAGATGTGCATTGAATGCGTGTTAGATAGGAAGTAACTTGGAAATTGCCAGAAAAACATTTTTGTGTTGTTTTCTATGTTTATGTTATCGCTTAGTCTAACTGAAACTTAATTACATTGTTGTTTGAGCATTTAAAAACAAATATTTTTAATAAAAACGTTGTACCATTCATAACAAAATAAGAAAAACCGATAGCGGTATCTTAGACCGCACGTTAGCGGTTGTGTGCGACTGTCGCACGTTAGCGGTTAAAGTTTAAAGACTCTGCAGGTAATTCTCTTACTGTCACCGGCGAGCGCTACCGTGATATAGTGCAAACCTTTCTGGGGCTCCGCAAATCTGAAAATTTAACCTACAAAACATGTTGTTAAAGCAGGATGGAGCTACGGAAACAGTGAATCTCTTGCGAACAATATTTCCGGGACGTTTAATTTCTCGATTTGGTGATGTCAACTGGCTACCAAGGTCACCGGATTTAACGGCTCCGGATGTTTTTTCTATGGGGATTATTGAAAAATAGGGCTTATGCCAACGAACCCAATGCTGTAGAACAGCTGAAGAATAATATTACGGAAGCAATTCAAAATATTCCACCCGAAACCTACCAAAAGGTGAGAGAAAATATTAACAAGCGGGATCAAGCTTGTGCGGCTTCTAGATGCGGAAATTTGTCTAATATTATTTTTCAAACATAAGTTCCAGTAAAAGATTAAGATGAAAAAAATGGACGTATTTTATTTCATTTCACAAATACTCAAGATACAAACCAGTCAGTTACATGTCGGCCATCCATAAGAAGACAACGTTTTAAAAACATGCTTTTATTTAGTCATTAATGAACGAACTGAAAACCAAAAAATATTTCCTTCTGATGCAATATAGTCGTTTTATACGTTTTAACCTTCAAATGATATTGAAGATCGCTCCTCACAGGGTTTCAAATAAGAGCGTGTGACACCTTCATCCTTTTGCTTTTGTTTGTATGTCTTTTTGAAGATTTATTTAGCATTAATGCTACAATGTCAATTTTATATAATTAGTCATTTGCACATTGTTTGAACCAATTTTTTATAATTTTACATTCTTGTTTATTAAAATAATATTAACGCGCATTTTGCGTATTCATAAAGCGATTTTTTAATTTCTCCTTGAACATTTTTAAATTCGAACGCTGTTCAATATTATATTTTTTAAATTCAAACACTCACTTTTGGAATACAGATTTGCTAGTTATGCTGCTACTGTTACAAGTCTGTAAATCTAACTGCCTATAGTTTCGTAGTTATGATGACGATTTAAGTTTTCTAAATATGGTGGTAAAAATGACCTTTTAATTTGAACATGAACATGAAAAGTAAAAAATATATTTTTTCGATTCAACCACTGTAGTCTTACTAATTGGAACTTAATTTTAGCATATTTGTTTTTATTTAAAATGATTCTCATAGCCTTATTTTGTAGAAATTGTGATTTTGAATAAATTTGTTGTAAACAAACTGGTTGAGCATTATAAAAAATGGGGGAGAATTATAGTGTTATACACAATTCTTTTGGAATACATACTGAGATTATAGGAAACTCTATAGAAGTAATTTATTTTTTTGACATTTTTGAAATGTATTCAAATAGTAGTTTACTATCCACATACATATCCAGATATTTGAATGACTCCACTACTTCAATTTTTTCATTATTAGTCATGAGCCTAATTGTGTTCTAACCTAAATGTTTCTCTATTGACATACATTTTGTTTTATTAATGCATAATTTGAGCTTATTATCATTCAACCAATTCATAATTTTTTTAATAACGCCTTCAGTTCTAAAGCAGTATCTGAATTTTTATGTTTATACTGTTAAATATAACAAACCTTCATTGGAAAACTTGATATAAAGGAGATTTATTTTCATTTACAAGTTAAGAAGTACAAAATTCCAATCGAAAAAAATATTTTTAAGTGTTTATTGCCTTTTATGAACGGCTAAATAAAACCTGTTCCTGCAAATGTTTTTTGCTTGTTTGATGTTAACCATCTAGCTCAATAATGTGTATGTACTACTTTATTTTTATTGAGATAAATCATGTAAGGGGTCATACGAATAAAAGGGATCAAATGCTTACACTTGCAAAACTCAAATTAAATGATTTGAGGGGAATTAATAAAATTATAAGCAAATGATTTTGCTTAAAAGGGCGAATATTTATTTGTGGAATACTGATGCTGCTATTTTGTAGGATCAGAGCCTGTTACTCAGAGGCTCTGCTGGTTTTTTTGCACGACTGTTGATAAATCTCTCAAAAGTGAACTACTAAAAGAAACGGCTCGCACCGTCAACTAGTAATTTTATAAAGTATGTTGCGGTTTGAAGGGGAAAATACGGAGTTGTTAGCTGAGAACTTTCTATGCGAGCGTTTAGAACGGCGTGGTGGCGCCTTGACAGCTTTTCACGGAATAAAGGTATTTTTCAAATCCAAGTTTTCAAAGCGAAACAGGCAATGAGCTAGGGATTGAGCAGCCCGCTGTTTCTGGCACTCTGAAACTGGTGATAAAAGTGGTAAAAAAATTATTCTATAGGCTAATCGTTGGATTCAGTTTTCTGAAAGTCGTCATCCTATAATGAAAGCTAAAGAACAGTGGGCGAGCAAATTCAAATTTCCGACTGCTATTAGAGCACTAGACTGTTCACATGTATTGTAAAAGAGAATCTTACGAGTTATTACAGGGGTTGATAGTATGTCGTCTTGCAGGAATATTTTTGTAAACACTAAAGTCATGACATTAGCTTGTATCTACATATACGAATTACAAGTATATGTCAAACTGACCAAATCCCAGCTTCGCGTCTTAAATGACCCCAATATTTACAGTACCAGAAGCTCGAAATTGCTTCAAGTACCAGCAGAGAGGAGACTGCTTCCTCAATATTTTAAATTAATAAGCATAATGGAGTATAAAAAATATTTAAATGATTCCTGCTAAACAAAGCATACTACGGTGTTAATGACAACGCAGTTATTTAGGCGGATACATGTCTTGTGCTAATTGAGGAAGATAATGTAAGTGTACCTAATCTTGTTTGTTTGGTTGCAATTTTTGTTTCTGAAGTAATTTCGTCTTTATCTTTTATCTTATTGTGAATATATTTATATGTTGTATTGTTGATCTAGTAGTTAATGCGCTGTTCTATCTTTTGAAGATCTTGGAATAAATATATGTGAATTGTGAATTCCAAACTAGAGAAATCTAAATTATATGGGAACGAATGCGTAAACCGCAAAGGATGTATGGAATGTACTCGTACTATACATTACTGGGTGTAAGCCGGCCGGGTTCGGTAGATGAAGCGTCACAACGTGCGCTTTAGATATGAGCTTTTATTTTTCTTGTATGATGCATTTACTTGCAAGTAAAAGGTAATCGTGATTCCTATTGAATGTGGCAATTGTTTTTGCTTCTACGTTTTTCTTTGAGCATCTACTTTTTATTCTACCTTATGCTTATAAGCACTTACTTGATTTTTATTCATAGGGCTGAAGGCCATGCCCTTTGTAAGTCCGACAAATATTTAAAAGTCCGAGTTATTGCTATGCGATGGCATATTCCTTCTACTAACACTTACGCTCACCAAACTCAAGAACACTGACGCGGCTTTGAGTCGCTCCCGTAGTTATTATAAATTATAATACGCTCACAGCAAAACTACTATTTTTTAGTTGTTTTACTCCGAATGGTCGGCTATAATACTAAATAAAAAAATTGATCGTTCTACGATGGGTAAAAAATTATATTCTTAAATTTATTATAGTTGTGGGCTACAGAATTTTGCAAGCCTAGAAGGATGAGTGAAATATTGGTAATTATGACATGCCTTAAAACGAAAAGGTTCACAATTAAGGACTATTTTAAAAAATCTTCGATTCCTATCAACAACACAACAATAAGTTCCAATAAAATAATAGAAATGTATCCGTATATGTATTTGTACATCTTTAAAAAATATCAGACAGCTTTTTATTACTCAGAAGACAAAACTGCATGTTATAAACGTACTTGTGCCTGAATGCTAAACTTTTCAATATCCTCATTAAATTCTATTTCCTTTGACAGCTCCCTGTAAATTGATAACATGGATAAATTAACCAATCGTTTTGGTTCGCTGTAGAACGGAGATATTGTTTTAAAATGTTCAGCTCAGGAAAACATCCCTCACAATGCTAATGAAACGCAAATAGTCAAAAGCATTGTAATATCAATGATATACAGGGCAACGGGTATCATTTAATAATAAATTGAAGAACTTCTTGGGCGTTCCATCTAGAAACAGCTTCCATACTCACATCGGTTGCAAGTAAATGCCTACAATGCATTTTCATTTCGTGAATCACGTGCTCTTTATTAAATTCATAGTAGATTACCAACAATTGTTTTTTGCTACTGCTAAAGTCATCAGAAGCTTCAATGATCATAAACTTTGTCTCAACAATTAAGAAGATTTTGTTAATTTCCTCCATGGCCGCATATCCTCGGTACAGTTCGGAACAAATCGGTCTAAGCATTCAAACATGCAAATTTCAAATCATCTCTTGGTAGTAAGAATCTAGAGCTTCCTTCTGCCTTATTCTATTAAGCAATTATGAAGAATGTTCATTTAATGATTATATACGTAAAAGGGGTTTTCTCAACATTTGGAGGCACGGAGCGATCCACCCCATCCGCGCCTAGTGCGATACTCAACTTTATCTTCATTTCAGTTCAGTTCAGGAAAACCAATGGTTCATTGTAAGGCCGATCAAAAAAATGACAGCTGGCCTTCTAGGACGCAGATGTCTTGTTAGGAGCATCTAGGAATCTCAAAAATGTAGATACTTGACTCTTAGTAGGGAAAATTCGGATATATTGTACCGGTATTCAAATTAAAAAAACTTATTTTTAGAGGATATAAAACAACTAAAGGACTATAGCTCTGCTTTCGATTGTATATATGTGATGGAGAAGTGCATACATCGTGTAACATGAAGTCACATTTGTGTATTTCATAACAAAATAAGGACACATTACATAACAAAAAAGATGTCAAAGCATCTAGAGGTGGACCGAACCATCACAACCGATAAGGAAAGCTATACCAAAAACATCTCTCTCGGCTGTAATTTACTTGATGTTTTGAATCTCTACCACAGTTGATTATACCATTTTATCACTCTATTTGAACATATGTCCTTCTACGAGCACCTTTTTGTGTGTTTATGTGCGCCTATGCGGTGCTTCCCCCATTGCGAAGAGAAGGCTGTAAATCATGGGTCGAAAAGCACATCTTTCGTTTAGACTGGCCCAAAAACCTGCAAGCACTCGGCACTGGATTGTGATGGTTCGGTCCATTTCCAGATGTTTTGATATCTTCTTCATTATTGTAAAATGCCTTAATTTTACAGTCTCCCCGGGTGAGCTATGAGCACCTTTTCGAAAATGACAGTAAGGCAAATAAAATGCTCATGATGAATCTCCATGTACGAAGTCTTCTCCGGCTGACCTAGTCAAAGTAACTAATGTAATACACCCGTATACATCTGACCAATGGCAAGCAAAAGCAACCAGAATGGCGGCAGGTCACCTGAAAATTGAAAGGAAAGTAAATTTTATGGTATAAGTAATAAAAATGGGTGTGAAAGGTACCTACACGTGCAAGTTCTGTAACTCGCACCCATTCAAGGGCGCATTCAGGACTTCGGCTAGGGGGGGGGGGCTCAAACGATATTTGGTCATTTTTTAACCTCAGTGGAACTTCTAGAATTTATCCTATTATTGCTGGAAAACGTTCAGAAATCTTCAAAGAGCCAATATTTTATTAAATGAGAACAAAATTAGTACATGGCATGTATAATTGGCTAGTCTAATAATATTAAAGATTAAAACATAAAAAACTTCATTGCTGGTAACAAAAAAAAAAGAGATTCTGAGGGACTCCGAGAAATATCCCAGTCCATTCCACACAAAACAATGTTTTTGACTGTGAAAGCGAACACGACACGGTTAGGATGGGAGGTCAAAGTCAGGCGGGTATCTCTGGCAGGCACATCGCGTGGCGGCATCGTGGTGTAGCGGTACAAGAGAACTACGTTGGCCTGCCTGTGCGAAAGGGTCCCGAGACTGACTATCAGTCGGACAGCTCCGCACTGGTCAGCATCGAGCATAAATAATGTAGTCGGGGCACCAGCACCCCAAATGTGTGAGCAATACTCGAGACTAGGCCTTATCTGGGCCTTGTATAGAGTGAGGTCATGCGGAGAAAAATACTTCTGAGCTCTAAACAAATAGCCTAACTTTTTCCCAGCAGCTGCCGCTCTTGACGAGATGAATTCGTGCCAGACCAGGTCCTCGGTGATCTGGACTCCGACCTGTCGAAGTGAATGGCTCTTTGGTAGAACTCCATCCATCGAAACCGGATAAGCTTTTGGAATCTTTTTGTTCGTCAAAGTACAGTACTGTGTTTTGGAAGCATTAAACTGTACAAGATTGTTGCGTCCTCAAACAGTGATAACCTCCAGGTCTCTCGTCAGAGAGGAAGTCGTCGCTAGTCTTCTATTTTCCAGCTCAGCGGCAGAGATCGGCTGTCACTTTGAATTTCTGCATGTAGAGTGCTGTCATCAGCGAAACTGTGGTTCGGGTTGATCGTGCAGGAAAGGAGGTCGTTGTTATGTAAGAGGAACAGTGTAGGAGCCAAGACCGATCCCTGGGGAACACCCCCGTTGACGTTGTGGGATGAAGAGGAGAACCCGTCAATTACGACAGATATCTTGCGGCCAGAAACAAAGTCAGCCACCCATCTGCAAAACTTTTCTGGGAGATCATAGGATGGAAGTTTGCTCAAAAGGGCAGCGTGTCACAGCTGATCCAACGCTTTCGTGATGTCAAGAGCAACGACATAAGGCTCACCATCAGACTGGATGAGTTTACTCCACAATTATTTTTTTGGGGTGGGTTAGACATGAGCAAATTTCCAGTTTTCTGGGAAGGTGCCAGACTCATAAGGTATCTGGAAGATACGAGAAAGAATTGGAGCAAGCTCCGCTGCACACCTCTCCAGTAGGTACAATGGCAGGAATCAAGTCCGGTCCAGAAGCTTTGTTGATGTCGAGCGACAAGAGCACTCGCCTTACGGTCTTATACCTGAATGTTACTTTCCGCATTATGTAGGGAACCCTTTGAATTGACGACACTTGCGCGTTGGAGGGGACGTCCAAGGTGGAGTTGGTAGCAAAGATCTTGGCCAGGACTTCCGCCTTGGCGTTTGAGTCCGATACAATCGTTCCATCCTGACACGTAAGTGGTAGAAGGCTGCCGTGTGAGAGTTTCTTTTCAATCTGCTTGGCACTTTCGCTGTATGAGGGATATATTCCTCCATTTCGACGTGGGTAATATTGGTTATCGAAGAACAGACAGCCGACGCATCCGCGTCAGTGAAACAGACATCTCTCCAAGGAAAGGTAGAAAAGAAGTCTCTGAGCCCCTCCCAGTCGCAGGTCCGTATTGCCAAATTTTGCGGCCTCTGCGAGTTTCTGCTGCCACAGCAGGTTCTGACCGAAACCAAACCTCCACAACACCGTGGTCTGAGCGACCCAAGGTGACAGGATAGCAGTGCTGTAAGGGACAGGATGTGTGGTCAGAAAGAGATCCAGCAGGCTACTGGTATGTGACGAGACGCGGGAGAAAAAAGTAGGGCCCGCCACCAGCTGGGTCAGCCCTTGAGTAAGAGCGAACGCTTCAACTGCTGCATCGGCCTTGGTTAAGCCCAACCAAAGCAAATTATAGTCATTGGAACCACCGAGGAGAACTACCTCTGAAGCGGGCTGATCGAAGTTCAGGAAGTCCATCTTAACGGCGAGGTATTCAAGAAGGTCATCCCAGTTATGGTCCAAGGGAGAGCGATAAAGGCATCACATACTTTTGGGGTCTGATTCCAAAGAAACGTCTCTGGAACAGGAAAGGTTGCTGCGGACAAAAGCCACAACTCCCCCGATCTTTCTCAGATTGGAGTGCACCTCGTAGTTTGAGAAGCTAAGGTGGTTAATCGGTGCGGACTCTGAGATTTTTGCCTCCGCCAAGAAAAGCATGGCGGGATGATTGGATTGCAAGTAGTGATGTAGAGCATCAATGTTGCTGTTAATCCCGCAGATGATCGCTAAACAAATTTTATCTTCGATGTTCCCTCGAGTCCACCCTCCACCCGTCCATTTACGGCATAGTTGTTGTTTTCTCAGTTGTCGAACCGGTATTGATCGCATGTAAAAATGTTGGAAATCATTGTAAAGACTATCTGTTAGATCGTAATTATTTTTATAATGTATGTTTGTACGAAACAGGTACAGGAATATAGGGCTGTACATATTCACGTGTAATGCAGCAGCTCTGTGATTTAAACGAATTCAATATAGCAACATAAATAACATACGCGAGAAGAGATGCGGGACGTGTGGTATTGACTTGGAGCATCGGTCGACGCAGTTTCTGGACAGGTCACAGGCGCACCGCTAAACAAATCTCAGAAATTCCAATTTAGGCGTTCATCTAACATAGTGCTTCGCTGCAACACTAATCTCGAACAAAATCAGTCAAGCTTTACACACTTTTCAAATTACTATTGAGCAATAAACAGAACATAAATCACCCTTTAAGAGCAATCTATATAGCTAATATATTAGGTACCCAGATTTTTCACAAGTCGCATTACTCGGATTAATCGTAAGAATTGTGCTATAAACAAGTGATGTCAAAGAGGGTCAGCATTTGGAATACCAAAGGATACCAAAAAAATCGCAATGCTCAGTTCCTATAGCTATAACTTATAGTTAGTATGCTTCTGTCGCCATGATGTGCCAGAAAGTAATCCAGTGGTGTTAGATTACAAATCAAGTGTCAGACGTCTAGGGGGGGGGGGGCGCCCCCCGCGCCCCTCCTCTAAATCCGCAACTGCACCCATTTTTATTACTTATACCATAAGATTTATTTTCCTTCGGATGTTCTGCCATTCTGATTGTTGCTTTGCTGCCATTGGTCTAGAGCCGTTCTGCTTTCGTCGTATACGGGTGTATTATAATAGTTACTTTGACTAGGTCAGCCGGAGAAGACACACGGTACATTGAGATGTATCATGATTAATCAGTTCTATTGAGCATCCTATTTTTCTATCGTTTTCAAAAAGATGCTCATAGCTGAGCCGGGGGAACTGTACTATGGAGACATATATGTACATTTCATAAGAAAATTAGGGCAGTTTACAAAATGAAAAAGATGTCAAAATATCCAAAGTGGGCCGAACTATCGTAATCCATAAAGTTTACGGCGCTCCAACAAAAACTTTTGTCCTGAGAATGGGGGAAGCGGCGTAGGGGCACATAAACACGTAAAAAGGGCTCTCGTAGAAGTTAAACATATGTTCGAATAGAGATGTAATTGAATGGACTAATCAACTGTAATAGAGGTTAAAAACATCAAGTAAATCACAGCCGAAAGAGGTTTTTTTGGTAGAGTATCCCTCGGACATCAGCTTTCTTTCACTTTAACATTAAAGACTGCCCAACTCGCCCACCTGTCGAATTGGTAGATGTTTGATAGAAGAGCTCATCATATAATATGGGGAAAACATTTGTTGATCTGTTTGCACATATCCTAAATTGTCCCTTTTGAATGCGACACCACTGAACGAACGAAAAATTCGTGAGGCGTACTCGCAGCCAAATCTATTCTAGATGATGGTACGGGATTTCGCGAAATAAAAACTACAATTTTTTTTATACTCCAACTACCACGAAGGCCTAAGGCCTAAACATCCATTGGGTACCGTGGGGCTATAGGGGGATACAGGGGAAAGGGGGAACGGATTCTGGCGAGGGAACACGTGTGTATGCAACATGCACACATTCTGGCTCCGCCTACGAGATCCGCCGGGTGGTACCTCTACGTTCGACAGTCAGAGACCGTCTATCACCTACAGACAATCACAACATCCATAGCCAAGAGAAAAATTTCTCCTGGGACGGGACTCGAACCCGCACAGCGCACGGCGACTGATCAGGAGACCGAAGAGTCTACTACTGCGGTCACCGCTGCTGCCTATTACTAGAATAATGTGTGTGCATTTATTCCAGAGTGCGTACTAAAATTTCTTGTACAGGAAAGAAATAACGAAACCAACCTCTTCCGAGGTAGGTACCTAGCGAGCTGTGATGCTTCGAAATTCGAGGGCGACAGGTAGGTCATTTTGACGCCAAATTTTCTGAATTTACCTTGAAATGTTCATGTTTTCATATTATCGAAAATACTGTTGATATTAAATTGCAAATGATTGACTAGTGGTTTGTTCGTACAGCCTGTTTGCTGACAATCAGTAAACTGATAGTCGGCGACAAGTCATGACCTAGTTTATTCAGTTAGCTGTCACTGGCACGTTGCTGACTGTATAGATTGCGTACAGGAGAACGTTATCCTCAAATTATCGGCCAGTAAATTGTCAGAGCTCGAAATCAAGTACAAACATTATTCGATTGTATTTTTTTTTTCAGAATGAAGAAGACAATTTTAGAAAAGGTATGGTATTTTCATTTGCTGTAAACCAGACTTATCACGGACTTATCGTCCAATTGCCAGGAATCTGAGCAAAGAAGTCAAGTGGATTTACTCAATAATTCCCATTCAATTCCAATTTAAATATTATCGACATACATTCGAAGGAGTGTGATACCTCACATCGGATGACAAGTTGAAAAAGCATATAGCAATAGTTCTGAATAAACGTCTGCAATGATTATGAATGAAAAATGTACAAAGTATTTATTATAAAAATTGAATTTTGATAAAACTAGGATAGTAGAGTTTTCCTATTGATTAACAGTTGTCGCTCAGCTTTGAAATGTGTAATTGTACATGAACAAACAGTGCTTATACTTTAGCTCAAGCCCAACCCAAACCTGGTCAAACAAAAAACATAGGAAGGAACTTTGGAGATATTCTGATACAGCGATTTTCAAGGGATGATAAAACTGACACATGCAAACTATATTTCAACGTTATAAGTAATTGAAAATTTCAAGACCTTTCCATCCGATTGAAATCACTGTACTCGTAGAATAAACCCCCTGTACATAGGAAATACGCTTGAAGCCATAGCAACGCGCCCTTGAGACGCGTATGTTTTAATAATTTGTTATATATCTTTTATAAGAATTGTTAGTAAAATTGAAAAGGATACCACTAACCAACTCTGCACTTTTGGACTGCCCTTCAAGAATTTTCTTATTCTTTGGAACGCCTTCCATTCAACGATCAACGTCCCAAACAATTTAAAAAAGTCTGTGGAAGGCCGTCATGGCTCTTGGTGTATATTCACAGAACGCTATGATATATTGAATATAATTTACTGCCTATTGCATAGCAACTGAAATAACAGAGAAATAAACGTTTTGTTGTATGTTGTTAGATGACGTAGAAGGATAAAGGCTGATTATCGCAGGTTAGTATAATCATCTTAAGTCTCGTTTCGTAATCCACTACTATTTGAATATTTACAGATATGGAAGAGAATATGCAACTTGATCACAGTTGGAGCACCAACGAAGCAAGGTTGTTGTTAGCTTTATATTAACATCAAAAACCAAAGGCTGGCACCTACGAGTTCAATACACTTAGAAAATTGTGGGAGTCTATTGCTAACTCAACGAACAATACTTTACAAATAAGGACGGTCCTGACCGTCTAACTTGAAAGTAGTATCGATAGTACTCTGCGAGTTTATATCATGTGTGAAAGTTATTAGTTCGATTTATTTACTGAAAAGTTCACCCACCAATACAACACTCACCAAGACGTCGGTCACCAAAAAACCAGCAAGTAAGTGGACTTCCTTACATTACTGCAAGAGATATCGCTAAACGTATCTAAACATGACTCAACCTGATAATAATAGAAACAGTACAACTACTTCATCATCATACTCCAGTGCACTCCTACAGCAGCCAGTTAGCAAAACACCATCAAAAAACCAAGCGATTCTCCTAACAGCATTAGATGGGATAAAAATCCATGATTATATTATTGCAATTGGCTCGATTGTAGGTCCCAAAAATATACTGTTCGCATCAAGAATTGCTAACGGCCGAATGTGTATGTATCTGAGTAACACTGATAGCGTGGACAAAATAATCACTGAACACAAATCCATAAAGGTCCAAGACCACGACATCGAAATAAGACGACTTGTTACACCTGCTCAAAGGCTAGTTATTTCAAATGTCTGCCCCTCTGTGCCAAACAACATTATTGAAAGTTCACTAACAACTATGGGCCTGAAGCTACTCTCCCGCATAACTTACCTCCGAGTTGGAATGCCGGAAAATGAATACAATCACATTCTCAGTTTCCGTCGACAAGTGTATATTGCACCACCTGTTAGCGAAATCATAGACTCTACCACTATAACCTTTGAGGAAACGACGTACATGATATTTTTCTCCGTAGACGGACCAAGCTGTACTCTTTGCAAGCAAACGGGACATACACTGGAAAAATGCCCCAAATCACAATCCAGAAATGAAGACACCGAAACAAGAATGGAATTAGAGTCATCTAATGTACATAACAAAACTAATACATTGAGCTTAAACATGACTGCAACCATACAAGACAACTCTGTATCAGAAGAAACTCGACCTAAACGACAAATCTCAACATCCCCCGTATCTACTAACACCCAGCCTACATTAACTGAAGCCCCCACAAAGAGAATCAAAACATCAAAAGTTTCTGAGGAACCCGCCGAGGGATTCATAAACTCACGGTTTACGTCAACCAAGCTAAACGTATCAGAGGTAGCGGACATGATAGAAAATACATATAAATCCAAAGATATAATAGCAACGTTTAGGAACTACACAAATAACATACCGGATATGAACCAGTTTTTGGCTGAACTATACTCACATTTAAAGGAAAGGAGCACAAAAATAAAAATTACAAAAATCAGAAAAAAATTAGCGAAACATCTAGAAAACTTATCATCCAAAAACAGTGAAGAAAAGGATCTAGAATCATCCGATGGCGAAGTCTCGGGTTCCTCTTTCTCAACATACTAGATATTTTCATGTTTCTAATTCAGTGGAACCTGAACGGGTACTATACCCATAAAGAAATGCTCAACTTGCTAATACGTAAAAATAATCCATATGTAATCTGTCTGCAAGAAACTCACCTCAAGAATGATAATCACAGCCACATACTTAAGAACTACTCTAGCTTTTACAAAAATAGACCAAATCAGGATAGAGCAGCAGGAGGAGTAGCAATATTCACCAAAACCTCTATACAAGCAAAAAGACTTCCCATTACTACAGATCTGGAAGCTGTTGCCGTGTAGATCACATACCACTCAACCATACATATCTGCAATATATACATACCACACCCAAAGGATATAGACTTTAACGCAATAGAGTCTTTGCTGCTACAAATTTCCATGCCCAGAATCATACTAGGAGATTTTAATTGTCATAATATATGCTGGGGATCAGACTTCTCTGAAAGATACGGCATGGAGCTAGAAAACATATTTGACAATATTGGTCTCATACAACTTAATGATCGTCGCAGCACTCGGTTCAATGCTTTCAATGGGAAGTTCTCGTCCATTGATTTATCTTTCTGTGACCCTTCTTTAGCCCCTTTTCTCCACTGTAACCCCCTATCTGACCTCTATGATAGTGACCACTATCCTATAACTATTGGCCATAGTAAAGATGATGCTTCTTGTGCATCCACTACACAAAGATGGAAGTTGAATAAAGCTGATTGGGATAGATACCAACAGCAGGTTGAACAACGCTTACCATTACTTCCCACCTGTGAAGACATCAACATCGAGATCAACAGCCTGATTCACGTTATAAAAAATGCCGCTCACATCGCCGTAGGAAAAACGAAAACCTGTAACAGGAAACCAGTCCCATGGTGGAATCAACAAGTCTCTAATGCAATAGCGACCTGCAAACATTGCTTCAATGAAGAAACATAACACAGCCGAAAACTCTGCGAAAATTTAAACAAACTAGAGCAAAAGCCAGATATCATACCAAGAAAAGCAATAAAGAATCCTGGTGAATCTATGTATCCACTATTAACTCGTCTACACCTGCACCGCAAACCTGGAATAAAATCAAGAGCATTAGTGGATCAAAAACAAGCTACGAAATAACCTCTATAAAATACAATAACCAAGTAGTATCTGACAAATCAGCTATCCCAGAAATCTTTGCTGACGTCTACTCAGCACACTCTAGCGAAATCAACTACAGCCCTTGTTTTCTCCAGTACAAGTCACAGGTTGAAGGAGATACTATCACCGTACCGAACGATAACAGTCCAATAAACAGCCTTATTACAATAGAAGAACTGGAAGAAGCACTAAGAACATCAAGAAGTACTTCCCCAGGTCCTGACGATATTCCATACTCTTTCTTGAAACACCTCCCATTGACGGCAAAATGAATCTTGATAGACATATACAATAAGATTCTGGTGACCCGACAATTCCCTGACGTCTGGAGGACAGCCATTGCTATCCCCATCCTAAAGCCAAATAAGCCTCAAGATGACCCTGCTTCGTATAGGTTGATATCGCTGACATGTTATATGTGCAAGCTGAAGGAGAAAATCCTCAATAAACGCCGGTTATGGTTTTTAGAAAAACACAAACAAATTAACAACTTACAAAATGGTTTCCGAAGCAACAGGTCTACGACAGATAACACTGTAGTACTGGAATCCACCATCAAGCAAGCATTCGCAAACAACCAGAGTGTTATAACTGTATTCTTCGACATAGACAAAGCTTACGACACCACCTGGCGATATCTTATCATAAAATCCGCGATTGAGATGGGAATCAAAGGCCATCTCTTAGGTTGCATACAAAACTTTCTGAGTAACCGCACCACGAGGGTGAGAGCCAACGGAAAGATGTCCAACGAAAGAACATTAGCAAATGGAATACCGCAGGGATCCGTGTTAAGCGTCACACTTTTTTTAATAACGATCAATGAATTAATTGAACTATTTAAGACACCAGTAAAGGCACTGATGTACGCAGATGACTTAGTTATATACTTACCAACGAATAACCTACCCACAGGACAAAGCATCATACAACAATCAATCAATAAAATGGAGAGAGAGGCAGCTACATCAGGTTTTCGTTTCTTCAGCGATAAGACCAAATACCTTATATTTAGCAAATCTAGACGCACCACTGACAATATCGTACTCTCTCTGAACAGCACCAGAATTCAGAAAGTTGACAGTATAGTTTTTCTTGGGATGACACTTGATTCGAAACTGAAGTGGGATCTACATATAACAAAATTAATATCATCGTGTCAAAAAAGTTTGAACCTTATTAAAGTCTTAGCAAATACCTTTTGGGGAAGTGACTTCTTATGACTAATGGGAGTATATCGGCTATATTAAGAAGCAAAATCGACTATGAAAGTATATGCTATACAACCGCAAGTAAAAATTCTCTAAAAAAAGCTTGGCATTTTACAACACAAGGCAATACGACTGGCATATGGCTTACTAAGAACTTCACCGGTGGAAAGCATCCATGTCCTAGCTAATGAGCCCCCGTTGCACCTTCGAAGAGAATACCAAGTGTCAAGTGTTCTTCCAGAGGATTATACAGCAACTACAGAGACTGCCCAATATCAGAGCGTATTATTCGCGCTGACTTCAACCTAAACAATCTTCAGCACACGTACTCATATTCGTTATATTCTTCCCCATGGACAATGCGCCTACCCGATATTAATACATCGCTTAACCGTTACACCAAAAGAGAAACCAATCATATAGTCATCCAAAATAAATACAGAGAAGTAATTGAACACTACAAAAACCATATGCTCATCTTTACCGATGCTTCGAAGTCGCGAAATGGAGTGGGATGTGTAGCAATTCAAGAAAGCAACCAGAAAACAGCATCTCTCCCTCATCACAGCAGCATCTTTACCGGAGAGCAAACTGCTATCAAGTTAGCCCTAAGCATCGCAGAGGCAACCCCAGCAAGGAATATACTTATTCTGTCCGACTCCATGAGTGCACTGGAAGGAATCAAGAAATTATACCCGCAACATCCTATTCTTAAATAAATAAAGCAATGTATCAACCTACTATCCAACAAAATGAAGACAGTGAAATTTCTATGGATACCGTCTCACGTAGGAATAGACGGAAATGAAACAGCCGATCGAGCAGCAGCTGCCGCGGTGACCGACGCCAATCTAGAAATAATAAACACACCACATACCAATTTGATGACCCTGGCAAAACAACATATCTGTACTATTTGGCAAAGCCAATGGAACAATAGCACCACCAAACTGCGGGAGGCTATTTCAAGTGTGACGGAACACG
The DNA here is from genome assembly GCA_963669975.1 of Acanthoscelides obtectus. Lineage (NCBI taxonomy): Eukaryota > Metazoa > Arthropoda > Insecta > Coleoptera > Chrysomelidae > Acanthoscelides > Acanthoscelides obtectus. The sequence goes on along the minus strand of CAVLJG010000002.1, from coordinate 8,021,270 downwards.
TTTGCTAATTGGTCATACGCTAGTGACACATAAATACGTGTTCAGCAACGAAGAAGCCCCAACATGCCAAACCTGCCAACTCCCAGACTGCAGACTTACCGTGAAGCATATACTCTTGTCACGCAAGATGCACGAAACCATGCTTGCATGCCAGAATCCATAAAGGAAGCCGTCACCACGGACTACGAACGAACACTACAGTTTCTCAAAGAATCCAATACCTATAATTTAATCTAATGTCTTATGTATTGTATGTAACTATGTACCCTATCATTGTAACCTTGTCGTCCAGCCGCTAATAACCCTGCGTGGTTGATGCAGCTTTTGTGTTTTCTCAATAAAAAAAAAAACATAAAAAATAGTTTGGTTGCAATAAAGTAGAATCACGTAACAGAATTGTTGTATAGTTGACAGAAACTGGATCTTGCACTGACGCAAATGTCCTATAGCGGCTGCAAGAGGCTTATATTACAAAAGTACCCCGAAAAGCGTCTGTCATCGGTACTTTTGAGGCGCTCAAAGTTTACTTTTTCGAAACTTGACGGTAATTCTAACGGTCAGAATCGTTTCCTCAGCTCATTATCGTTATTTTTCGATAGCTGTATAATTTTTACTCGCTCATCGCTCACGTACGGTAGTAATAGGCGAGGACAGAGCCGGATGACAAAGTGACTTTTTCGCGCGTCGAGAAGTAGCATTTTGTCGAGCAATTTTTAAAAAATCGAAACTTTCGAACGATAAGGGATAAAGGAACAAAAAAGAGGCTATCTTTGAGTCCGATGTCAGGGCTTTCTCACGCAAAAATCGTCTGGTTCGTAGCTCGTTTATCTTCGGAGGAGATCGAAAACGGACGTCGAACGGCATGAAAATCTACCAATTTTTCAACTTCACCGGCCATTTTCGATAGCGTTCGTTCCTCCTACCGCGACAAGTCTCACTCCCCCGTAAAGCGCCGAGCTTCTTGTTTCCGAAACGGTATCGTTTTCCTTCCGAACGTTTCGCGAACCCGGAAAAAAACCGGAAAAATCGAAAAGTAGCGCGTAGTCGAGGAAAGCAAAAAAATCGAAATTTTCGAACGAAAAGGGATAAAGAAAAAAAGAAAGACGCTATCTTTGAGCCCGAAGCCGGGGCTTTCTCACACAAAAATCGTCAGGTTCGCAGCTCCTTTATCTTCGGAGGAAACCTATGTTGAACGTCGGACGGCACGAAAATCTACCGGTTTTTTCGACTTTACCGGCCGTTTTCGATCCGGTTTCTTTCTCTTCCGCTCCGGCTGTCGTTCCCCCGTAAAGCGCCGAGTTTCTAGTTTCCGAAACGGTATCGCTTTCGTTCCGAACGTTTCGCGAATCGGGAAAAAAACCGGAAAAACCGCGTCGACGTGATACGACAATTTCCGAACGCCTACCAATTATACCAATTATACCAATTCGCTGTATTTTTGTTGTATAACTGTTGCCTGCACCGTTATACAACCTCTTAAATGACTGAAGCGCCTTATTAGGTGTGCCCATTCCGCTTGTATAGCTGTTCTAAGAGGGTTTTGCCAAAGTTCTTACGGTATACAATGCTGTGTAAGGAATACTGTATAATCATTCTTGCAACTCTAATAGGAGTGATAATTGTTAGTTAGGCAGACAACTATCATATCAATCATTTCACTTACTTTTTCCCAACATTTGTGTTTTTCAATATTGTTTTTAAAACTCTTATCGCTGCCATAATATGCTTTTAACAAATTCAATCAAAAATTCGTCTTTTTCTTCGTTATTAACAAACTGGCACATGACGCAAGGTTAAAACGCATACCAGCCATACGCTACACTGCCTTACTATTTGTAGTGTTAATTTTCCATGCATGATCGCTTTTTTGTACATTGTTCTTTTTATGTATATTTCTCCGTCTTTCTTGCGGTAAAGTCTCTTGGGTTCTTTCCTGGAACATATTTTTAATATAATAATAATAATAATAATAATAATAATGATAATAATAATAATAATAAAAACTCGTCGTGAATAAGTAATTACAGTGAAAGGTCGCGTAACCGGCAGCTCTAATAAGCGACCACCCTCCTTAAGCGGCAAAATTTTTGGAACCGATTTTAGTCTTATATTTTAACATAGAAAGTACACTCCATTAAGCGGGCACTCTAATAAACGGACGCGGGCAGCAATTTTTGCACATAGGACGAAATAATATTTCCTATAAGCGATCGCGAAGCTCTAATAACCGAGCAAATGAAGTCTAACCATTACTTTAATATGGCCATTCGGTGATTCCCCGCGAGGTTTTGAGGGATTTACAGTATTACATGATCACAAGTTGTTGTGTTAGAGGTTAGAATTTAGAGTTAGCAGTTTAGCAGTGTTAGTCTTGTTGTTTGTGTTTTAGTTTGCACCTTTAATTTATAAACCGAAAAAGCGAATGTTGACGCTAAAAGAAACGACGGAAATTGTGAATGTTATTGATAAGGAAAAATTATCAACTAGGGCTATAGCATTGCGATTTAATATAGGAAAAACACAAGCGGCGTTGATTGCAAAAAATACGGAGGATATCCGACGTTTGTGGCAGTCTGGAGTAAATCAACAACAAAAAAGAAGTTTTTGTAGGACTAAAGGCTTAAACATCGATAAAGCATGTTTTGAGTGGTTCATTAGTGCTAGAAATCGAAGAATACCCATATCTGGGGGGCTTGTAAAAGAAAAAGTAAAGGAAATTGCACAAAAATTTGGTTATCAAAAGTTTACTGCACCCGATGGGTGGGTTCAAAAGTGGCGTAAAAGAAACAATGTTAGTTTTGCATGCATTTCAGGTGATGAGGCCGATGTAAATCAAGAGACAGTCGATGCATTTATAGAGGAACCTCCTTCATTGCTATTGGGATACCAGTGTGTAGACATTTGTAATGCCGACGAAAGCGGTCTGTATTTCCGTGAGCTTCCGGATAAGACACTGGCATTAAAGTCTGAAAAGTGTTCTGGGAGGAAATTATCGAAAGAAAAACTAACCGAATTATCCTGTACAAGCATGACTGGACAAAAACAAAAACTGTTAGTGATTGGCAAATCTGCACGCCCTCGAGCATTGGAAAATGTAAACATTAAGGATTTACCTGTTAGGTGAAATTCAATTAAAAAAGCCTGGATGACACGCGAAATAATGGGTGAATGGGCATTAAAAATAGAAAAATTCTGCTATTCTTAGACAATGCTGCATCTCATCCTCGAGACTTACATCTAAAAAATGTTAAAATTATATTTTTGCCTTCAAACACAACAAGCAGGTGCCAGCCACTGGATCAGAGCATCCTTAAAAATTTTAAGTTTTATTATCGTAATCAGATTTTAAAACATACTTACATACTATTAAATATGTATGGTGTTAAGTCATGGTCCGAATTATCAAAAAAAAAATAATGTTTTGGAGGCATTGTACTTTATAAAAACGGCATGGCAGAATGTTAATGAGACATCACTAGAAAATTGTTTCCGAAAAGCTGGGTTCAGGAAAGCTGGGCAAGAGGTCCTCATTTTGATCCCGAGGATGACTTGCCATTATCTCTTTTCGCAACGATGGCGATGGTCCGAGCTGCGGATGAGCTGAACATGACCAACTATCAAAATATAGATCAATATGTTAGCATTGATCAAAACACTTCAACTGAAGAAGATGCTAAGCTTGAACATTAGTCGTAGAACTAGGTGGTGAATCAAATCAAGAAAATTAGACGGATGACGGAATTGAGGAGATTGAAGAAGAGGTAATAAAGTAAAAAGCTATCATGAAGCCTTAATTTATGTAAAAGAGCTGAAAAACTTCGCAAAAGATGGCTATGTCGCCTTTGAACCAATTAAAAATTTGGAATGTCATTTTCAGAAATGTCGTGATGATGCAAATCAAAAAAAACTTAAGCAGGCGACTATTATAACATTTTTTCAAACTGTTTCTAAATAAGTTTTCTGTCCTTTTGTTGTTATTTAAAAAAATCTTTTTGGCATGTCAACAATACATACGTATGCACGTATTTCATTATACATATATATATATGTAATTATAAATTTGTAATTTCATGTACTATGTGTACATACATGTCTTATAATAAGAATTAATTTTAATATATGTAATAATCATATTATACTTTATAAATTCATATATGTAATAGTATGTATGTACATACATATATGTATTCATGTCACTTGTAAATAAAAAACATATATTTATTAGTTTTCTTTCAAGCGGTCACCTCCAATAAGCGGGCAAAAAAGCTGGAACCATAGCTGCCCACTTATGAGAGCTATCACTGTATATCTAAAAATGTTTAGTCAGAACGGTAAACGAGTAATCATGTAACATGCTATAAATTTTTCATTTTTTCACCATAGAATTTGGGAACATGCTGATAAGATGCATTTTCACAAAAATTTTGACGCTATTAGCCATGGGACAGTGCCAAGCTACCGATTGAATGACAAGATGAAACGCAGGAACCAGAAACTTTCGTTAAAAAAAATGTGCTCCGTATTTTGGGTGGAGATTTCTATAGTATCATAGACAATAAACAATTGGTTCTCTGTTATCCGAAGCGCCATTTTTTGAGTAAATTCGATATGCTTCACACCGAATCCAATGTTAGTTTGACGCTAGTACCCATGGGGGCTCCCTAACGACAAAGACGTGTTTCCTATGTACACAATGTCGGGTTCATGCACGACATAACGTAACCTAATTTAAGGATCAGCTATTTCTACACCAGTGTCCTCCACATGTTACGCCGCCAGAGGGTAACTAGCTAGGGATTTCCCATTTTTTGACATTATTCGGGTGGTTTCGGAGCTCGTCTTACCCTTAGATAGCTCTTTCCGTACGGCTTTATGCTCCTATTGACGTAATTATAATAATTCTGTGGCGTGTTGTGATCCAGGATGATTTACGGACCAAGCCAGGCGGTAAATCATTCTGTTGTTTTTGTTTGAGTTGTTGACGAATTTGCCGTAGAGATTTGTTTTGGTGTTCGTTTTCGGGTGTGTTTTTCTGTATAGGACTTGTTTTTTGAGCGATTAATTGAGGATGGCCATGCCTAGAGCAAAAAAAATGAAAAGCCGCGCTGGCATCAACTCCTGAGCTTGTTGAAGAGGTACCTGCAGAAGTCACCTGAACGCAATCGGACATCGCCAGAGAAGCGCGCGTTATAGGTCAAGAACCCGAGGCGTCAGCAAGACGACACCGCCAGTCGCAACGACAGCAGAAACCTTTATTAAAACTATTTTTCTTTTTATATTTTTTCATTATCATTCCAACTTGTAACACGTTCATGTCTACAAAATAAATATTTTTTAAAAACTCCTTGTTGTGGCTGAGAAACATAATTGGCGCTGCGAACAGGATATCTGCACGGCATCCACCCAAGAAGGATCATCGGTTCGTCTTAACGATTTGGCAGATTTCTACCTGGGGTCACGAAGAAACACCGAGAAATTGGAGGACCATACTGGCGATGAAAATCAGTGCGATTCTTCTCATCCTGTAAGTCCATTTCCTTTTCATATGAGTTCTGAGTACCCTCAAGATTCATTTCAAGCTATAGATAATTTTTCACACAAGTCGCAAAACAAATCTAGATTTCAACCCTACAGTAAACATTCAAAGAGGTCAGAAGACGATATTGTTGATAACCCATCTAATACTTTCGAACAATCTACAAAAATGGTTATATCTAACTCTGATGTTAATAACTTGTGTAATACTCTTCCTGAATTTAAAGTTGGAGATAATCTTTCTACATTTATAAGCTCTGTAGATAATTTAATCACATTTTTCAACCAACAAGGAGCTGATGCAGTACAATTGTATATTATTAATGCACATATTTTATCCAAAGTAAAAGGTGAAGCTCGAGATTTTCTGAACATTCATAATAAAAATTCGTGGCCAGATATTAAACCACTTATATTACAAAAATACGGTGACCACCGTAATGAAGAAATTTTGTTAACTCAATTAACTACAACTGTTCAGAAACGCTCAGAGACTTACCAAGATTATCATCATCGTATAACCTTGGCACTGAATGACCTTTTACAACATGTTTTATTAAGTGAAAGTAATGCCCAGGCAGTAGAGTTCAAGGCTTCATTTTTCCGGAAACAAGCTCTAAGAACTTTCTGCACAGGCATCAACAACCCTTATTGTGACCATCTTTCTCATTTCGAATTGAATACTTTAGATGATGCTCTCCAAAAGTGTATCTCTCTTGACAATCACAGACAGCAACAACAATACATGTCTTACTTGAAATCCACGAATCACCCCCGCGATTACCAAAAACCTCAACCTCGTCCCAATCCAAACAACTTCAATACTTCGAACAAACCCAATAATCCCAATAACCAATACCATCGTAATTTTAATCAGCCCAATTCGTCTAATCAATCTTTCAACCAAAATTCTATGCACCCTAGACCTTTTGGCGATATAAATAAGCCCATCCAACAGAGACAATCTTTTCCGACAAATCGTCAAGTCTTTGGTCCATCGTCTAGGCCTAATAATTCACAAGACCAACGAAACCAATATAAACCAACTCCCATGTCTGGTATTCATTCCCAGAGATCTTCAAATTCCAAACCTACCCCAATGTCTATGTCCTCTTACCGCACGTTCCATCATAATGTTGAATGTGAACCCGAGTCCCCGCCTAGTTTACCTTATAACGAAGCAGACTGTATACCTGAGACAGATTGCTACGAAAACTTTGATTCTCCTGAGGAAAATTTTCTAGAACCAGCCTCAATGGAACCCGCACCCAACATAGAATCATTCAGTTGAATAATTTTTCCAAAGCAACGAAACTTCCTTACTTCTACCTTCCACATTCCAAATTAAAAGTTCTCATCGACTCCGGTGGCTCTGATACAGTAATTACTCCCAGAGCTGCTCAAAATTTCGACTCGAAATATGAATTCTATGAACCTTTTACCCTCATATCGATGAAAACCCCAAAAACATATACACGCAATCTTTACTACCCTTTGTTCGAAGAAATTGGTATACAGCAAGCCCTTACAATTAGAATTGCCGACTGGCATGACGATTTCGATGTACTTTTAGGTACAGGTGAACTCGATCAACTAGGAGCCAATATTGATTACGAAACACATGTATTTTCTATTCCAAAATTACAGATCTCTATTCCATTTAAGATAATTTACCGTAGTAATAAACGACTACGTATTCCGGTCTCCATTAATAATGGCGAAGTTGTCATTTCTGATATTATACATGAAAATCAAGTAATAGTTCCAGCATCAATTCATGTAGCTGAAGACGGATTCATAGAAATTCCACGTCCCAACAATGTTGAAATCAACTTCTCACAACCAATCTCCGCCACATCCATTTCAGATTTCGAAGAAATCACTCCCCCATCGTCTGGCGACAATTATTTTGATCTTAATTTGTTACGGACAGACCATTTGAATGCAGAAGAGAAAGAAAAGATCCTCCATCTTTGTCATCGATTTAAAGATATTTTTCATACAGAAAATTCTCCTTTAACCGTTACTACTTCTGTAAAACATGTTATTCGAACTAAAGATGAAACACCAATCTTCACCCGCTCTTATCGACACCCAAAATCAATGCTACCTGAAATTTCCGACCAAATCAATAAATTACTACAGAACAATGTCATCCGCCCTTCTATAAGTCCCTACTCAGCCCCTGTATGGATAGTTGCGAAAAAACTTGACGCAAGTGGTAAAAGAAAATTCCGTATGGTCATCGACTATAGACGTCTTAACGAAAACACAATCGAAGATAAATACCCTCTTCCCCGCATTGACGAAATTCTTGACAACCTAGGACGCTGTTCATACTTTACCACCCTTGATTTGGCACAGGGTTTCCACCAAATCGAAGTCCACCCAGATTCTATAGAAAAGACAGCTTTCACAGTTCCTAACGGTCATTTCGAGTACCTTAGAATGCCTTTCGGATTACGAAATGCACCAGCCACTTTCGAGAGAATGATGGATGAAATCCTAAGAGAATTCTTATACAAATCTTGTTTTGTCTATATGGACGACGTCATCATATTTTCCAAATCCCTCCAGGAACATTTAATTCATATTAAACAGATTTTCCAAAAATTCCGAGAAGTTAACCTCAAGATTCAGCCCGATAAATCCGAATTCTTGAGTAAGTCAGTAGCGTTTCTAGGCCACGTCATAACACCTGAAGGCATAAAACCAAATCCTTCAAAAATTTCAGCCATTGAAAACTTTCCTATACCCAAGACGGTGAAAGAAATCAAAAGCTTTCTTGGTCTGGTAGGATACTACCGACGTTTCATTCCGAACTTTTCCAAAATCACATACCCCATGACACGCTGCACTAGAAAAGGTACTAAAATCGATATCGAAGATCCCAGATATATTGAATCTTTCGAGAAATGTAAATCCGCTCTCAGTAACTCCCCTATTCTCCAATACCCTGATTTTTCCCTACCATTTACCCTCACTACAGACGCTTCAAACATAGCGATCGGTTCTGTCCTTACACAGAAAGGAAATCCGATAGCCTATTATTCTCGCACCCTAAATTCAGCAGAGAAAAATTATTCTACAATCGAAAAAGAACTTCTTGCCATACTCGATTCCTGCAAAGTATTCCGCCCCTATGTATATGGTGTAAAATTTACTGTGGAAACAGATCACAACCCCTTAGTCTGGTTATACAAAATTAAGGAACCCAATTCTCGTCTTGTCCGATGGAAACTCAAACTTGAGGAGTACAATTTCGAAATTAAATACAAGAAAGGAAAGGAAAACGTCGTCGCCGATGCTTTAAGTCGCATCGAAATAAATATGCACGAATCCGAGTCTCTGTGTGCCAACCCTCCAGATGATGATGACGACTTTGATGTAGATGACTTCGTTAACCAATCTTTCGAAAAAGAAACTGGTCAATCAACCCAACATTCTTCTCATGAAAATCCCGTTGCTCTCGTCCCATTCTCAGCAGAACCTATTAATCATTTTTCAAATCAGATCATAATAAATCTAGGCACCGATTTTAACACCAAATACCGTCTGAAGTTCAAGTCCAAACACGAATATCTCATCACTCTTTCCGAAAAAGACTGGAAAACCGACATCAAGACTGCTCTCCATCAAACTATAGCCCCCAATCAACGATACTACATTCTGACTGACAATCCCGATATCCAAAAATATATTTCCGACTTCGTCCGTAATACTTATAACCAAAACATCCAAATATTCTTCTGCACCAAACGAGTTCAAGATGTAGAGAGACCCGAAGACCAATTACGACATCTCCAAAATTACCATAAGGAAAATCACAATGGTATTCTCGAAACACTTAGTCATTTAAAATTACACTATTACTGGCCTAATATGCGTTCTACAATTTCAGAGCATATTAACCACTGCGATATTTGTCTTCGTAATAAATACGAGAGACACCCATATAAATTACCCCTAAAAGGTCCACTTCTAGGACAAAAGCCTTTCGACATCCTTCATATTGACACATTTTCCTGTAATCGAGAAACTTTCCTCACAATCATCGACTCTTTTTCCAAGTATGCCCAAGTGTACAGTATACCTGACAAAATGAATACCACAATCCTTAGCAAATTACGTCACTATTTCTCCCACCATAATTATCCTCGAAAAATAGTCTGCGACGAAGGTACCGAATTTTCAAATAACCTCTTCAAAGAATTTTTAAATCTTCACAAAATCGAGCTACACTTTACGACAGTGAACAACCCGAATTCCAATAGTCCTATCGAAAGATTTCACTCTACTTTTACAGAAAAGCTCCGTGTTATGCACGACGAACGCCCCAAAGAATATTTTACTGATCTCGTTACACATTGTGTTTTAATTTACAATCAGTCCATCCATTCCGCCACAGGTTATTCACCTTTTTCTATCTTATATGGCCCATATGCAGAAGAAATACTTTTTGACAATGACTTACCTATCTACGAAAAATATAACCAACGACATAAAGACGAACTTCGACCTTTCATTGACTCTCTTTATCGAAAACTCCACGATAAAGAAACAGCAATTTTAAATAAACACAATGAAAGACTACCCGAGATCACTCCTGCTCCAGCACCTGGCCAAACCATATATATTCAGAAAAATCCCCGAAATAAATTATCTGCACCTTACGTATCAGCCGAAACTACTTCTAGTAGCAATACCAAAATTCAGGCCGTTACTTCCAAAAATAGACCCACCAATACCCATCCTAGAAAAATCAAACGTCTAAGGAAAATACCCTTGTTACAGGATCGTCATCCTGACGAACCACAACCTGGCCCTTCAAGTGCACCTGATCCCGAATAATGGATACTATCGTGAACTGATAGGCCATGCTCAAGAGTTAAATCACTATCACCGACATATTATTACTGTTAACCTAACTGCTATCGACGCAACGCTTAAAATGACTCTAACTAACTTCCTATTCCTTAACAAGACTCTCACTACTTCCAACTACCGAATATTTGAACAATATAACCATCTCTATTCCGAGACACTTGACAATTTTCATAAAATAATCCGACCCCGTCAAAGGCGAGGAATTGCTAACTTTTTGGGAACTTTTATTAAATCAGTGACTGGCAACCTTGACGAAAACGATCGTATATTTTTGGAAAGGCACATCTTCAGTATCGAAAATAAACAAAATCGTATAATCAATGTGCTTAATAATTCGACAAGTTATGCATCAGAAACAATAAAAAGATATAATATTCTGATTGAAACCATAAATAATAATACAGTGAGAATCACACAAGATATTAATTTTCTTAGAGATGAATTCCAGCAGTTTATTACTCTTCAAAGCGAAATTCGTAATATTGATCGTTTGAATCAATTCATTTTAAAGCTTATTAGAAGTATAAACCTATCTGCACTAGAACAACCGAACATAGAATTATTTTCACTTTCCGAAATCACTGACTTAGAAGAAAAGCTAAAATCTTTATATAAATCAAATTCTCTTTTATCAGATAATTCACATCCCTTTGAACTTATCGAAAATTCACGTTGTTCATTAATTACCACAAATACTCAGTTACTCATCCTTTTCAAAATCCCGATCCTTAATGATCACTCTTTCCGACTTTACCATATTTATCCCATTCATAATGAAGAAAACATTGTACTACTGCCTCCTGCAACTTTCTATGGAGATAATCGCTGGTATTCTACATGCACCGATGTAGGACCAAAAATCGTATGTCAACCCGCTTCCACCACAAGATGTCAGCTTCCCAGCTTAGAAAATTGTACCACTGCCAAGCTTTCCCAGCCTGTCATCCACCAAACAAAGAAAAACCTGATCGTCAGTACAAATGAGCCAATCCAAATCGTTGAAAGATGTTCCCAGACTCACCGAAATATTAGTCAAGCAGCAATTGTTTATTCTTCATGCCCAATCGAAATTAATGGACAGATTTACAGCACTACTTCAGAGCAAATCGAAGTTCCTGATATCATCCCTATAAAGATCCGCCCAAAGTTTAACTTACAGATCAACGAGTTGCAGCCACTCAAAGATGTACCACAGCTATCGGCCATACAGCCCTTACATCTAAGCCCTACAGTGACGTCTACAACAACTTGGTCCATGGCAACCCTAATGCTCATCATCGTCACAGCGAGCATTTACTTCGTCTTAAGAAAAAGAAGAAGACTCCAGACGCTTTTCTTCAAGCCGAAAATTTCCATTGCCGACTTGGAAAACCTAAAACTTCAAAAGTCCGAGGACGGACTTTCAGCTTAGCGAGGGAGGCGTTATAGGTCAAGAACCCGAGGCGTCAGCAAGACGACACCGCCAGTCGCAACGACAGCAGAAACCTTTATTAAAACTATTTTTCTTTTTATATTTTTTCATTATCATTCCAACCTGTAACACGTTCATGTCTACAAAATAAATATTTTTTAAAAACTCCTTGTTGTGGCTGAGAAACATAATTCGCGTAATGATGACGTTACAGTAAGTATTCAAATCAGTTCATTTTTGCATAAATGACTGAATATATTGAGGTTATAGTCATTTTCTTAATTCAAGGTCACTTCTTAAAATAAAGTTCAATATATTCAACTTTATCTTGAGAACCAACCAATCGGATCAGTAGCGTTGGTCAGCTGATCGCTACAGCTGGAATTAGAAGATGGGTACGAACTATCGATACTGTACAAACGTCGATAGTCGATATTTAAATCGTGATGTTCGATCGATTTTATATCGCTGTATGGACAGATGGTTCGGTGATAGTTGTACTTGTAAGAAAAAAAATGTTAACAATTATAATAAATAAAGTCAGTGGTCATGTTCACTTCATCCCGTAACAAAGTGCGTATAATGGTAGTTTCAGCAGAACATACCAGTATTGCTACAGCATAAAGTAGATAAAAAACTAGCATGAAAAATATAAACATGGGTGCTAAATTGCCCTCTTACCAAGATACAGGGTCTTGAAATTATATTCTAGAAAACGAAAAAAAAAGATGGAATGGATTAAGATAACATATGATCCATGCACAGGCGTTGTCCTCCTATGGATATATTATATTTATTTACTCGTTTCATGTTCCCTGTATTTTAGAGTAAATAAATATTATTATTATTATTATTATAATCTTAAAATTTTGTGCTTGTAGTACATGTACTGACGTCATAGCATTTTCATGACTGAGACTGTACCAGTGGTGACGTTGGGAAGGTACTTTGTCATTAACTACGAACCAGGTGTACACCTGGCCAATGCTGTTTATTCGTAGCCCACCAAATATGTAATCTTTTTTGATGTTTATTGAGGTAAACAGATGAGTAGCATGTAACTTCTTTTTGTGACATCTGTACTGTTGGTATTAACAAATCTGGTAAAGCCCAGGACCAAATTAAGGACTGGTGTTTGATATCACCAATGAAAATTTGTTTACACATACATGCTTTCTCTGAATGAGAATTTTGGCAATCAAATGTATACTGCCAGATTGATAATTTATACATATGTACAGAGCAGTATCTCCTAAAGGGGCGTGGTGAGATGTTTCTGTTTACTGTTAGCTGACCAAATATGACAGGGATATTAAGCCAATCATTTTTTTGTTTCACAGTGTTAACATACTTGAAGGAGACAGCTGGAATGAAGATCATCATTTATTTCATGGATGCCAATTTAATTGTCAATGACATCAGGAGTTTGTTTCCTAGTTTGAAGAAAAAATTTGTTTTTTACGTGTTTTTTTTTTGTTGAGGTCAATTTTGTTTGCTTTCACCCATTAGCAGTGTGTGCAAAATTTTTTTGATTCAGATATCAGAGAGGTTATATTTGTATTCCAGTCAGTCCTCTAACTACAGATGTGTTTTTTGTTATTGTAGTACTTATGTTTCCGCAATAAATATACATGATCAATTAACAAGAGATAGTGCTTGCATGATATTGCACTGAGCAGGTTCATAATATAGAGAAAAATCCAGATGGGTAGAATACTTCTATGTATGTACAATGTACTGTAATGAAGAATTTATTCTATTATGGCTGGGACTGAACAACAAATATTTTTTTAATTATACATTTTTTTATTATCCTTAATTCATTAATAGCCAAACTGATGAAATAAATACTTCCTTTATTGAGGATGTGTTATGCACCTATGATCATGGAACTGCCTCAATATGGGGAAGGTCATGAGTCAGATTTCGTAATGTAAACGAATGAAATCGCCGACACATTCCTGACATTCCTGATAATCGTTGTCTGCATACTTTCAATATTTATAGTTCCACCAGATTTCTAGCCAAGAAAGGTGGCGCAGCCGTCAAGGTTATAGTCCAAGAAATATCTTCACATCTGCTCGGGAAAATATTCGGATTCGAATTTTTTGCATGTTATTCGAAAAAGCCTCCTTGTAACAAATCTACATGTTGTCAGGCCCCAGATTGCATCTCTAATTGTTTGCACAACTTTTTCAAATAGATTCCGAAAAATGATGTTTTCGCTTCATTAAAGGTATTATTCGTTTTTTTATACTCCGCAACGAAACGATGTTTGTCTATAGTTGATTTTATACGAGATGGGAAAATAAGAAAAATTGCTTTTGCGACACCGAAAAACGATCTGAAAAAACGTAAATGTTAATGTCGCCATACTTTATTAATTACCATTAACACAATTGCGATACCTTTTAGGGGATACCGTTATTATAAACCTTTGTACTCAGTTGATAAGCAAGCGCACGCTCAATGTATATTCAGCGTGCACGAGATATATTTCAACTCTCTCTCGCGTTTACATAGACTATACATTGAGCGCGCATTCAATTCATAATTACTATGCAACTATTTACAGTAACTGTACTCCCTAAAATGCTCTGGGATTTTGTTATTGGTTGGTTGAAGCGTGTGTAAGATTTGACAACATCAAAATATTCATTTTTCATATTGTTTTTGGAGTAGCAAGTGGTATTATTTTGAACTTTTACATTGCTTATATATGTCAAGTCCACAGAAAAGTTCTAAAGCTCATTTTTTGTTCCGAATGTCCTAAAAACCGCAAAATACTTTAAATAAAGCGAACAAATCAATTTTTGTAATGTGTTTATAACAATTTTTGGCGCAATTTTGGGCTTAGTCACATGCAGATTCTTTAACAGGGGTCCTTGAATCATAGTATGCAAAAATCGGAAACGGAAAATTTTTACGAGCTGATGTTCCGATATTATCTGGACTACTATCCGAGTTCTGAGACTGATTACCAGTGCATTGACGCAAGCGTGTGGGTAGGGGCCACTTGTCAATGTCGAGGCTGGTCCGCAAGTCCACGTAGCACAAAAGCCACAAAACACTCCTTCATCTGCTACATTGACGTTAAACATGTGATTTTATTAGTGTGTTAAATGTTGAAATTCTCGCCATTGCTACATCGGCAATCCTGGCCGCACATGCGCATTAAATGCTCATTTTCTCAAGTTAAGTTACGTTAAGTCTTGCATGAACCCACCATAAGAGACCGATAGTTTATTTTTACGTAAAAACGAATGCTCTTTAAATTATCACATTTGGCTTACCTAAAAGATTGTTATGTCGATACAGCAGTTGGCTTTATCCACTTGTCCTAGCAAAAAGGATGCCATTTTAATCTTTACGTATTGATATTTGGATGCAGTATAAAATTGCCAATCTTAAAACTGATCCTAAGTGTTTTTAGTACAATTGTTGTTTCGTTTTCCCTGAAACGGTTAATGACATTTTGTATATATTGTATTAAAGGGTACGAAATGTTGGCTATAGCTTTAAGCTATTTCATCAGCGTGAGTCGGGGCAAAATATCTTCTTAGGATCAGTTTTTCTGTTTTCTACATCATTTAGAGCAGCTTCATAAACAACACACTCAGTCAGTTACTTACGTAAACGATATTTCTGTTCTGAATAATCATTTACCTTTCATCCTTATTGATATTTTCCTAAGATGTCTTGCAACTGAGCATCTATTTTTACAATATGCTCCATTTTATTTTTCTGAAACAGTTGTTATACTGACTATTTCTACTCAAAATATATTTACCAGGATATTTTCTAAGAGCACAACGTGATCTATCACTACATGAATTTTCTTTAAGATTGACGAGTGGTCAAATTTCATGTTTTGTGCCTTGTACATTGAGCTTCATTAGATAATCAGATTTAGGTCATCTCTATGAATCAAACTGTCTGATTTGTATCGTTAAACTTATAATCTATATCTGTCGTTCAATATCGGAACGTAAGCGATATGCCAAATTTAATTAAACCGATCAAAATATTAATTAGGCCAAAACAGCTAACCAGATTAATTGGCTTTATTGAACTCCAATTTATAAAATAGTTTACTTAAGTCTACGAGACTAGCTTAATTAAAACAAAACGCAAACGTTTACATTTATTAAGCCGTTGACTTAGATTAACTATACCAATCTTTCAAAATTAATGAGCTATTAAAACGAGTGTATTTGCTCCAAGTAAAATAATTTAATTATATTTATTTAACTTGTCTAATCCGTTTAGGTAAAAGTGTTTGCTTCTGAAATATTTTATTTAGATTTGAAAAGGTGTTTGGATAATATTTTTAATGTGAAATAACGCATTGCATTTTACTGAGTGATGTATATTATAACTGTGCTCTGACAAATTTTAGATACTGAAAAACTGGAAAAACTTGATATCAAACTACTGTTGCACGGAGCTGACAAAATTTCGATTAATTATACTGTATCGTTCAATAGGTACCTAAGAAAAACCGATTTCCAGCCACTTTTTACTTTCTACATCATCTCAAATATTCATTATGTTTACAAGTAAACAAAACTTAGCAGATCATTATTTTCAAAAGTGCTTACCTGGCATATTTCCTAAACAGGTTGATTCAACTTCTATTAGTTAGTCAATCTTCTGAATCTAGAGCTTATATGAACTCTCCGTTAGATTCTCATAGATGTTCAATATTTGTATTTCTATTTATCGTATTCAACAGCTATCTCTTACTCTGAAATCTTGGAAATGGCACAATAGATGATTTTTTAAAGAGTGATCTGTAACACTGGCGAAGCTTTTACCCCTTGGCGGTATAAGGAGCATTAAAGACTTAGATCGTGTTGGATACCCGTGCAGCAACAGGCTGCTCATAAGTATCCCTACACGATGACGAATATGGTTCATAATAAAACATCAGGATACGCTTGACCCCTTACAATAACCCGCTCAAAATGTTTTTCTGAAAATGAGCAGTAGACACTGAAATGAACGATTTTTATTATTTTAGCAGTAAGGTTGTGACAAAACTTCATCAAAATCCGACAGGTGCTACCTAAGTTATACAGGGGCCAATGATTAGCGGACAAACAGACAAACCGACGGAAATGGGTGAGATGGTTTTTGAATATGTACATGTCATATAACATAAAAAACAGAATATCTCAATTTCGTAATTTGGCAAAACATAAAATCCACTCAAACATATTCCTGAGTATACAAAACCTTCACTGAGTGAGAATATCTACAAAAATTCTTATTCAAAATATCAAAATATATATGATACAGGACAGTTCATCAATTTTCCAGTTTTATTCCTTATTTCGTTGTTTCCGTCTCTCCATTTCTTTGTCAACCTAAAACGTGCAGTATTTGTATTTTTGTAAGATAAAAAGGCTATTGTCAATTTTATACCTACTATCGCTTATTTGCTCTTGCTGTCAATCGCCCATTCACTTTGCAGAGCCCAATGGACTCTTTTCTAGGCAGGATACCTAAGATGCACTCACTAAATTAGTTTTCATATTTTAAATAAACATCAATCTTGAAAACATACCATTTCCAAAGAAACACTATAAAGAGCTCCAATCTATCTGGGCAAGTTCACATATTTCCAGAATAGAATCGAAGTACTAATAAATAATAAGTCATATTTGAATGCATTTTCAACTCAAAATCAATCTTAAAACATACAATCCAAAGAAGTAGTATAAGGGGCTTCGATCTATCTGCGCAAGTTGACATATTTCCAGATTAGGATAGAAGGACTAATAATAAATCATATTTGAATACATTTTATGACTATTTATTGTAAGCCCCAAGCTATACAGTTGACAGGTGGTGTTTCACTATGCGCGCATCAAAACTCAAAAGTATGTTTATCCCAAGGGATCAGAATAAGAATTTTTATTACAATAAGAGACAACGTCGGAACTAGGTGTCTTTTGTCCCCTCTTGAAAGGAACATAAACTAGTGAAAACTATGGCGATGCAAGTTCGTAGCAGCATATGCGGCCTCAGGAATTCTCAGCGGAAGTTAACTTTTGTGTGAAAGCAATACTACCTCCAAAACTTTCTGAAGTACGAGGAAGAGCATATTTTCTCAGGCGGCCAACTTCTAAAGAGCTCCAAAATTGTACAAAAAGAGAGAGTAAAGTATGCAAATCTTAATTGTATGAGTCTGTTTGAATAACTTGATCCCCTTAATGTTTTTTCTCGGAGGGGCCAACTTGTACAGAACATAATACTTTACGAACCCATTTTCAAAGAAACACTGTAAAGAGCTCCGATCTATCTGGGCAAGTTTACATATTTCCAGAATAGGATCGAAGTACCAATATTAAGTCATATTTGAATACCTTTTCAATACAATATCAATCTTAAAATATACAGTTACCAAGCAGCTTCTAGACAGTAAATGTACTTACTACGGGAAGATCGACTACACAGTGCTTTTCAAAATGGACCCTTCTTTCACTAACTTTACAGCCTTTTCTCATTCTCATTCAATCTTCATTTTAGTTCTTCATCATTCTTTCTTTTCGAAAAAAAATCTTCATTTTTGACCCCCCACAATGAGCCCTGCCGATCTGCCGTTCGCTTTGCAAAAACCAATCTAACCTAAAATAAGATATTATGTATTTTGGATATCATGGTCGTATGACATGTACATCATGAAGAACCATTTCGTTCATTTCCGTCGGTCTGTCGGCTAATCTTATAACCGCCTATAACTTGAGAAGTACCGCTCGGTTTTTAATGGGATTTTAAAACAATGTTGCTACACTGCCAAGGACGCAGAGGCTAGTTTTTGAAAATCGATCAAGTGGCAGCAGAGAAAGAGGCCAAAAACAAAAAGGATTATTTATTATTATTACATGTTTCAGACGAACAAAATTTAGAACAAACAGTCCGTTCGATTCTAACGCTGTTTCCATTTTCAGTTCGTTTCTCACACAAATGTTCACAGTGGACTGACTTGTACATCTAATTGCCTCCTGTGTCCATCCTAAGGTCGGTGAAATTTATCTTCTAATGATGTTGACGATTCTCAGTTCGGAGACTGTGTCACTAAAATGTTGATATACTATATAAGTTGCAACTGAAGTCATACATCTAGATATAACGCCTTCACCAAAATTGGCGAGCCTAAACATTGATGTTTGTACAACAACGATAAAATATTACAACAAACTTACCTCTTCGGTATTTCCTCTTCTATCGTTATCTAAACTCACAGAATGTGGTACCTTGAAGCGGCATTTAAGATCGTGCATATAGTAGCAACTATCCAAGATACAAACAATCAGTCATATCATAAGCTGGTGCGACTATCGTTCTCCAGAGAAGCAATCCTCTATTCTATAGCGTCATTGAATTTCTTGGCTTCGAAGGGTCTCTCACGGAGTATGGTACCAAGAAGCTGTAACACGTTTCCCTCTGGTTTGAAGACTGCTTCTCACAGCTTCTGCTATGCAGGAGGTACAACTAAGTATATGGAGTTACAACATTCTGATACGCAAAGATGGGTTAGACTAGGTATAACAGCAATGAAGGATCACAAAAGAAACATATTTGGAACTAGTATAATCTATATTTCATAATTCAAAGACCGTGTCTCACCGAATGTGGCTCACAAAAGTGGCAACTAAAACTATTCATATAGTTGCACCACACCTCAATAAGACTGCATACTAACTAACGTTGTCGAGAAAAAGATGTTTTCATCCTTCATTTCGGTCAGTATTTCGTAGACTATGGTACACATATATTGCAGCCAGGCTTATGCATCAAAATTCTGAGTACCAAAAGCCGGTGAAACTGAGTACTTCTCTGTTAAAGTTATAATGGATTACTAAAAACCCTTCGATGTTTCTCTTTTATCGTTACCTACATTTTTCACTTCGGAGACTGCGTTTCTCAGATTCATGTACACAGAAGGTGCAACTTAAGTCATCGATCCTAGTAGGACCGACCTGTGTTCGAAATCCGGTGAGACTGCGTTGCAGCTATCAAGAAGTATCAAATAAATTGTGAAATTTTCGCTTATATCTTATCTACATTTCCCAACTGGAAGACTTCATCTCACAAATTCCAGTACCCAGATGTTGCAGCTCGAGTCATAAGCTACAAAAATCTGAACCCCCAAATCGGTTAGACCGAACCTGAATGAGTTCCACAAAAACAGATATCAATATTATCTCTGCTATTGTCATCTACATTGTTCAGGTCGGACTGAATCTTACACATTGTAGTGTACATAAACTACCAATAAAGTCACTTCTATATATAAGTTTTCGTATTTTGTAAAACAGAATCGCCCAGACTGAACATGAAATATTACCAAAGAAACAGACGTTTTCAATATTTTCTTTTCTATCGTTGTAATGCATTTCTCGATTTGGAGACAGTATTTCACAAATTCTCGGACACCAAAAGTACAACTTTAGTCAAAAGTATAAGCTAGATGATCCTGTCTCCGAAATTCGGTACGACTGTGCGCAGGGATGGAGAATTTTCAAAGATATAGACCTTTTCGACATTCTCTCTTATCTACCTTATGATATTTCGACTTTCCACTTTTGAGACTGTATGTCTCATATTCTGGTGCATTAAAGTTGCAATTGATGTTAGGAATCCCAGTCACAAGGGTTGAGATCGAACATGAAAAATTTTTATAGAAGCAGATGATTTGTCAAATCGGAGACTGTAATCAGCGACTACAAAATTTGGATGGTGGTTATTTTGGCAGGCAAAAGATAGCAAAGATGTCTAAAATAGTACCTCAAATTCGTTGAAGTAACGAGCCCAATTTTTTATATTTCTTTCAGAACGGTATTAGAAATGACCTCATCCATTGCAAGGCACTTAGTACACTTTCAAACCCTGCCAGATACCCATGAAACTTTAATAAATTTTGGAGTTAATCTTTCGTCATCGTATAAAAGCTGAAATTCATATGTTACTTGGGGGACTATCAAAAGATGTTACCCCAGTAGCAGGCAGCTTTAATCGTTAAGCATGACACATTACAAGTCTGCCGTAGCTGCGACCGCGAGGCGGTATATATTCAAGTGATTTTGTAGAAATAGTGAGCTTAGTCTTCTGCGATCTATGACTGTGTTGACTGTTGTTTATACTATTGATACAGTTGATCCGGTTTGTCAAAAAATGGTCAATGGTCTGTCAACTACGACATATGAAATATGACAAATACCAGTTTTATTAGTTTGAAGAGGCTCAGCTACCAAATTATTTTACTGATTCTATAAAAACCTTAACAGGTATCTAATTATCACGTTTAATTATTATTCATAAAATATTATTTATAATTGTACGAGCTCAGTCAAATTCTTACAGAAACTGATGGAGAAGGCGATATTGACATCGATAGTAGTGACGAAGATAGTGAAGACATTGACGACAACGATAAGGATCATCAAATATTTTTCTATATCCAATAAAACTTTTTTCTACCTTATAATATTAGCTACTGCATATAATTTAGCTATGAACATGATAAAACGATTTTTTCAATATATTTCTTACTACGAACAATACTGTCAATGGCGTACTTAGAGGGGGGCGATCTGCCCTTCAAAGACCCCCAAGTCTGCCATCCATCCCAGATGGTAAATCCTCCGGGCAACGAACATACTAAACATGAATGCTGTGACCGCCACTGCGACCCCCCCTCCACGCTTAGACAGATCCCAAAATCTGCTCTTGAATCCTCTGTTCCCTCTTCCCTCCCTGGTTCCTTCCTATAGTAAACAACTAAACTTTTCGAAAAAGTTAACAAGAGCCCAAAATGCGATGGATTCATTAAATCTATAAAAGTTAGGTGAAAAACTAAAGCTCCCGCTATTTGTTGGGTACTTCGACAAAATTTAAGCAAGGAGGGCTCTTTATACTTTTTTAATCTCTCTAGCTTTCAATGCTCTTTGCCATCATCATCAGGAGAGTAGTATATGAGGATGTTGCTAAATGTTATTTACGTTGAAGATGAGGGAAACACCCAGTGACGTGGTTAAAGTCGGATACATGGTATATTAGTCAAAATTATACAAACTACACACAGCTGTAGGCCAAGAACAAAACATTACATCATGAACCACTTGAACTACTTGAAGGTGCAATCATCAATTGGTTCATGATGTAAAGTTTTACATTTCGTTTTGAATATTTTTAATCTGTTTTAATTTGTTCTTGGCATACAGCTGTGTGTAGTTCGTATAATTTTGACTAATGTACCATGTATCCGGCTCTCACCAGGTTACTGGGTGTTTCCCTCATCTTCAACGTAAATAACACTTAGCAACATCCTCACATACTACTCTTCTGATGATGATGGTAAAGACCATTGAAAGCTAGAGAGGTTAAAAAAGTATAAGGCGCTAATTTTGTCGAAGCTGCCCAACAACAATTCATGTTCAAACACGTTTTTGTTATAACGCTCGCAAAGCTAATTTTGACAGTTTGTAACTAATCAACAATTTATTTTTTTCCAAGAATGATGCAATACTTTAGGGAATTAAGCCGTTCTATAAAAGACGTGCTAATAACCGAAAAAATAGCCGTAAAAACCCTTACGTGTCTGGTATAAAAAAAAGCCTATAAAAATTTGAATCTAAATTTGCAGAAATATACAGGGCGATGCATTTGAAATTTTTGAGAAAAACTACAATTTGCGTTATTGACCACCCTGTATGAGCAAAAATTAAAATTCAAAAAAGTAACAAAAAAGATAAAAGCTGAGGCGTGTTAGTTTTGTTGATACAAAATTCAGCAGTCTAAATTTCAAAATGGTGGACTGGGGGGTTGCCGAAGTGGGGGATTTTTCTAGGCAGAACACCTTATATGTCAGTAGCTAATGACCAAAACCGCATAGTATGTTAAATCAATTCCCTTCTTTTGACTTAGTTTGTCCAAATATGCAATAAAATTTGAGGCATTCCATTTGAAAAATCACAACTTTTATATTTAGGTCGAAATTGAGAGTATAATGACCAATATTTTAGAAATGTGCCCTCAAATGTCATGTACAACATCCCGTAAATAGATTTTTCCAAAATGTATTTGTTTATGAGTAATATTCCGTTTACACATGGATGGGCCACCCTGTATATATGTATATATACAATGTGTTTGGTCACGACATATCGATATTTGAGGGGGATATTTCACAGCTATTTTTATCGACAAATTCACCCCCTATAATGTCCTACCTCACCCCTCTAGAAATGGATCCATACCGCTGGGAACGAAATTAGAGCCGACACGGATATGGTCTGCCGCTCAACACAACACATTGTTTTAAGAACAACAATGTGCATAACCAATAATGGAGGACATTTTGAACAGCTTGTGTAACATTAAACATGTCCAAACTCTCTATAAGAAACATTGATTTGTTATATTTATGAATAATGGTCCAAAAATGTTTCCTTACAAAAACTCGGGGTGTTGAAGCTTTAGGAAAAAATGGAAATTAATTAATATTATCAGAACCGCTTCAGATATTTCATTGATATCAAGTACATAGAGAAAGTTAATAAAGTTGCATATTTTTCAATGCAAAAATAATTTTTAGCTTTAACAGTGGCGTGCGTACTTCGATATTTTTTAAGAGAAATATGGTATACCAATAATTTTATGCCAAATAAAAATAATTATTGAATTCCCCGTTCATTTTAAAACAAATGATCTCTCTTGAGTTGCTTTCCTTCGATGCGCCATTTTTGAGTAAAAAAATAAAAACCGTTTTATTGTCCGAGAAAATTAATGTAATAATAATTATTGAAGAATGCAATTTAGCAATAAATATCTAGTTGCTTTTGACATCTGACAAGTCTCGTTATTCAAATCTGTTCGCTGTGGCATCTTTTTCATTATTTAGTTTTTACAATCTTGTTAATAATGGTGAACTATTCAAATGCAGAAATGGCGGAAATGAATTGGTCTTGCCGACGGTAATGGTGAGCAAGCCAGACGGATTTATCACCAGAGATATCCCGATCGTGCTTTGCCAGATAATAAAACCTTTTCTAATATTCATGGTCGTCTTGTTGAAACTGGTTCTGTCCGAAAAGGAACATCTGAAGGTAGACCTCTAAGTGTGAGAATACCTGAAATTGAGGAAGCAGTGCTCCACGGAGTCGAATAACATCCTGAAACGAGTACGAGGAAGATCGCTAGACACTTAAATGTTTGCCATCAAATTGTTTGGAGAATTTTAGTGGATTTTTTGTTATATCCTTACCACATTTTAAGAGTACAGGCATCGCGTATCTTCAAAAAATTACACAAAATCCGCAATTTGAATCAATGATTCTGTTCGCGCACGAAGCTAATTTTTCTCGAAATGCCATTCAGAATTTCCACAATAATCATTTGTGGGCGGAAGAAAATCCCTATGCCGTAATCGAAACCCATTTCCAACACCAATTATCAGTTAACATATGGGCAGGAATTATTGCCAACCACTTTATGGGCCCATTCTTCTTGCCGGGACGACATCACGGACAGACTTACCTCAATTTTCTTCAACAACAGTTGCCTTTGCTGCTTGATGATGTTCCGTTAGTAATAAGAAACAATATGTGGTACATGCATGACGGTGCACCAGCTCATTTCAGTGGTAGCGGTTCGTAATTACTTACAAACTGTTTATCCAAATCGTTGGATTGGCCGCCGTGGGCCCCAAGAATGGCCACCAAGGTCCCCAGACCTCAACAGTTTAGATTTCTTTTTGTGGAGCTATCTTAAGACACTAGTGTATGCAAGTCCCATTAACACTGTAGAGGAATTAAGAGAAAAAATAGTTGCAGCTTGTGATAGAATAAAAAGCACTCCAGGGATGTTTCAACCAGAGCGCAATTCCATGAGAAGGAGGGCGGAAGCATGAATACTAAGTGCAGGGGGCCATTTTCAACAATTTTTGTAATCATTTCGTTGGTTTTAATATTATGTTTATGTTGTCAGTTGTTGTTCATTACCCCTAATGTGTTTAATTTTTCCAATTAAATTAATAATAATTTTGCAAGTTAGACAATAGGTTTTTATTTTTTCTCTCAAAAATGGCACATCGAAGGAAAGCAACTCAAGAGAGATCATTTGCTTTGAATTGAACGAAAAATTCTATAATAATATTTATTTCGCAAAAAACTATTGGCGTACCATTTTTTTTCTTAACAAATATCGAAGTCAATACCCGTACGCACGCTACTGTTAAAGCTAAAAAATATGTAGCTTTATTAACTTCCACTACATACTAAATATCACTTAAATACCTGAAGTGGTTCTGATAATATTAACCAATTTCTATTTTTTTCCTAAACTTCAACACCCCGAGTTTTTGTAAGGAAACATTTTTGGAGCATAGTTTATAAAGCAAACTAGCATTATTCTTCATGTAGGTGCACACTCTTAAATATTCGCATATCATTAAGGGCCACCCTGCATATACAGGGTGACTTTGAAGTTGAGTCATTAATTTTCAGATAATGATTGTAGAAGGAAGATAAACCAAAATATGTGTGTAAAAATAAAAAATAAATAAAAAAAAAATTTACCTTGTTTTATAAAGTATCCTCCCGACAAGTATTTCAGTGCGGACCTGTATTTGATCGTGAGGTCCCCTGTTAGTTCTGAAGTCACCTGATTCACGAGCCCGTTGTACTACATTAACAAAGGCACGAGGGGTTGGTTGCACTCGATTGGGAAACCGATCCGCATAAACATGTGCCATTTTTTATTTCGTTTGAGCCACACAACAGACACTATTCACACGCGACTGACACTAACTGTATGTATAACTGAACTGAATAAAATAAACATCGTTCCAAATTCTTTCGCTTTTTTGTTTCCGATGCGATGAACCGATAAGGTGGATTATATCCGTTGTTGCCAAACACGAGTACATGATATTATTGAGACAGGGCGGTACTCAAACTTCCAAAGGGCTATAACTTTGTTACTTTAATTTTACCAGAAAGATGGTAAAGGAAAAAAACATTTCTTTTGATCAGATCTACTCACTGTTAAAATAAATGACTCAACTTCGAAGTTGATATGTGTATATATATATATATATATATGAGAAGTAATCATTGCCAAAGCCAACGACTAGTTGGGTACAAAATACAATTACTTGTTAATTGGGAAATTGACGATAAAATCAAGCTTTCGGCATTATCTATGGAGCCATCATCAGGATTCTGAAAACACAATTGTGATGCTAGCAAAATTTCCCACTCAACAAGTAATTGTATTTTGTACCCTATATATATATATATACATAGAGAAAATGTTCAAGCGGAGAAAGGTATATACAAAAAGTAGAAAAATAATGGGCAAAATTCGCAAAAAAGAGGAAAGTGGATTCGAGCAGAAAATAGGATAGGTTACACCCGTATCCGGATGTGTGGGCATGTGTATCTACTTTTGTAGTATCATATGTGCATTCATTTTGGGCCTGATGAAGCCAACCAGCAGAAATACGTATCGCTCGGGTATTTTCTGCTCGAATCCACTTTCCTCTTTTTTGCGGATTTTGCCCATTATTTTTCTAGTTTTATATATATATATATATACAGGGTGACTTCGAAGTTGAGTCATTTATTTTAACAGTGAGTAGATCTGATCAAAAGGAATGTTTTTTTCCTTTACCATTTTTCTGGTAAAATTAAAGTAACAAAGTTATAGCCCTTTGGAAGTTTGAGTACCGCCCTGTCTCAAACATATCATGTACTCGTGTTTGGCAACCACGGATATAATCCACCTTATCGGTTCATCGCATCGGAAACAAAAAAGCGAAAGAATTTGGAACGATGTTTATTTTATTCAGTTCAGTTATACATACAGTTAGTGTCAGTCGCGTGTGAATAGTGTCTGTTGCGTGGCTCAAACGAAATAAAAAATGGCACATGTTTATGCGGATCGGTTTCCCAATCGAGTGCAACCAACCCCTCGTGCCTTTGTTAATGTAGTACAACGGGCTCGTGAATCAGGTGACTTAAGACCTCACAGGGGACCTCACGATCAAATACAGGTCCGCACTGAAATACTTGTCGGGAGGATACTTTATAAAACAAGGTAACAATTTTTTTTTAATTTTTTTTTATTTTTACACACATATTTTGGTTTATCTTCCTTCTACAATCATTATCTGAAAATTAATGACTCAACTTCAAAGTCACCCTGTATATATATATGATACGATATATTTGCTGATTGACCGCCAGGTGAAAATGAAAGGTTAGTTCTATATTCTAATTATGCCACCGCGTAAAGGAGAAAAAGTGATAATGTTATTGTATAATTTGTTTGTAATATGTACACAATTTGGCTGTTTGAAAAGCTTTGTTCCGTACTAAATCTAGGAAAAAAAATAAAAGTGGTTTTGGTATAAATCTGGTATGAGAAACAAATGACAATCTGATAATTTCAAGACCTACCTAGGAAATTCTGCTTTTTGAAATAATCAAGGTTTGGTAATGTCAAAGTATGACGTATTATACGTTTTTGGCATCAGAATCAAAATTTATATTTCTGTCCCAAAAAGCCAATGTATGGCGTACATGAGAAAAAATAAAGTTGATGCTGGAGGACAAGAGACGAAACGTCGTATTGAAATTCTAATTATGCCATCTTGTCGAGGAGGAAAAGTGGCAATGTAAATGTGCAACATGTTTCGAGATCCCACTACAAATAAAGTCAGCAAAAAATCTGAACTATTTTGGGAATATTCGGTTTTTCTTCTCTCTCCGGCAGTACTTTGAATTTCGAAACTTTCATAAATATGCGGCTTTGTCCCCTTTTAGGCAACTTCGTATCTATTACAGTTTCCGAGATCCCAGTGGTGAGGGTAGAATTTGAAATACCCTGTATATAGCGAAAAGATACACATGAATCACGAAATAATGAAAACTATTTAATGCACAAACATCAATCGTGTAAGAGATGCTCTGAAATATATAAATATATAAAATGCATCACTCACCCAAATCGCGTCCGCCGTTGCGAATTTTGCCACTGCAAGCAAGTCAGTTATCAGTTGTTTCTCTAACGGAACCCGAACTGAGAATTTTTTGTATGTCGGTTAAACAACAGAAAGAGCTAAATGGGATAAATAAGACGGCAGAAATCACACGGGAAAGGCTGAATTAGTGGTATGTCAGTGGCGTATATAGAACTTGAGTGCGAGTGAGACTTCAAAGCCACAAAAAATATTGGAAGGAATGTCATTTTGCCATTGAAAAAATGGCGTCAAGTAGGTTGAGTTTTTACTTCCCACGCTACAACGTTCGTAAAGATTTACGTTTGGCACAAGTTGGCCTTCTGACAAAAAAGTTTGAAAAGATTGTCTGAAACGTCCAAAAACGAAGTATGAGTGTTTTTTTGTTGTTGTTATTGGCATTTTCTCCGCCGTCACTCAGGGGCGGCAAGTAGAAGCTCAACTTTGACAACCTGCCATGCAATTTTCAACTGCCATGTTCACACTACAGAATTCATGTATTAATTTCATTGTTCCAAATTTCAGCATGCTAACTCAATCCGTTCAAAAAGTATTTAAAAAAAAGTAATGTATAAACTACGGTGACATGATTTCTCGACTTTACAAACATCTGACACACTGTCTGGCATTTTCACAATGGAAGTCATAACTTAGGCAGGTACATGCAGTGATGTTATTTCTGTTAAAACACTACCGGGACGAAAGTTGAATCAGAATTATGCCGAAATTCGGTGCGATAAGATTGATGTATGGATTTTGCTTTAGCGCGAAAGTGACAGTTGCATTGACGGTTCGACAGGAAGGAAGAGGTGAACAGGGTACTTGAAGTTCACTAATATTTTTTTGTCACAAGGGCAGCAGCACTGATGCTGATGTCCGCATTTTCAATAAATCGATCAAATTTACTCCTCAGGCAGTTGAGAATTTCAACATGGCGGCGGGATCTACCCGGAGAAAAACCCCTGTATGCGCCTATGTTGACTCAGGCAGGGGTTATAGATCTAGGTTTATTCGGTTTTTTTTATTTAACTGGTCTAGAAACTTCCATGCACCGTGCACATGATTCAGGTATGGTAGAGGACTGTTATAAATCTTGACACATAGGCACATTTGGCAGCCATCTTGTAAGAATGAAAATTACTCGATTTCCAGCTTTCAGATACTATTTTGGCTCTAATAAAAATGTTTGGTCATCAAGAATGAAAGAAAATAAAAAATTACATTCTTTTTAAACCCCGTAATAGTCCTTTACCATATAAAAATTGGCGTACGTGATGTAAGGTAGATAAGATGCTTTATAGTCAATTTTGAGCCATAATCTTATTATTTTTGAAATTATCATGTACAAAAATATAACGTATATTACCAAAGTACATATGGACCAGAAAGAGTTGAAATGAGGAATAAATAAACATAATGTAGCACTTACGTTCTGATAACTAGCGAATTGTTCCACCAAACGCACAGCCGCTGCACACAACTGCACACAACTGCAGTTCCATGATTTTAGCTTTCATTCAAGTAGGTACTGTATTCCAGGAGAATTAATTGGACAATATTTTTTTAACAAATTCAGATTTTTTTCCCTCCGGTCCGAAGTGCTTTTAGGTTTTGCTGGGACTATCTAACAAAACATTGGCGAGTGCTCGATTAACAATTGAAAAACAAATGCATACAGTAATTATACGCCCTGAAAGGCTTCGAGGTTTTGTTAATCGATATTTGAAGGGTATTTAGCAGAATTGGCAACTTAGAATTTCATTCAGTCCTACGGGGTCGAAAATTACACTTCGCAATTTTTTTAATATTGTAATGGTTACATTTTGACAAATATCAACTGTAGAGAAAAGTTCTACAGTACGTCCTTTGTTCAAAAAATGTAAAGGCACCTGGGTCGTAGCAAAAAAGTAAACTTTGGAATTTGTTATTATATATTTGTTATATAGAAATTGATTTAAAAATTTTTGACGCAGATTGGTTCCTGGCTAGGTACTAGTAATGATCGAATTTATCATAGATTTTCCAATTTCAGCTATATTTGATGCAAAATGGGTTAAAAGCGAGGCTAGAAGTTAACAATAAATAGAGCAACGGCACAAACACAACCCACATTTTTGACAAACCTTGACGGGCCGAAGGTTATGTTAGAAGCCGAACGCCGGCTTTGGCTTCAAATACTACTGGTAATTGGTTTTCGTCCTTCCATCTTTGAAATCTCGATTCCAGCGTTTGATTATATAGGGTGTCCCAATATCAGGTGAGCATAGGAGTATTACGTATTTTTCACTCAAAATAAGTCAATTGGACATGATTTTTCTTTATGCACAAGTGCTTCGTTTGTATATTAGAGGGCTCCAAAGTTTTCTTTTGGAAACACATTTTTTTATATATTTGAGAACCGGTATAATGTAGTCGGGGCGACAGCACTCCAAATATGTGAGCAATACTAGATGCTAGGTCAGAACAATTGCCAGAAAACAAAGACAGACGTGTTTACTGTGTGCTCTTAGTTTTTGGTGATTTTAAATGGTAATAACGTGCGTTTTTTCTCCAATTTACATGTGCGTGAGCGTAGTAACGCATTAGTTGTCGTTGTATTCTTTTTTTTTTTAATGAAGTGAACTGCTTTCTTCAATCAATTATGGCCGATAAATGTGCAGAATGCCAGTCGCTGGTAAACCGTTCCAAGCCAGGTATATCGTGCAGTGGTTTTTGCGATCAGTTTTTTCACATTTCTTGTATGGGAATTCCATATGACGTATTGAAGGTAATTAAAACACCTGGTTTATTTTGGTTTTGCCCATCCTGCGTTAATAAAAGAACGGATTTGGATTTTGTGTCTACTAGGATAAATAAAAAGGTCGATGCACTTATTTCCAATATCCATGAGTCATTTAACGAAGCAAAATCTGTTCTAATAAACAAGATTGATGAACAGTTTGATCAAGATACCTTAAGAAGGATGCCTGCGACGGATGCTTCATATGCAAACATTTTGAAAAAAAATGTGAATTTAATTGTTAAGCCAAAAAACAA
This sequence comes from Acanthoscelides obtectus, assembly GCA_963669975.1. Taxonomy (NCBI): domain Eukaryota; kingdom Metazoa; phylum Arthropoda; class Insecta; order Coleoptera; family Chrysomelidae; genus Acanthoscelides; species Acanthoscelides obtectus. The sequence continues at coordinate 7,990,371 of CAVLJG010000002.1, read as the reverse complement.
CGATCAGCCTCATGCAGCGACAAGACTTAAGATGCGTCAGTCTGTTGATCCGGTAACTAATAACATTAAATTTTCTCAAGTAAAAAACATAAAAAATGGGGGATTACTTATAAAGTGTGATGGATCTGAAGATGCCAGCAAATTGAAGGAGTTGGCTTCATTGCACCTTGCTGATGATTATGAAGTCAAGGAAGTGAGGAAGTTTAACCCCCGTTTGAAAATTGTAGGAATGTCTGAGTGTATTGACAAAGAACAGCTCAGTGTTATACTGAAGTCTCAGAATAGTGTATTTCAAAATGATAGTGAGTGTACTGTGTTAAAAGTGTGGCCAACTAAGAAGTCAGGTGATGTTTTTCAAGCTATTCTAGATGTTGACATTGCTACATACTCGAGTATTCTTAGTCGAGGCAATCTGATTGTTAATTTTGAAAGCTGCATTGTATATGATGCAATCAGTCTGAGGTTGTGTTTTAAATGTTGTGGGCACAATCACTACGCTAAAAATTGTAAAAGCAAAGTTCAAGTTTGTGTAAAATGCTCTTTAGATCATAAATTATCTGAGTGTAGGTCGGCCTCTTTGAAATGTATCAATTGTGTCAATGCTCGACTTCCAAATTCGAATCATGCTGCTTGGGATGCAGACAACTGCACTTTGTATATGAAGAAACTGGCAGAATATAAAAAATCTATTATTGGTGATATATAGCAACTATCTTGTAAACAGTTAGAGCCAACTTATGTGAATGTTGATGATTCTGTTGCACTTAATCAGACGGATTTCTCTATATATTACCAAAATGTCAGAGGGATAAAAACTAAGCTGAACACGCTATTAAATGCTTCATATGCTAGTTCTTACGATTTGTTAGCTTTGACTGAAACTTGGATAGATGATAGTATTAATGATGCAGAGTTTATGAGTAGTGATTATTGTGTATTTAGATCAGATAGAAAATATGTACAAACTGGCCAAACTAGGGGAGGTGGTGTTTTATTAGCGATTAGTAAGGTATATGAGGCACATGAAGTAACCATTGCATCTTCAGTTTTAGAAATTGATATTGTTGGGATTAAGATTCAGCTTGCTCGTAATGCTATCTACGTTATCCTCGCTTATATTCCTCCTAATATGCACCTAGATGCTTTTGAATCTTTTGTTGATGACATTTTGGCGATTGATTTTTTTGGTCCAAATGATTTTGTTATTTTTCTTGGGGATTTCAACATTCCCAGTTACGTGAATAAAATGTGGGATGATTCTTACAATGATAACTACCTATATGCTATCTCTAGTATGAGCAGTTTCTTTAATTTAGCCCAATACAATCGTATTCGTAACGAATATGATCGTATACTGGACTTAGTCTTCTGTAATAATTATGTTCATGTGAGAAATGCTTCTGATATTCTTTTACCAGTTGATAGGCACCATCCTCCGATAGAAGCGCTCTTTTCACTTCCGCGTTCTCTGAATAACGTACGCCCAAATAATAATAATCCGCAATATAACTTTAGGAAAGCAGATCTTCCTGCACTCTACACCACTGTTATGGATTCAGATTTCTCTTTTCCATCGGACATCCTCGACATTAATATTGCTTGTGACCTGTTTTATAGTAAATTGTATGACGCTTTCGATAGGCACGTTCCATGCACATTACCAAAGGATAACAGATACCCTCCCTGGTTTTCTCGTGCAATAATCTTTAAAATATCAAAAAAGCATCGCCTCTGGAAGCGATACAAGAGTACTTTGGTTAGATCTGACTATGAAGCTTTCAGTAACCTGCGAAGAGCCATCAAAATTGATATAGACTTGGCGTTTTCTAATTTTGTTGCGAGGACTGAGCGTGCCCTTGCGCAAAACCCCAATCAATTTTGGTCCTTTGTTAACTTGCGCAGCAACAGATCAGGCATACCCAACAATATGTCTTTGGAAAATGAGGAGTTCAGGAATCCACAGGAAATTGTTGATACTTTTGCCAAGTATTTCCAGTCCACCTACATCACGTCTTCTCAACCATCTGCTGATTGTTCCGTTACAGTAAATATATCGTATCTTCCTTTAGTGACTATTAATGTAGAGCATGTACGGAATGCAATGAAACGATTAAAGCCTAAATGTTCCACTGGCTTGGATTCTATACCTTCATTTTTTCTAAAAGACTGTGCGTGTGTTCTTGCTGAACCTTTGACATATCTTTTCAATTTGTCCTTGAAATCTGCCACCTTTCCTAGAAAATGGAAATTGTCTAAAATAACACCTGTTTTTAAGAAAGGCGATCGATCGCAGGTAGAGAATTACAGGGCTATTGTTATTTTAAGTAATATTGCCAAAATTTTTGAGTTTGTTCTTTTTGATATTTTGTTCTCTCATGTAAGTCGGTCAATATCGACGAGTCAACATGGTTTCTATAAGGGTAGATCTACGTGTAGTAATTTGGCATGTTTTAAGCAGTACTCCGCATCAGTTCTGGATAATGGCGGGCAAGTTGATGTAGTCTATACTGACTTTTCGAAAGCTTTCGACCGTTTGGATCACGGTGTTCTATTGCAGAAGTTGTCTAAGTACGGCTTAACATCTAGATTCTTAGCTTTCTTTCATTCATACATCAGTGATAGACAATTATGTGTGGACTTCCGTGGATATAAGTCTGGTGCGGTTTTAGCTACATCAGGGGTGCCTCAAGGTTCTGTTCTGGGTCCCCTATTATTTTTAATTTTTATAAATGATGTTATAACAGACTTGCGTTGTGAGTACTTGCTATATGCCGATGACCTTAAAATTTTTAATAGCGTTTGTTGCTCAGAAGACAATTTAAAGTTACAAGCTGATTTGAATGTCATTGATCACTGGTGTAAAGTAAATAACATGCACTTGAATGTCAATAAATGTACTACTATGACGATTACACGTAGGGTGGAACCAAGATGTTTTAATTTTGAAATCGGTAGCAATGTTCTTTGTCGTGTTAATATCGTCAAGGATTTGGGAGTATTATTCGATCAAAAGCTTTCTTTTATTGATCACATTAATGCAATAATAGCAAAAGCATTTAAAAATCTAGGATTTGTTATAAGAAACAGTAGACATTTCAATAATAATAATACATTAATTTTACTTTTTAATGCTTTTGTCAGATCTATTTTAGAATACTGTTCGATTATCTGGTACCCGGCCTATGATATACACTGTAGAAACATCGAGAGAATCCAACGTCGTTTTGTGAAATACTTATGGTTTAAAGATGATAGAGCGTACCCTGAAAGAGGTATACGCAATGACATTCTCTTAAGTAGGTATAATTTATCTAATTTAGTCAAACGTAGGAATCTGTTAGCTGCTAAATTTTTATGTAATTTGTTGAATGGAACAATTGATTGCCCTTTTCTTTTAGACAGGATCTCTCTACGCGTTCCCGATTTGCGTACTCGTCATGGTGGTAACAATTCATTTTATTTACCTGTTCCGCGGACAAATTTATTGTTATTTTCTCCTCTTTATGTTATGTGTAATGTCTGTGATAGTGTAAGTGAACTTGATACGTTTAGTACCTCCAAAATCAATCTCAAGAGTTTATTTTTAACAATTGGATAATTTATGTTTATGTTTATACTGCTTACATTTTTGTTTTTGTATCACTTTTTGTTTTTTCCCTGCCTGTTAATTGGAACACTCTGTTCAGGCAGTGTATGGATTATAAATAAATAAATAAATAAATAAATTATCTGGGCCTTGTACAGAGATAGGAAGTCATGTGGAGGAAAGTACTTTTTAGCCCTAAACAGATTGCCTAGCTTTTACCCAGCAGCTGTCACTATTGACGAGGTGTGTTCGTGCCAGGTCTAAACCTCGATTATCTGAACACCGACCAACCGAAAAGAATGGCTCTTTATTAGAACTTGGCTATCCATCCAAATCGGATGAGCGCTAGGACGCTTTTTGCTCGTTCAATACAATGCTACGTTTTGGAAGCATTAAACTGTACCCCGCAGTGTTAACCTCAAGGTTTCTCGTCAGAGAGATAGTCGCTGCCAATCTACTTTTCTACAGCTCATCAGCAGAGGTCGGCTTGACACCCTGAATTCCTGCATCTAGAGTGCTGTCATCAGCAAAGCTGTGGATTGCATTGACCGTAGAGGAAAGGAGGTCGTTAATATGTAGGAAGAATGGTGTCTAAGCCAAGACCGGCCCCTGGGGAAAATCCACGTTGACGTTATGATTTTGAGATTCTAAGAGCTAATCACTAATGCATTTCTGATAACTGAAGAGCAGGGGCAGTTGACGTTGGCTGGTCTTGATTTGCGCAATGAGAGAGTCATAAGTCATGGATTCACCTTTGATTGGGAATTTTTGCGCCCACATGACACTGCGCCCTGCGGAGCCAGCCTCACTTGCTTACCATCTGTTATCCGGTAACAAAAGCAAGCAAAACGATAGAAAATAGCGCTGCTATTTGACTAGTTGACCTGTACTATCTTTGCGCAGTGTAGGTTTGGCCAGTCCTATTACATGCTGTGTCAGCACGCCTCCGAAGCAAATTAACAACCAACATGGAGGATCCGATGGTTTTTGAACCATATTATGGGGAAAATTTGCTTGACTTTGCACCCCGATTGCAAATATTACCGTCAGTAAATATATAAAAAAAAGGTAGCATTTAATGAAACAAACTAAAAACTTGAAAATGTTTTCTTCTTATGCACATACCTGCTTGAACCAATTTTCTGTAATTTTACTTTCTTGTCTATTTAAATTACATCACTGTGCATTTTGGATATCAATAAAGTGATTGGTAACATTTGAAAACATCTGTGCATTTGATAAGAAAGTGAGGGCAGTTTACATAATGAAAAACATGTCAAAACATCTAGAAGTGGACCGAACCATCGCAGTTCTACTCCTGGCGTATACGGCGGTATTACAATAGTTAAATTAACTTGGTCAGCCGGAGAAGACTTTCGTACCTGGAGATTTATCATGACTAATCACTACTAATATGCCTCATATTTGTCTTATTAACGTTTTCAAATAGGTGCTCATAGCTGTAACTGTAACATGGAGACACATCTGAGTATTTTATAAGAAAATGAGGGTAGTTTAAATAATGAAAAAGAAGTCAAAACATACATGGATCGAACCGTTGCAACCCAGTAGGTTTACAGCCTCCCAACAAAAACTTTATCCTGAGAATGGGCAAAGCGCCGCATAGGAGCACATAAACACACAAAAAGGGTGCTCGTCGAAGTTAAACATATGTTCGAATAGAGTTGTAACAATATGGAATAAACAACTGGAATCGAGATTCAAAATATCAAGTAAATTACAGCGGAAAGAGGTTTACCTCGGACATCGGCTTGCTTCTACTAACGTCAAAGACTGTCCGACCTGTAGAATTGGTAGGTGCTTGATAGAATAGCTCATCAAATAATATGGAGTATTTGTTGATCTATTTGTACATATCCTAAATTGTCCCTTTTAAATGCGAGAGCACTGAACGAATGACCACCTGTCTGTCCTCTCGGATGATTATTCGGGAAGAGCAGGTACAACTCGAGATTCGAGGGAAAATACCAGTTTTTTCTTTTGTAAAGTAACCTGTTTATCTTGAGAGTTAATAAACGGATTATACTCAACTCTCGATAATCAGCCATGTAGCTTAACCCCACTTAACCCCAACCGCCTGTCAGACTTTCAGTTGAGCATCTCCAGTCTAAAAATGAAGTGTCTAGAACAGTGCTAAAAGTGATAAGGTCGTAGCTTTTGAAGATTTTTGTGACCAGTTTTTCAAACATTAAGTATAGCTAAGTGTTAAATCAACTATGCGAGTAACTGACCTTAGTGCGCACCGATTTTAAGAAGTCTTCTGAGCGTAAGGTAGTAAATAGGTAAGTTACCTTACATCTTCTTCTCAAAACACCTGACAAATTCATATTAGTCTTATTAACGGTTTCCGTTATTCAGCTCGAACCGCACCAAACTCTTAATAACATGAACTTTAAGAAAAAATTGACTACAAACAGTCTGTTCGCTTCTCACACAAATGTTCACAGTGTACTGAATTGTACCTCCAATTGCATCCTGTGTCCATCCTATAGTCGGTGAGACTTCTAAAAATCTGTCAGATATAACGTCTTTACCAAAATTGGCAAGCCTAAACATTCGTGTTTGTATAACGACGATAAAAAAATACAACAAACGTACCTTTCCTCATCTATCGTTATCTACACTTCCCAACTCGAAGTCTGTATCTCACAGATTGTGGTACCTTGAAGCGACATCGGCGTTTAAAATCGTACATTAGTGGCAACTACCCAAGATACAAGCAATCAGTCCGACTAGATATCATGAGCTGTAACAGGTCATACATCCAGTGACAGCGTTCTCGGTATCAAAACCAGTGAGACTGAATAGTGAAAATCCTGGGTGGCAACAGTCGGTGAATCTGGATATCATGAGCCAAATGTTTTCTTTATACCAATTTAACATCGTTTTCCTCCGGTCTGAGAATTTTATCTCACAGCTCCTGCTACAACGTTTCTATATTTTCTCTTTAATCGTTCCCTACATTTTTCATTTCCGAGACTGTATCTCAAAGATACTCGTACTCAGAAGGTGTCATAGATGGACCTGTGGTCGAAATACGGTGAGACTATGTTGCTGCTATGAAGAAAACCCAAATAAATTGTGAATTAACTCTTATATCTTATCTACTTTTCCCAATTGGAAGACTCCACCTCATAAATTGCGGTGCACAGAACTTGCAGCTCAAGTTATTTATCTAAGCTGCAAAAATCTGTATCTACATCAAAATCTGTTAGACTGAACATGAAAGAGTTCCAGGGAAACAGATATCAGTATTATCTCTTCTATTATTATCTACATTTTTCAATTCTATTCTGTAACCCAGAATCGACCAGATTGAAGATGAAATATTACCAAAGAAACAGAGCGTTTCTATATTTTATCTTCTATCGTTATAATCCATGTCTTGATTCGGAGGTTGTATCTCACAAATTCCCGGACACAGAAAGGGCAACTTAAGTTAAAAATATAAGCCCGAAATTCGGTAAGACTATGCTGCAGTGATGGAGAATCTTCAAAGACATTTTATCTTCTACCTTATGATTTTTCGACTCTACAATTTGGAGCCCCCATCTAACATATTCTGGTGCATAAAAGCTGCAATTCATGCCAGGAATCCAAGTTACAATGTACTCTATTTCAGAATGGATGAAATCGAACATGAAAAATTTTCATCGATGCAGATGTCAATATATTCCTCTTTCTTTTCTATCTTATCTAAATTTCGCAAATCAGAGAATGTATCTCATAGAGTAAAATCCGGCATCGGCCAAAACGATGAAAGTTTCTCTGCGCATGTTCCCAACATAGGTAAAAACAATAATCGACAATGAAATTTTTAAGTATAGAGCCCAGTTTTTTTATATTTCACCCAAAGTGGTCCTGATTTTGGTTCAAGTATTCGGACCCAGGACGCCGCTCCCACTAGTTCTGAAGCTTATCCTGGTTATCGTCACTGGAAAGCTGTCATTCCAATCAGCATCGATAATCCACCATGTATTGTGGGCTTAGATTACGGTAGGACCTTTGTCGGGAAGAAATACATGTCTGGTTTTCTACCTTGAAGTTTCTAACCTTACGAGTACATGTGATAAAAGATCAAGATATAATTGTTTGGGCTATCAGTCTTTTACCCAAAATGCTACTAACGATGCAGACATAAGATGGTTTTTGAAGGGCATTTACAGGCTGAGGCCATCTCAACCGAAATATAATTACTGTGGTTATTCTCAAATAATCAAAGGGGTTACTGGTAAGCGCTGTAGATATTTAAATGAGGAAATCAGCAACACTGCTAGCTCTAGCAGAGTGCGCAAACTAATTGAAACAGACAACATCCCGATTGGGTTGAATAATATTGAAATTGGGATTTCTCAGTATTTGAAAGTCTCAGTGTCACTCATGTGGCAACCACTTTCAGTTTTACCGTATTTCATCCCCAAATATCCGTGCAGTCAAAGTATTTATTTGTCATTGTACAGTAACTTTATCATGGTGCCTCTGCTCCCAGATGGATGAAGTCGGTTTTATCAGAGAGTGTCACAATTGACAGTCCACAGCACATGAAATGCGCCTACCTATCCGCCTGCTAAATCATAGTAGTCTCAGGCTCGCGGCGGGCTGGAGTGCGTTTTCTGAAATACGTCACAAATCTCTTACGTCAAACAATCGCTTTGCTCAAGCAGCGATTGAGGTGAACCAAGTCTCTACACCTTAAATATTACTATGTTATTACGTTATTTGCTTACTACCACGTAATGGATAGTAATTTTCGAACCAGGTACGTCATATTACCAGATGCTAGAAGCCCTAACTTGAGTTGTTACAATGGAAATGTACATTTAGTTGACACATACATTGCGTAAAATTTGTGTAGTTGTGTACAACCTATCGTTTACTATTGCAGAGCGCTAGTACTACGTTGTTGCAACTAGCTTTGAACATCTACGATATGTATTCTAAATATTTACTTCGACGAGGACGGAACATAATTACATGATCAAACGAACTTACCTGTAAGTGATGTTCGATCTTAATTATGTGAAGTCCTCGTCGAAGTAAATATTTAAAGAATTTAAAGAAGCTATTAATTAAATGCGTAGCGTAACATATATGCTACGCTTTTGAATTAACTGTTATTTCTGAATATAATGCATATTCCGAAACCTCTTGCAGATAACTTCGTACAAAAACTATTACATTACGATAATTTATAAGTGAACTCACAGATGGCAGCATGCGGACTTGTTCAAGTCAGTGCGTCCTACAACTCTGACGTTCGCACAAAATTGAACAAGTGTGGTCCTCGTTTTTGATGAAATATTTCAGTGAAGTTGCACTATAAAATTGTTGTGGTCAGGAATATGGTAAGATTAACCCACATTTAGTATTTTTATCCCAAAAAATGTGGAATAGTATTTCAAAACGCTTACTAAAGGAATGTTGCATATATGCAACAATTCCCTTTACAGCCTAAAATATTTACGCGGGATTTATAAAGCAATGTTGTATATCTGCAACAACGCGCAATAGAATTCTAACAAAAGGCGTCCAATTTTCTGATTTTCTCTGCAGGAAAATTGGGAAGAGAAGAGTCCGCTTACGCAGGGGGAGCTTCAGTACTTTGCAGACCATTTGGCTGAAGTCAGTGAAGACGGAATAGAAACTTCAGATGACGATGACGACGCGCTCCCACAAGATTATGATAACATTTCGCCAGCTAATGATCTTCTGGATAATGAAAATGATGATTTTGATATAGACAAAATGCCCATGATAATTTTGCCTGATCTGTCTCTGGACTCGCGTAATGTTTCTAACAAACATTTATATAAAAAGCAGTCATCTGTACATGTTTCTGAACAATCTTAGGAAAGTAATAGCGAATCATGTTCAGCTTTACAAGAAGACGAATATCTAAACGTACTTATTACGTGAAAGCAACCAACAAAACATTTTCTACGGCAATATACCAAAACACGATGCCAATAAAGATACTAGTCGGAAACGCAAGAATGAACTACTCCGAAATGACGAAAGAGCAAGAAAAAAGAAGTCAGCTGAGGATCAAAGAAGAATTAGAGAAGTCTTGTGTAAGCTGAAGCGGAGAGAGGGCAACTTGATTATGTCCGAAGAATCTGTTAAATTCAAAGGTAGTGATAAACTGCCAGATATGTTTTGCAATTTGGAAACTCCTTACCAGTTCTTCACCTACTTTTTTGATCAAGATCTTATCAAGCTTATCGTGGAGCAGTCAAATTTATTCTCGGACAGTTAGATACAGGCAATCCTGTATCTCTACAAGAAACTGATATAAAAGGATACATTGGAATATGTGTTCTGATGTCAGTTATACATATGCCCAATATACGAAGCTATTGGTCTTCTACTATTGGTAGAGATATTATCCAAAATACGATGTCGTAAAAGCAATTCTAGAAAATAAAAAAACACCTGCACTCCAAGGATAACTCTAAAATGTTACCTAAGGAACATGAACTGCGTGATCGACTTCACAAAATTCGGCCACTGGTTGATCACCTTCTTGATCGTTACCAGTCTGTTCCTTATGAAGCATGCCTATCAATTGATGAATAGATGTGCCCAACAAAAACAAAAAGTTATCTCAAGCAATACATGCCAGCTAAACCGCATAAATGGGGATTCAAGGTTTATGTGTTGGCCGGAGTTCCAGGATATTGTTAGAATTTTGAAATTTACAGTGGACAAGAAAACACAATAGGGCTAAATGAGCGTTATTCAGGGGCATGTGCTAACATTGTAACCAGACTTCTACGTAATCTACCAAATGATATTTTTTTTTAAATATATAATTGGCATTGGAAGTTATCCATTTGCCACAGATGTGTGTTACTTATATTTCTCTAATTATGGACAAACACACGACGTCACGACATCCATGGCGAAGGCGATATTCGAACTCGCGGCCCGGCCGGCCGGCTGATCAGTAGCACGACACTCTGACCAACGCGGCCAACCGAGGCCCCTACCAAATGATATGAATTATCATGTATAATTTGATAATTATTATACCACCTTACCACTTCCGGCACAGCTATCTCAACGCGATGTTTAAGCTTTGGGTACTATCAGAAGTAATCGGATATCAAAATGCCCCCTTCCAGGAGGTAAGGAAATGAGTAAAGAAAATCGAGGTACCAATAAGGAATATATTACGGAGACGGAAGGAGTACCAATTTCTTCAATTGCATGGAAGAACAATAAAATTGTGTCCCTTGTGTCTACATTTTGTGGAACGCTTCCCAAATCCAAAGCTGACAGATATGATAAATCTCAAAATAAAAGAGCGGAGATCGATTGCCCTAAGATGGTAAAAGAACATAATAAACATATGGGAGGAGTAGACCTTATGGATAGTTTGATTGGTCGACACCGTATCAAGCTCATATCAAGGAAGTGGAATTTCAGACTTTTTTATCACCTTTTGGACATGACAATAGTAAATGCTTGGCTTCTATATAGGAGAGTTAATGCTCAGAAGGGAAATACTAAAACACTTGGGCTGGCAAATTTTAGGATTGAATTAGGAGAAACACTTTGCAAAATAGGTATTCGTCAAAACTCAAGAGGACGTAAATCTGATTTGGAAAAGAAAATCCAACAGAAACAACGCTCTCGTAACTGTACTGTTCCTCCTAGGGAGGTACGGGTTGACGAGAGGTCACACTGGCCCGTATGGATGGAAAAACGTATACGTTGTAAACTTCCCAAGTGCGGTGGGTTTACGTACGTCATGTGTGGAAAATGCCAAACCTCGCTGTGCTTTAACAAAGCTAATAACTGTTTTCATGATTTCCATAAATAAAATATTAAAAGCATATTCCAAAAGCTTAAGTCCTATTTCTGTAAGCTACCAACCAGCATAGTTCAATGATTTGCATATTTAAGCTGTAATGTTCGCTGTAGCACATATGATACATTAAAAAAATTGCAAAAATAAAGTTTTTCTTAATTTGGTTTTTTTAACTATTTTTTGTGGCAACTAGAGGTAATTTAACATCAAATATATTTTTTACCATAATAGAAAAAATCGCGCATTTAAGGGTTAATCCGATCTTTGAACTACCTCAGCTTAGTAGAATTGGGAAAAGCCTGCTCAGGTAGATTCTTCCACAATCTCAATTCCCTAGGGACTCAGAGGCGGCGTATCGGTCAGATCTGGATGTAACGAAGTTCGACACGGTTAGGTGGTATGGTATGGTAAGCCGAAGACGGCAGAGTCTGTCTAGCAGGGACATCGCGCGGCGGCATCATGGGTGAGAGCTCTGAGGAGCAAAGCCCCTTGACATAACGGTTGGTCACCGACGTCGACGTGCGAAAGAATCGCGAGCCTGTCCGACAGAAAAGGATCATTGATCAGCACTCCAAACATGTGAGCAGTACTCGCGGCTTTATCTTATCTGGATCTACAAGGTGAGGAGGTTATATGGAGTAAAGAACTGCACAGCCCTAAACAAATAGCATCTCTTCTCGGTACGTACTTTGACAGTAGACTAAACCTTTGTGAACATATTGATCATGCTGCACAAGTTTAAGTAAACCGTATCAGGTTTTCTACAATGAAAGAATTTTTGAACGCAAAAGGATTAGTGGAAGTCTGTTGAGCATTGGCATATACCCACTTATCTCACAATATTAGGGGAGCCTAAAAGCGAATTATTAGGTTAATGTTTGGAATGAAACCTCACGATTCATGTAGAGAAGGTTTTACATCTAAGGAAATTCTCAGTTTGTATTGTATCATTTTAAAATGTATCACTTGTGTTAAAATATATGACAACCTGCTAGCGAACATTAATACTTATCATGAGGTTCAAAATTTGGTGTCAGTGAAAAATCATTATTAAGAAGCTGCTGATCCCAGTGATACTAGAATAAGTAATACATATTTTCCCTACATCTGCCATGAAAACAGAAATATAGTAGATTTGCTTTACATTCAGAATTCTAAGATCTATCGTACCTAATTGAACCTACCTAATCACGAATAGATTTCGCGTTTTGAGACGATTTAACTTATCCCTTTTACCTTTAAAGCTTCCAACGTAGGCTTAGGAGGTACAGAGCCAATATACTTGGGACCATCTTTTTAATTTTTTATCATCGACCATCATGTGCCCAGCGACTCCCTGAACGGTGGTAAATACATAAAAATGTAGTTTAGCAGATTGGCTGAGTATTCCCTAGACGTATATAATTTTCTTGTGTTAACTTTCGTCGTATTATTATTTTTTTATAGATTGTACCCCCATTTTATACCTAAAAACGAAGCATTGTGAAATATTTTCATAAAAGCAGGTTATAAGCAAATAACCTTAATAGTATATCTGTCACAGTTGGCTTACCTAAACTGTTGTTATATCGATACAGCAGTGGTCTTATACAGTTGTCCTAGCAAAAAGTGTCCCTTTTCATCATTCGGCATTGACATTCGGCTGTAATATAATATTGACTGTGTTACAATTCATTCTTAGTATTTTTAGTACACTCGTTTATTTCTCTCTGTAACGATTTTTCCAATTTCCTTCATTTTTTCTGAAACAGTTGTAATACTATTTGTATTCAAAATAACATACATTGATAGGGGCCTTTGACTTGCACAACATGACCTACCACAATGTGAACTTCCTTAAAATTGACGGGTGGTCAAATTCCACGTTTTGTGCCTGGTACTTCAAGCTTTAATAATCTTGTTCAGGTCATCATTATGATGTCTGATCTATATCAGTAACATTATAATTTATATTGGCCGATATGCCGAATTTAAATAATACAAAGTAAAATTTTAATAAGGCCAATTAAAAAATTTAATTAACTATGTGACAAGATTCATTAGTTTGATTAAACTCCGACTTCTAAAGTAGTATACTTTAATCAATGAAGCTAGTTTAATAAAATTAAAACGCAATCATTAAAATTTTCAAACCGTTTGCTTAGATTGATTTTCCTGAAAAAGGTCGGGAGCCTCTGAAACGAACTTTGAACATTTTGAATATGTGAAATATTTTTGAGACTAGCTCCCTGAAACACTACATAACTTGAATGGATAAATGAAACATGGAATTAGGGGCATACCGGCCACCATAAGGAGCCAGTGCATAGACCGCTTTGACGGGCCCTTGCGCACCTCTACATTCCTTAGACCTCAAACCGCATCATTCTAGAGAAGTTGAGTATGGCGTTGAGTCCAAGCTCCTTAACTTGCTGGGGGTCCATAGTATAGGACCCCAGTATAGTCTGCCTGTGGTAGATAAGAGCCTCACAGCGACACAGAACGTGCGCCGAGGTCTCTTCCTCTACCCCGCAGCGCTCACACAAGGGATACTCAGCCACCCCCATCACGTGCAGGTGGTGCCTTAACGTGTTAGGGCCAGACAACGGTCCCTCCAGCAACCTTAGGTTGGCTCTATCCAAAGATAAGCAAAAACGTCTATCCTCTCGCGCTGGGCTCTACAATGAGTTTCCGTGCCTGACGTAGTTGTCTAGAGATGCTTCTCTATTTCTGAGAGTGTTTTCTTCTAACTCACTTCTCCATTTCCCTACTAACCCTTGGTGCGGGCACCTCTAAAGCTGGCTCAGGACCAACGAGCTTACTAGCTGATCCTGTCTTTGCCAGAGCGTCCGCCGTCTCATTGCCCTTTATCCCAGCGTGCCTCGGTATCCACACTAACGATACCAGATGCCACGCTGCTAGACAATCCAGAGCCTCCCTGCACTACAATACAAGGGTCGAAGTGATCTTGCAGGCACTTAGTGCCTTCGCTGCAGCCTGCCCCGGGATTATGAGCCCCGAGTTGCTTTTTGTCGCACAATATTAGAAAGACACAGGGAAGATCCACGGTTCTTTGAAAAAATTGTATGGTCAGATGAGACCACATTTAAGAAAGATGGGTACATGAACCTGCATATCTTACACGAGTGGCACGTAGCAAACCCACATTTGATGAGAGAAGATAAATCTCAATATCGCTTCAAGATAAACCATTGGACAGAAATTTTAAATGGTAAAATAATCGGTCCGTTTGAGTTCCCAGATACTTTGACTGCTGAGGTTTGTTTAGGTTTTTCGCAAAATCATTTAGAAAATTTATTGGAGGACGTGCCACTTAGTATTTACAGGGACATGTGGTTTCAGCATGATGGCTGCCCAGGGCACTATGCACTCTCAGTGAGAGAGTATCTCGATCAAAACTTTCCAGGCAGATGGATAGGGCGGTCTGGTACAATACCGTGGCCAGCCCGGTCACCAGATTTGAATCCGTTAGATTTTTTTACTGGGGAACTGTAAAAGAAAAAGTGTATTTCAAGCCGATTCAAAATGTAGCTGAGCTACGGCAAAGACTATTGGAAGCAGCTGAGTTTGTTAATAACCGTGGATTCGCTCGTTTAATAACCCGATGTCGAGCGTGTATTGCGGCTGAAGGAAAACAATTTGAGCATTTGCTGTAAAGGTAAATCATCATCAGCAGCATTTTGACGCCCACTGTTGTGCAAACAGTTATCCTTAAGGGTCCTTGTGCGTTTTCATAATCGTTGTTTAATTAGGAAATTTTGAAAAATTTTCATCAGTTTTTTCTTCAAATAAAAATTGTGCATAAGTTAACGCGTAATCTTCTAAGTGTTATACCATTTTGGAATCCTTATTAAATGCGCCAACTTTTAAGGTTACTTGCCAAACTCTCGTAGTACATTTTTTTCCAGTACAGCCAGTTAAAGTTGAGCAAAGTTTTACTTTGGAATACTTGGTTGGGAAATAAGTGGCAATTTTTCCTGATCGAGAAAAGTTGGCAGTAAGGTTGAGACAGCAGTTTGAAGATGCATTATTCATCATTACATTGTAAAACAAAATCCAAAAAAAGTTAATATTTGTAGTAACAGGAGTTGACAGACTTAAGTAATGTAAAGTCTTCACATGATAGAGTGCGAACTAGTTGTTGAACTGTCACCAAATATATATACCCCTATTCGTCGCTATCTGAAATGATTGTAAGGTTTATAGTAATCTAAGGTCATGTTAAGAAGGTCAAATAACGTTTTTATCTATCTTTATTGTCAGAATAGTAAATAGTGAAACATCACGATAGAGTTTGTTCCCATGTTTACATCATTACAAATTATACGCTCAAGAGTTTTGTATTTTAGTTTCAAAATTGTGCGAATCAGGTGCGTTTCTAATTTAAGAATATCATTTCAATAACGTTGTTTCAAATATGTGAAATATTTTTTGAATAGCCCCCTCAAGCACTACATAACTTACCCGAAATATAGTTTTGTTATCAAAACAACGGTTCTCTTATTAAAGTATTGATATTCAGATAAAAGAACATTGCCCAAAGATGTTTCAGAAGCATCTACTTCTTCGATCTCCCTCATCATTTTCTGAAACAAATGCTGTATGGTATTTTCCATTGAAGATGATTGAAGAGGTCCTCACTATTGTTTTTATCAGAATATCAAAGTGCTAGGAAACGTCATGACAGAAGTAGTAAGTCCACCTTCTATATCATGTAAGAAATAATTGTTTGAAAATTTGCAAGACATCTAGGATGGATTAGATTTTATTTTTTAAAAGTAGCTCACCTGTAAGAATTACTCATTAACTTTGTAAAGTCTTCAAATGATAGAATGCGACCTGTCCGTTGAACTGTCTCAAGAGGCTCTCATATTCGTCGCTATGGCTGTAAGGTTGATAATAATGTGAGGTCATAAGAATGTGTGTACAGGGTGACCCAAAATATGTCACTTCTGGTATACATATACAACACAAAAAGATAATGCCATAAGTTCTCCTTCAAAAAGTGTTCGATGTTGATGAAATAGACCGCTTTTGACAAAAAAAAAACAGTTGTATGAGTTTTCAGTAAAGTTCTGTTAATGTTGACATGATATCCAGAATGCGGGTCACGCCATTTTATCAATACAGTAATCCTGCTAACAGATTCGTACTTAGAGGCCAAGAAGCACCAGGATATACATTTTTAGATTTGTCTTTCTCAAAAACGGCTCATTTTGTCGGAATTGAACAGAAATACATTTTTTCAGCTAACGCAGTAGGCTTTCCAAAAGTAGTATTTGGTCCTTTGTTATACGGTATGTAAAAAATGTTAGAAATCTCGCACTGGGGCTAGTGCGTCCCCGCGGCGTTATGAGTCAGTCAATTGCTTTCCGTAAACACCACCAAATCAAACTCCAATTGCTTACTGAACTGTCAAAATTTTGTTTAATTATGCAGTGTCGTTCAAAAGGTACCAAAGAAGAACCGATTTCCAGTAACACCAGTTTTTACTTTCTACATCATCTCAAAAATTTCTTATTTTTGCGAATAAACAAAACTTTAGCAGACGAATTTCTTCAAATGTGCTTACCTAGTATACGTACGTATTTCCTAAGAGACTGATTCAACTTCACCTCATGTGTAAATCTTCTGAAGCTAGAGCTGAACTCTCCCTTAGATTGCCATATACGTTCTATATTTCTATTTATCCTATTCAACAACGCTATCTATCTCTTTTAGTTATCTGAAATCTTGAAAATGACATACTAGATGACTTTTTAAAGAGTCATGTGTAACATTGGCAAAGCTTTTACTCCTTGGCGGTATAAGGAGTTGCGAAGGTTTAGATCGCGTTGAATACTCGTACATCCACATGCGGATTATAAGTATTCCTACACGACGACGAATATGGTTTACAATAAAAGATAAAAATACGCTCCACCCCTTAACATAACTCGCTCACAATATTTTTCTGAATATGGGTAGGAGACACTTAAACCTCAAAAACGATTTTTGTTATTGTCGTTTATTGTCCGAAGCTCCGCCATCACTGGATCGATCTTCAAAACCTACAACCTAGCATCACAAACTAGTTCTCCTGTGTACCTTAACAATTTTCTCTGACTATTGAGATGCTCGTCTGAAACAAAAGGAATAGTGATGTTTATGTGATATGAAATAAAAAAAAATCAAGCCGATGCTATAGTTGTCAGAGGACCAAAGAAGCGATCACAATAGGATCAGCTATAAATATTTCATCTATATATCATTTTATACTATTATACTATAAACATGCAGACTGTAGATGTACTTGCTACGAAAAGGTTAATTACACGGTACTTTTCGAAAAGGTCCCTCTGCTTTACACTTATTTCAATTACTATCTGCCGTTCGCTTTGCAAGAACCAATCTAACCTAAAATAAGACATGCTGTATTTTGGATGTTATAGTCGTATGACATGTATATCACGAAAAACCATTTCGTTCATTTCCGTCGGCCTGTCGGCTAATCTTATAGAGTACCTTTCGGTTTATTTATGAAATTTTAAGACAATGTTGCTACAACGCCAAGGACGTAAAGGCTGATTTTTGAAAATCGGTCCAGTCACAGAAGAGAAAGGGGCCACGAACAAAAAGACATAAAAATCTCTCAAACATTATTTTTTCACGTTTCACAAGAAAAAATTGACTACAAACAGTCTGTTCGCTTCTCACACAAATGTTCACAGTGTACTGAATTGTACCTCCAATTGCATCCTGTGTCCATCCTATAGTCGGTGAGACTTCTAAAAATCTGTCAGATATAACGTCTTTACCAAAATTGGCAAGCCTAAACATTCGTGTTTGTATAACGACGATAAAAAAATACAACAAACGTACCTTTCCTCATCTATCGTTATCTACACTTCCCAACTCGAAGTCTGTATCTCACAGATTGTGGTACCTTGAAGCGACATCGGCGTTTAAAATCGTACATTAGTGGCAACTACCCAAGATACAAGCAATCAGTCCGACTAGATATCATGAGCTGTAACAGGTCATACATCCAGTGACAGCGTTCTCGGTATCAAAACCAGTGAGACTGAATAGTGAAAATCCTGGGTGGCAACAGTCGGTGAATCTGGATATCATGAGCCAAATGTTTTCTTTATACCAATTTAACATCGTTTTCCTCCGGTCTGAGAATTTTATCTCACAGCTCCTGCTACAACGTTTCTATATTTTCTCTTTAATCGTTCCCTACATTTTTCATTTCCGAGACTGTATCTCAAAGATACTCGTACTCAGAAGGTGTCATAGATGGACCTGTGGTCGAATACGGTGAGACTATGTTGCTGCTATGAAGAAAACCCAAATAAATTGTGAATTAACTCTTATATCTTATCTACTTTTCCCAATTGGAAGACTCCACCTCATAAATTGCGGTGCACAGAACTTGCAGCTCAAGTTATTTATCTAAGCTGCAAAAATCTGTATCTACATCAAAATCTGTTAGACTGAACATGAAAGAGTTCCAGGGAAACAGATATCAGTATTATCTCTTCTATTATTATCTACATTTTTCAATTCTATCTGTAACCCAGAATCGACCAGATTGAAGATGAAATATTACCAAAGAAACAGAGCGTTTCTATATTTTATCTTCTATCGTTATAATCATGTCTTGATTCGGAGGTTGTATCTCACAAATTCCCGGACACAGAAAGGGCAACTTAAGTTAAAAATATAAGCCCGAAATTCGGTAAGACTATGCTGCAGTGATGGAGAATCTTCAAAGACATTTTATCTTCTACCTTATTGATTTTCGACTCTACAATTTGGAGCCCCCATCTAACATATTCTGGTGCATAAAAGCTGCAATTCATGCCAGGAATCCAAGTTACAATGTACTCTATTTCAGAATGGATGAAATCGAACATGAAAATTTTCATCGATGCAGATGTCAATATATTCCTCTTTCTTTTCTATCTTATCTAAATTTCGCAAATCAGAGAATGTATCTCATAGAGTAAAATCCGGCATCGGCCAAAACGATGAAAGTTTCTCTGCGCATGTTCCAACATAGGTAAAAACAATAATCGACAATGAAATTTTTAAGTATAGAGCCCAGTTTTTTTATATTTCACCCAAAGTGGTCCTGATTTTGGTTCAAGTATTCGGACCCAGGACGCCGCTCCCACTAGTTCTGAAGCTTATCCTGGTTATCGTCACTGGAAAGCTGTCATTCCAATCAGCATCGATAATCCACCATGTATTGTGGGCTTAGATTACGGTAGGACCTTTGTCGGAAGAAATACATGTCTGGTTTTCTACCTTGAAGTTTCTAACCTTACGAGTACATGTGATAAAAGATCAAGATATAATTGTTTGGGCTATCAGTCTTTTACCCAAAATGCTACTAACGATGCAGACATAAGATGGTTTTTGAAGGGCATTTACAGGCTGAGGCCATCTCAACCGAAATATAATTACTGTGGTTATTCTCAAATAACCAAAGGGGTTACTGGTAAGCGCTGTAGATATTAAATGAGGAAATCAGCAACACTGCTAGCTCTAGCAGAGTGCGCAAACTAATTGAAACAGACAACATCCCGATTGGGTTGAATAATATTGAAATTGGGATTTCTCAGTATTTGAAAGTCTCAGTGTCACTCATGTGGCAACCACTTTCAGTTTTACCGTATTTCATCCCCAAATATCCGTGCAGTCAAAGTATTTATTTGTCATTGTACAGTAACTTTATCATGGTGCCTCTGCTCCCAGATGGATGAAGTCGGTTTTATCAGAGAGTGTCACAATTGACAGTCCACAGCACATGAAATGCGCCTACCTATCCGCCTGCTAAATCATAGTAGTCTCAGGCTCGCGGCGGGCGGAGTGCGTTTTCTGAAATACGTCACAAATCTCTTACGTCAAACAATCGCTTTGCTCAAGCAGCGATTGAGGTGAACCAAGTCTCTACACCTTAAATATTACTATGTTATTACGTTATTTGCTTACTACCACGTAATGGATAGTAATTTTCGAACCAGGTACGTCATATTACCAGATGCTAGAAGCCCTAACTGAGTTGTTACAATGGAAATGTACATTTAGTTGACACATACATTGCGTAAAATTTGTGTAGTTGTGTACAACCTATCGTTTACTATTGCAGAGCGCTAGTACTACGTTGTTGCAACTAGCTTTGAACATCTACGATATGTATTCTACATATTTACTTCGACGAGGACGGAAAATAATTACATGATCAAACGAACTTACCTGTAAGTGATGTTCGATCTTTAATTATGTGAAGTCCTCGTCGAAGTAAATATTTAAAGAATTTAAAGAAGCTATTAATTAATGCGTAGCGTAACATATATGCTACGCTTTTGAATTAACTGTTATTTCTGAATATAATGCATATTCCGAAACCTCTGCAGATAACTTCGTACAAAAACTATTACATTACGATAATTTATAAGTGAACTCACAGATGGCAGCATGCGGACTTGTTCAAGTCAGTGCGTCCTACAACTCTGACGTTCGCACAAAATTGAACAAGTGTGGTCCTCGTTTTTGATGAAATATTTCAGTGAAGTTGCACTATAAAATTGTTGTGGTCAGGAATATGGTACGATTAACCCACATTTAGTATTTTTATCCCAAAAAATGTGGAATGATAGTATTTCAAAACGCTTACTAAAGGAATGTTGCATATATGCAACAATTCCCTTTACAGCCTAAAATATTTACGCGGGATTTATAAAGCAATGTTGTATATCTGCAACAACGCGCAATAGAATTCTAACAAAAGGCGTCCAATTTTCTGATTTTCTCTGCAGGAAAATTGGGAAGAGAAGAGTCCGCTTACGCAGGGGAGCTCAGTACTTTGCAGACCATTTGGCTGAAGTCAGTGAAGACGGAATAGAAACTTCAGATGACGATGACGACGCGCTCCCACAAGATTATGATAACATTTCGCCAGCTAATGATCTTCTGGATAATGAAAATGATGATTTTGATATAGACAAAATGCCCATGATAATTTTGCCTGATCTGTCTCTGGACTCGCGTAATGTTTCTAACAAACATTTATATAAAAAGCAGTCATCTGTACATGTTTCTGAACAATCTTAGGAAAGTAATAGCGAATCATGTTCAGCTTTACAAGAAGACGAATATCTAAACGTACTTATTACGTGAAAGCAACCAACAAAACATTTTCTACGGCAATATACCAAAACACGATGCCAATAAAGATACTAGTCGGAAACGCAAGAATGAACTACTCCGAAATGACGAAAGAGCAAGAAAAAAGAAGTCAGCTGAGGATCAAAGAAGAATTAGAGAAGTCTTGTGTAAGCTGAAGCGGAGAGAGGGCAACTTGATTATGTCCGAAGAATCTGTTAAATTCAAAGGTAGTGATAAACTGCCAGATATGTTTTGCAATTTGGAAACTCCTTACCAGTTCTTCACCTACTTTTTTGATCAAGATCTTATCAAGCTTATCGTGGAGCAGTCAAATTTATTCTCGGACAGTTAGATACAGGCAATCCTGTATCTCTACAAGAAACTGATATAAAAGGATACATTGGAATATGTGTTCTGATGTCAGTTATACATATGCCCAATATACGAAGCTATTGGTCTTCTACTATTGGTAGAGATATTATCCAAAATACGATGTCGTAAAAGCAATTCTAGAAAATAAAAAAACACCTGCACTCCAAGGATAACTCTAAAATGTTACCTAAGGAACATGAACTGCGTGATCGACTTCACAAATTCGGCCACTGGTTGATCACCTTCTTGATCGTTACCAGTCTGTTCCTTATGAAGCATGCCTATCAATTGATGAACAGATGTGCCCAACAAAAACAAAAAGTTATCTCAAGCAATACATGCCAGCTAAACCGCAATAAATGGGGGATTCAAGGTTTATGTGTTGGCCGGAGTTCCAGGATATTGTTAGAATTTGAAATTTACAGTGGACAAGAAAACACAATAGGGCTAAATGAGCGTTATTCAGGGGCATGTGCTAACATTGTAACCAGACTTCTACGTAATCTACCAAATGATATTTTTTTTTTAATATATAATTGGCATTGGAAGTTATCCATTTGCCACAGATGTGTGTTACTTATATTTCTCTAATTATGGACAAACACACGACGTCACGACATCCATGGCGAAGGCGATATTCGAACTCGCGGCCCGGCCGGCCGGCTGATCAGTAGCACGACACTCTGACCAACGCGGCCAACCGAGGCCCCCTACCAAATGATATGAATTATCATGTATAATTTGATAATTATTATACCACCTTACCACTTCCGGCACAGCTATCTCAACGCGATGTTTAAGCTTTGGGTACTATCAGAAGTAATCGGATATCAAAATGCCCCCTTCCAGGAGGTAAGGAAATGAGTAAAGAAAATCGAGGTACCAATAAGGAATATATTACGGAGACGGAAGGAGTACCAATTTCTTCAATTGCATGAAGAACAATAAAATTGTGTCCCTTGTGTCTACATTTTGTGGAACGCTTCCCAAATCCAAAGCTGACAGATATGATAAATCTCAAAATAAAAGAGCGGAGATCGATTGCCCTAAGATGGTAAAAGAACATAATAAACATATGGGAGGAGTAGACCTTATGGATAGTTTGATTGGTCGACACCGTATCAAGCTCATATCAAGGAAGTGGAATTTCAGACTTTTTTATCACCTTTTGGACATGACAATAGTAAATGCTTGGCTTCTATATAGGAGAGTTAATGCTCAGAAGGGAAATACTAAAACACTTGGGCTGGCAAATTTTAGGATTGAATTAGGAGAAACACTTTGCAAATAGGTATTCGTCAAAACTCAAGAGGACGTAAATCTGATTTGGAAAAGAAAATCCAACAGAAACAACGCTCTCGTAACTGTACTGTTCCTCCTAGGGAGGTACGGGTTGACGAGAGGTCACACTGGCCCGTATGGATGGAAAAACGTATACGTTGTAAACTTCCCAAGTGCGGTGGGTTTACGTACGTCATGTGTGGAAAATGCCAAACCTCGCTGTGCTTTAACAAAGCTAATAACTGTTTTCATGATTTCCATAAATAAAATATTAAAAGCATATTCCAAAAGCTTAAGTCCTATTTCTGTAAGCTACCAACCAGCATAGTTCAATGATTTGCATATTTAAGCTGTAATGTTCGCTGTAGCACATATGATACATTAAAAAAATTGCAAAATAAAGTTTTTCTTAATTTGGTTTTTTTTAACTATTTTTTGTGGCAACTAGAGGTAATTTAACATCAAATATATTTTTTTACCATATAGAAAAATCGCGCATTTAAGGGTTAATCCGATCTTTGAACTACCTCAGCTTAGTAGAATTGGGAAAAGCCTGCTCAGGTAGATTCTTCCACAATCTCAATTCCCTAGGGACTCAGAGGCGGCGTATCGGTCAGATCTGGATGTAACGAAGTTCGACACGGTTAGGTGGTATGGTATGGTAAGCCGAAGACGGCAGAGTCTGTCTAGCAGGGACATCGCGCGGCGGCATCATGGGTGAGAGCTCTGAGGAGCAAAGCCCCTTGACATAACGGTTGGTCACCGACGTCGACGTGCGAAAGAATCGCGAGCCTGTCCGACAGAAAAGGATCATTGATCAGCACTCCAAACATGTGAGCAGTACTCGCGGCTTTATCTTATCTGGATCTACAAGGTGAGGAGGTTATATGGAGTAAAGAACTGCACAGCCCTAAACAAATAGCATCTCTTCTCGGTACGTACTTTGACAGTAGACTAAACCTTTGTGAACATATTGATCATGCTGCACAAGTTTAAGTAAACCGTATCAGGTTTTCTACAATGAAAGAATTTTTGAACGCAAAAGGATTAGTGGAAGTCTGTTGAGCATTGGCATATACCCACTTATCTCACAATATTAGGGGAGCCTAAAAGCGAATTATTAGGTTAATGTTTGGAATGAAACCTCACGATTCATGTAGAGAAGGTTTTACATCTAAGGAAATTCTCAGTTTGTATTGTATCATTTTAAAATGTATCACTTGTGTTAAAATATATGACAACCTGCTAGCGAACATTAATACTTATCATGAGGTTCAAAATTTGGTGTCAGTGAAAAATCATTATTAAGAAGCTGCTGATCCCAGTGATACTAGAATAAGTAATACATATTTTCCCTACATCTGCCATGAAAACAGAAATATAGTAGATTTGCTTTACATTCAGAATTCTAAGATCTATCGTACCTAATTGAACCTACCTAATCACGAATAGATTCGCGTTTTGAGACGATTTAACTTATCCCTTTTACCTTTAAAGCTTCCAACGTAGGCTTAGGAGGTACAGAGCCAATATACTTGGACCATCTTTTTAATTTTTTATCATCGACCATCATGTGCCCAGCGACTCCCTGAACGGTGGTAAATAATAAAAATGTAGTTTAGCAGATTGGCTGAGTATTCCCTAGACGTATATAATTTCTTGTGTTAACTTTCGTCGTATTATTATTTTTTTATAGATTGTACCCCCATTTTATACCTAAAAACGAAGCATTGTGAAATATTTTCATAAAAGCAGGTTATAAGCAAATAACCTTAATAGTATATCTGTCACAGTTGGCTTACCTAAACTGTTGTTATATCGATACAGCAGTGGTCTTATACAGTTGTCCTAGCAAAAAGTGTCCCTTTTCATCATTCGGCATTGACATTCGGCTGTAATATAATATTGACTGTGTTACAATTCATTCTTAGTATTTTTAGTACACTCGTTATTTCTCTCTGTAACGATTTTTCCAATTTCCTTCATTTTTTCTGAACAGTTGTAATACTATTTGTATTCAAAATAACATACATTGATAGGGGCCTTTGACTTGCACAACATGACCTACCACAATGTGAACTTCCTTAAAATTGACGGTGGTCAAATTCCACGTTTTGTGCCTGGTACTTCAAGCTTTAATAATCTTGTTCAGGTCATCATTATGATGTCTGATCTATATCAGTAACATTATAATTTATATTGGCCGATATGCCGAATTTAAATAATACAAAGTAAAATTTTAATAAGGCCAATTAAAAATTTAATTAACTATGTGACAAGATTCATTAGTTTGATTAAACTCCGACTTCTAAAGTAGTATACTTTAATCAATGAAGCTAGTTTAATAAAATTAAAACGCAATCATTAAAATTTTCAAACCGTTTGCTTAGATTGATTTTTCCTGAAAAAGGTCGGAGCCTCTGAAACGAACTTTGAACATTTTGAATATGTGAAATATTTTTGAGACTAGCTCCCTGAAACACTACATAACTTGAATGGATAATGAAACATGGAATTAGGGGCATACCGGCCACCATAAGGAGCCAGTGCATAGACCGCTTTGACGGGCCCTTGCGCACCTCTACATTCCTTAGACCTCAAAACCGCATCATTCTAGAGAAGTTGAGTATGGCGTTGAGTCCAAGCTCCTTAACTTGCTGGGGGTCCATAGTATAGGACCCCAGTATAGTCTGCCTGTGGTAGATAAGAGCCTCACAGCGACACAGAACGTGCGCCGAGGTCTCTTCCTCTACCCGCAGCGCTCACACAAGGGATACTCAGCCACCCCCATCACGTGCAGGTGGTGCCTTAACGTGTTAGGGCCAGACAACGGTCCCTCCAGCAACCTTAGGTTGGCTCTATCCAAAGATAAGCAAAAACGTCTATCCTCTCGCGCTGGGCTCTACAATGAGTTCCGTGCCTGACGTAGTTGTCTAGAGATGCTTCTCTATTTCTGAGAGTGTTTTCTTCTAACTCACTTCTCCATTTCCCTACTAACCCTTGGTGCGGGCACCTCTAAAGCTGGCTCAGGACCAACGAGCTTACTAGCTGATCCTGTCTTTGCCAGAGCGTCCGCCGTCTCATTGCCCTTTATCCCAGCGTGCCTCGGTATCCACACTAACGATACCAGATGCCACGCTGCTAGACAATCCAGAGCCTCCCTGCACTACAATACAAGGGTCGAAGTGATCTTGCAGGCACTTAGTGCCTTCGCTGCAGCCTGCCCCGGGATTATGAGCCCCGAGTTGCTTTTTGTCGCACAATATTAGAAAGACACAGGGAAGATCCACGGTTCTTTGAAAAAATTGTATGGTCAGATGAGACCACATTTAAGAAAGATGGGTACATGAACCTGCATATCTACACGAGTGGCACGTAGCAAACCCACATTTGATGAGAGAAGATAATCTCAATATCGCTTCAAGATAAACCATTGGACAGAAATTTTAAATGGTAAAATAATCGGTCCGTTTGAGTTCCCAGATACTTTGACTGCTGAGGTTTGTTTAGGTTTTCGCAAAATCATTTAGAAAATTTATTGGAGGACGTGCCACTTAGTATTTACAGGGACATGTGGTTTCAGCATGATGGCTGCCCAGGGCACTATGCACTCTCAGTGAGAGAGTATCTCGATCAAAACTTTCCAGGCAGATGGATAGGGCGGTCTGGTACAATACCGTGGCCAGCCCGGTCACCAGATTTGAATCCGTTAGATTTTTTTACTGGGGAACTGTAAAAGAAAAAGTGTATTTCAAGCCGATTCAAAATGTAGCTGAGCTACGGCAAAGACTATTGGAAGCAGCTGAGTTTGTTAATAACCGTGGATTCGCTCGTTTAATACCCGATGTCGAGCGTGTATTGCGGCTGAAGGAAAACAATTTGAGCATTTGCTGTAAAGGTAAATCATCATCAGCAGCATTTTGACGCCCACTGTTGTGCAAACAGTTATCCTTAAGGGTCCTTGTGCGTTTTCATAATCGTTGTTTAATTAGGAAATTTTGAAAAATTTTCATCAGTTTTCTTCAAATAAAAATTGTGCATAAGTTAACGCGTAATCTTCTAAGTGTTATACCATTTTGGAATCCTTATTAAATGCGCCAACTTTTAAGGTTACTTGCCAAACTCTCGTAGTACATTTTTTCCAGTACAGCCAGTTAAAGTTGAGCAAAGTTTTACTTTGGAATACTTGGTTGGGAAATAAGTGGCAATTTTTCCTGATCGAGAAAAGTTTGGCAGTAAGGTTGAGACAGCAGTTTTGAAGATGCATTATTCATCATTACATTGTAAAACAAAATCCAAAAAAAGTTAATATTTGTAGTAACAGGAGTTGACAGACTTAAGTAATGTAAAGTCTTCACATGATAGAGTGCGAAACTAGTTGTTGAACTGTCACCAAATATATATACCCCTATTCGTCGCTATCTGAAATGATTGTAAGGTTTATAGTAATCTAAGGTCATGTTAAGAAGGTCAAATAACGTTTTTATCTATCTTTATTGTCAGAATAGTAAATAGTGAAACATCACGATAGAGTTTGTTCCCATGTTTACATCATTACAAATTATACGCTCAAGAGTTTTGTATTTTAGTTTCAAAATTGTGCGAATCAGGTGCGTTTCTAATTTAAGAATATCATTTCAATAACGTTGTTTCAAATATGTGAAATATTTTTGAATAGCCCCCTCAAGCACTACATAACTTACCCGAAATATAGTTTTGTTATCAAAACAACGGTTCTCTTATTAAAGTATTGATATTCAGATAAAAAGAACATTGCCCAAAGATGTTTCAGAAGCATCTACTTCTTCGATCTCCCTCATCATTTTCTGAAACAAATGCTGTATGGTATTTTCCATTGAAGATGATTGAAGAGGTCCTCACTATTGTTTTTATCAGAATATCAAAGTGCTAGGAAACGTCATGACAGAAGTAGTAAGTCCACCTTCTATATCATGTAAGAAATAATTGTTTGAAAATTTGCAAGACATCTAGGATGGATTAGATTTTATTTTTTAAAAGTAGCTCACCTGTAAGAATTACTCATTAACTTTGTAAAGTCTTCAAATGATAGAATGCGACCTGTCCGTTGAACTGTCTCAAGAGGCTCTCATATTCGTCGCTATGGCTGTAAGGTTGATAATAATGTGAGGTCATAAGAATGTGTGTACAGGGTGACCCAAAATATGTCACTTCTGGTATACATATACAACACAAAAAGATAATGCCATAAGTTCTCCTTCAAAAAAGTGTTCGATGTTGATGAAATAGACCGCTTTTGACAAAAAAAAAACAGTTGTATGAGTTTTCAGTAAAGTTCTGTTAATGTTGACATGATATCCAGAATGCGGGTCACGCCATTTTATCAATACAGTAATCCTGCTAACAGATTCGTACTTAGAGGCCAAGAAGCACCAGGATATACATTTTTAGATTTGTCTTTCTCAAAAACGGCTCATTTTGTCGGAATTGAACAGAAATACATTTTTTCAGCTAACGCAGTAGGCTTTCCAAAAGTAGTATTTGGTCCTTTGTTATACGGTATGTAAAAAATGTTAGAAATCTCGCACTGGGGCTAGTGCGTCCCCGCGGCGTTATGAGTCAGTCAATTGCTTTCCGTAAACACCACCAAATCAAACTCCAATTGCTTACTGAACTGTCAAAATTTTGTTTAATTATGCAGTGTCGTTCAAAAGGTACCAAAGAAGAACCGATTTCCAGTAACACCAGTTTTTACTTTCTACATCATCTCAAAATTTCTTATTTTTGCGAATAAACAAAACTTTAGCAGACGAATTTCTTCAAATGTGCTTACCTAGTATACGTACGTATTTCCTAAAGAGACTGATTCAACTTCACCTCATGTGTAAATCTTCTGAAGCTAGAGCTGAACTCTCCCTTAGATTGCCATATACGTTCTATATTCTATTTATCCTATTCAACAACGCTATCTATCTCTTTTAGTTATCTGAAATCTTGAAAATGACATACTAGATGACTTTTTAAAGAGTCATGTGTAACATTGGCAAAGCTTTTACTCCTTGGCGGTATAAGGAGTTGCGAAGGTTTAGATCGCGTTGAATACTCGTACATCCACATGCGGATTATAAGTATTCCTACACGACGACGAATATGGTTTACAATAAAAGATAAAAATACGCTCCACCCCTTAACATAACTCGCTCACAATATTTTTCTGAATATGGGTAGGAGACACTTAAACCTCAAAAACGATTTTTGTTATTGTCGTTTATTGTCCGAAGCTCCGCCATCACTGGATCGATCTTCAAACCTACAACCTAGCATCACAAACTAGTTCTCCTGTGTACCTTAACAATTTTCTCTGACTATTGAGATGCTCGTCTGAAACAAAAGGAATAGTGATGTTTTATGTGATATGAAATAAAAAAAATCAAGCCGATGCTATAGTTGTCAGAGGACCAAAGAAGCGATCACAATAGGATCAGCTATAAATATTTCATCTATATATCATTTTATACTATTATACTATATTAAACATGCAGACTGTAGATGTACTTGCTACGAAAAGGTTAATTACACGGTACTTTTCGAAAAGGTCCCTCTGCTTTACACTTATTTCAATTACTATCTGCCGTTCGCTTTGCAAGAACCAATCTAACCTAAAATAAGACATGCTGTATTTTGGATGTTATAGTCGTATGACATGTATATCACGAAAAACCATTTCGTTCATTTCCGTCGGCCTGTCGGCTAATCTTATAGAGTACCTTTCGGTTTATTTATGAAATTTTAAGACAATGTTGCTACAACGCCAAGGACGTAAAGGCTGATTTTTGAAAATCGGTCCAGTCACAGAAGAGAAAGGGGCCACGAACAAAAAGACATAAAAATCTCTCAAACATTATTTTTTCACGTTTCACAAGAAAAAATTGACTACAAACAGTCTGTTCGCTTCTCACACAAATGTTCACAGTGTACTGAATTGTACCTCCAATTGCATCCTGTGTCCATCCTATAGTCGGTGAGACTTCTAAAAATCTGTCAGATATAACGTCTTTACCAAAATTGGCAAGCCTAAACATTCGTGTTTGTATAACGACGATAAAAAAATACAACAAACGTACCTTTCCTCATCTATCGTTATCTACACTTCCCAACTCGAAGTCTGTATCTCACAGATTGTGGTACCTTGAAGCGACATCGGCGTTTAAAATCGTACATTAGTGGCAACTACCCAAGATACAAGCAATCAGTCCGACTAGATATCATGAGCTGTAACAGGTCATACATCCAGTGACAGCGTTCTCGGTATCAAAACCAGTGAGACTGAATAGTGAAAATCCTGGGTGGCAACAGTCGGTGAATCTGGATATCATGAGCCAAATGTTTTCTTTATACCAATTTAACATCGTTTTCCTCCGGTCTGAGAATTTTATCTCACAGCTCCTGCTACAACGTTTCTATATTTTCTCTTTAATCGTTCCCTACATTTTTCATTTCCGAGACTGTATCTCAAAGATACTCGTACTCAGAAGGTGTCATAGATGGACCTGTGGTCGAAATACGGTGAGACTATGTTGCTGCTATGAAGAAAACCCAAATAAATTGTGAATTAACTCTTATATCTTATCTACTTTTCCCAATTGGAAGACTCCACCTCATAAATTGCGGTGCACAGAACTTGCAGCTCAAGTTATTTATCTAAGCTGCAAAAATCTGTATCTACATCAAAATCTGTTAGACTGAACATGAAAGAGTTCCAGGGAAACAGATATCAGTATTATCTCTTCTATTATTATCTACATTTTTCAATTCTATTCTGTAACCCAGAATCGACCAGATTGAAGATGAAATATTACCAAAGAAACAGAGCGTTTCTATATTTTATCTTCTATCGTTATAATCCATGTCTTGATTCGGAGGTTGTATCTCACAAATTCCCGGACACAGAAAGGGCAACTTAAGTTAAAAATATAAGCCCGAAATTCGGTAAGACTATGCTGCAGTGATGGAGAATCTTCAAAGACATTTTATCTTCTACCTTATGATTTTTCGACTCTACAATTTGGAGCCCCCATCTAACATATTCTGGTGCATAAAAGCTGCAATTCATGCCAGGAATCCAAGTTACAATGTACTCTATTCAGAATGGATGAAATCGAACATGAAAAATTTTCATCGATGCAGATGTCAATATATTCCTCTTTCTTTTCTATCTTATCTAAATTTCGCAAATCAGAGAATGTATCTCATAGAGTAAAATCCGGCATCGGCCAAAACGATGAAAGTTTCTCTGCGCATGTTCCCAACATAGGTAAAAACAATAATCGACAATGAAATTTTTAAGTATAGAGCCCAGTTTTTTTATATTTCACCCAAAGTGGTCCTGATTTTGGTTCAAGTATTCGGACCCAGGACGCCGCTCCCACTAGTTCTGAAGCTTATCCTGGTTATCGTCACTGGAAAGCTGTCATTCCATCAGCATCGATAATCCACCATGTATTGTGGGCTTAGATTACGGTAGGACCTTTGTCGGGAAGAAATACATGTCTGGTTTTCTACCTTGAAGTTTCTAACCTTACGAGTACATGTGATAAAAGATCAAGATATAATTGTTTGGGCTATCAGTCTTTTACCCAAAATGCTACTAACGATGCAGACATAAGATGGTTTTTGAAGGGCATTTACAGGCTGAGGCCATCTCAACCGAAATATAATTACTGTGGTTATTCTCAAATAATCAAAGGGGTTACTGGTAAGCGCTGTAGATATTTAAATGAGGAAATCAGCAACACTGCTAGCTCTAGCAGAGTGCGCAAACTAATTGAAACAGACAACATCCCGATTGGGTTGAATAATATTGAAATTGGGATTTCTCAGTATTTGAAAGTCTCAGTGTCACTCATGTGGCAACCACTTTCAGTTTTACCGTATTTCATCCCCAAATATCCGTGCAGTCAAAGTATTTATTTGTCATTGTACAGTAACTTTATCATGGTGCCTCTGCTCCCAGATGGATGAAGTCGGTTTTATCAGAGAGTGTCACAATTGACAGTCCACAGCACATGAAATGCGCCTACCTATCCGCCTGCTAAATCATAGTAGTCTCAGGCTCGCGGCGGGCTGGAGTGCGTTTTCTGAAATACGTCACAAATCTCTTACGTCAAACAATCGCTTTGCTCAAGCAGCGATTGAGGTGAACCAAGTCTCTACACCTTAAATATTACTATGTTATTACGTTATTTGCTTACTACCACGTAATGGATAGTAATTTTCGAACCAGGTACGTCATATTACCAGATGCTAGAAGCCCTAACTTGAGTTGTTACAATGGAAATGTACATTTAGTTGACACATACATTGCGTAAAATTTGTGTAGTTGTGTACAACCTATCGTTTACTATTGCAGAGCGCTAGTACTACGTTGTTGCAACTAGCTTTGAACATCTACGATATGTATTCTAAATATTTACTTCGACGAGGACGGAACATAATTACATGATCAAACGAACTTACCTGTAAGTGATGTTCGATCTTAATTATGTGAAGTCCTCGTCGAAGTAAATATTTAAAGAATTTAAAGAAGCTATTAATTAAATGCGTAGCGTAACATATATGCTACGCTTTTGAATTAACTGTTATTTCTGAATATAATGCATATTCCGAAACCTCTTGCAGATAACTTCGTACAAAAACTATTACATTACGATAATTTATAAGTGAACTCACAGATGGCAGCATGCGGACTTGTTCAAGTCAGTGCGTCCTACAACTCTGACGTTCGCACAAAATTGAACAAGTGTGGTCCTCGTTTTTGATGAAATATTTCAGTGAAGTTGCACTATAAAATTGTTGTGGTCAGGAATATGGTAAGATTAACCCACATTTAGTATTTTTATCCCAAAAAATGTGGAATAGTATTTCAAAACGCTTACTAAAGGAATGTTGCATATATGCAACAATTCCCTTTACAGCCTAAAATATTTACGCGGGATTTATAAAGCAATGTTGTATATCTGCAACAACGCGCAATAGAATTCTAACAAAAGGCGTCCAATTTTCTGATTTTCTCTGCAGGAAAATTGGGAAGAGAAGAGTCCGCTTACGCAGGGGGAGCTTCAGTACTTTGCAGACCATTTGGCTGAAGTCAGTGAAGACGGAATAGAAACTTCAGATGACGATGACGACGCGCTCCCACAAGATTATGATAACATTTCGCCAGCTAATGATCTTCTGGATAATGAAAATGATGATTTTGATATAGACAAAATGCCCATGATAATTTTGCCTGATCTGTCTCTGGACTCGCGTAATGTTTCTAACAAACATTTATATAAAAAGCAGTCATCTGTACATGTTTCTGAACAATCTTAGGAAAGTAATAGCGAATCATGTTCAGCTTTACAAGAAGACGAATATCTAAACGTACTTATTACGTGAAAGCAACCAACAAAACATTTTCTACGGCAATATACCAAAACACGATGCCAATAAAGATACTAGTCGGAAACGCAAGAATGAACTACTCCGAAATGACGAAAGAGCAAGAAAAAAGAAGTCAGCTGAGGATCAAAGAAGAATTAGAGAAGTCTTGTGTAAGCTGAAGCGGAGAGAGGGCAACTTGATTATGTCCGAAGAATCTGTTAAATTCAAAGGTAGTGATAAACTGCCAGATATGTTTTGCAATTTGGAAACTCCTTACCAGTTCTTCACCTACTTTTTTGATCAAGATCTTATCAAGCTTATCGTGGAGCAGTCAAATTTATTCTCGGACAGTTAGATACAGGCAATCCTGTATCTCTACAAGAAACTGATATAAAAGGATACATTGGAATATGTGTTCTGATGTCAGTTATACATATGCCCAATATACGAAGCTATTGGTCTTCTACTATTGGTAGAGATATTATCCAAAATACGATGTCGTAAAAGCAATTCTAGAAAATAAAAAAACACCTGCACTCCAAGGATAACTCTAAAATGTTACCTAAGGAACATGAACTGCGTGATCGACTTCACAAAATTCGGCCACTGGTTGATCACCTTCTTGATCGTTACCAGTCTGTTCCTTATGAAGCATGCCTATCAATTGATGAACAGATGTGCCCAACAAAAACAAAAAGTTATCTCAAGCAATACATGCCAGCTAAACCGCATAAATGGGGATTCAAGGTTTATGTGTTGGCCGGAGTTCCAGGATATTGTTAGAATTTTGAAATTTACAGTGGACAAGAAAACACAATAGGGCTAAATGAGCGTTATTCAGGGGCATGTGCTAACATTGTAACCAGACTTCTACGTAATCTACCAA
The DNA here is from genome assembly GCA_963669975.1 of Acanthoscelides obtectus. Lineage (NCBI taxonomy): Eukaryota > Metazoa > Arthropoda > Insecta > Coleoptera > Chrysomelidae > Acanthoscelides > Acanthoscelides obtectus. The sequence continues at coordinate 7,955,850 of CAVLJG010000002.1, read as the reverse complement.
ATGATATTTTTTTTTTAAATATATAATTGGCATTGGAAGTTATCCATTTGCCACAGATGTGTGTTACTTATATTTCTCTAATTATGGACAAACACACGACGTCACGACATCCATGGCGAAGGCGATATTCGAACTCGCGGCCCGGCCGGCCGGCTGATCAGTAGCACGACACTCTGACCAACGCGGCCAACCGAGGCCCCTACCAAATGATATGAATTATCATGTATAATTTGATAATTATTATACCACCTTACCACTTCCGGCACAGCTATCTCAACGCGATGTTTAAGCTTTGGGTACTATCAGAAGTAATCGGATATCAAAATGCCCCCTTCCAGGAGGTAAGGAAATGAGTAAAGAAAATCGAGGTACCAATAAGGAATATATTACGGAGACGGAAGGAGTACCAATTTCTTCAATTGCATGGAAGAACAATAAAATTGTGTCCCTTGTGTCTACATTTTGTGGAACGCTTCCCAAATCCAAAGCTGACAGATATGATAAATCTCAAAATAAAAGAGCGGAGATCGATTGCCCTAAGATGGTAAAAGAACATAATAAACATATGGGAGGAGTAGACCTTATGGATAGTTTGATTGGTCGACACCGTATCAAGCTCATATCAAGGAAGTGGAATTTCAGACTTTTTTATCACCTTTTGGACATGACAATAGTAAATGCTTGGCTTCTATATAGGAGAGTTAATGCTCAGAAGGGAAATACTAAAACACTTGGGCTGGCAAATTTTAGGATTGAATTAGGAGAAACACTTTGCAAAATAGGTATTCGTCAAAACTCAAGAGGACGTAAATCTGATTTGGAAAAGAAAATCCAACAGAAACAACGCTCTCGTAACTGTACTGTTCCTCCTAGGGAGGTACGGGTTGACGAGAGGTCACACTGGCCCGTATGGATGGAAAAACGTATACGTTGTAAACTTCCCAAGTGCGGTGGGTTTACGTACGTCATGTGTGGAAAATGCCAAACCTCGCTGTGCTTTAACAAAGCTAATAACTGTTTTCATGATTTCCATAAATAAAATATTAAAAGCATATTCCAAAAGCTTAAGTCCTATTTCTGTAAGCTACCAACCAGCATAGTTCAATGATTTGCATATTTAAGCTGTAATGTTCGCTGTAGCACATATGATACATTAAAAAAATTGCAAAAATAAAGTTTTTCTTAATTTGGTTTTTTTAACTATTTTTTGTGGCAACTAGAGGTAATTTAACATCAAATATATTTTTTTACCATAATAGAAAAAATCGCGCATTTAAGGGTTAATCCGATCTTTGAACTACCTCAGCTTAGTAGAATTGGGAAAAGCCTGCTCAGGTAGATTCTTCCACAATCTCAATTCCCTAGGGACTCAGAGGCGGCGTATCGGTCAGATCTGGATGTAACGAAGTTCGACACGGTTAGGTGGTATGGTATGGTAAGCCGAAGACGGCAGAGTCTGTCTAGCAGGGACATCGCGCGGCGGCATCATGGGTGAGAGCTCTGAGGAGCAAAGCCCCTTGACATAACGGTTGGTCACCGACGTCGACGTGCGAAAGAATCGCGAGCCTGTCCGACAGAAAAGGATCATTGATCAGCACTCCAAACATGTGAGCAGTACTCGCGGCTTTATCTTATCTGGATCTACAAGGTGAGGAGGTTATATGGAGTAAAGAACTGCACAGCCCTAAACAAATAGCATCTCTTCTCGGTACGTACTTTGACAGTAGACTAAACCTTTGTGAACATATTGATCATGCTGCACAAGTTTAAGTAAACCGTATCAGGTTTTCTACAATGAAAGAATTTTTGAACGCAAAAGGATTAGTGGAAGTCTGTTGAGCATTGGCATATACCCACTTATCTCACAATATTAGGGGAGCCTAAAAGCGAATTATTAGGTTAATGTTTGGAATGAAACCTCACGATTCATGTAGAGAAGGTTTTACATCTAAGGAAATTCTCAGTTTGTATTGTATCATTTTAAAATGTATCACTTGTGTTAAAATATATGACAACCTGCTAGCGAACATTAATACTTATCATGAGGTTCAAAATTTGGTGTCAGTGAAAAATCATTATTAAGAAGCTGCTGATCCCAGTGATACTAGAATAAGTAATACATATTTTCCCTACATCTGCCATGAAAACAGAAATATAGTAGATTTGCTTTACATTCAGAATTCTAAGATCTATCGTACCTAATTGAACCTACCTAATCACGAATAGATTTCGCGTTTTGAGACGATTTAACTTATCCCTTTTACCTTTAAAGCTTCCAACGTAGGCTTAGGAGGTACAGAGCCAATATACTTGGGACCATCTTTTTAATTTTTTATCATCGACCATCATGTGCCCAGCGACTCCCTGAACGGTGGTAAATACATAAAAATGTAGTTTAGCAGATTGGCTGAGTATTCCCTAGACGTATATAATTTTCTTGTGTTAACTTTCGTCGTATTATTATTTTTTTATAGATTGTACCCCCATTTTATACCTAAAAACGAAGCATTGTGAAATATTTTCATAAAAGCAGGTTATAAGCAAATAACCTTAATAGTATATCTGTCACAGTTGGCTTACCTAAACTGTTGTTATATCGATACAGCAGTGGTCTTATACAGTTGTCCTAGCAAAAAGTGTCCCTTTTCATCATTCGGCATTGACATTCGGCTGTAATATAATATTGACTGTGTTACAATTCATTCTTAGTATTTTTAGTACACTCGTTTATTTCTCTCTGTAACGATTTTTCCAATTTCCTTCATTTTTTCTGAAACAGTTGTAATACTATTTGTATTCAAAATAACATACATTGATAGGGGCCTTTGACTTGCACAACATGACCTACCACAATGTGAACTTCCTTAAAATTGACGGGTGGTCAAATTCCACGTTTTGTGCCTGGTACTTCAAGCTTTAATAATCTTGTTCAGGTCATCATTATGATGTCTGATCTATATCAGTAACATTATAATTTATATTGGCCGATATGCCGAATTTAAATAATACAAAGTAAAATTTTAATAAGGCCAATTAAAAAATTTAATTAACTATGTGACAAGATTCATTAGTTTGATTAAACTCCGACTTCTAAAGTAGTATACTTTAATCAATGAAGCTAGTTTAATAAAATTAAAACGCAATCATTAAAATTTTCAAACCGTTTGCTTAGATTGATTTTTCCTGAAAAAGGTCGGGAGCCTCTGAAACGAACTTTGAACATTTTGAATATGTGAAATATTTTTGAGACTAGCTCCCTGAAACACTACATAACTTGAATGGATAAATGAAACATGGAATTAGGGGCATACCGGCCACCATAAGGAGCCAGTGCATAGACCGCTTTGACGGGCCCTTGCGCACCTCTACATTCCTTAGACCTCAAACCGCATCATTCTAGAGAAGTTGAGTATGGCGTTGAGTCCAAGCTCCTTAACTTGCTGGGGGTCCATAGTATAGGACCCCAGTATAGTCTGCCTGTGGTAGATAAGAGCCTCACAGCGACACAGAACGTGCGCCGAGGTCTCTTCCTCTACCCCGCAGCGCTCACACAAGGGATACTCAGCCACCCCCATCACGTGCAGGTGGTGCCTTAACGTGTTAGGGCCAGACAACGGTCCCTCCAGCAACCTTAGGTTGGCTCTATCCAAAGATAAGCAAAAACGTCTATCCTCTCGCGCTGGGCTCTACAATGAGTTTCCGTGCCTGACGTAGTTGTCTAGAGATGCTTCTCTATTTCTGAGAGTGTTTTCTTCTAACTCACTTCTCCATTTCCCTACTAACCCTTGGTGCGGGCACCTCTAAAGCTGGCTCAGGACCAACGAGCTTACTAGCTGATCCTGTCTTTGCCAGAGCGTCCGCCGTCTCATTGCCCTTTATCCCAGCGTGCCTCGGTATCCACACTAACGATACCAGATGCCACGCTGCTAGACAATCCAGAGCCTCCCTGCACTACAATACAAGGGTCGAAGTGATCTTGCAGGCACTTAGTGCCTTCGCTGCAGCCTGCCCCGGGATTATGAGCCCCGAGTTGCTTTTTGTCGCACAATATTAGAAAGACACAGGGAAGATCCACGGTTCTTTGAAAAAATTGTATGGTCAGATGAGACCACATTTAAGAAAGATGGGTACATGAACCTGCATATCTTACACGAGTGGCACGTAGCAAACCCACATTTGATGAGAGAAGATAAATCTCAATATCGCTTCAAGATAAACCATTGGACAGAAATTTTAAATGGTAAAATAATCGGTCCGTTTGAGTTCCCAGATACTTTGACTGCTGAGGTTTGTTTAGGTTTTTCGCAAAATCATTTAGAAAATTTATTGGAGGACGTGCCACTTAGTATTTACAGGGACATGTGGTTTCAGCATGATGGCTGCCCAGGGCACTATGCACTCTCAGTGAGAGAGTATCTCGATCAAAACTTTCCAGGCAGATGGATAGGGCGGTCTGGTACAATACCGTGGCCAGCCCGGTCACCAGATTTGAATCCGTTAGATTTTTTTACTGGGGAACTGTAAAAGAAAAAGTGTATTTCAAGCCGATTCAAAATGTAGCTGAGCTACGGCAAAGACTATTGGAAGCAGCTGAGTTTGTTAATAACCGTGGATTCGCTCGTTTAATAACCCGATGTCGAGCGTGTATTGCGGCTGAAGGAAAACAATTTGAGCATTTGCTGTAAAGGTAAATCATCATCAGCAGCATTTTGACGCCCACTGTTGTGCAAACAGTTATCCTTAAGGGTCCTTGTGCGTTTTCATAATCGTTGTTTAATTAGGAAATTTTGAAAAATTTTCATCAGTTTTTCTTCAAATAAAAATTGTGCATAAGTTAACGCGTAATCTTCTAAGTGTTATACCATTTTGGAATCCTTATTAAATGCGCCAACTTTTAAGGTTACTTGCCAAACTCTCGTAGTACATTTTTTTCCAGTACAGCCAGTTAAAGTTGAGCAAAGTTTTACTTTGGAATACTTGGTTGGGAAATAAGTGGCAATTTTTCCTGATCGAGAAAAGTTGGCAGTAAGGTTGAGACAGCAGTTTGAAGATGCATTATTCATCATTACATTGTAAAACAAAATCCAAAAAAAGTTAATATTTGTAGTAACAGGAGTTGACAGACTTAAGTAATGTAAAGTCTTCACATGATAGAGTGCGAACTAGTTGTTGAACTGTCACCAAATATATATACCCCTATTCGTCGCTATCTGAAATGATTGTAAGGTTTATAGTAATCTAAGGTCATGTTAAGAAGGTCAAATAACGTTTTTATCTATCTTTATTGTCAGAATAGTAAATAGTGAAACATCACGATAGAGTTTGTTCCCATGTTTACATCATTACAAATTATACGCTCAAGAGTTTTGTATTTTAGTTTCAAAATTGTGCGAATCAGGTGCGTTTCTAATTTAAGAATATCATTTCAATAACGTTGTTTCAAATATGTGAAATATTTTTTGAATAGCCCCCTCAAGCACTACATAACTTACCCGAAATATAGTTTTGTTATCAAAACAACGGTTCTCTTATTAAAGTATTGATATTCAGATAAAAAGAACATTGCCCAAAGATGTTTCAGAAGCATCTACTTCTTCGATCTCCCTCATCATTTTCTGAAACAAATGCTGTATGGTATTTTCCATTGAAGATGATTGAAGAGGTCCTCACTATTGTTTTTATCAGAATATCAAAGTGCTAGGAAACGTCATGACAGAAGTAGTAAGTCCACCTTCTATATCATGTAAGAAATAATTGTTTGAAAATTTGCAAGACATCTAGGATGGATTAGATTTTATTTTTAAAAGTAGCTCACCTGTAAGAATTACTCATTAACTTTGTAAAGTCTTCAAATGATAGAATGCGACCTGTCCGTTGAACTGTCTCAAGAGGCTCTCATATTCGTCGCTATGGCTGTAAGGTTGATAATAATGTGAGGTCATAAGAATGTGTGTACAGGGTGACCCAAAATATGTCACTTCTGGTATACATATACAACACAAAAAGATAATGCCATAAGTTCTCCTTCAAAAAAGTGTTCGATGTTGATGAAATAGACCGCTTTTGACAAAAAAAAAACAGTTGTATGAGTTTTCAGTAAAGTTCTGTTAATGTTGACATGATATCCAGAATGCGGGTCACGCCATTTTATCAATACAGTAATCCTGCTAACAGATTCGTACTTAGAGGCCAAGAAGCACCAGGATATACATTTTTAGATTTGTCTTTCTCAAAAACGGCTCATTTTGTCGGAATTGAACAGAAATACATTTTTTCAGCTAACGCAGTAGGCTTTCCAAAAGTAGTATTTGGTCCTTTGTTATACGGTATGTAAAAAATGTTAGAAATCTCGCACTGGGGCTAGTGCGTCCCCGCGGCGTTATGAGTCAGTCAATTGCTTTCCGTAAACACCACCAAATCAAACTCCAATTGCTTACTGAACTGTCAAAATTTTGTTTAATTATGCAGTGTCGTTCAAAAGGTACCAAAGAAGAACCGATTTCCAGTAACACCAGTTTTTACTTTCTACATCATCTCAAAAATTTCTTATTTTTGCGAATAAACAAAACTTTAGCAGACGAATTTCTTCAAATGTGCTTACCTAGTATACGTACGTATTTCCTAAAGAGACTGATTCAACTTCACCTCATGTGTAAATCTTCTGAAGCTAGAGCTGAACTCTCCCTTAGATTGCCATATACGTTCTATATTTCTATTTATCCTATTCAACAACGCTATCTATCTCTTTTAGTTATCTGAAATCTTGAAAATGACATACTAGATGACTTTTTAAAGAGTCATGTGTAACATTGGCAAAGCTTTTACTCCTTGGCGGTATAAGGAGTTGCGAAGGTTTAGATCGCGTTGAATACTCGTACATCCACATGCGGATTATAAGTATTCCTACACGACGACGAATATGGTTTACAATAAAAGATAAAAATACGCTCCACCCCTTAACATAACTCGCTCACAATATTTTTCTGAATATGGGTAGGAGACACTTAAACCTCAAAAAACGATTTTTGTTATTGTCGTTTATTGTCCGAAGCTCCGCCATCACTGGATCGATCTTCAAAACCTACAACCTAGCATCACAAACTAGTTCTCCTGTGTACCTTAACAATTTTCTCTGACTATTGAGATGCTCGTCTGAAACAAAAGGAATAGTGATGTTTTATGTGATATGAAATAAAAAAAAATCAAGCCGATGCTATAGTTGTCAGAGGACCAAAGAAGCGATCACAATAGGATCAGCTATAAATATTTCATCTATATATCATTTTATACTATTATACTATATTAAACATGCAGACTGTAGATGTACTTGCTACGAAAAGGTTAATTACACGGTACTTTTCGAAAAGGTCCCTCTGCTTTACACTTATTTCAATTACTATCTGCCGTTCGCTTTGCAAGAACCAATCTAACCTAAAATAAGACATGCTGTATTTTGGATGTTATAGTCGTATGACATGTATATCACGAAAAACCATTTCGTTCATTTCCGTCGGCCTGTCGGCTAATCTTATAGAGTACCTTTCGGTTTATTTATGAAATTTTAAGACAATGTTGCTACAACGCCAAGGACGTAAAGGCTGATTTTTGAAAATCGGTCCAGTCACAGAAGAGAAAGGGGCCACGAACAAAAAGACATAAAAATCTCTCAAACATTATTTTTTCACGTTTCACAAGAAAAAATTGACTACAAACAGTCTGTTCGCTTCTCACACAAATGTTCACAGTGTACTGAATTGTACCTCCAATTGCATCCTGTGTCCATCCTATAGTCGGTGAGACTTCTAAAAATCTGTCAGATATAACGTCTTTACCAAAATTGGCAAGCCTAAACATTCGTGTTTGTATAACGACGATAAAAAAATACAACAAACGTACCTTTCCTCATCTATCGTTATCTACACTTCCCAACTCGAAGTCTGTATCTCACAGATTGTGGTACCTTGAAGCGACATCGGCGTTTAAAATCGTACATTAGTGGCAACTACCCAAGATACAAGCAATCAGTCCGACTAGATATCATGAGCTGTAACAGGTCATACATCCAGTGACAGCGTTCTCGGTATCAAAACCAGTGAGACTGAATAGTGAAAATCCTGGGTGGCAACAGTCGGTGAATCTGGATATCATGAGCCAAATGTTTTCTTTATACCAATTTAACATCGTTTTCCTCCGGTCTGAGAATTTTATCTCACAGCTCCTGCTACAACGTTTCTATATTTTCTCTTTAATCGTTCCCTACATTTTTCATTTCCGAGACTGTATCTCAAAGATACTCGTACTCAGAAGGTGTCATAGATGGACCTGTGGTCGAAATACGGTGAGACTATGTTGCTGCTATGAAGAAAACCCAAATAAATTGTGAATTAACTCTTATATCTTATCTACTTTTCCCAATTGGAAGACTCCACCTCATAAATTGCGGTGCACAGAACTTGCAGCTCAAGTTATTTATCTAAGCTGCAAAAATCTGTATCTACATCAAAATCTGTTAGACTGAACATGAAAGAGTTCCAGGGAAACAGATATCAGTATTATCTCTTCTATTATTATCTACATTTTTCAATTCTATTCTGTAACCCAGAATCGACCAGATTGAAGATGAAATATTACCAAAGAAACAGAGCGTTTCTATATTTTATCTTCTATCGTTATAATCCATGTCTTGATTCGGAGGTTGTATCTCACAAATTCCCGGACACAGAAAGGGCAACTTAAGTTAAAAATATAAGCCCGAAATTCGGTAAGACTATGCTGCAGTGATGGAGAATCTTCAAAGACATTTTATCTTCTACCTTATGATTTTTCGACTCTACAATTTGGAGCCCCCATCTAACATATTCTGGTGCATAAAAGCTGCAATTCATGCCAGGAATCCAAGTTACAATGTACTCTATTTCAGAATGGATGAAATCGAACATGAAAAATTTTCATCGATGCAGATGTCAATATATTCCTCTTTCTTTTCTATCTTATCTAAATTTCGCAAATCAGAGAATGTATCTCATAGAGTAAAATCCGGCATCGGCCAAAACGATGAAAGTTTCTCTGCGCATGTTCCCAACATAGGTAAAAACAATAATCGACAATGAAATTTTTAAGTATAGAGCCCAGTTTTTTTATATTTCACCCAAAGTGGTCCTGATTTTGGTTCAAGTATTCGGACCCAGGACGCCGCTCCCACTAGTTCTGAAGCTTATCCTGGTTATCGTCACTGGAAAGCTGTCATTCCAATCAGCATCGATAATCCACCATGTATTGTGGGCTTAGATTACGGTAGGACCTTTGTCGGGAAGAAATACATGTCTGGTTTTCTACCTTGAAGTTTCTAACCTTACGAGTACATGTGATAAAAGATCAAGATATAATTGTTTGGGCTATCAGTCTTTTACCCAAAATGCTACTAACGATGCAGACATAAGATGGTTTTTGAAGGGCATTTACAGGCTGAGGCCATCTCAACCGAAATATAATTACTGTGGTTATTCTCAAATAATCAAAGGGGTTACTGGTAAGCGCTGTAGATATTTAAATGAGGAAATCAGCAACACTGCTAGCTCTAGCAGAGTGCGCAAACTAATTGAAACAGACAACATCCCGATTGGGTTGAATAATATTGAAATTGGGATTTCTCAGTATTTGAAAGTCTCAGTGTCACTCATGTGGCAACCACTTTCAGTTTTACCGTATTTCATCCCCAAATATCCGTGCAGTCAAAGTATTTATTTGTCATTGTACAGTAACTTTATCATGGTGCCTCTGCTCCCAGATGGATGAAGTCGGTTTTATCAGAGAGTGTCACAATTGACAGTCCACAGCACATGAAATGCGCCTACCTATCCGCCTGCTAAATCATAGTAGTCTCAGGCTCGCGGCGGGCTGGAGTGCGTTTTCTGAAATACGTCACAAATCTCTTACGTCAAACAATCGCTTTGCTCAAGCAGCGATTGAGGTGAACCAAGTCTCTACACCTTAAATATTACTATGTTATTACGTTATTTGCTTACTACCACGTAATGGATAGTAATTTTCGAACCAGGTACGTCATATTACCAGATGCTAGAAGCCCTAACTTGAGTTGTTACAATGGAAATGTACATTTAGTTGACACATACATTGCGTAAAATTTGTGTAGTTGTGTACAACCTATCGTTTACTATTGCAGAGCGCTAGTACTACGTTGTTGCAACTAGCTTTGAACATCTACGATATGTATTCTAAATATTTACTTCGACGAGGACGGAACATAATTACATGATCAAACGAACTTACCTGTAAGTGATGTTCGATCTTAATTATGTGAAGTCCTCGTCGAAGTAAATATTTAAAGAATTTAAAGAAGCTATTAATTAAATGCGTAGCGTAACATATATGCTACGCTTTTGAATTAACTGTTATTTCTGAATATAATGCATATTCCGAAACCTCTTGCAGATAACTTCGTACAAAAACTATTACATTACGATAATTTATAAGTGAACTCACAGATGGCAGCATGCGGACTTGTTCAAGTCAGTGCGTCCTACAACTCTGACGTTCGCACAAAATTGAACAAGTGTGGTCCTCGTTTTTGATGAAATATTTCAGTGAAGTTGCACTATAAAATTGTTGTGGTCAGGAATATGGTAAGATTAACCCACATTTAGTATTTTTATCCCAAAAAATGTGGAATAGTATTTCAAAACGCTTACTAAAGGAATGTTGCATATATGCAACAATTCCCTTTACAGCCTAAAATATTTACGCGGGATTTATAAAGCAATGTTGTATATCTGCAACAACGCGCAATAGAATTCTAACAAAAGGCGTCCAATTTTCTGATTTTCTCTGCAGGAAAATTGGGAAGAGAAGAGTCCGCTTACGCAGGGGGAGCTTCAGTACTTTGCAGACCATTTGGCTGAAGTCAGTGAAGACGGAATAGAAACTTCAGATGACGATGACGACGCGCTCCCACAAGATTATGATAACATTTCGCCAGCTAATGATCTTCTGGATAATGAAAATGATGATTTTGATATAGACAAAATGCCCATGATAATTTTGCCTGATCTGTCTCTGGACTCGCGTAATGTTTCTAACAAACATTTATATAAAAAGCAGTCATCTGTACATGTTTCTGAACAATCTTAGGAAAGTAATAGCGAATCATGTTCAGCTTTACAAGAAGACGAATATCTAAACGTACTTATTACGTGAAAGCAACCAACAAAACATTTTCTACGGCAATATACCAAAACACGATGCCAATAAAGATACTAGTCGGAAACGCAAGAATGAACTACTCCGAAATGACGAAAGAGCAAGAAAAAAGAAGTCAGCTGAGGATCAAAGAAGAATTAGAGAAGTCTTGTGTAAGCTGAAGCGGAGAGAGGGCAACTTGATTATGTCCGAAGAATCTGTTAAATTCAAAGGTAGTGATAAACTGCCAGATATGTTTTGCAATTTGGAAACTCCTTACCAGTTCTTCACCTACTTTTTTGATCAAGATCTTATCAAGCTTATCGTGGAGCAGTCAAATTTATTCTCGGACAGTTAGATACAGGCAATCCTGTATCTCTACAAGAAACTGATATAAAAGGATACATTGGAATATGTGTTCTGATGTCAGTTATACATATGCCCAATATACGAAGCTATTGGTCTTCTACTATTGGTAGAGATATTATCCAAAATACGATGTCGTAAAAGCAATTCTAGAAAATAAAAAAACACCTGCACTCCAAGGATAACTCTAAAATGTTACCTAAGGAACATGAACTGCGTGATCGACTTCACAAAATTCGGCCACTGGTTGATCACCTTCTTGATCGTTACCAGTCTGTTCCTTATGAAGCATGCCTATCAATTGATGAACAGATGTGCCCAACAAAAACAAAAAGTTATCTCAAGCAATACATGCCAGCTAAACCGCATAAATGGGGATTCAAGGTTTATGTGTTGGCCGGAGTTCCAGGATATTGTTAGAATTTTGAAATTTACAGTGGACAAGAAAACACAATAGGGCTAAATGAGCGTTATTCAGGGGCATGTGCTAACATTGTAACCAGACTTCTACGTAATCTACCAAATGATATTTTTTTTTTAAATATATAATTGGCATTGGAAGTTATCCATTTGCCACAGATGTGTGTTACTTATATTTCTCTAATTATGGACAAACACACGACGTCACGACATCCATGGCGAAGGCGATATTCGAACTCGCGGCCCGGCCGGCCGGCTGATCAGTAGCACGACACTCTGACCAACGCGGCCAACCGAGGCCCCTACCAAATGATATGAATTATCATGTATAATTTGATAATTATTATACCACCTTACCACTTCCGGCACAGCTATCTCAACGCGATGTTTAAGCTTTGGGTACTATCAGAAGTAATCGGATATCAAAATGCCCCCTTCCAGGAGGTAAGGAAATGAGTAAAGAAAATCGAGGTACCAATAAGGAATATATTACGGAGACGGAAGGAGTACCAATTTCTTCAATTGCATGGAAGAACAATAAAATTGTGTCCCTTGTGTCTACATTTTGTGGAACGCTTCCCAAATCCAAAGCTGACAGATATGATAAATCTCAAAATAAAAGAGCGGAGATCGATTGCCCTAAGATGGTAAAAGAACATAATAAACATATGGGAGGAGTAGACCTTATGGATAGTTTGATTGGTCGACACCGTATCAAGCTCATATCAAGGAAGTGGAATTTCAGACTTTTTTATCACCTTTTGGACATGACAATAGTAAATGCTTGGCTTCTATATAGGAGAGTTAATGCTCAGAAGGGAAATACTAAAACACTTGGGCTGGCAAATTTTAGGATTGAATTAGGAGAAACACTTTGCAAAATAGGTATTCGTCAAAACTCAAGAGGACGTAAATCTGATTTGGAAAAGAAAATCCAACAGAAACAACGCTCTCGTAACTGTACTGTTCCTCCTAGGGAGGTACGGGTTGACGAGAGGTCACACTGGCCCGTATGGATGGAAAAACGTATACGTTGTAAACTTCCCAAGTGCGGTGGGTTTACGTACGTCATGTGTGGAAAATGCCAAACCTCGCTGTGCTTTAACAAAGCTAATAACTGTTTTCATGATTTCCATAAATAAAATATTAAAAGCATATTCCAAAAGCTTAAGTCCTATTTCTGTAAGCTACCAACCAGCATAGTTCAATGATTTGCATATTTAAGCTGTAATGTTCGCTGTAGCACATATGATACATTAAAAAAATTGCAAAAATAAAGTTTTTCTTAATTTGGTTTTTTTAACTATTTTTTGTGGCAACTAGAGGTAATTTAACATCAAATATATTTTTTTACCATAATAGAAAAAATCGCGCATTTAAGGGTTAATCCGATCTTTGAACTACCTCAGCTTAGTAGAATTGGGAAAAGCCTGCTCAGGTAGATTCTTCCACAATCTCAATTCCCTAGGGACTCAGAGGCGGCGTATCGGTCAGATCTGGATGTAACGAAGTTCGACACGGTTAGGTGGTATGGTATGGTAAGCCGAAGACGGCAGAGTCTGTCTAGCAGGGACATCGCGCGGCGGCATCATGGGTGAGAGCTCTGAGGAGCAAAGCCCCTTGACATAACGGTTGGTCACCGACGTCGACGTGCGAAAGAATCGCGAGCCTGTCCGACAGAAAAGGATCATTGATCAGCACTCCAAACATGTGAGCAGTACTCGCGGCTTTATCTTATCTGGATCTACAAGGTGAGGAGGTTATATGGAGTAAAGAACTGCACAGCCCTAAACAAATAGCATCTCTTCTCGGTACGTACTTTGACAGTAGACTAAACCTTTGTGAACATATTGATCATGCTGCACAAGTTTAAGTAAACCGTATCAGGTTTTCTACAATGAAAGAATTTTTGAACGCAAAAGGATTAGTGGAAGTCTGTTGAGCATTGGCATATACCCACTTATCTCACAATATTAGGGGAGCCTAAAAGCGAATTATTAGGTTAATGTTTGGAATGAAACCTCACGATTCATGTAGAGAAGGTTTTACATCTAAGGAAATTCTCAGTTTGTATTGTATCATTTTAAAATGTATCACTTGTGTTAAAATATATGACAACCTGCTAGCGAACATTAATACTTATCATGAGGTTCAAAATTTGGTGTCAGTGAAAAATCATTATTAAGAAGCTGCTGATCCCAGTGATACTAGAATAAGTAATACATATTTTCCCTACATCTGCCATGAAAACAGAAATATAGTAGATTTGCTTTACATTCAGAATTCTAAGATCTATCGTACCTAATTGAACCTACCTAATCACGAATAGATTTCGCGTTTTGAGACGATTTAACTTATCCCTTTTACCTTTAAAGCTTCCAACGTAGGCTTAGGAGGTACAGAGCCAATATACTTGGGACCATCTTTTTAATTTTTTATCATCGACCATCATGTGCCCAGCGACTCCCTGAACGGTGGTAAATACATAAAAATGTAGTTTAGCAGATTGGCTGAGTATTCCCTAGACGTATATAATTTTCTTGTGTTAACTTTCGTCGTATTATTATTTTTTTATAGATTGTACCCCCATTTTATACCTAAAAACGAAGCATTGTGAAATATTTTCATAAAAGCAGGTTATAAGCAAATAACCTTAATAGTATATCTGTCACAGTTGGCTTACCTAAACTGTTGTTATATCGATACAGCAGTGGTCTTATACAGTTGTCCTAGCAAAAAGTGTCCCTTTTCATCATTCGGCATTGACATTCGGCTGTAATATAATATTGACTGTGTTACAATTCATTCTTAGTATTTTTAGTACACTCGTTTATTTCTCTCTGTAACGATTTTTCCAATTTCCTTCATTTTTTCTGAAACAGTTGTAATACTATTTGTATTCAAAATAACATACATTGATAGGGGCCTTTGACTTGCACAACATGACCTACCACAATGTGAACTTCCTTAAAATTGACGGGTGGTCAAATTCCACGTTTTGTGCCTGGTACTTCAAGCTTTAATAATCTTGTTCAGGTCATCATTATGATGTCTGATCTATATCAGTAACATTATAATTTATATTGGCCGATATGCCGAATTTAAATAATACAAAGTAAAATTTTAATAAGGCCAATTAAAAAATTTAATTAACTATGTGACAAGATTCATTAGTTTGATTAAACTCCGACTTCTAAAGTAGTATACTTTAATCAATGAAGCTAGTTTAATAAAATTAAAACGCAATCATTAAAATTTTCAAACCGTTTGCTTAGATTGATTTTTCCTGAAAAAGGTCGGGAGCCTCTGAAACGAACTTTGAACATTTTGAATATGTGAAATATTTTTGAGACTAGCTCCCTGAAACACTACATAACTTGAATGGATAAATGAAACATGGAATTAGGGGCATACCGGCCACCATAAGGAGCCAGTGCATAGACCGCTTTGACGGGCCCTTGCGCACCTCTACATTCCTTAGACCTCAAACCGCATCATTCTAGAGAAGTTGAGTATGGCGTTGAGTCCAAGCTCCTTAACTTGCTGGGGGTCCATAGTATAGGACCCCAGTATAGTCTGCCTGTGGTAGATAAGAGCCTCACAGCGACACAGAACGTGCGCCGAGGTCTCTTCCTCTACCCCGCAGCGCTCACACAAGGGATACTCAGCCACCCCATCACGTGCAGGTGGTGCCTTAACGTGTTAGGGCCAGACAACGGTCCCTCCAGCAACCTTAGGTTGGCTCTATCCAAAGATAAGCAAAAACGTCTATCCTCTCGCGCTGGGCTCTACAATGAGTTTCCGTGCCTGACGTAGTTGTCTAGAGATGCTTCTCTATTTCTGAGAGTGTTTTCTTCTAACTCACTTCTCCATTTCCCTACTAACCCTTGGTGCGGGCACCTCTAAAGCTGGCTCAGGACCAACGAGCTTACTAGCTGATCCTGTCTTTGCCAGAGCGTCCGCCGTCTCATTGCCCTTTATCCCAGCGTGCCTCGGTATCCACACTAACGATACCAGATGCCACGCTGCTAGACAATCCAGAGCCTCCCTGCACTACAATACAAGGGTCGAAGTGATCTTGCAGGCACTTAGTGCCTTCGCTGCAGCCTGCCCCGGGATTATGAGCCCCGAGTTGCTTTTTGTCGCACAATATTAGAAAGACACAGGGAAGATCCACGGTTCTTTGAAAAAATTGTATGGTCAGATGAGACCACATTTAAGAAAGATGGGTACATGAACCTGCATATCTTACACGAGTGGCACGTAGCAAACCCACATTTGATGAGAGAAGATAAATCTCAATATCGCTTCAAGATAAACCATTGGACAGAAATTTTAAATGGTAAAATAATCGGTCCGTTTGAGTTCCCAGATACTTTGACTGCTGAGGTTTGTTTAGGTTTTTCGCAAAATCATTTAGAAAATTTATTGGAGGACGTGCCACTTAGTATTTACAGGGACATGTGGTTTCAGCATGATGGCTGCCCAGGGCACTATGCACTCTCAGTGAGAGAGTATCTCGATCAAAACTTTCCAGGCAGATGGATAGGGCGGTCTGGTACAATACCGTGGCCAGCCCGGTCACCAGATTTGAATCCGTTAGATTTTTTTACTGGGGAACTGTAAAAGAAAAAGTGTATTTCAAGCCGATTCAAAATGTAGCTGAGCTACGGCAAAGACTATTGGAAGCAGCTGAGTTTGTTAATAACCGTGGATTCGCTCGTTTAATAACCCGATGTCGAGCGTGTATTGCGGCTGAAGGAAAACAATTTGAGCATTTGCTGTAAAGGTAAATCATCATCAGCAGCATTTTGACGCCCACTGTTGTGCAAACAGTTATCCTTAAGGGTCCTTGTGCGTTTTCATAATCGTTGTTTAATTAGGAAATTTTGAAAAATTTTCATCAGTTTTTCTTCAAATAAAAATTGTGCATAAGTTAACGCGTAATCTTCTAAGTGTTATACCATTTTGGAATCCTTATTAAATGCGCCAACTTTTAAGGTTACTTGCCAAACTCTCGTAGTACATTTTTTTCCAGTACAGCCAGTTAAAGTTGAGCAAAGTTTTACTTTGGAATACTTGGTTGGGAAATAAGTGGCAATTTTTCCTGATCGAGAAAAGTTGGCAGTAAGGTTGAGACAGCAGTTTGAAGATGCATTATTCATCATTACATTGTAAAACAAAATCCAAAAAAAGTTAATATTTGTAGTAACAGGAGTTGACAGACTTAAGTAATGTAAAGTCTTCACATGATAGAGTGCGAACTAGTTGTTGAACTGTCACCAAATATATATACCCCTATTCGTCGCTATCTGAAATGATTGTAAGGTTTATAGTAATCTAAGGTCATGTTAAGAAGGTCAAATAACGTTTTTATCTATCTTTATTGTCAGAATAGTAAATAGTGAAACATCACGATAGAGTTTGTTCCCATGTTTACATCATTACAAATTATACGCTCAAGAGTTTTGTATTTTAGTTTCAAAATTGTGCGAATCAGGTGCGTTTCTAATTTAAGAATATCATTTCAATAACGTTGTTTCAAATATGTGAAATATTTTTTGAATAGCCCCCTCAAGCACTACATAACTTACCCGAAATATAGTTTTGTTATCAAAACAACGGTTCTCTTATTAAAGTATTGATATTCAGATAAAAAGAACATTGCCAAAGATGTTTCAGAAGCATCTACTTCTTCGATCTCCCTCATCATTTTCTGAAACAAATGCTGTATGGTATTTTCCATTGAAGATGATTGAAGAGGTCCTCACTATTGTTTTTATCAGAATATCAAAGTGCTAGGAAACGTCATGACAGAAGTAGTAAGTCCACCTTCTATATCATGTAAGAAATAATTGTTTGAAATTTGCAAGACATCTAGGATGGATTAGATTTTATTTTTTAAAAGTAGCTCACCTGTAAGAATTACTCATTAACTTGTAAAGTCTTCAAATGATAGAATGCGACCTGTCCGTTGAACTGTCTCAAGAGGCTCTCATATTCGTCGCTATGGCTGTAAGGTTGATAATAATGTGAGGTCATAAGAATGTGTGTACAGGGTGACCCAAAATATGTCACTTCTGGTATACATATACAACACAAAAAGATAATGCCATAAGTTCTCCTTCAAAAAGTGTTCGATGTTGATGAAATAGACCGCTTTGACAAAAAAAAAACAGTTGTATGAGTTTTCAGTAAAGTTCTGTTAATGTTGACATGATATCCAGAATGCGGGTCACGCCATTTTATCAATACAGTAATCCTGCTAACAGATTCGTACTTAGAGGCCAAGAAGCACCAGGATATACATTTTTAGATTTGTCTTTCTCAAAAACGGCTCATTTTGTCGGAATTGAACAGAAATACATTTTTTCAGCTAACGCAGTAGGCTTTCCAAAAGTAGTATTTGGTCCTTTGTTATACGGTATGTAAAAAATGTTAGAAATCTCGCACTGGGGCTAGTGCGTCCCGCGGCGTTATGAGTCAGTCAATTGCTTTCCGTAAACACCACCAATCAAACTCCAATTGCTTACTGAACTGTCAAATTTTGTTTAATTATGCAGTGTCGTTCAAAAGGTACCAAAGAAGAACCGATTTCCAGTAAACACCAGTTTTTACTTTCTACATCATCTCAAAAATTCTTATTTTTGCGAATAAACAAAACTTTAGCAGACGAATTTCTTCAAATGTGCTTACCTAGTATACGTACGTATTTCCTAAAGAGACTGATTCAACTTCACCTCATGTGTAAATCTTCTGAAGCTAGAGCTGAACTCTCCCTTAGATTGCCATATACGTTCTATATTTCTATTTATCCTATTCAACAACGCTATCTATCTCTTTTAGTTATCTGAAATCTTGAAAATGACATACTAGATGACTTTTTAAAGAGTCATGTGTAACATTGGCAAAGCTTTTACTCCTTGGCGGTATAAGGAGTTGCGAAGGTTAGATCGCGTTGAATACTCGTACATCCACATGCGGATTATAAGTATTCCTACACGACGACGAATATGGTTTACAATAAAAGATAAAAATACGCTCCACCCCTTAACATAACTCGCTCACAATATTTTCTGAATATGGGTAGGAGACACTTAAACCTCAAAAAACGATTTTTGTTATTGTCGTTTATTGTCCGAAGCTCCGCCATCACTGGATCGATCTTCAAAACCTACAACCTAGCATCACAAACTAGTTCTCCTGTGTACCTTAACAATTTTCTCTGACTATTGAGATGCTCGTCTGAAACAAAAGGAATAGTGATGTTTTATGTGATATGAAATAAAAAAAAATCAAGCCGATGCTATAGTTGTCAGAGGACCAAAGAAGCGATCACAATAGGATCAGCTATAAATATTTCATCTATATATCATTTTATACTATTATACTATATAAACATGCAGACGTAGATGTACTTGCTACGAAAAGGTTAATTACACGGTACTTTTCGAAAAGGTCCCTCTGCTTTACACTTATTTCAATTACTATCTGCCGTTCGCTTGCAAGAACCAATCTAACCTAAAATAAGACATGCTGTATTTTGGATGTTATAGTCGTATGACATGTATATCACGAAAAACCATTTCGTTCATTTCCGTCGGCCTGTCGGCTAATCTTATAGAGTACCTTTCGGTTTATTTATGAAATTTTAAGACAATGTTGCTACAACGCCAAGGACGTAAAGGCTGATTTTTGAAAATCGGTCCAGTCACAGAAGAGAAAGGGGCCACGAACAAAAAGACATAAAATCTCTCAAACATTATTTTTTCACGTTTCACAAGAAAAAATTGACTACAAACAGTCTGTTCGCTTCTCACACAAATGTTCACAGTGTACTGAATTGTACCTCCAATTGCATCCTGTGTCCATCCTATAGTCGGTGAGACTTCTAAAAATCTGTCAGATATAACGTCTTTACCAAAATTGGCAAGCCTAAACATTCGTGTTTGTATAACGACGATAAAAAATACAACAAACGTACCTTTCCTCATCTATCGTTATCTACACTTCCCAACTCGAAGTCTGTATCTCACAGATTGTGGTACCTTGAAGCGACATCGGCGTTTAAAATCGTACATTAGTGGCAACTACCCAAGATACAAGCAATCAGTCCGACTAGATATCATGAGCTGTAACAGTCATACATCCAGTGACAGCGTTCTCGGTATCAAAACAGAGTGAGACTGAATAGTGAAAATCCTGGGTGGCAACAGTCGGTGAATCTGGATATCATGAGCCAAATGTTTTTCTTTATACCAATTTAACATCGTTTTCCTCCGGTCTGAGAATTTTATCTCACAGCTCCTGCTACAACGTTTTCTATATTGTCTCTTTAATCGTTCCCTACATTTTTCATTTCCGAGACTGTATCTCAAAGATACTCGTACTCAGAAGGTGTCATAGATGGACCTGTGGTCGAAATACGGTGAGACTATGTTGCTGCTATGAAGAAAACCCAAATAAATTGTGAATTAACTCTTATATCTTATCTACTTTTCCCAATTGGAAGACTCCACCTCATAAATTGCGGTGCACCAGAACTTGCAGCTCAAGTTATTTATCTAAGCTGCAAAAATCTGTATCTACATCAAAATCTGTTAGACTGAACATGAAAGAGTTCCAGGGAAACAGATATCAGTATTATCTCTTCTATTATTATCTACATTTTTCAATTCTATTCTGTAACCCAGAATCGACCAGATTGAAGATGAAATATTACCAAAGAAACAGAGCGTTCTATATTTTATCTTCTATCGTTATAATCCATGTCTTGATTCGGAGGTGTGTATCTCACAAATTCCCGGACACAGAAAGGGCAACTTAAGTTAAAAATATAAGCCGAAATTCGGTAAGACTATGCTGCAGTGATGGAGAAATCTTCAAAGACATTTTATCTTCTACCTTATGATTTTTCGACTCTACAATTTGGAGCCCCCATCTAACATATTCTGGTGCATAAAAGCTGCAATTCATGCCAGGAATCCAAGTTACAATGTACTCTATTTCAGAATGGATGAAATCGAACATGAAAAATTTTCATCGATGCAGATGTCAATATATTCCTCTTTCTTTTCTATCTTATCTAAATTTCGCAAATCAGAGAATGTATCTCATAGAGTAAAATCAAGGCATCGGCCAAAACGATGAAAGTTTCTCTGCGCATGTTCCCAACATAGGTAAAAACAATAATCGACAATGAAATTTTTAAGTATAGAGCCCAGTTTTTTTATATTTCACCCAAAGTGGTCCTGATTTTGGTTCAAGTATTCGGACCCAGGACGCCGCTCCCACTAGTTCTGAAGCTTATCCGGTTATCGTCACTGGAAAGCTGTCATTCCAATCAGCATCGATAATCCACCATGTATTGTGGCTTAGATTACGGTAGGACCTTTGTCGGAAGAAATACATGTCTGGTTTTCTACCTTGAAGTTTCTAACCTTACGAGTACATGTGATAAAAGATCAAGATATAATTGTTTGGGCTATCAGTCTTTTACCCAAAATGCTACTAACGATGCAGACATAAGATGGTTTTTGAAGGGCATTTACAGGCTGAGGCCATCTCAACCGAAATATAATTACTGTGGTTATTCTCAAATAATCAAAGGGGTTACTGGTAAGCGCTGTAGATATTTAAATGAGGAAATCAGCAACACTGCTAGCTCTAGCAGAGTGCGCAAACTAATTGAAACAGACAACATCCCGATTGGGTTGAATAATATTGAAATTGGGATTTCTCAGTATTTGAAAGTCTCAGTGTCACTCATGTGGCAACCACTTTCAGTTTTACCGTATTTCATCCCCAAATATCCGTGCAGTCAAAGTATTTATTTGTCATTGTACAGTAACTTTATCATGGTGCCTCTGCTCCCAGATGGATGAAGTCGGTTTTATCAGAGAGTGTCACAATTGACAGTCCACAGCACATGAAATGCGCCTACCTATCCGCCTGCTAAATCATAGTAGTCTCAGGCTCGCGGCGGGCTGGAGTGCGTTTTCTGAAATACGTCACAAATCTCTTACGTCAAACAATCGCTTTGCTCAAGCAGCGATTGAGGTGAACCAAGTCTCTACACCTTAAATATTACTATGTTATTACGTTATTTGCTTACTACCACGTAATGGATAGTAATTTTCGAACCAGGTACGTCATATTACCAGATGCTAGAAGCCCTAACTTGAGTTGTTACAATGGAAATGTACATTTAGTTGACACATACATTGCGTAAAATTTGTAGTTGTGTACAACCTATCGTTTACTATTGCAGAGCGCTAGTACTACGTTGTTGCAACTAGCTTTGAACATCTACGATATGTATTCTAAATATTTACTTCGACGAGGACGGAACATAATTACATGATCAAACGAACTTACCTGTAAGTGATGTTCGATCTTAATTATGTGAAGTCCTCGTCGAAGTAAATATTTAAAGAATTTAAAGAAGCTATTAATTAAATGCGTAGCGTAACATATATGCTACGCTTTTGAATTAACTGTTATTTCTGAATATAATGCATATTCCGAAACCTCTTGCAGATAACTTCGTACAAAAACTATTACATTACGATAATTTATAAGTGAACTCACAGATGGCAGCATGCGGACTTGTTCAAGTCAGTGCGTCCTACAACTCTGACGTTCGCACAAAATTGAACAAGTGTGGTCCTCGTTTTTGATGAAATATTTCAGTGAAGTTGCACTATAAAATTGTTGTGGTCAGGAATATGGTAAGATTAACCCACATTTAGTATTTTTATCCCAAAAAATGTGGAATAGTATTTCAAAACGCTTACTAAAGGAATGTTGCATATATGCAACAATTCCCTTTACAGCCTAAAATATTTACGCGGGATTTATAAAGCAATGTTGTATATCTGCAACAACGCGCAATAGAATTCTAACAAAAGGCGTCCAATTTTCTGATTTTCTCTGCAGGAAAATTGGGAAGAGAAGAGTCCGCTTACGCAGGGGGAGCTTCAGTACTTTGCAGACCATTTGGCTGAAGTCAGTGAAGACGGAATAGAAACTTCAGATGACGATGACGACGCGCTCCCACAAGATTATGATAACATTTCGCCAGCTAATGATCTTCTGGATAATGAAAATGATGATTTTGATATAGACAAAATGCCCATGATAATTTTGCCTGATCTGTCTCTGGACTCGCGTAATGTTTCTAACAAACATTTATATAAAAAGCAGTCATCTGTACATGTTTCTGAACAATCTTAGGAAAGTAATAGCGAATCATGTTCAGCTTTACAAGAAGACGAATATCTAAACGTACTTATTACGTGAAAGCAACCAACAAAACATTTTCTACGGCAATATACCAAAACACGATGCCAATAAAGATACTAGTCGGAAACGCAAGAATGAACTACTCCGAAATGACGAAAGAGCAAGAAAAAAGAAGTCAGCTGAGGATCAAAGAAGAATTAGAGAAGTCTTGTGTAAGCTGAAGCGGAGAGAGGGCAACTTGATTATGTCCGAAGAATCTGTTAAATTCAAAGGTAGTGATAAACTGCCAGATATGTTTTGCAATTGGAAACTCCTTACCAGTTCTTCACCTACTTTTTTGATCAAGATCTTATCAAGCTTATCGTGGAGCAGTCAAATTTATCTCGGACAGTTAGATACAGGCAATCCTGTATCTCTACAAGAAACTGATATAAAAGATACATTGGAATATGTGTCTGAGTCAGTTATACATATGCCCAATATACGAAGCTATTGGTCTTCTACTATTGGTAGAGATATTATCCAAAATACGATGTCGTAAAAGCAATTCTAGAAAATAAAAAAACACCTGCACTCCAAGGATAACTCTAAAATGTTACCTAAGGAACATGAACTGCGTGATCGACTTCACAAAATTCGGCCACTGGTTGATCACCTTCTTGATCGTTACCAGTCTGTTCCTTATGAAGCATGCCTATCAATGATGAACAGATGTGCCCAACAAAAACAAAAATTATCTCAAGCAATACATGCCAGCTAAACCGCATAAATGGGGATTCAAGGTTTATGTGTTGGCCGGAGTTCCAGGATATTGTTAGAATTTTGAAATTTACAGTGGACAAGAAAACACAATAGGGCTAAATGAGCGTTATTCAGGGGCATGTGCTAACATTGTAACCAGACTTCTACGTAATCTACCAAATGATATTTTTTTTTTAAATATAATTGGCATTGGAAGTTATCCATTTGCCACAGATGTGTGTTACTTATATTTCTCTAATTATGGACAAACACACGACGTCACGACATCCATGGCGAAGGCGATATTCGAACTCGCGGCCCGGCCGGCCGGCTGATCAGTAGCACGACACTCTGACCAACGCGGCCAACCGAGGCCCCTACCAATGATATGAATTATCATGTAATTTGATAATTATTATACCACCTTACCACTTCCGGCACAGCTATCTCAACGCGATGTTTAAGCTTGGGTACTATCAGAAGTAATCGGATAAAAATGCCCCCTTCCAGGAGGTAAGGAAATGAGTAAAGAAAATCGAGGTACCAATAAGGAATATATTACGGAGACGGAAGGAGTACCAATTTCTTCAATTGCATGGAAGAACAATAAAATTGTGTCCCTTGTGTCTACATTTTGTGGAACGCTTCCCAAATCCAAAGCTGACAGATATGATAAATCTCAAAATAAAAGAGCGGATCGATGCCCTAAGATGGTAAAAGAACATAATAAACATATGGGAGGAGTAGACCTTATGGATAGTTTGATTGGTCGACACCGTATCAAGCTCATATCAAGGAAGTGGAATTTCAGACTTTTTTATCACCTTTTGGACATGACAATAGTAAATGCTTGGCTTCTATATAGGAGAGTTAATGCTCAGAAGGGAAATACTAAAACACTTGGGCTGGCAAATTTTAGGATTGAATTAGGAGAAACACTTTGCAAATAGGTATTCGTCAAAACTCAAGAGGACGTAAATCTGATTTGGAAAGAAAATCCAACAGAAACAACGCTCTCGTAACTGTACTGTTCCTCCTAGGAGGTACGGGTTGACGAGAGGTCACACTGGCCCGTATGGATGGAAAAACGTATACGTTGTAAACTTCCCAAGTGCGGTGGGTTTACGTACGTCATGTGTGGAAAATGCCAAACCTCGCTGTGCTTTAACAAAGCTAATAACTGTTTTCATGATTTCCATAAATAAAATATTAAAAGCATATTCCAAAAGCTTAAGTCCTATTTCTGTAAGCTACCAACCAGCATAGTTCAATGATTTGCATATTTAAGCTGTAATGTTCGCTGTAGCACATATGATACATTAAAAAAATTGCAAAAATAAAGTTTTCTTAATTTGGTTTTTTTAACTATTTTTTGTGGCAACTAGAGGTAATTTAACATCAAATATATTTTTTACCATAATAGAAAAAATCGCGCATTTAAGGGTTAATCCGATCTTTGAACTACCTCAGCTTAGTAGAATTGGGAAAGCCTGCTCAGGTAGATTCTTCCACAATCTCAATTCCCTAGGGACTCAGAGGCGGCGTATCGGTCAGATCTGGATGTAACGAAGTTCGACACGGTTAGGTGGTATGGTATGGTAAGCCGAAGACGGCAGAGTCTGTCTAGCAGGGACATCGCGCGGCGGCATCATGGGTGAGAGCTCTGAGGAGCAAAGCCCCTTGACATAACGGTTGGTCACCGACGTCGACGTGCGAAAGAATCGCGAGCCTGTCCGACAGAAAAGGATCATTGATCAGCACTCCAAACATGTGAGCAGTACTCGCGGCTTTATCTTATCTGGATCTACAAGGTGAGGAGGTTATATGGAGTAAAGAACTGCACACCCTAAACAAATAGCATCTCTTCTCGGTACGTACTTTGACAGTAGACTAAACCTTTGTGAACATATTGATCATGCTGCACAAGTTTAAGTAAACCGTATCAGGTTTTCTACAATGAAAGAATTTTTGAACGCAAAAGGATTAGTGGAAGTCTGTTGAGCATTGGCATATACCCACTTATCTCACAATATTAGGGGAGCCTAAAAGCGAATTATTAGGTTAATGTTTGGAATGAAACCTCACGATTCATGTAGAGAAGGTTTTACATCTAAGGAAATTCTCAGTTTGTATTGTATCATTTTAAAATGTATCACTTGTGTTAAAATATATGACAACCTGCTAGCGAACATAATACTTATCATGAGGTTCAAAATTTGGTGTCAGTGAAAAATCATATTAAGAAGCTGCTGATCCCAGTGATACTAGAATAAGTAATACATATTTTCCCTACATCTGCCATGAAAACAGAAATATAGTAGATTTGCTTTACATTCAGAATTCTAAGATCTATCGTACCTAATTGAACCTACCTAATCACGAATAGATTTCGCGTTTTGAGACGATTTAACTTATCCCTTTTACCTTTAAAGCTTCCAACGTAGGCTTAGGAGGTACAGAGCCAATATACTTGGGACCATCTTTTTAATTTTTTATCATCGACCATCATGTGCCCAGCGACTCCCTGAACGGTGTAAATACATAAAATGTAGTTTAGCAGATTGGCTGAGTATTCCCTAGACGTATATAATTTTCTTGTGTTAACTTTCGTCGTATTATTATTTTTTATAGATTGTACCCCCATTTTATACCTAAAACGAAGCATTGTGAAATATTTTCATAAAAGCAGGTTATAGCAATAAACCTAATAGTATATCTGTCACAGTTGGCTTACCTAAACTGTTGTTATATCGATACAGCAGTGGTCTATACAGTTGTCCTAGCAAAAAGTGTCCCTTTTCATCATTCGGCATTGACATTCGGCTGTAATATAATATTGACTGTGTTACAATTCATCTTAGTATTTTTAGTACACTCGTTTATTTCTCTCTGTAACGATTTTTCCAATTTCCTTCATTTTTTCTGAAACAGTTGTAATACTATTTGTATTCAAAATAACATACATTGATAGGGGCCTTTGACTTGCACAACATGACCTACCACAATGTGAACTTCCTTAAAATTGACGGGTGGTCAAATTCCACGTTTTGTGCTGGTACTTCAAGCTTTAATAATCTTGTTCAGGTCATCATTATGATGTCTGATCTATATCAGTAACATTATAATTTATATTGGCCGATATGCCGAATTTAAATAATACAAAGTAAAATTTTAATAAGGCCAATTAAAAAATTAATTAACTATGTGACAAGATTCATTAGTTTGATTAAACTCCGACTTCTAAAGTAGATACTTTAATCAATGAAGCTAGTTTAATAAATTAAAACGCAATCATTAAAATTTTCAAACCGTTTGCTTAGATTGATTTTTCCTGAAAAAGGTCGGGAGCCTCTGAAACGAACTTTGAACATTTTGAATATGTGAAATATTTTTGAGACTAGCTCCCTGAAACACTACATAACTTGAATGGATAAATGAAACATGGAATTAGGGGCATACCGGCCACCATAAGGAGCCAGTGCATAGACCGCTTGACGGGCCCTTGCGCACCTCTACATTCCTTAGACCTCAAACCGCATCATTCTAGAGAAGTTGAGTATGGCGTTGAGTCCAAGCTCCTTAACTTGCTGGGGGTCCATAGTATAGGACCCCAGTATAGTCTGCCTGTGGTAGATAAGAGCCTCACAGCGACACAGAACGTGCGCCGAGGTCTCTTCCTCTACCCCGCAGCGCTCACACAAGGGATACTCAGCACCCCCATCACGTGCAGGTGGTGCCTTAACGTGTTAGGGCCAGACAACGGTCCCTCCAGCAACCTTAGGTTGGCTCTATCCAAAGATAAGCAAAAACGTCTATCCTCTCGCGCTGGGCTCTACAATGAGTTTCCGTGCCTGACGTAGTTGTCTAGAGATCTTCTCTATTTCTGAGAGTGTTTTCTTCTACACTCTCCACTTCTCCATTTCCCTACTAACCCTTGGTGCGGGCACCTCTAAAGCTGGCTCAGGACCAACGAGCTTACTAGCTGATCCTGTCTTTGCCAGAGCGTCCGCCGTCTCATTGCCCTTTATCCCAGCGTGCCTCGGTATCCACACTAACGATACCAGATGCCACGCTGCTAGACAATCCAGAGCCTCCCTGCACTACAATACAAGGGTCGAAGTGATCTTGCAGGCACTTAGTGCCTTCGCTGCAGCCTGCCCCGGGATTATGAGCCCCGAGTTGCTTTTTGTCGCACAATATTAGAAAGACACAGGGAAGATCCACGGTTCTTTGAAAAAATTGTATGGTCAGATGAGACCACATTTAAGAAAGATGGGTACATGAACCTGCATATCTTACACGAGTGGCACGTAGCAAACCCACATTTGATGAGAGAAGATAAATCTCAATATCGCTTCAAGATAAACCATTGGACAGAAATTTTAAATGGTAAAATAATCGGTCCGTTTGAGTTCCCAGATACTTTGACTGCTGAGGTTTGTTTAGGTTTTTCGCAAAATCATTTAGAAAATTTATTGGAGGACGTGCCACTTAGTATTTACAGGGACATGTGGTTTCAGCATGATGGCTGCCCAGGGCACTATGCACTCTCAGTGAGAGAGTATCTCGATCAAAACTTTCCAGGCAGATGGATAGGGCGGTCTGGTACAATACCGTGGCCAGCCCGGTCACCAGATTTGAATCCGTTAGATTTTTTTACTGGGGAACTGTAAAAGAAAAGTGTATTTCAAGCCGATTCAAAATGTAGCTGAGCTACGGCAAAGACTATTGGAAGCAGCTGAGTTTGTTAATAACCGTGGATTCGCTCGTTTAATAACCCGATGTCGAGCGTGTATTGCGGCTGAAGGAAAACAATTTGAGCATTTGCTGTAAAGGTAAATCATCATCAGCAGCATTTTGACGCCCACTGTTGTGCAAACAGTTATCCTTAAGGGTCCTTGTGCGTTTTCATAATCGTTGTTTAATTAGGAAATTTTGAAAAATTTTCATCAGTTTTTCTTCAAATAAAAATTGTGCATAAGTAACGCGTATCTTTCTAAGTGTTATACCATTTTTGAATCCTTATTAAATGCGCCAACTTTTAAGGTTACTGCCAAACTCTCGTAGTACATTTTTTTCCAGTACAGCCAGTTTAAAGTGAGCAAAGTTTTACTTTGGAATACTTGGTTGGAAATAAGTGGCAATTTTTCCTGATCGAGAAAAGTTGGCAGTAAGGTTGAGAACAGCAGTTGAAGATGCATTATTCATCATTACATTGTAAAACAAAATCAAAAAAGTTAATATTTGTAGTAACAGGAGTTGACAGACTTAAGTAATGTAAAGTCTTCACATGATAGAGTGCGAACTAGTTGTTGAACTGTCACCAAATATATATACCCCTATTCGTCGCTATCTGAAATGATTGTAAGGTTTATAGTAATCTAAGGTCATGTTAAGAAGGTCAAATAACGTTTTTATCTATCTTTATTGTCAGAATAGTAATAGTGAAACATCACGATAGAGTTTGTTCCCATGTTTTACATCATTACAAATTATACGCTCAAGAGTTTTGTATTTTAGTTTCAAAATTGTGCGAATCAGGTGCGTTTCTAATTTAAGAATATCATTTCAATAACGTTGTTTCAAATATGTGAAATATTTTTTGAATAGCCCCCTCAAGCACTACATAACTTACCCGAAATATAGTTTTGTTATCAAAACAACGGTTCTCTTATTAAAGTATTGATATTCAGATAAAAAGAACATTGCCCAAAGATGTTTCAGAAGCATCTACTTCTTCGATCTCCCTCATCATTTTCTGAAACAAATGCTGTATGGTATTTTCCATTGAAGATGATTGAAGAGGTCCTCACTATTGTTTTTATCAGAATATCAAGTGCTAGGAAACGTCATGACAGAAGTAGTAAGTCCACCTTCTATATCATGTAAGAAATAATTGTTTGAAAATTTGCAAGACATCTAGGATGGATTAGATTTATTTTTTAAAAGTAGCTCACCTGTAAGATTACTCATTAACTTTGTAAAGTCTTCAAATGATAGAATGCGACCTGTCCGTTGAACTGTCTCAAGAGGCTCTCATATTCGTCGCTAATGGCTGTAAGGTTGATAATAATGTGAGGTCATAAGAATGTGTGTACAGGGTGACCCAAAATATGTCACTTCTGGTATACATATACAACACAAAAAGATAATGCCATAAGTTCTCCTTCAAAAAAGTGTTCGATGTTGATGAAATAGACCGCTTTTGACAAAAAAAAACAGTTGTATGAGTTTTCAGTAAAGTTCTGTTAATGTTGACATGATATCCAGAATGCGGGTCACGCCATTTTATCAATACAGTAATCCTGCTAACAGATTCGTACTTAGAGGCCAAGAAGCACCAGGATATACATTTTTAGATTTGTCTTTCTCAAAAACGGCTCATTTTGTCGGAATTGAACAGAAATACATTTTTTCAGCTAACGCAGTAGGCTTTCCAAAAGTAGTATTTGGTCCTTTGTTATACGGTATGTAAAAAATGTTAGAAATCTCGCACTGGGGCTAGTGCGTCCCCGCGGCGTTATGAGTCAGTCAATTGCTTTCCGTAAACACCACCAAATCAAACTCCAATTGCTTACTGAACTGTCAAATTTTGTTTAATTATGCAGTGTCGTTCAAAAGGTACCAAAGAAGAACCGATTTCCAGTAACACCAGTTTTTACTTTCTACATCATCTCAAAAATTTCTTATTTTTGCGAATAAACAAAACTTTAGCAGACGAATTCTTCAAATGTGCTTACCTAGTATACGTACGTATTTCCTAAAGAGACTGATTCAACTTCACCTCATGTGTAAATCTTCTGAAGCTAGAGCTGAACTCTCCCTTAGATTGCCATATACGTTCTATATTTCTATTTATCCTATTCAACAACGCTATCTATCTCTTTTAGTTATCTGAAATCTTGAAAATGACATACTAGATGACTTTTTAAAGAGTCATGTGTAACATTGGCAAAGCTTTTACTCCTTGGCGGTATAAGGAGTTGCGAAGGTTTAGATCGCGTTGAATACTCGTACATCCACATGCGGATTATAAGTATTCCTACACGACGACGAATATGGTTTACAATAAAAGATAAAAATACGCTCCACCCCTTAACATAACTCGCTCACAATATTTTTCTGAATATGGGTAGGAGACACTTAAACCTCAAAAAACGATTTTTGTTATTGTCGTTTATTGTCCGAAGCTCCGCCATCACTGGATCGATCTCAAAACCTACAACCTAGCATCACAAACTAGTTCTCCTGTGTACCTTAACAATTTTCTCTGACTATTGAGATGCTCGTCTGAAACAAAAGGAATAGTGATGTTTTATGTGATATGAAATAAAAAAAAAATCAAGCCGATGCTATAGTTGTCAGAGGACCAAAGAAGCGATCACAATAGGATCAGCTATAAATATTTCATCTATATATCATTTTATACTATTATACTATATTAAACATGCAGACTGTAGATGTACTTGCTACGAAAAGGTTAATTACACGGTACTTTTCGAAAAGGTCCCTCTGCTTTACACTTATTTCAATTACTATCTGCCGTTCGCTTTGCAAGAACCAATCTAACCTAAAATAAGACATGCTGTATTTTGGATGTTATAGTCGTATGACATGTATATCACGAAAAACCATTTCGTTCATTTCCGTCGGCCTGTCGGCTAATCTTATAGAGTACCTTTCGGTTTATTTATGAAATTTTAAGACAATGTTGCTACAACGCCAAGGACGTAAAGGCTGATTTTTGAAAATCGGTCCAGTCACAGAAGAGAAAGGGGCCACGAACAAAAAGACATAAAAATCTCTCAAACATTATTTTTTCACGTTTCACAAGAAAAAATTGACTACAAACAGTCTGTTCGCTTCTCACACAATGTTCACAGTGTACTGAATTGTACCTCCAATTGCATCCTGTGTCCATCCTATAGTCGGTGAGACTTCTAAAAATCTGTCAGATATAACGTCTTTACCAAAATTGGCAAGCCTAAACATTCGTGTTTGTATAACGACGATAAAAAAATACAACAAACGTACCTTTCCTCATCTATCGTTATCTACACTTCCCAACTCGAAGTCTGTATCTCACAGATTGTGGTACCTTGAAGCGACATCGGCGTTTAAAATCGTACATTAGTGGCAACTACCCAAGATACAAGCAATCAGTCCGACTAGATATCATGAGCTGTAACAGGTCATACATCCAGTGACAGCGTTCTCGGTATCAAAACCAGTGAGACTGAATAGTGAAAATCCTGGGTGGCAACAGTCGGTGAATCTGGATATCATGAGCCAAATGTTTTCTTTATACCAATTTAACATCGTTTTCCTCCGGTCTGAGAATTTTATCTCACAGCTCCTGCTACAACGTTTCTATATTTTCTCTTTAATCGTTCCCTACATTTTTCATTTCCGAGACTGTATCTCAAAGATACTCGTACTCAGAAGGTGTCATAGATGGACCTGTGGTCGAAATACGGTGAGACTATGTTGCTGCTATGAAGAAAACCCAAATAAATTGTGAATTAACTCTTATATCTTATCTACTTTTCCCAATTGGAAGACTCCACCTCATAAATTGCGGTGCACAGAACTTGCAGCTCAAGTTATTTATCTAAGCTGCAAAAATCTGTATCTACATCAAAATCTGTTAGACTGAACATGAAAGAGTTCCAGGGAAACAGATATCAGTATTATCTCTTCTATTATTATCTACATTTTTCAATTCTATTCTGTAACCCAGAATCGACCAGATTGAAGATGAAATATTACCAAAGAAACAGAGCGTTTCTATATTTTATCTTCTATCGTTATAATCCATGTCTTGATTCGGAGGTTGTATCTCACAAATTCCCGGACACAGAAAGGGCAACTTAAGTTAAAAATATAAGCCCGAAATTCGGTAAGACTATGCTGCAGTGATGGAGAATCTTCAAAGACATTTTATCTTCTACCTTATGATTTTTCGACTCTACAATTTGGAGCCCCCATCTAACATATTCTGGTGCATAAAAGCTGCAATTCATGCCAGGAATCCAAGTTACAATGTACTCTATTTCAGAATGGATGAAATCGAACATGAAAAATTTTCATCGATGCAGATGTCAATATATTCCTCTTTCTTTTCTATCTTATCTAAATTTCGCAAATCAGAGAATGTATCTCATAGAGTAAAATCCGGCATCGGCCAAAACGATGAAAGTTTCTCTGCGCATGTTCCCAACATAGGTAAAAACAATAATCGACAATGAAATTTTTAAGTATAGAGCCCAGTTTTTTTATATTTCACCCAAAGTGGTCCTGATTTTGGTTCAAGTATTCGGACCCAGGACGCCGCTCCCACTAGTTCTGAAGCTTATCCTGGTTATCGTCACTGGAAAGCTGTCATTCCAATCAGCATCGATAATCCACCATGTATTGTGGGCTTAGATTACGGTAGGACCTTTGTCGGGAAGAAATACATGTCTGGTTTTCTACCTTGAAGTTTCTAACCTTACGAGTACATGTGATAAAAGATCAAGATATAATTGTTTGGGCTATCAGTCTTTTACCCAAAATGCTACTAACGATGCAGACATAAGATGGTTTTTGAAGGGCATTTACAGGCTGAGGCCATCTCAACCGAAATATAATTACTGTGGTTATTCTCAAATAATCAAAGGGGTTACTGGTAAGCGCTGTAGATATTTAAATGAGGAAATCAGCAACACTGCTAGCTCTAGCAGAGTGCGCAAACTAATTGAAACAGACAACATCCCGATTGGGTTGAATAATATTGAAATTGGGATTTCTCAGTATTTGAAAGTCTCAGTGTCACTCATGTGGCAACCACTTTCAGTTTTACCGTATTTCATCCCCAAATATCCGTGCAGTCAAAGTATTTATTTGTCATTGTACAGTAACTTTATCATGGTGCCTCTGCTCCCAGATGGATGAAGTCGGTTTTATCAGAGAGTGTCACAATTGACAGTCCACAGCACATGAAATGCGCCTACCTATCCGCCTGCTAAATCATAGTAGTCTCAGGCTCGCGGCGGGCTGGAGTGCGTTTTCTGAAATACGTCACAAATCTCTTACGTCAAACAATCGCTTTGCTCAAGCAGCGATTGAGGTGAACCAAGTCTCTACACCTTAAATATTACTATGTTATTACGTTATTTGCTTACTACCACGTAATGGATAGTAATTTTCGAACCAGGTACGTCATATTACCAGATGCTAGAAGCCCTAACTTGAGTTGTTACAATGGAAATGTACATTTAGTTGACACATACATTGCGTAAAATTTGTGTAGTTGTGTACAACCTATCGTTTACTATTGCAGAGCGCTAGTACTACGTTGTTGCAACTAGCTTTGAACATCTACGATATGTATTCTAAATATTTACTTCGACGAGGACGGAACATAATTACATGATCAAACGAACTTACCTGTAAGTGATGTTCGATCTTAATTATGTGAAGTCCTCGTCGAAGTAAATATTTAAAGAATTTAAAGAAGCTATTAATTAAATGCGTAGCGTAACATATATGCTACGCTTTTGAATTAACTGTTATTTCTGAATATAATGCATATTCCGAAACCTCTTGCAGATAACTTCGTACAAAAACTATTACATTACGATAATTTATAAGTGAACTCACAGATGGCAGCATGCGGACTTGTTCAAGTCAGTGCGTCCTACAACTCTGACGTTCGCACAAAATTGAACAAGTGTGGTCCTCGTTTTTGATGAAATATTTCAGTGAAGTTGCACTATAAAATTGTTGTGGTCAGGAATATGGTAAGATTAACCCACATTTAGTATTTTTATCCCAAAAAATGTGGAATAGTATTTCAAAACGCTTACTAAAGGAATGTTGCATATATGCAACAATTCCCTTTACAGCCTAAAATATTTACGCGGGATTTATAAAGCAATGTTGTATATCTGCAACAACGCGCAATAGAATTCTAACAAAAGGCGTCCAATTTTCTGATTTTCTCTGCAGGAAAATTGGGAAGAGAAGAGTCCGCTTACGCAGGGGGAGCTTCAGTACTTTGCAGACCATTTGGCTGAAGTCAGTGAAGACGGAATAGAAACTTCAGATGACGATGACGACGCGCTCCCACAAGATTATGATAACATTTCGCCAGCTAATGATCTTCTGGATAATGAAAATGATGATTTTGATATAGACAAAATGCCCATGATAATTTTGCCTGATCTGTCTCTGGACTCGCGTAATGTTTCTAACAAACATTTATATAAAAAGCAGTCATCTGTACATGTTTCTGAACAATCTTAGGAAAGTAATAGCGAATCATGTTCAGCTTTACAAGAAGACGAATATCTAAACGTACTTATTACGTGAAAGCAACCAACAAAACATTTTCTACGGCAATATACCAAAACACGATGCCAATAAAGATACTAGTCGGAAACGCAAGAATGAACTACTCCGAAATGACGAAAGAGCAAGAAAAAAGAAGTCAGCTGAGGATCAAAGAAGAATTAGAGAAGTCTTGTGTAAGCTGAAGCGGAGAGAGGGCAACTTGATTATGTCCGAAGAATCTGTTAAATTCAAAGGTAGTGATAAACTGCCAGATATGTTTTGCAATTTGGAAACTCCTTACCAGTTCTTCACCTACTTTTTTGATCAAGATCTTATCAAGCTTATCGTGGAGCAGTCAAATTTATTCTCGGACAGTTAGATACAGGCAATCCTGTATCTCTACAAGAAACTGATATAAAAGGATACATTGGAATATGTGTTCTGATGTCAGTTATACATATGCCCAATATACGAAGCTATTGGTCTTCTACTATTGGTAGAGATATTATCCAAAATACGATGTCGTAAAAGCAATTCTAGAAAATAAAAAAACACCTGCACTCCAAGGATAACTCTAAAATGTTACCTAAGGAACATGAACTGCGTGATCGACTTCACAAAATTCGGCCACTGGTTGATCACCTTCTTGATCGTTACCAGTCTGTTCCTTATGAAGCATGCCTATCAATTGATGAACAGATGTGCCCAACAAAAACAAAAAGTTATCTCAAGCAATACATGCCAGCTAAACCGCATAAATGGGGATTCAAGGTTTATGTGTTGGCCGGAGTTCCAGGATATTGTTAGAATTTTGAAATTTACAGTGGACAAGAAAACACAATAGGGCTAAATGAGCGTTATTCAGGGGCATGTGCTAACAT
This sequence comes from Acanthoscelides obtectus, assembly GCA_963669975.1. NCBI lineage: Eukaryota > Metazoa > Arthropoda > Insecta > Coleoptera > Chrysomelidae > Acanthoscelides > Acanthoscelides obtectus. The sequence continues at coordinate 7,919,689 of CAVLJG010000002.1, read as the reverse complement.
TGTAACCAGACTTCTACGTAATCTACCAAATGATATTTTTTTTTTAAATATATAATTGGCATTGGAAGTTATCCATTTGCCACAGATGTGTGTTACTTATATTTCTCTAATTATGGACAAACACACGACGTCACGACATCCATGGCGAAGGCGATATTCGAACTCGCGGCCCGGCCGGCCGGCTGATCAGTAGCACGACACTCTGACCAACGCGGCCAACCGAGGCCCCTACCAAATGATATGAATTATCATGTATAATTTGATAATTATTATACCACCTTACCACTTCCGGCACAGCTATCTCAACGCGATGTTTAAGCTTTGGGTACTATCAGAAGTAATCGGATATCAAAATGCCCCCTTCCAGGAGGTAAGGAAATGAGTAAAGAAAATCGAGGTACCAATAAGGAATATATTACGGAGACGGAAGGAGTACCAATTTCTTCAATTGCATGGAAGAACAATAAAATTGTGTCCCTTGTGTCTACATTTTGTGGAACGCTTCCCAAATCCAAAGCTGACAGATATGATAAATCTCAAAATAAAAGAGCGGAGATCGATTGCCCTAAGATGGTAAAAGAACATAATAAACATATGGGAGGAGTAGACCTTATGGATAGTTTGATTGGTCGACACCGTATCAAGCTCATATCAAGGAAGTGGAATTTCAGACTTTTTTATCACCTTTTGGACATGACAATAGTAAATGCTTGGCTTCTATATAGGAGAGTTAATGCTCAGAAGGGAAATACTAAAACACTTGGGCTGGCAAATTTTAGGATTGAATTAGGAGAAACACTTTGCAAAATAGGTATTCGTCAAAACTCAAGAGGACGTAAATCTGATTTGGAAAAGAAAATCCAACAGAAACAACGCTCTCGTAACTGTACTGTTCCTCCTAGGGAGGTACGGGTTGACGAGAGGTCACACTGGCCCGTATGGATGGAAAAACGTATACGTTGTAAACTTCCCAAGTGCGGTGGGTTTACGTACGTCATGTGTGGAAAATGCCAAACCTCGCTGTGCTTTAACAAAGCTAATAACTGTTTTCATGATTTCCATAAATAAAATATTAAAAGCATATTCCAAAAGCTTAAGTCCTATTTCTGTAAGCTACCAACCAGCATAGTTCAATGATTTGCATATTTAAGCTGTAATGTTCGCTGTAGCACATATGATACATTAAAAAAATTGCAAAAATAAAGTTTTTCTTAATTTGGTTTTTTTAACTATTTTTTGTGGCAACTAGAGGTAATTTAACATCAAATATATTTTTTTACCATAATAGAAAAAATCGCGCATTTAAGGGTTAATCCGATCTTTGAACTACCTCAGCTTAGTAGAATTGGGAAAAGCCTGCTCAGGTAGATTCTTCCACAATCTCAATTCCCTAGGGACTCAGAGGCGGCGTATCGGTCAGATCTGGATGTAACGAAGTTCGACACGGTTAGGTGGTATGGTATGGTAAGCCGAAGACGGCAGAGTCTGTCTAGCAGGGACATCGCGCGGCGGCATCATGGGTGAGAGCTCTGAGGAGCAAAGCCCCTTGACATAACGGTTGGTCACCGACGTCGACGTGCGAAAGAATCGCGAGCCTGTCCGACAGAAAAGGATCATTGATCAGCACTCCAAACATGTGAGCAGTACTCGCGGCTTTATCTTATCTGGATCTACAAGGTGAGGAGGTTATATGGAGTAAAGAACTGCACAGCCCTAAACAAATAGCATCTCTTCTCGGTACGTACTTTGACAGTAGACTAAACCTTTGTGAACATATTGATCATGCTGCACAAGTTTAAGTAAACCGTATCAGGTTTTCTACAATGAAAGAATTTTTGAACGCAAAAGGATTAGTGGAAGTCTGTTGAGCATTGGCATATACCCACTTATCTCACAATATTAGGGGAGCCTAAAAGCGAATTATTAGGTTAATGTTTGGAATGAAACCTCACGATTCATGTAGAGAAGGTTTTACATCTAAGGAAATTCTCAGTTTGTATTGTATCATTTTAAAATGTATCACTTGTGTTAAAATATATGACAACCTGCTAGCGAACATTAATACTTATCATGAGGTTCAAAATTTGGTGTCAGTGAAAAATCATTATTAAGAAGCTGCTGATCCCAGTGATACTAGAATAAGTAATACATATTTTCCCTACATCTGCCATGAAAACAGAAATATAGTAGATTTGCTTTACATTCAGAATTCTAAGATCTATCGTACCTAATTGAACCTACCTAATCACGAATAGATTTCGCGTTTTGAGACGATTTAACTTATCCCTTTTACCTTTAAAGCTTCCAACGTAGGCTTAGGAGGTACAGAGCCAATATACTTGGGACCATCTTTTTAATTTTTTATCATCGACCATCATGTGCCCAGCGACTCCCTGAACGGTGGTAAATACATAAAAATGTAGTTTAGCAGATTGGCTGAGTATTCCCTAGACGTATATAATTTTCTTGTGTTAACTTTCGTCGTATTATTATTTTTTTATAGATTGTACCCCCATTTTATACCTAAAAACGAAGCATTGTGAAATATTTTCATAAAAGCAGGTTATAAGCAAATAACCTTAATAGTATATCTGTCACAGTTGGCTTACCTAAACTGTTGTTATATCGATACAGCAGTGGTCTTATACAGTTGTCCTAGCAAAAAGTGTCCCTTTTCATCATTCGGCATTGACATTCGGCTGTAATATAATATTGACTGTGTTACAATTCATTCTTAGTATTTTTAGTACACTCGTTTATTTCTCTCTGTAACGATTTTTCCAATTTCCTTCATTTTTTCTGAAACAGTTGTAATACTATTTGTATTCAAAATAACATACATTGATAGGGGCCTTTGACTTGCACAACATGACCTACCACAATGTGAACTTCCTTAAAATTGACGGGTGGTCAAATTCCACGTTTTGTGCCTGGTACTTCAAGCTTTAATAATCTTGTTCAGGTCATCATTATGATGTCTGATCTATATCAGTAACATTATAATTTATATTGGCCGATATGCCGAATTTAAATAATACAAAGTAAAATTTTAATAAGGCCAATTAAAAAATTTAATTAACTATGTGACAAGATTCATTAGTTTGATTAAACTCCGACTTCTAAAGTAGTATACTTTAATCAATGAAGCTAGTTTAATAAAATTAAAACGCAATCATTAAAATTTTCAAACCGTTTGCTTAGATTGATTTTTCCTGAAAAAGGTCGGGAGCCTCTGAAACGAACTTTGAACATTTTGAATATGTGAAATATTTTTGAGACTAGCTCCCTGAAACACTACATAACTTGAATGGATAAATGAAACATGGAATTAGGGGCATACCGGCCACCATAAGGAGCCAGTGCATAGACCGCTTTGACGGGCCCTTGCGCACCTCTACATTCCTTAGACCTCAAACCGCATCATTCTAGAGAAGTTGAGTATGGCGTTGAGTCCAAGCTCCTTAACTTGCTGGGGGTCCATAGTATAGGACCCCAGTATAGTCTGCCTGTGGTAGATAAGAGCCTCACAGCGACACAGAACGTGCGCCGAGGTCTCTTCCTCTACCCCGCAGCGCTCACACAAGGGATACTCAGCCACCCCCATCACGTGCAGGTGGTGCCTTAACGTGTTAGGGCCAGACAACGGTCCCTCCAGCAACCTTAGGTTGGCTCTATCCAAAGATAAGCAAAAACGTCTATCCTCTCGCGCTGGGCTCTACAATGAGTTTCCGTGCCTGACGTAGTTGTCTAGAGATGCTTCTCTATTTCTGAGAGTGTTTTCTTCTAACTCACTTCTCCATTTCCCTACTAACCCTTGGTGCGGGCACCTCTAAAGCTGGCTCAGGACCAACGAGCTTACTAGCTGATCCTGTCTTTGCCAGAGCGTCCGCCGTCTCATTGCCCTTTATCCCAGCGTGCCTCGGTATCCACACTAACGATACCAGATGCCACGCTGCTAGACAATCCAGAGCCTCCCTGCACTACAATACAAGGGTCGAAGTGATCTTGCAGGCACTTAGTGCCTTCGCTGCAGCCTGCCCCGGGATTATGAGCCCCGAGTTGCTTTTTGTCGCACAATATTAGAAAGACACAGGGAAGATCCACGGTTCTTTGAAAAAATTGTATGGTCAGATGAGACCACATTTAAGAAAGATGGGTACATGAACCTGCATATCTTACACGAGTGGCACGTAGCAAACCCACATTTGATGAGAGAAGATAAATCTCAATATCGCTTCAAGATAAACCATTGGACAGAAATTTTAAATGGTAAAATAATCGGTCCGTTTGAGTTCCCAGATACTTTGACTGCTGAGGTTTGTTTAGGTTTTTCGCAAAATCATTTAGAAAATTTATTGGAGGACGTGCCACTTAGTATTTACAGGGACATGTGGTTTCAGCATGATGGCTGCCCAGGGCACTATGCACTCTCAGTGAGAGAGTATCTCGATCAAAACTTTCCAGGCAGATGGATAGGGCGGTCTGGTACAATACCGTGGCCAGCCCGGTCACCAGATTTGAATCCGTTAGATTTTTTTACTGGGGAACTGTAAAAGAAAAAGTGTATTTCAAGCCGATTCAAAATGTAGCTGAGCTACGGCAAAGACTATTGGAAGCAGCTGAGTTTGTTAATAACCGTGGATTCGCTCGTTTAATAACCCGATGTCGAGCGTGTATTGCGGCTGAAGGAAAACAATTTGAGCATTTGCTGTAAAGGTAAATCATCATCAGCAGCATTTTGACGCCCACTGTTGTGCAAACAGTTATCCTTAAGGGTCCTTGTGCGTTTTCATAATCGTTGTTTAATTAGGAAATTTTGAAAAATTTTCATCAGTTTTTCTTCAAATAAAAATTGTGCATAAGTTAACGCGTAATCTTCTAAGTGTTATACCATTTTGGAATCCTTATTAAATGCGCCAACTTTTAAGGTTACTTGCCAAACTCTCGTAGTACATTTTTTTCCAGTACAGCCAGTTAAAGTTGAGCAAAGTTTTACTTTGGAATACTTGGTTGGGAAATAAGTGGCAATTTTTCCTGATCGAGAAAAGTTGGCAGTAAGGTTGAGACAGCAGTTTGAAGATGCATTATTCATCATTACATTGTAAAACAAAATCCAAAAAAAGTTAATATTTGTAGTAACAGGAGTTGACAGACTTAAGTAATGTAAAGTCTTCACATGATAGAGTGCGAACTAGTTGTTGAACTGTCACCAAATATATATACCCCTATTCGTCGCTATCTGAAATGATTGTAAGGTTTATAGTAATCTAAGGTCATGTTAAGAAGGTCAAATAACGTTTTTATCTATCTTTATTGTCAGAATAGTAAATAGTGAAACATCACGATAGAGTTTGTTCCCATGTTTACATCATTACAAATTATACGCTCAAGAGTTTTGTATTTTAGTTTCAAAATTGTGCGAATCAGGTGCGTTTCTAATTTAAGAATATCATTTCAATAACGTTGTTTCAAATATGTGAAATATTTTTTGAATAGCCCCCTCAAGCACTACATAACTTACCCGAAATATAGTTTTGTTATCAAAACAACGGTTCTCTTATTAAAGTATTGATATTCAGATAAAAAGAACATTGCCCAAAGATGTTTCAGAAGCATCTACTTCTTCGATCTCCCTCATCATTTTCTGAAACAAATGCTGTATGGTATTTTCCATTGAAGATGATTGAAGAGGTCCTCACTATTGTTTTTATCAGAATATCAAAGTGCTAGGAAACGTCATGACAGAAGTAGTAAGTCCACCTTCTATATCATGTAAGAAATAATTGTTTGAAAATTTGCAAGACATCTAGGATGGATTAGATTTTATTTTTTAAAAGTAGCTCACCTGTAAGAATTACTCATTAACTTTGTAAAGTCTTCAAATGATAGAATGCGACCTGTCCGTTGAACTGTCTCAAGAGGCTCTCATATTCGTCGCTATGGCTGTAAGGTTGATAATAATGTGAGGTCATAAGAATGTGTGTACAGGGTGACCCAAAATATGTCACTTCTGGTATACATATACAACACAAAAAGATAATGCCATAAGTTCTCCTTCAAAAAAGTGTTCGATGTTGATGAAATAGACCGCTTTTGACAAAAAAAAAACAGTTGTATGAGTTTTCAGTAAAGTTCTGTTAATGTTGACATGATATCCAGAATGCGGGTCACGCCATTTTATCAATACAGTAATCCTGCTAACAGATTCGTACTTAGAGGCCAAGAAGCACCAGGATATACATTTTTAGATTTGTCTTTCTCAAAAACGGCTCATTTTGTCGGAATTGAACAGAAATACATTTTTTCAGCTAACGCAGTAGGCTTTCCAAAAGTAGTATTTGGTCCTTTGTTATACGGTATGTAAAAAATGTTAGAAATCTCGCACTGGGGCTAGTGCGTCCCCGCGGCGTTATGAGTCAGTCAATTGCTTTCCGTAAACACCACCAAATCAAACTCCAATTGCTTACTGAACTGTCAAAATTTTGTTTAATTATGCAGTGTCGTTCAAAAGGTACCAAAGAAGAACCGATTTCCAGTAACACCAGTTTTTACTTTCTACATCATCTCAAAAATTTCTTATTTTTGCGAATAAACAAAACTTTAGCAGACGAATTTCTTCAAATGTGCTTACCTAGTATACGTACGTATTTCCTAAAGAGACTGATTCAACTTCACCTCATGTGTAAATCTTCTGAAGCTAGAGCTGAACTCTCCCTTAGATTGCCATATACGTTCTATATTTCTATTTATCCTATTCAACAACGCTATCTATCTCTTTTAGTTATCTGAAATCTTGAAAATGACATACTAGATGACTTTTTAAAGAGTCATGTGTAACATTGGCAAAGCTTTTACTCCTTGGCGGTATAAGGAGTTGCGAAGGTTTAGATCGCGTTGAATACTCGTACATCCACATGCGGATTATAAGTATTCCTACACGACGACGAATATGGTTTACAATAAAAGATAAAAATACGCTCCACCCCTTAACATAACTCGCTCACAATATTTTTCTGAATATGGGTAGGAGACACTTAAACCTCAAAAAACGATTTTTGTTATTGTCGTTTATTGTCCGAAGCTCCGCCATCACTGGATCGATCTTCAAAACCTACAACCTAGCATCACAAACTAGTTCTCCTGTGTACCTTAACAATTTTCTCTGACTATTGAGATGCTCGTCTGAAACAAAAGGAATAGTGATGTTTTATGTGATATGAAATAAAAAAAAATCAAGCCGATGCTATAGTTGTCAGAGGACCAAAGAAGCGATCACAATAGGATCAGCTATAAATATTTCATCTATATATCATTTTATACTATTATACTATATTAAACATGCAGACTGTAGATGTACTTGCTACGAAAAGGTTAATTACACGGTACTTTTCGAAAAGGTCCCTCTGCTTTACACTTATTTCAATTACTATCTGCCGTTCGCTTTGCAAGAACCAATCTAACCTAAAATAAGACATGCTGTATTTTGGATGTTATAGTCGTATGACATGTATATCACGAAAAACCATTTCGTTCATTTCCGTCGGCCTGTCGGCTAATCTTATAGAGTACCTTTCGGTTTATTTATGAAATTTTAAGACAATGTTGCTACAACGCCAAGGACGTAAAGGCTGATTTTTGAAAATCGGTCCAGTCACAGAAGAGAAAGGGGCCACGAACAAAAAGACATAAAAATCTCTCAAACATTATTTTTTCACGTTTCACAAGAAAAAATTGACTACAAACAGTCTGTTCGCTTCTCACACAAATGTTCACAGTGTACTGAATTGTACCTCCAATTGCATCCTGTGTCCATCCTATAGTCGGTGAGACTTCTAAAAATCTGTCAGATATAACGTCTTTACCAAAATTGGCAAGCCTAAACATTCGTGTTTGTATAACGACGATAAAAAAATACAACAAACGTACCTTTCCTCATCTATCGTTATCTACACTTCCCAACTCGAAGTCTGTATCTCACAGATTGTGGTACCTTGAAGCGACATCGGCGTTTAAAATCGTACATTAGTGGCAACTACCCAAGATACAAGCAATCAGTCCGACTAGATATCATGAGCTGTAACAGGTCATACATCCAGTGACAGCGTTCTCGGTATCAAAACCAGTGAGACTGAATAGTGAAAATCCTGGGTGGCAACAGTCGGTGAATCTGGATATCATGAGCCAAATGTTTTCTTTATACCAATTTAACATCGTTTTCCTCCGGTCTGAGAATTTTATCTCACAGCTCCTGCTACAACGTTTCTATATTTTCTCTTTAATCGTTCCCTACATTTTTCATTTCCGAGACTGTATCTCAAAGATACTCGTACTCAGAAGGTGTCATAGATGGACCTGTGGTCGAAATACGGTGAGACTATGTTGCTGCTATGAAGAAAACCCAAATAAATTGTGAATTAACTCTTATATCTTATCTACTTTTCCCAATTGGAAGACTCCACCTCATAAATTGCGGTGCACAGAACTTGCAGCTCAAGTTATTTATCTAAGCTGCAAAAATCTGTATCTACATCAAAATCTGTTAGACTGAACATGAAAGAGTTCCAGGGAAACAGATATCAGTATTATCTCTTCTATTATTATCTACATTTTTCAATTCTATTCTGTAACCCAGAATCGACCAGATTGAAGATGAAATATTACCAAAGAAACAGAGCGTTTCTATATTTTATCTTCTATCGTTATAATCCATGTCTTGATTCGGAGGTTGTATCTCACAAATTCCCGGACACAGAAAGGGCAACTTAAGTTAAAAATATAAGCCCGAAATTCGGTAAGACTATGCTGCAGTGATGGAGAATCTTCAAAGACATTTTATCTTCTACCTTATGATTTTTCGACTCTACAATTTGGAGCCCCCATCTAACATATTCTGGTGCATAAAAGCTGCAATTCATGCCAGGAATCCAAGTTACAATGTACTCTATTTCAGAATGGATGAAATCGAACATGAAAAATTTTCATCGATGCAGATGTCAATATATTCCTCTTTCTTTTCTATCTTATCTAAATTTCGCAAATCAGAGAATGTATCTCATAGAGTAAAATCCGGCATCGGCCAAAACGATGAAAGTTTCTCTGCGCATGTTCCCAACATAGGTAAAAACAATAATCGACAATGAAATTTTTAAGTATAGAGCCCAGTTTTTTTATATTTCACCCAAAGTGGTCCTGATTTTGGTTCAAGTATTCGGACCCAGGACGCCGCTCCCACTAGTTCTGAAGCTTATCCTGGTTATCGTCACTGGAAAGCTGTCATTCCAATCAGCATCGATAATCCACCATGTATTGTGGGCTTAGATTACGGTAGGACCTTTGTCGGGAAGAAATACATGTCTGGTTTTCTACCTTGAAGTTTCTAACCTTACGAGTACATGTGATAAAAGATCAAGATATAATTGTTTGGGCTATCAGTCTTTTACCCAAAATGCTACTAACGATGCAGACATAAGATGGTTTTTGAAGGGCATTTACAGGCTGAGGCCATCTCAACCGAAATATAATTACTGTGGTTATTCTCAAATAATCAAAGGGGTTACTGGTAAGCGCTGTAGATATTTAAATGAGGAAATCAGCAACACTGCTAGCTCTAGCAGAGTGCGCAAACTAATTGAAACAGACAACATCCCGATTGGGTTGAATAATATTGAAATTGGGATTTCTCAGTATTTGAAAGTCTCAGTGTCACTCATGTGGCAACCACTTTCAGTTTTACCGTATTTCATCCCCAAATATCCGTGCAGTCAAAGTATTTATTTGTCATTGTACAGTAACTTTATCATGGTGCCTCTGCTCCCAGATGGATGAAGTCGGTTTTATCAGAGAGTGTCACAATTGACAGTCCACAGCACATGAAATGCGCCTACCTATCCGCCTGCTAAATCATAGTAGTCTCAGGCTCGCGGCGGGCTGGAGTGCGTTTTCTGAAATACGTCACAAATCTCTTACGTCAAACAATCGCTTTGCTCAAGCAGCGATTGAGGTGAACCAAGTCTCTACACCTTAAATATTACTATGTTATTACGTTATTTGCTTACTACCACGTAATGGATAGTAATTTTCGAACCAGGTACGTCATATTACCAGATGCTAGAAGCCCTAACTTGAGTTGTTACAATGGAAATGTACATTTAGTTGACACATACATTGCGTAAAATTTGTGTAGTTGTGTACAACCTATCGTTTACTATTGCAGAGCGCTAGTACTACGTTGTTGCAACTAGCTTTGAACATCTACGATATGTATTCTAAATATTTACTTCGACGAGGACGGAACATAATTACATGATCAAACGAACTTACCTGTAAGTGATGTTCGATCTTAATTATGTGAAGTCCTCGTCGAAGTAAATATTTAAAGAATTTAAAGAAGCTATTAATTAAATGCGTAGCGTAACATATATGCTACGCTTTTGAATTAACTGTTATTTCTGAATATAATGCATATTCCGAAACCTCTTGCAGATAACTTCGTACAAAAACTATTACATTACGATAATTTATAAGTGAACTCACAGATGGCAGCATGCGGACTTGTTCAAGTCAGTGCGTCCTACAACTCTGACGTTCGCACAAAATTGAACAAGTGTGGTCCTCGTTTTTGATGAAATATTTCAGTGAAGTTGCACTATAAAATTGTTGTGGTCAGGAATATGGTAAGATTAACCCACATTTAGTATTTTTATCCCAAAAAATGTGGAATAGTATTTCAAAACGCTTACTAAAGGAATGTTGCATATATGCAACAATTCCCTTTACAGCCTAAAATATTTACGCGGGATTTATAAAGCAATGTTGTATATCTGCAACAACGCGCAATAGAATTCTAACAAAAGGCGTCCAATTTTCTGATTTTCTCTGCAGGAAAATTGGGAAGAGAAGAGTCCGCTTACGCAGGGGGAGCTTCAGTACTTTGCAGACCATTTGGCTGAAGTCAGTGAAGACGGAATAGAAACTTCAGATGACGATGACGACGCGCTCCCACAAGATTATGATAACATTTCGCCAGCTAATGATCTTCTGGATAATGAAAATGATGATTTTGATATAGACAAAATGCCCATGATAATTTTGCCTGATCTGTCTCTGGACTCGCGTAATGTTTCTAACAAACATTTATATAAAAAGCAGTCATCTGTACATGTTTCTGAACAATCTTAGGAAAGTAATAGCGAATCATGTTCAGCTTTACAAGAAGACGAATATCTAAACGTACTTATTACGTGAAAGCAACCAACAAAACATTTTCTACGGCAATATACCAAAACACGATGCCAATAAAGATACTAGTCGGAAACGCAAGAATGAACTACTCCGAAATGACGAAAGAGCAAGAAAAAAGAAGTCAGCTGAGGATCAAAGAAGAATTAGAGAAGTCTTGTGTAAGCTGAAGCGGAGAGAGGGCAACTTGATTATGTCCGAAGAATCTGTTAAATTCAAAGGTAGTGATAAACTGCCAGATATGTTTTGCAATTTGGAAACTCCTTACCAGTTCTTCACCTACTTTTTTGATCAAGATCTTATCAAGCTTATCGTGGAGCAGTCAAATTTATTCTCGGACAGTTAGATACAGGCAATCCTGTATCTCTACAAGAAACTGATATAAAAGGATACATTGGAATATGTGTTCTGATGTCAGTTATACATATGCCCAATATACGAAGCTATTGGTCTTCTACTATTGGTAGAGATATTATCCAAAATACGATGTCGTAAAAGCAATTCTAGAAAATAAAAAAACACCTGCACTCCAAGGATAACTCTAAAATGTTACCTAAGGAACATGAACTGCGTGATCGACTTCACAAAATTCGGCCACTGGTTGATCACCTTCTTGATCGTTACCAGTCTGTTCCTTATGAAGCATGCCTATCAATTGATGAACAGATGTGCCCAACAAAAACAAAAAGTTATCTCAAGCAATACATGCCAGCTAAACCGCATAAATGGGGATTCAAGGTTTATGTGTTGGCCGGAGTTCCAGGATATTGTTAGAATTTTGAAATTTACAGTGGACAAGAAAACACAATAGGCTAAATGAGCGTTATTCAGGGGCATGTGCTAACATTGTAACCAGACTTCTACGTAATCTACCAAATGATATTTTTTTTTAAATATATAATTGGCATTGGAAGTTATCCATTTGCCACAGATGTGTGTTACTTATATTTCTCTAATTATGGACAAACACACGACGTCACGACATCCATGGCGAAGGCGATATTCGAACTCGCGGCCCGGCCGGCCGGCTGATCAGTTAGCACGACACTCTGACCAACGCGGGCCAACCGAGGCCCCTACCAAATGATATGAATTATCATGTATAATTGATAATTATTATACCACCTTACCACTTCCGGCACAGCTATCTCAACGCGATGTTAAGCTTTGGGTACTATCAGAAGTAATCGGATATCAAAATGCCCCCTTCCAGGAGGTAAGGAAATGAGTAAAGAAAATCGAGGAGGTGGTACCAAATAAGGAATATATTACGGAGACGGAAGGAGTACCAATTTCTTCAATTGCATGGAAGAACAATAAAATTGTGTCCCTTGTGTCTACATTTTGTGGAACGCTTCCCAAATCCAAAGCTGACAGATATGATAAATCTCAAAATAAAAGAGCGGAGATCGATTGCCCTAAGATGGTAAAAGAACATAATAAACATATGGGAGGAGTAGACCTTATGGATAGTTTGATTGGGTCGACACCGTATCAAGCTCATATCAAGGAAGTGGAATTTCAGACTTTTTTATCACCTTTTGGACATGACAATAGTAAATGCTTGGCTTCTATATAGGAGAGTTAATGCTCAGAAGGGAAATACTAAAACACTTGGCTGGCAATTTTAGGATTGAATTAGGAGAAACACTTGCAAAATAGGTATTCGTCAAAAACTCAAGAGGACGTAAATCTGATTTGGAAAAGAAAATCCAACAGAAAACAACGCTCTCGTAACTGTACTGTTCCTCCTAGGGAGGTACGGGTTGACGAGAGGTCACACTGGCCCGTATGGATGGAAAAACGTATACGTTGTAAACTTCCCAAGTGCGGTGGGTTTACGTACGTCATGTGTGGAAATGCCAAACCTCGCTGTGCTTTAACAAAGCTAATAACTGTTTTCATGATTTCCATAAATAAAATATTAAAAGCATATTTCCAAAAAGCTTAAGTCCTATTTCTGTAAGCTACCAACCAGCATAGTTCAATGATTTGCATATTTAAGCTGTAATGTTCGCTGTAGCACATATGATACATTAAAAAAATTGCAAAAATAAAGTTTTTCTTAATTTGGTTTTTTTAACTATTTTTTGTGGCAACTAGAGGTAATTTAACATCAAATATATTTTTTTACCATAATAGAAAAATCGCGCATTTAAGGGTTAATCCGATCTTTGAACTACCTCAGCTTAGTAGAATTGGGAAAAGCCTGCTCAGGTAGATTCTTCCACAATCTCAATTCCCTAGGGACTCAGAGGCGGCGTATCGGTCAGATCTGGATGTAACGAAGTTCGACACGGTTAGGTGGTATGGTATGGTAAGCCGAAGACGGCAGAGTCTGTCTAGCAGGGACATCGCGCGGCGGCATCATGGGTGAGAGCTCTGAGGAGCAAAGCCCCCTTGACATAACGTTGGTCACCGACGTCGACCGTGCGAAAGAATCGCGAGCCTGTCCGATAGAAAAGGATCATTGATCAGCACTCCAAACATGTGAGCAGTACTCGCGGCTTTATCTTATCTGGATCTACAAGGTGAGGAGGTTGTATGGAGTAAAGAACTGCACAGCCCTAAACAATAGCATCTCTTCTCGGTACGTACTTTGACAGTAGACTAAACCTTTGTGAACATATTGATCATGCTGCACAAGTTTAAGTAAACCGTATCAGGTTTTCTACAATGAAAGAATTTTTGAACGCAAAAGGATTAGTGGAAGTCTGTTGAGCATTGGCATATACCCCACTTATCTCACAATATTAGGGGAGCCTAAAAGCGAATTATTAGGTTAATGTTTGGAATGAAACCCACGATTCATGTAGAGAAGGTTTTACATCTAAGGAAATTCTCAGTTTGTATTGTATCATTTTAAAATGTATCACTTGTGTTAAATATATGACAACCTGCTAGCGAACATTAATACTTATCATGAATGATAAGAGGTTCAAAATTTGGTGTCAGTGAAAAATCATTATTAAGAAGCTGCTGATCCCAGTGATACTAGAATAAGTAATACATATTTTCCCTACATCTGCCATGAAAACAGAAATATAGTAGATTTGCTTTACATTCAGAATTCTAAGATCTATCGTACCTAATTGAACCTACCTAATCACGAATAGATTTCGCGTTTTGAGACGATTTAACTTATCCCTTTTACCTTTAAAGCTTCCAACGTAGGCTTAGGAGGTACAGAGCCAATATACTTGGGACCATCTTTTTAATTTTTTATCATCGACCATCATGTGCCCAGCGACTCCCTGAACGGTGGTAAATACATAAAAAGTAGTTTAGCAGATTGGCTGAGTATTCCCTAGACGTATATAATTTCTTGTGTTAACTTTCGTCGTATATTATTTTTTTATAGATTGTTCCCCCATTTATACCTAAAAACGAAGCATTGTGAAATATTTTCATAAAAGCAGGTTATAAGCAAATAACCTTAATAGTATATCTGTCACAGTTGGCTTACCTAAACTGTTGTTATATCGATACAGCAGTGGTCTTATACAGTTGTCCTAGCAAAAGTGTCCCTTTTCATCATTCGGCATTGACATTCGGCTGTACTATAAATTGACTGTGTTACAATTCATTCTAGTATTTTTAGTACACTCGTTTATTTCTCTCTGTAACGATTTTTCCAATTTCCTTCATTTTTTCTGAAACAGTTGTAATACTATTTGTATTCAAAATAACATACATTGATAGGGGCCTTTGACTTGCACAACATGACCTACCACAATGTGAACTTCCTTAAAATTGACGGGTGGTCAAATTCCACGTTTGTGCCTGGTACTTCAAGCTTTAATAATCTTGTTCAGGTCATCATTATGATGTCTGATCTATATCAGTAACATTATAATTTATATTGGCCGATATGCCGAATTTAAATAATACAAAGTAACATTTTAATAAGGCCAATTAAAAAATTTAATTAACTATGTGACAAGATTCATTAGTTTGATTAAACTCCGACTTCTAAAGTAGTATACTTTAATCAATGAAGCTAGTTTAATAAAATTAAAACGCAATCATTAAAATTTTCAAACCGTTTGCTTAGATTGATTTTTCCTGAAAAAGGTCGGGAGCCTCTGAAACGAAACTTTGAACATTTGAATATGTGAAAATATTTTTGAGACTAGCTCCCTGAAACACTACATAACTTGAATGATAAATGAAACATGGAATTAGGGCCATACCGGCCACCATAAGGAAGCCAGTGCATAGACCGCTTTGACGGGCCCCTTGCGCACCTCTACATTCCTTAGACCTCAAAACCGCATCATTCTAGAGAAGTTGAGTATGGCGTTGAGTCCAAGCTCCTTAACTTGCTGGGGGTCCCTAGTATAGGACCCCAGTATAGTCTGCCTGTGGTAGATAAGAGCCTCACAGCGACACAGAACGTGCGCCCGAGGTCTCTTCCTCTACCCCGCAGCGCTCACACAAGGGATACTCAGCCACCCCCCATCACGTGCAGGTGGTGCCTTAACGTGTTAGGCCAGACAACGGTCCCTCCAGCAACCTTAGGTTGGCTCTATCCAAAGATAAGCAAAAACGTCTATCCTCTCGCGCTGGGCTCTACAATGAGTTTCCGTGCCTGACGTAGTTGTCTAGAGATGCTTCTCTATTTCTGAGAGTGTTTTCTTCTAACTCACTTCTCCATTTCCCTACTAACCCTTGGTGCGGGCACCTCTAAAGCTGGCTCAGGACCAACGAGCTTACTAGCTGATCCTGTCTTTGCCAGAGCGTCCGCCGTCTCATTGCCCTTTATCCCAGCGTGCCTCGGTATCCACACTAACGATACCAGATGCCACGCTGCTAGACAATCCAGAGCCTCCCTGCACTACAATACAAGGGTCGAAGTGATCTTGCAGGCACTTAGTGCCTTCGCTGCAGCCTGCCCCGGGATTATGAGCCCCGAGTTGCTTTTTGTCGCACAATATTAGAAAGACACAGGGAAGATCCACGGTTCTTTGAAAAATTGTATGGTCAGATGAGACCACATTTAAGAAAGATGGGTACATGAACCTGCATATCTTACACGAGTGGCACGTAGCAAACCCACATTTGATGAGAGAAGATAAATCTCAATATCGCTTCAAGATAAACCATTGGACAGAAATTTTAAATGGTAAAATAATCGGTCCGTTTGAGTTCCCAGATACTTTGACTGCTGAGGTTTGTTTAGGTTTTTCGCAAAATCATTTAGAAAATTTATGGAGGACGTGCCACTTAGTATTTACAGGGACATGTGGTTTCAGCATGATGGCTGCCCAGGGCACTATGCACTCTCAGTGAGAGAGTATCTCGATCAAAACTTTCCAGGCAGATGGATAGGGCGGTCTGGTACAATACCGTGGCCAGCCCGGTCACCAGATTTGAATCCGTTAGATTTTTTTACTGGGGAACTGTAAAAGAAAAAGTGTATTTCAAGCCGATTCAAAATGTAGCTGAGCTACGGCAAAGACTATTGGAAGCAGCTGAGTTTGTTAATAACCGTGGATTCGCTCGTTTAATAACCCGATGTCGAGCGTGTATTGCGGCTGAAGGAAAACCATTTGAGCATTGCTGTAAGGTAAATCATCATCAGCAGCATTTTGACGCCCACTGTTGTGCAAACAGTTATCCTTAAGGGTCCTTGTGCGTTTTCATAATCGTTGTTTAATTAGGAAATTTTGAAAAATTTTCATCACTTTTTCTTCAAATAAAAATTGTGCATAAGTTAACGCGTAATCTTCTAAGTGTTTACCATTTTGGAATCCTTATTAAATGCGCCAACTTTTAAGGTTACTTGCCAAACTCTCGTAGTACATTTTTTCCAGTACAGCCAGTTAAGTTGAGCAAAGTTTTACTTTGGAATACTTGGTTGGGAAATAAGTGGCAATTTTTCCTGATCGAGAAAAGTTGGCAGTAAGGTTGAGACAGCAGTTTGAAGATGCATTATTCATCATTACATTGTAAAACAAAATCCAAAAAAAGTTAATATTTGTAGTAACAGGAGTTGACAGACTGCCGTAGGGTGTGAAATTTCTATATTTTCTTCAAAGACCTATAATTTTCAAAACACATACATAAAATTTTTTTAAATTTTTTCTGATAGCTGTTAGACTTTGCCTATCTCCGGTTGCGGCTTGACGTCGACTTCTGGGACACCCTGTATAACTTATCTGAAATATAGTTCTGCTACTAAAACGGTGGTTTGTCTGATTAACGTAATGATATTCCGATAATAGTACATTGCTCAAGATGTCTTAGCAGCATCTACTTCTTCGATCACCCCTCATTTTCTGAAACAAATGTTGTATAGGATTATTGTATTGAAGATGATTGAAAGGTCCTCACTACTGTTTTTATCAAGATATCAGACTGCTAGGGAAACGTCATGATAGAATCAGTAAGTCAGCGTTCTCCATCATGTAAAAATGAATGTTTGAAGTTCTAAAAAACTTTTGAGGTGGATTGGATGTTATTTTTAAAAAGTGTACATTTTTTATGTTAGTTTCATAAAATAAAAAATGTCTGCAATTCTTCAGGTGCGTTTCTAATTTAACAATATCATTTCAATAGCGTTGTTTTAAGTATGTGAAATATGTTTGGGACTAGCTCTCTCAAACAGGACATAACTTACCTGAAATATAGTACTGCTACTAAAATTGCGGTTGTCCGAGAGGGTAATGATATTCAGATATAATAGAGCATTGCCCAAAGATGTCTTAGACGCTTCTACTTCTTCCTCCCATCATCATTTTCTAAAAAAATAAGGTGTG